>OX592693.1:7138235-8388235 GCA_951361185.1 Ochropacha duplaris | reverse complement strand
AGGTGAATTCATTGTTTCCTTATCTAACTAAATGTTACAAAACCGTACAAAATGTTCTCAAATAAAAATAGGTTACTAAATCACTCGCGAAACTCTATTACACATGATCGAGTCGGAACCTCGTCAGCCGCGGTGCTGCAGGTGAGGTTGACTTATTTACACAAGATTTTCGTAAAAACTTTTCACTGACTGACGGAACATTCATAACCACTTCACTACGAGAGGGCGAGAACGCGACACTGCCTGCACTGGGCTGGGGCGAAGGCTCGCCCTGAGCCTGCTGCTCCAACGGTCCTCTGCTTTCATGATGTCGTTTGATCCTTCTCCAAGCAATAAAGCTTCCGATAACGATGACTATCCCAATGACAATAATATAAATGCCATAGATAGAGTATTGATGTTGATCTCGAACATATAGTGTCTTACTGGCTTGCTCCCTTATCGATGTTATTTGATTCTTCAATTGATCATACATTTCATCGTCAATTCTCAACTGTGTGAAATTATCTGTGTCATTATATGTGATAAATTTATTTAAGATAGACACCTCTGGGATGTTTATACGTTGCTCGACATTGATTTGATTATAAAAATTATTATGTCCGAAGATCATAAAGTCTTGACCTTTCAAAGTGCAATCCTGTGCTATTGTAATAATACCATTACGTCTTAATTTCTTTAAGGTTACTCCAGCTGGGCACATAATGCGAACACTGCATTCCTCGCAACACGAAAAAATCCAACTATTATTATGTTGCAACTTGATCCAATTATCCTTACAAGTCGTCGTAACCGACTTACAAGTTGATACTTCTACAGAGTGGTGACGACGTAGCGACATTAAATTAAAACACGGTCACTACTAGTCAATCAAAATACTTTGTGATAATTAAATCTGGTATTACATCAACAGACAAAAAGCGAAATTTTCAAACAAACTAATTCCGAAAATAATCTAAACGAAACACAACACTCTATTAATATTACCTATTGACCCCAAATGACCTGTAGGCACTACTGGCTCGATGCTTGTTGTCTGCTAGACACACTTACCAGCAGACAGATGATGATGATGATACTGTACAGCCTTCCGATCAGACAGAAGTTGACAGGCACTTGAGCTGCGTATCAGCTCAAGTATGATGATAATCGTGCGGAATGATACACTGATATTACTGTTCACACTGGCACACACAAAGTTTTTATTTTATGATTATGTTAATAGTTGCTAGATATTATTTAAAACTTTATGATGTCCACGAACACTATAAGATCCCGCATCCGGCTCGAAGGACCAAAATGTAGGGGCAGCTTCCCCTACTTTGTTGATATATAAAATGATTTGATATATTTGATATAAGTTGATAAAAGGTTGATATAGATTGATAGGAGTAAATGATATAACCGAGTCGCGTACTGTTCAAATACAGACTGATTTATTTTCCATAAAAAGTGTGCGGCGATACAAGCAAACTGCTGTTGCAGCGAAAGTTGAGAAGTGCGGGAAACCCGTACAGACAGCGCGGCCATTATGGCATCGGCTGAATATAGTACGAGTAAGTAGGTACCTAACCTACCTACCACGTAAAATATTTTTTTATTGTCTTCAATATCAAAAATGAAATAATTGTTCAATATTCTTTTTGAGATTGTACTTTTATTTTGTAGCTTAACAATATTTATTTTAATATCTGATATATTGAGGGTAGACGTTCGAACTTGGTACGGGCCGGACAGCGGACTTGTACGGCGGACCAAATCCGCTAGTCACAACAGACGGCTGGATCTCGCAGTAGCCGCGTGGCGTGTGTACAGTTCAGACGTCATGCCTCCGACGTTATCCAAGCGCGCTAAAATTGCGATTGATGTTGCGGCAACAGTAATGCCGCTACAAACCTCGCTAAAAAAAAGTAGTGGGCAAAAACGTAAGTATTTAAAATACGTGTGGTGTCGTGGGACACCGGATAGGAACGAAGTTTTATAAAAAATATTTTTCAAGTTATATTCGATAAAGAAAATGTGCGTGTCAGCTCCTTTTTTTTGGAAATACATATTTAAAAAGATAATTACCTACACCCAGTCACAGGACAAACAGACATCTTCATAGACACATGTCTGTCCTGGATGGGAATCGAACCCACGACCATTTTTTTTAAATACATACTTGAAAAGATTATTACCTACAACCTAGTCACAGGACAAACAGATATCTTCATACACACCTGTCCTGGATGGGAATCGAACCCACGACATTTTTTTTTTTGTAAATACATACTTAAATTCATTATTACCTACAACCTACGAATAAGTAATCAGGACAAACAGACATCTTCATACACACATGTCTGTCCTCGATGGGAATCGAACCCACGACCTTTTTTTTCCGCCATAGTGCATTGACGCACGTGCTACCTCCAGAAGGTTTCGTGGTTTCGATCACGACTGCCGTGCGTTTGTCCGATCCGAGCGTACAGACGCGCGGATTTGGTACGGAGCGGACCAAATCCGACGCGCAAACCATCGGACCGGACCGAACACGAAATAATAATAATTATGGTCGACAGACAACTCTCCAGACGAACGGATATGGTACGGAGCGTACCGAATCCGCTGTCCGGACCGTACCAAGTTCGAACGTCTGTTAATACTATTATTTGTTCTAGGTCAGGGGTCGGCAACTTTTTGAGACGGATTAACAAAATGTCCTAATTTTTAAAGAGCCACAAAATATTTTCGTTTCAATATTATATGAATGTGCTGTAAGTTGACTTATTTACATTAAATTATCAACACTAAAATCTAGACATTATTTTGTTGCAGCAACAAATTGCACAAACGTGTGGGCGTGAGTCACATATGTCCGTCCCTTTCACCAATGCATGCAATCTATATATAACAAGTGCGAGTCGGACTCGCACATGAAGGGTTTCGTAAAAAAGGCGATGATAGGTCAGTGGTAGTGACGTCGGATACCGCGGCGAAGGTCGTGGGTTCGAATCCTACAATGGTCCTACTTTCGGTGAAGGAAAACATCGTGAGGAAACCATAGCACGGCGGTAGGGTACTTTGTAGTACTCGACTGGCTGGCTACCACCCTCAAGTTGAAAATCTGTCGCTAAGCACCTGTTGGTGTGTTCCGGCAGTTGCACTTGAGAGCCAGTTGCCTTTAAGGCACAAAACTTAACGACCATATAAAATTTTCAGTTGTGTGACATTTGGCGCAATTGACAGAATCCGCGCCGAAAATATTGTTCAAAATGGTAGGGGAGGCAATGATGCTAAATTTGTAGTTACTCGAGCGTCTTTGGGACCTACTGGAATTTGAAGATGGATAAAGAAAAAAAGGTTATATGATATTTTCTCCTTCAGCGGTGGGGGGAGCGTCTACAGGGTTTCAAAAATGTAAAAAAAAACAGTCACCAAGAAATACTCGAGCGCGTCAGATATTAATAGGGTAGTCGCGCCACGTCTGTTTGATAACGGAAAAATAATAATCTGCCGTTTTGCGTGGTGGGGGTGGCCGTACGAAGGGGTCGAAAATATTTTAAAAAAAAATTTACTCGAGCGCGTCAGACATTGATAAGGGATGTTAAGTGAACCCTTCAGTAGCTCCTATTTTAAAGACTGACGATTTGGACGCGAACATCAGTCAGGGCCGATTTTTGAAAATGCAAAAAAAAACGTGACCTTGATTTACTCGAGCGCGTCAGATTTTTATACAGGCGGTTCTTCTTGATGGCCTTGTTGTACTGACCCATAATCTGACAATTATGTTGAGGAATTTCCTTAATCTGACGGTTTGAAAAAAAAAATATATAAAAAATATCGAAATCTCGAAAATGGTTCAAGATATCGAAAAAATGTTTCTGCAAAAGTTGTAGAGAATTTAATCTTCTACAATATTTATTATGAATACATATACCAAAAAACCCAAATGAAACGAGATATTTACAATAAATGATTTTTTTACCTTTGACCTTGAAAAATCAGTAGTCGAGGGCACCCTAAGATAAGTAGCTTTTGAGACAAGTTTTAGGGTGTGAAAATAAAGGTTTATACAAGTTAATAGCTGACTATCTCTCATTCTGAGGTGAAACTCATAATATTCCTGGACTATACACTTAATAATGATTTTAGCTACTTCGGCTTGTGCAAATCGGCAGATTAAGATATTTCCGTGATACGTGACTAATTTCCTTCAAAATAAAAAAAAAACTAATCGCGCTCGAGAAAATACAGGTGACGTTTTTTTTTTGCAACTTTGCGAGTATCCAATTTTCTTTCGTCACGCCCAAATTGTCAGATTATTGAAATGTACACTATTATGCATGTAACTAACTTACTTTACCTTAATCTGACGCGCTCGAGTATTTCAAACCATCGATTTTTTTTTACTAATCTGACGGGCTACCCTAGACGTTCGACACTATATAGAGGGCTCAGATTTGGTGAGAGTACTTCACAAGGTGCAAGGTTGCCCCCCTTATGTTAATCTGCCGCGCTCGAGTAAATCCCGAAATCCCCTATTCGCCTCCCCTACCAAAACTGATGGTACCAAGTTTCTTTTTATTTTCATTTAATGGCAGGAAAACGTCTGCCGGGCCCACTAGTGTCTAATAAAATACTATCGCATTTCTTAAAATATAATTATCATAACTATTATTTTAAAATTAACAGTATCATATTTCATTAAACAGAAGTAGCTTTACAACAGAATCACGATTACATTGATATAAACAAGCAAAGTCAGTATTCTTAAATGTAAATAACATAATTCCTAAAATGCATTTCATTAACTGAAATAAACAAACAATTAATATTTTATCCAATATTTGTTAACCACAACATATTTATTCACTCTGGGGATACTACGATTATTAAAATATCAATTCATTACAAATATTTAATTATCATTATTATATTGCATAAATCAGCAATATGTCACAGTTATCACAGCACTTGTAAAAATTGTGGTTGTCAAAAGACGAAATATTTACAATAATGAAGAACTTAATTCGTTCATATTAGGAAAACCCCAGAGGAATACCTGAACATCTTTTGTTGACAGTCAATGAATAACATTTACCATAAAACTTTACAGTAACTCAAGTACCTATGAATTTATTAACATGTAGCTAGTCAAGGGATAACAGTCTATCTGCGTTGACGGCGCTTCTTCTTATTGGCGCGAGGGACGTTACCGTTTTGAGGGAGGCCATTGGAGGGTCCGCTGGAGTGTTGCGGGGGCACCGGGTGTAGGTATGTGGACGGCATCGGCGACAGAGGCGGCGTCACCGGCAGAACCGACATTCTTGGTGTTATAGGCACCACTCCACTGGTGGTGTAGGGCACGGCTGCCGCAACGTTCTGTCTTTGCGAGTCCGTCGCTGCCACTGGTACGCGCTCAGCGGAGGAGATCTCCAAGGCCGCCCTCATCCGTTGCCGCATTCGTCGACGCGCGTTTCGGGACATTTGGGGTCGTTCAGCGGGTTGATTATTTTCCGTGGGAGACGCAGACGTCGGGTGCTCGTTCGCGTCCGCACCTTGTCTGTTATGAGTCTCCCTATCCTCGATTCTCGCACGCATTTCGGCTTCGGTACGCGCTAAAGCGTTAGCCTCGCGGCCGAGGGTGGCAAACGCCCTGGAGAGTCTTGCTACGTCGTTCTGCAAGTCCTGCAGGAAGGGCTCGAGGTCGTGCGCGGCGGCGGGGTTGTTGGTGCCGCGGTTGGCGACGCGCAGCACGGCGCGCGGCTGAGTCTGCGTGGCGACAGTGTCGAGGGGCGCGCGCCGCACTGACAACTTACCGCTGATTGACACCGGCGCGATCAGCGCCCGCGCGTCCGACCCGCTCACAGTCAAGCAGTGACCGCGCTTCTTTAGGGACCCCTCGCATGATCTCACCGACCATACCTGCCAGTTAACACAATATTTCATCACCAAATGAATGTAATAGATTTGTTTTTAGGATAAGTTTTTTTTTAATTTTGGATAAGCTTGTGTTTGATTGACTTCTCACCATGGTAAGTGATGATGTGGCTGAAGGTGTTAAGCACGCAAAGTCTAGATGGGAACTGGCTCTCAAGTGCAGCCGTCGGAACACACCATTAGGTGTTTGGCGACATATTTTCAACTTCAGGGTGGTAGCTTGCCAGTTGGGTACTACAAAGTACCCTACCACCGTGCTATGGTTTCCTATTTATATTTCATAACCCAAACATGCTTAGATAAATCTCCCCGTTAGAATAAGACATGAATACTAGAATATGTTGTGCATTGAATGGCCCTGTGTACTATAAATATATTTTAACTAAAAGTATGTCCGCTGCCTGATCTGGATCCAGATGATTGTCATCTATTTAAGTTCGTAGCATTGTTTATTGTAGTAAATGAGTACTTAGCAGTAATTATTCTTGCATTTTAAAATTATTTTATCTATCTATGATAAAGATAAGATAAAACATACGATAATTTTATCACACATCGGCGAAACAACGTTATTAAGTATCATATTTCAGATGAAATACAACTTACACTGTCAGAAAAGATTGCTTCACGGTCGTTTCCAGAAATAGTGACAGTATAACAAAATTCATGTGCCACCCATGGAGATGATGCCATTGATAACCATGCGCACACATTGTCATCTGTAAATTAGAAATTAATGACTATTATTGTACTAAACATTCAGTTTAAATATCTCAAAGAATCTATCGCTTCACTTACTGCTAATTTCAATTATAAGGAAGAATATTCCCATATCAGTAACTCGAACAGCAGTCACGATCCTGCCAGGAACGGTGGAAAACTGCCATGCTTGTACATACTCTCCATTTTCAGATTGACTCTGCAAAAAAGTTTTCAAAGCAAATAATTATAATTATGTAGGCATTGTATATGTCGCAGGTATATTCTAAAATCAGAGTTTTGATCCAATACTAAATGGAAATTTTAAATTATGGAAGTCGTCCATTCGTTTAGGTTCGGTTTTTTTGTTCCGTAATTGAAATGGAGAACAGAAGTGAATAAACCAGTTTCACTTTAGTTTTCCATGAGATTTTACTACTGTTTCAAAATTTTGTCCAGTTGTGACTTATTGGTAGAATAGAATAGATTTTTATTTGTTAAGTTACATAAAGATCTTACAAAATAAATACATAATTCCTCTACGTCCCGCCACATGGTGTTTATGGTCATCCCTACTCGTCTTCTATATCCATTTCGCATGATCCCGTGAATAGTAGTTTATTTGCACGGTGCACTTCCATTTGTTTAGTATTTCCTTTTTTGATATAATATTGTGACCTAATCCGACGCGGATTTTTACTATTGGATACGATATGTACCAATAGATACTTTTACGTAAATCATAGACAATAATATATTATACAACCTAATGATTAAAAATCGCTGAAGATACTTTAAGTTTTTTTAAACGACTTCAAAAAAGGAGAAGTTTACACAGTGGACGGTAATTATTTTGCCAAATATTATGAACAATAAGAATTAATGCATTTCTTAATGGTAGAAAAATCTAAAAGCGAATAACTATACGTCTTAATTCATTTATTGTGCTTGTATTGGATTATCATTCAAGTGAAGTCATTATCGAGGAGCCTGAGTAGGAATGTGTGTATAGACATACCTACTATAATAATAGGAATGTAAATAAGAAACAAAATTACCTCAATAAGTTCGGGTGAGTGATAATAACGCAGGTGGTTGAGCAAGCGCGCGGCGGGAAGGCGTTCTGCGCTGCCATTTTTACAACAAAGGCAGCGAAAAAGGCCTTTGCAAGCTTGAGGAGGTCTTATTGTAGATCGCTGTAATTATAAATGTTTTAATATGGGGAACTAAAAGTATCATATCTACTTTTATAGCGTCGAATAGAGGATCAAAGACTATGGGACACACTGAGGTTACAATTTTCGCAATTTTATACTCTTCTAAAATGTAAATAAACAGCGTAACTTATTTATATTCTATTAGCTGTCCCCCACAGTTTCATTCCCCTTACAAGTATAAATAGTATTTTGGATTACTCTCACAAGTCCACACGACGCTATAAATCACGAACTTGGTTGTAGAGCGCTACAATATAGCGAATAGTAGGCACGAATCTAGGCACAGGGAGTCGCCAGGCGGTCAAATCACTTTTACGGGAAAAGACTGAATATGTATGAGTATGAGCGTCGCGATAGGTTATGGAGGTTCGCTGAGGAAATGCCTTGCCCTACAGATAAGTTACGTTGTAATTGTTTGATTAATGAAACAGGTTTGGTATATTGCTAAAACTATTTCACGTACATTTGATATCTGGAGCTCATTATCATCTGTTTCAGTAGTCTCGTCACTGACTTCTTCCGATGTTGTTTCTTTAGCAGGTGTAGCACTTTCCGAAGGAGGAAAACCTGTAGTAACTTTTCCACCTAATTTCTGTTAAATAAAAAAAAAACTAATTACAACCTAAAATCTAGATAAAAGATGTAAAAAATTGAAAATAAATAATTTTAACTTACAAATGCCCTTAGCTTCCTAACATTGGCAATAAGTTCTTCCATAGCATAATTACGGGTACCAAAGAAAAGTGCTCGGCAAACTGGACATACATCGAGACGTATTTTACAACGGCCACATACATGGTGTCCTTCATTACATTGAAATATTTGACCAGATGGTATTTCGTAGCAAACTGGACATTGAAGCAAGTCATCTAGGTCGGGTAATGCGTCTGGCTGTAAAGAATATTCAAAATAGATGCTAAACAAACATGGCAATACCAATAAATTTATATTTTAAAAAAAACGAGTAAAATAATGAATTCCGATGTTGAGATTACATTGTCAGCAAGATTTGCTTACTGATTGATGTTTTTAATAAAACTAACATAATTAAAGTAGGTAACTAGTTTTTGGTCTAGTTTCAACGGTCATAGAATACTTTTCTCAGGGCACTAAAAATTTGTCAGCATAATCGGTTCAGTCAAGTGCATCTCAAGTGCAGCAGTCAGAACACACCGATAGGGGCTTGGCGACAGATTTTCAACCTGAGGGTGGTAGCCAGCAAGTCGGGTACTACAAAGTACCCTACCTCTGTGCTATGGTTTCCTCATGATGATTTCCTTCACCGAGAGCTCAAGCTCATTGTAGGATTCGAACCGACGACCTTCGCCGCGGTATCCGATGTCACTACTACTGATCGTCGCCTTAAAAGAGTTTAATGAAATATAGTTCTTTTTCTAACACTAATATCATAATTTTTGTTTGTACTGCATAGCCACAAAAATACTTAACCAATGTCAAAGAAATCAATCATTAAACATTTTTAGTTAGTTAACTAATTACCCAGTTGTTATAATGTATGTGTATTATAAGTTTTTTTTGTCTAACCAATGTGGCTGTGAGTGAGGTGACAAATTATTACAAAGAAATAAAATGGTAGTGAAATAATAGGATTCTTTTCATCTTGCAAAGCAACATATTCCAATAATACTCTTAAATTTACCAGTAGCAAATATTTGTCCACATAAACTTCACACTAAGGTAAGGTAAAAGGTAGGTAGGTAAATGTAACAAAATTTAAGAAGATTCAATGCAGAAAAAAATTTGCCTTGCTGAGTTACTTGTCTTCTCAGTTTAAGTGTATGCCAAATGGGTGGTAGAGTCCATTCTAACATTCATAAGTGCCTTACCGTAGTTTTGAGTTTAGTATGCAAAAAATACCTAAACCACAATCACCACTCTGTAAAACTAATTACTTGTAGCTTAACAAGTTCAAGGCATTTTGTACCAGCAGTTTTCAATATACCTTTCACACTGGTACTTGAGTATGCTGGCAGATTTGATTTAAGTACTTTGACTTTGTTGGTTTAGTAAAATCGCTATTCAAGTTGTAATTTATGTGTAATTTGAGACTAACAAGTTGAAAGCATTTTGAAACAGTAGTTCCAAAATAAATATATAATATACCTTCCATAATGGCAGACACATAAGTATGCTGGCAGATTTGATTATCATAAATTGTCAGTTAAGGTTACTACATACCTACATAATAATAATAAAATAAACATGGATGTGTAATTTACAAAAAAATCATAGTACTTCTAAGTTTTTTGTAATTTCATACAAATACAAAATATTTATTTATTTTAACAGATTTTTACAATTTTCAATACAGTATTACATCCTCCTTTTAAGTATGAAATACTATATTAGGAGGCACTACTCTTCCATATCATATTTTATAATAAATAATTGCTTAGAAAAAAAACATTTATGAAAAAAATTAAGGTAGTTGAAATTATATTATATAGGTACTTATTTTCAAAATAAATACCTTCCACACTGGCGGATACATAAGTATGCTGGCATATTTGATTAACGAATTTTGTTGGTTTAGGTTAGTACATACCCACATAAAAATAAAAAAATAAACTTGACGTGTAACTTACAAAAAAATCGTAGTACACGTGTGATTTTTTGTAAGTTTCATACAATGCATATCTTTCTTCTAAATACACACAAAAATATAAACTAACATTGAATATATTTTTTGTGCTACGAAAATTGTATAATGATTGTGCATTGAGAAGCGATGCTACCAATAGCTTCGATAAGATGGTAAACAAGGAAAAAATCTCCTTGGCCGTAGAGAGAGACTGGCTATTGCAACATGGTATTTATTTGGATGGAAGAAATGTTAAGGCAATTTTTTATTTTTTATAAATATATCTCAATGGTACTTGAAATTAAAAGAAAAATATCTCGACCATCCAACAAAGTTGAACAATGGAAGTTTTTTAAATAGATACTCATCGAAATGCTATTTTACAAACCTTGACCTCAGTCTTTTCAGACATTGTAAAAACACTTTCTCTACTCTGCCTGGAGAAAATGTAGACAATACCAAGATGTATATAGTTAGTTACACTACTATGATGGAGGTAGAATAAAATTTTAAAGATCTAGATCTAAATAGAATAGATCAGGCCTCACTCGCTCACACAACAGCTGTCGTTTTTACAAATGGCGTTTACCTCTCCAAGCTACCAACTTCTTGAAAAATAATCTTTTCTTTTAATTTATTTAAAAGGCTTTAGTTACAAGATTATCGAGCCTTTATCATGTTCTTCTTTTATGTCACGTTATTTTGTCACACAAAAAAACCCCATTTTCTGTGGCTCCACAATTCCTCGACACACCCCTTTCCATCTCAAAGAGCCTCGGGATCCTTGGTGTCGACATCTCCAGTGACGTTCAGTTCCGTAGTCACTTAGAAGAGAAGGCCAAGTTGGCTGCTAAAAAGCTCGGTTTGCTCAATAGGGCTAAGCGGTACTTCACTGCGGTGCAAAGACTGCAATTATATAAGTCGCAAGTCCGCCCCCACATGGAGTACTGCTGTCACCTCTGGGCTGGAGCACCTAAGTACCAACTTGAGCCTTTTGACTCGGTTCAGAAACGGGCTGTGAGAATTGTCGGCGATCCTGAGCTCACAAGCGGTATCGAGCCTTTAAATCTAAGGAGAGACTTTGCCTCCTTATGTGTGTTCTACCGCTTGTACAATGGGCTGTGTTCAGAGGAATTGTTCGATATGATGTCCACGGCAACTTTCTACCATCGCACCGCCCGCCGTCGACAGGGAGTTCATCCTCACACCTTAGAACCAAATTGGTCGCGTACAGTGCGGTTTGAGAGACATTTTCTCCCGCGCACGATCAGGTTGTGGAATGAGCTCCCTGTAGAGGTATTCCGTAAAGACTACAGCATGGGGTTCTTCAAAAGAGTTTATGCAAGGTCGGCGACGCGCTCGTGACGCCTCTGGTGTTGCAAGCATCCATAGGCTACGGTAAGCGCTTACCATCAGGTGGGCCGTAAGCTTGTTTGCCACCTAGTGGTATATAAAAAAAAAAAAAAAAACATTGACTGTAAAGTGTAGTCCTCTCGGAACAATAACTAGCATGGAAGCCGGGCTAAAATAAAAACCCAGTACTATACAGTTTATTCATTTATGTCAATTAGCATATCGTAATGTGGGAATGAAACAAAACATGGCTGTTTGTTTTTATTATTTTTGAACGTGTCACAAGCAAAATGTCAAATGGTCGTCTTTGGTCGTCTTATAATGCTAACAAATACAAAAGTTCTATCCAAGACGTCGAAATACTTACGTTGGCTATCAACTTAATTTTGTAGTTTTATGTTTTGTTAATACGAGTCGGGAGTTTGACGAATTTAACAAGTGAAAAAAGCGAGTTAATTATTAATTTCTGTCTGAGAACGTGGCCAGAAAGTATATACGAGAGGTGTACAGTGCCCTGGACAAGATGTCTTGTGTTGTTGAAGGGTGTAAAGCCCATAGTTCGAGAAAAGAAAATGAGAACGAAACGTTAACATTTCATCGGTGAGTTTAGAGATATATTTTTCAATATTTGAAACAAAAAAAGTGATAGACGATAAATAAAAATTGTACTTTATGCCTATCTACTCAAAATAATTCACGTATTTGCTTTATTTTATGATTTTTCTGAAAAATAAAATTGTCGCAAGTATAGGTAGTGATGTAAAAATGGTTATCGATAATCATTTCAATACTGTTGCAGATTTCCTAATGATGGTGAAATGAAAATGAAATGGAGTCAGTGTATCAATAGGTTTTTCTCATACAAACTTCCACCCCCTTTTCACCCCCTTAAAGGGTGATTTCTAGGATAAAAACTATCTTATGGTTTTTCCCGGGACTCCAACAATCGCTATCCGAATTTCATCTAAATCAGTTCGGCGGTTTAAGCGTGAAGAGGTAACAGACAGACAGACACACTTTCGCATTTATAATATTTTATAATTATAATATTAATTAGTATTAGTATGGATTTTAATGATTAATAAAGACATTAAATTAATAATTGTAGTTTCTACCACACTTGACTGATAAAGATAAAGATAAAAGATAAAGAATTTTATTTGCGAGAATATGGTAACATAGGATAGAAATACAATTGGTGATTTGTGACAACATATTCTGCCAGTGTTGGCATGCAAAAATAAAATGTCGCAGCTCGCAGGCATGCTCGTGAGTACATACATCAAACTAATAAAATATTCGAAAATTATTGCAATTATATTTGTACAAATTATTAGTTATTATTAAATGTCGTCATTACTTATATATTATGTCAAAAGCTCTTTAACTGAGTAAAAATTTCTCTCCCCTAGCCATGTCTGAAGCCTAGATTTAAAATATTTAATTGGTAATTTAGTGATGTCAATAGGTAATCTATTATAAATTAGTATACACATTGCGTGACAGTTATTTAAATACATCGTGGTTTTAGGTACCGCACATAGAACAAGTCTTTCAGGATTCCTTGTGTTTCTGGGAAAAATGTCTCCGGCTTTTTCGAACAATTCAATATTGTGTTTAACAAACACACCTACTTCCAAAATATACATGCAAGGAAGCGGTAAAATTTTAAGTTTTTTGAATAAGGGCTTACAAGACTCATAGAATGGAACACCGCACATTGCCCGTATGCATTTTTTTTGACATATAAATGCCCTGTTAATTTCAGAACAATTACCCCATAACAAAAGACCGTATCTAAGTACTGAGGCTACATAGCCGTGATACGCCATTAATGTGGTTTCTGGTAACGATGTTCTACGAAGTCTACTTAATGCATAAACAAATCTATTTATTTTATTACATACCCGATTTATATGTGCCTTCCAGTCACAATGTTTATCGATTTCTAAACCAAGGAATGTCGCTTTATTAGATTCCGTTACTTTTAAATCGTTATATTTTATATTTAATTGTTTTGGTACATTGCGTTTATTGTGAAACTGTATAAATTTTGTTTTACTCATATTTACGCTAAGATTATTAGATTCTAACCATTCTATTATTATTTGGATACTATTATTAATGTCATCTTCATAGTTATTAATATTATTATCATTACATGTTACAAGAATTGAAATGTCGTCTGCAAAAAGTGTACATGGGTGCTTAATGATGTCAGGGAGGTCGTTAATGTATATTAGAAATAGAAGTGGACCCAGAACACTACCTTGCGGCACCCCGTATCCATTAACCTTAAACTCTGTGTGAAGAATATGTAGTGATTTATATAGAACCTCTTCAATATATATCTATGGTTAGATTTGAATTTGGTTCCTTAGTGTATTTGATTGATTTATTATTGTGTGTCACTGTCTGTACGTCTTAACGAAATAAATATGTTTTATCTTCAATTTGCTATTTAAATATCCTCTGATAGGATCCATGCATATTAACATGGTAGCAGAGCGTGGTTGTTAATAAAGTTGGTGAATAATAAATATATTTAGTAGTTGAAAATTTTCGTGATAATGAAATAAAAAATTACGTGACCACGAAAAACAATTGATGATATATGATGAGCTTTGGAAAAGCCATGGAAGAAAAAGGAGAGATAAGGCTTCAGATTTTTGATGGAACTTGTTATGAAAAATGGAAATTTCGACTTAAATTATTTCTGGAACTGAAAAATTGTATTCAAAGTATAGAAACAAATGAAAAATTGGAAGAACTGTCAGAGAGTGACTGGAGAAAAATGGATCTCAAGGCGAAAAATTATATAGTGAATTCCGTGAGCAATAGCCAATTAGATATAATTATGAATGAGAAAACTGCGTTTAATATGATCAAGAAGTTGGACGAAACATATATCACGAAAGGATGTGCTAACAAATTATTATTGAAGAGGAAAATATTAGAAACAAAATTGAAAGAAGGAGAGAATCCAACAGAATTTCTTCAAATATTTGAAAAACAGATAAATGAGTTAAAGAATGCTGGTGACGTAATTTCAGAAGAAGATAGATTGAATTATTTACTTTTAGCGCTACCCGAGAGTTGTTCGCATATTGTTAATGTAATAGATGCAATGCCGAAAGTTGATCAAACAGTGGAGTACGTTAAGTCAAAGTTATTATTGGATCACAAGAAAAAGGAAAGGGAACAACCGCTTTCATTTGCAAGCACAAGCAATCGGTATCAGCAGGGTAATGAAAGTTATAGAACGAAAACTATAACAGACACAGAGAACAATAGATGTTACGAGTGTGGTCACATAGGACACTATAAAAGAGATTGTCCAAAATTTACAAACCATCGTCGAGGAGAGTATCATCGGGGCAGAGGACGTGGTTTTCGTGGTAGACGTAGAGGAACGTACAGAAGAGGAGGCAGCAATGGATACAGTAACTCAACATGCGGTTTTAATGTAGAAGTCGAAGCTGCGATGACGGTTGGGGCAGAAAAAGAAACATTTGTCACATGGCTCTTAGATAGCGGATGCAGTGACCATATTATAAATGACGACAAATATTTTAGTGAGTATGAGAAGCTGCATGTTCCTGTAAACATCAAGGTTGGTGACGGTTTTAGTCTAAAATCCGAGGTAAAAGGCAAAATAAAGATGTCATGTAAAGTAGGTGATAAATTAAAGTATATAGATGTTGATAATGTATATTATGTACCAAATATGAAACGAAATTTGTTGAGCGTTTCATCTATTGTAAATAAACATAAAATGATTAAGTTTCATAATGAAGTTGCTGAAATATTTACTGCTCAACACAGGTTAGTAGCAGTAGCTAGAAAAAGAAATAAATTGTACGAATTAGTAGGGAAAATAAAAATATTAGATAATAAAAATGTTAATACATACGCAACTGATAGTTCAATGTCAAATAAAGAGAAGTGGCATAGAGTATTTGGCCATGCTAGTTTTTCAAAATTGAAAGAAATGTGTAAATACAAGATATTAGATGGGCTACCTGAAAGTTTAGACGAAAGTTATATTCAGTGTGAAATTTGTCTAATGAATAAGATGACAAATTTACCGTTTGAAAACAATAGACGAAGAGCGACAGAAGTACTAGAAATTGTTCACACCGATGTGAACGGGCCCATAACGCCAGTAGGATATAATGGTCAAAGATACTTCGTATCATTTATTGATGATTATAGTCGACATGCCCAGGTATGTATTATTAAAAATAAGAGCGACGTTTTCGACTGTTTCAGGTCTTATATTAATATGATGCAAACACAGACAGGCAAAAGGTTGAAAGAAGTAAGGTGTGATAACGGGCGTGAATATTTAAACCGAGATTTTTACGATTTAGCGAAACAAGAAGGTTTTTATCTTAAGCCTGGTCCTGCTTATACGCATCAGTTAAACGGAGTAGCTGAAAGGTTTAACAGAACTGTGATGGATCGAGCAAGATGTTTGATGTCAGAAGCCAAGATAAGTAAATCTTATTGGCCAGAATTTGTCATGACAGCAACTTACTTAGGTAATAGATTACTGACTAACACTTTAGAGAAGAAATCACCGTTCGAAATAATGTTTGGTAGAAGACCTAATATAAGTAATTTGAAGATGTATGGTTGTCCATGTTTTGTTCGAATCCCCGAAGAAACAAGGACAAAGTTAGATCAAAAAGGTGTTAAAGGTATACTTGTAGGATACACAGATACTGGTTATAGAGTCTTAGTCAACGAGAAGATAGTAATATCTCGTCACGTAACATTTATTAATAAAGAAGAAGCTCAAGTTATTAAGTTCAGAGATGAAGATGATAGTTCAACAAATAATGAAGCAACAGAAGATGAAGAATTTCATGACAGTATAGAATATGAAGAAAAAAAGGTATTATTAATGTAACAAAGATAGATACTGAAAACCAGGTAGCTGACATTTTAACTAAGTCGTTAGGTAAAACAAAATTTCAAAAATTTAGAACTATGTTAAATGTTGTATAGTTAAGTATGATGGTGTTTTGTTTGTTATGCACGTGGTTTTATTTTGTTTGTTGTTTTTTAATTGAATGTGATTGATATGTTATAATATTAGCAAGCACGATTATGTTCGTTAATATTTTTCAATAAAATCAAGGAGGTGTGTGAAGAATATGTAGTGATTTATATAGAACCTCTTCAATATATATCTATGGTTAGATTTGAATTTGGTTCCTTAGTGTATTTGATTGATTTATTATTGTGTGTCACTGTCTGTACGTCTTAACGAAATAAATATGTTTTATCTTCAATTTGCTATTTAAATATCCTCTGATAGGATCCACGCATATTAACACTCTGATCTGAAGGCCGTTAGAGTATTATTTTTATCAACGTTTGTGACTTCCACGCTTTGCTGCCTATGTCGCAAATATGATTTAATCCATTCTGCGGCTGGTCCTCTAATTCCATAGTTCCCAATTTTACGCAAAAGTATTTCATGTGAAACGAAATCAAACGCTTTGGTCATATCAAATAATATAACTGTTGTGGGCCTTCGAGAATCCATATTTTTCAAAACGTTCTGAAATAAATTATACGCAGCTAAGGTAGTGGATTTATTTTTTTGAAAACCATACTGCTCTCTTTTTATTATACAAATTTTTTCAAAGAAAGTAGTCAGACGTTTATGCATAGCTTTTTCAAAAACTTTTGAGATGATTGGTATTAGGGTTATTGCTCTATAATTATCTATATTATTTTTGTCACCGTTCTTATGAAGTGGTTTAACTAATGCGAGTTTAAGGGCTTCTGGAAAACAACCCGTTTCAAAAGATAGGTTAACTAGGTGAGTCAGTATTGGTGTTAATTCGTCTTTACAAAATTTCAAAACTTTCGTAGCAACTTCATCGTAGCCCTCCGAAACGGTGTCGTTTAAAGAATTTATAATATTGCTTAATTCTACGTGCCCTAGAGGGGTAAGAAAAATACTACTATTTTGACTATTTTTATTAGTATTAAACTTTATTATGGTATTTATTTTATTAGTTGACTTAATTATATGATTATTAATTACATTAGCTATGGTAAAAGGTTCATTAATAATATTATTGTTTATTTTAATTTGATCGATGAATTTATTGCGTACATTATTGTGTTTGTTATTAATATTACTATTTATTATATTCCAAGATGCTCTACATTTATTTTTAGATTTTTTTATGAGGTAGCTATTGCATATTTTCTGTGATTTATCTATACATTGGCGTAGTAATTTAGAATATTCTAAATATTTTATTTTATTTTGGGAACTTTTTTGTTTATAATATTGAAACCGTAGACCTCTCTTTATCCTGCAACTAACCCGTAGTCCTTTGGTTATCCAATTTTGACCGCGGTTTTTATTTGTTACTTTATATTCCGACGCCGAAGTTCCGTCGTGGTAAATCCGTTAGTAAACCACAGCCACACTTGGCAGATTATCCGTCGACAGCCAGCGCCTATACTGATAATAAATTATAATAACATGGGAATGTTAAGAAAAGGTTAAACTATATTAATTAAAAAATATATAATAGAAAACTATTCTATCTATAGGTACATAATAAAAATGTAACGGATCGCTATCTGTACATGGAAGATATATGAGAAAAAATATTATTGGGTCCTTTATCAACGCAATAGCACCCAAAACAATGATTGTTAGAATTTTGTCTGTTTCATCATCATCATCATATCAGCCGGAAGACGTCCACTGCTGGACAAAGGCCTCCCCTAAGGATCTCCACGATGACCGGTCTTGCGCTACTCGCATCCAGTGGCTTCCCGCGACCCTCACAAGATCGTCGGTCCACCGTGTGGGAGGCCTGCCCACGCTGCGTCTTCCGGTTCGTGGTCGCCACTCGAGAACCTTTCTGTCCCATCGGCCGTCGGTTCTACGAGCTATGTGCCCCGCCCACTGCCACTTCTGTTTGGCAATTCTTCGGGCTATGTCGGTCACTTTGGTTCGCCTGCGGATTTCCTCATTTCTGATTCGATCTCGCAGGGAGACTCCGAGCATAGCCCTCTCCATTGCCCTTTGGGTGACTTTTAGTCTTTTTAGGAGGCCCATAGTAAGCGACCACGTCTCTGTTCCGTATGTCATCACTGGCAACACACACTGGTCGAAGACTTTCGACTTGAGACACTGCGGTATTTGGGACGAGAAGATGTTACGCAGCTTCCCGAACGCTGCCCAGCCGAGTTGGATTCGTCGATTGATCTCTTTCTCGAAGTTGGACCTACCTAGTTGGATGGTCTGACCTAGGTAAATATAGTCGTCTACAACTTCGAGTGCAGAGTCTCCAACCTTTACTAGAGTGGGTGCAACATGGACGTTAGACATGATTTTCGTCTTGTCCATGTTCATTTTTAGACCCACTTGTTGAGAGGCTCTGCTGAGGTCATCGAGCATTGTGCCAAGGTCTTCCAAGGTCTGAGCCATGATTACTATATCGTCGGCAAATCGTAGGTGAGTGATGTACTCGCCATTGACATTGATGCCGAATCCTTTCCATTGCAGAAGCTTGAAGACATCTTCCAATGCAGCGGTGAACAGTTTCGGAGATATCACATCTCCCTGTCTCACGCCACGCTGCAGTTGGATAGGTTTCGAGCTCTGGTCTTGGAGTCGGACCGACATTGTGGCGTTTTCGTACAAACACTTTAACACCTCGATATACCGATAGTCAATCTGGCACCTTTGAAGAGACCTCACCACGGCCCAGGTTTCGATTGAATCAAAGGCTTTCTCATAGTCCACAAACGCTAAGCATAATGGCTGGTTATACTCCTCGGTCTTCTGTATAACTTGCCGCAGCGTATGTATGTGGTCTATGGTGCTAAAGCCTTTTCGGAAACCGGCTTGTTCGGGAGGCTGGAAGTCGTCGAACCTGCGCGTGAGACGATTCGTAATGACTCTCGAAAACAACTTGTAAACATGGCTCAGCAGTGTGATAGGGTCGGTAATTCTTCAATAGGGTTGTATCGCCCTTTTTGAAGAAGAGGACCACCACACCCCTGTGCCATGCTTGTGGCGTTTGACCTTCTAGTATGACGGAGTTGAATAACTTATGAAGGGCCTTAAGAATCGGTGTACCACCCGCTTTCAGAAGCTCAGCTGTAACTCCATCATCACCAGGCGCCTTGTTGTTTTTGAGTTGTTTGAGAGCCATTCTAATCTCGTATAGGCTGACGTCCGGGATATCTTCAGTGTAGTGTCGGGTTAGTCTTGCTCTGGGATCTGAAGCATGACTACTGACAGATGATTTCGTTGTCGTGTACAGCTGTCCGTAGAACTTCTCGACCTCCCCCAACAGCTCAGGTTTAGACGTGACGATTCTACCATCCTCAGTCTTCAGCTTCGTCAGTTGGCTCTGCCCAACAGACAGATCTCTTGCGAACACTTTAGAGCCTTTGTTCCGCTCGATTGCCTCTTTAATACTAATTGTATTAAATTGGCGCGTGTCGCGAGTCAAAGACTTTGAGATCTGTCTATTAAGCTGCCGGTACTTGGCAGCATCATCTGAGGATGTCAGAACCATTTTCCGTCTTTCATCCATGAGCTGTAGGGTAGCGTCAGAGATCTTTTTGGTTCCTTTTGTACGGCGAGCCTTAAAGAACTTAGACCCAGCCGTATGGACGGCTTCCACGAATCTGTCGTTGTATGCGTCCACTTCCTCGCAGTCTGCTAAGCATTCGAAACGGTTTTGAAGTTCGAGCTGAAAAGGTTCGGGGTTTTGGACGTGGAATGGTAAAGCACGGAGCGTAGACTTCATCAATCGGGACCTCTGGAGTTTGACATTGAGGTTCAATGAGCCTCTCACTAGTCTGTGATCGCTCCCGGTTTTGACCGCATTGATCACTGAGACGTCATTGAAGATTTGTCTTCTCGTCGACAAGATGAAGTCTATCTCATTTTTGGTTTTACCATCGGGGCTCACCCAGGTCCATTTACGGTGTGCCGGCTTCCTGAAGAAAGAGTTCACCATAAAGAGTCCCTCCTTCTCCATGAAGTCGGCCAACATCTGGCCCCGGGAGTTCCGGTCTCCTATTCCAAATTGCCCCATTTTCAGCTCATCACCGAATCGTTTGCCCAGCTTCGCGTTGAAGTCCCCCATGACCACAGTGAAATAAGTGTTAGAGGTATGTATGGCTCTAGAAATGTCCTCATACATAACCTCAACACCATCGTCGGAGTGCGTCGAGGTCGGCGCGTATACCTGTATGACCTTCAACGAATACCGCTTGGTAATTCTGAGTATAAGGTACGCCACCCTGCTCGACACACTCTCGATTTTCACCACGTTGTTCACGAGGGACTTGTGGACTATGAACCCGACACCACCTTGGGACAGTTGGTCACCCTCCCGGAAATAGAGCAGGTTGCCGGATTTCAGGATTATCGTGTCCTCCCCCTCTCTTCGGACTTCAGACAATCCTATAATATCCCAGCGTAACCTGCTCAGTTCTTCCTCCAACTCGATGATCTTCTCGTCAGTCCGCAGTGTACGAGTGTTGTAAGTTGCCAGGGCCAGAGGTCGTCGGTGTTGGTAACATGGAATCTGCCGGGGATTCTTAGCACCCCCTGCCCCGCCGTTACCACAGCTGTTTCCATGGCTGGGAATAGCAGGGCTGCCGGGGACTAGGGGCCGTGGTTTTATCGCTTTCATGGGGGTATATGCCATAATCGCCACGCTTGGCAAACGGGTTGGCGATCGCAGTATGGTGGTTATAGTACTCAGAGAGACGCTGCTGCCCGTTCTCTGGTAAATATTCCCTCGGGTCGACTTCTACGCCCCCCACGGGATGAGATGGGGTGGTGATATTCTATGCCGTCACCACACGGTCAAGTGTGTCTGTCAGTTTTGTCTGTTTGTGCAAGCTAATCTCAGAAACGGCGTATTCGGATGTGGTTTTCACAAATATATTGTGGTAAGCTTCACATAACATTTAGTGTTTGTTTCAAGTCAATCGGTTCTTAAATAAAAAAGTTATATCAATTTAAAGAATCATGTCGAACATTTGTTAATCCAAAATAAACCAAAAGATATGCCCAAAGTCACTATTCCACGCGGACGAAGTCGCGGGCACAGCTAGTACTAACTATATTTACTTGTTTGCTTTGATGACTTATATCGACACGACAATGTCGATGATAAGCCCATCACTAGCCAAAAAATAGGTTGTGACAACCTGCATAATAACGAAACAGAACGGTATTATATGTCTCTTTCCCACGCATTATTAACGTCGAAAGTAAAAAAAGGTAAAGTATATGCATTTCATTTCTTATTTTAGCCCGGCTTCCATGTTAGTTATTGTTCCGAGGGCTTAATGCTCTATCTACTAGGAACAATAACTAACATGGAAGCCGGGAAACCTTTTTTTACTTTCGACGTTAATAATGCGTGGGAAAGAGACACATAATACCGTTCTGTTTCGTTATTATGCAGGTTGTCACAACCTATTTTTTGGCTAGTGATGGGCTTATCATCGACATTGTCGTGTCGATATAAGTCATCAAAGCAAACAAGTAAATATAGTTAGTACTAGCTGTGTTTTTCTGAAGTGAAAATTTTGGATGGATTAAAAAGTTAAACTCGCGTCAGGACACGTGACTTTATCGAAAATTCGTAAGATGGAGGGAGAGTAGACCACCGGCGCGGCGTAGTAGAGGAAGTAATATCCCTCTCTGTTTCTACCGCACCGGCGGTCTAATGTAATATAAATTGTCATGTTTGTGTACGATGGCGCAATTAATGAATATTGTATTTTACCACAAATTATTCCCTAACTATTCCTAAATATTCAAAAATGCACAACGTTAATGTTCAAGTTTTCACTTTTGCCGGCACTCCCGGAGTGCAACTCGTTGTTTTTTTTCCGTCGCATAGATGGCGTTTGTTTTATAAAAATCGATTAAAAGGCGTAAATTTTATAATCGATTTATTAAAAATCGATTATTTAAAAATAATAAACGATTTAAATAAAAATCGATTATTTTTTAACATCCCTAGTCTTCTCTTCTTTCATGCAATGTTTGTTTGGTGAACCAAAGAGTATATAATTTTGTGGTGAACCAAAGAGTATATAATTTTGTGGTGAACCAAAGAGTATGTAATATATTAGTGAACTTTGGTGTTATTCATTCGTGTGGTATTTTAGTAGGTAGCTAAATAAAACCAATGAATAAAACCTGTCGAGCGAGGCATATTGTTTTACTCTTGCTTGATTGATTTACTCTACTCGGCCAAACAAAACTATCGCAACTATTTGTGATACGAGGAGGATATCATGTTTCATTTTAATTTGTTATTGTTTATTTTCTTTGGAGTGACATGTAAGTAAATCGATAAGTATATCATATAAATTTAACTACATACTGTCAACAATCATAATATATATAAATAAATAAATAACATTTTTAGGGGTTACCTCTGAAAGACTACATGAGCAGATATACTCTTCTATCGAAGGAGGTGCAGGATGTTTCAGACGGTTAAATGGCACACATCAAGTTGGATGCTCAAGTAAGTTCTATCTTATCGAATATCCCAAATGTTTCTCTGATAACACAAGTTATCATTTGTTGTATGTTACCAATATAGCCATCAGATCAGGACAGTCAGTAAGAAGTCTGATGAAACAAACAAAAAGGCTAGCACCACTATTAGTAGTGCCTTACCAGTTACAAAGCATTTCTGAGATCTATCTAGAATAAAATTAGATTTGCTCAGACAGACATACAGGCAGAACAAATAGAAACTTTGTGTTTTAGTAACATAACAGGCATAGGCTGTGCATTGTCTGTCAGTTAGTTTTGTCTTAGAATTTCATGACTGATAATAATAGAGTTATAAATCTTTGAGTAGATTATAGATATCAAAATATTGTTTGTAGCTCCTGACAATGGTGCTGTTGGAGTGGTACAGATGATAAAAAGCAAGAGTGATGCTGAGTGGTTGGCATACAATGCTAGTGCAGGTCCTTATATGGCTGTTATTAGTACTTCATTGTTTCATGATGTAGTGGACTTGCTTATGGATCACTCTAAAAATATAGCAGGAGTTCTTATCTATGACAATACTACAGATAAGTAAGTGTATCTAATTTTTATTAGAAAATAATATTTCTAAATCAGCCACATCCCATTGGCAACATCTCAGGAACATCTCAGTGGTAAGTGACGTCGGATACCGCGGCGAAGGTCGTGGGTTCGAATCCTTACAATGAGCTTGAGCTTTCGGTGAAGGAAAACATCGTGAGGAAACCACAGCACGGTGGTAGGGTACTTTGTAGTACTCGACTGGCTGGCTACCACCCTCAAGTTGAAAATCTGTCGCCAAGCACCTGTTGGTGTGTTCCGGCAATTGCACTTGAGAGCCAGTTTGCCTTTAAGGCATTGTAATAAGGTGTACAACACGTTGGCAATCCCCTGGTGTTGCCAATGTCTATAGGCGACGGTTGTCACTTACCATCAGGTGACCCGCCTGCTTCGTTGTCACTTGTGACATAAAAAAAAAAAAAAAAAAAACCAACATCCCTTATATATTCATTTTTGAAATCTCACTCTACCCATGCCCTGTTTTTTAATCTTTACTCATGATTTCATTCTTTTCAGAAGTCTAAATTCCTACTTTCATGTTTCTTAACTACACAAGAAAAATTTTGTGCACTAATCAAGAAACATTTTGTCTATTATTTTAGGTGATTAAATATTTGATGATTGTAAATGATGAATTTCACACCTTAAGACCCACTGACTGACTTTGGCTGTGTGTTGTCTGTCAGCTGGTCAGTATGATTAATTTTGTAGATATGCATCACATTATTTTTGTAATTATCTTAGAGCCTCATCATTTAGCCAAGAATCAAGATGTCCAAATGAATATTCATCAGCTCCAGGGAGTCAGTGTTTGTCTTCAAACAGTGATAATGTATGGAATATGCAAGGCACAGGCCTGCTACGAAAGGATATACCATTTCCAATATTGTTCTTGCCAGAATCACAAGGGGAGGAAGTTCTTAAAATTGAAGATTGCTATGAAAGGTATGCTTTTTCCAATAGTGAGGTGTTTTTCTTTTAATCAATTTGATGCTGACCAATCTCACTGTGCTAAATGATGTCACCAATTTTTGTCATAAGGTCTAGAATAACTTGGACAAATATGACTCAGGGCAGACAGACGAAGCATATAATAATAGGTACCTACCAATACATATTGCACGGTGGTAGGGTACTTTGTAGTACCCGACTGGCCGGCTACCACCCTCAAGTTGAAAACCTGTCGCCAAACACCTATCAGTGTGTTCCGACAGCTGCACTTGAGAGCCAGTTCCCATCTAGGCTTTGTGTGTTTACCATCTTCGGCCACATCATCACTTACCATGGTGAGATTGTGGTCAAACACAAGCCTATCCAGAATTAAAAAAAAAAAAAAAATACATAATCTATCTAATACCTTTAAATGAGCAATTCTTGTATATATGTATATAAATATATAATCTGAATCTCGGAAACGGCTTGAAAATTTGTATGCAGCAGGTTTTGGGGGCAATAAATCAATTTAGCTAGGTTTCATTTTTTGAAAACGTCGTTTTATCCGTGTTTTCAGGCAATGAAAACCTGCTACAATATCATTAGAATACGAATGTAAATTTCACTACTATCTGACAGGTTATAATAGCTCAGGATGAAATCGAGCGGACTCTAAACCAAAATTTCCCGGATCGAGTCCACATGAATGATTATTTTTTAACTTTTTTTTCAAGTTTTTCTTTTCTGACAAAACTATTAAAATGTTTCCAAAAAAATACGATCAAAGCTCAGTCACCCAGGTACTTATAATAAACTGACAAATATTTTTTTATCATAATTTCTCTAAAGCATTTCTATACATATACAGAATGTCCGTAAGTAATAGACTAACTTAAGGGAGAGATAGGTGAGTGGATCACCTATCAAATATACAAAAATCTCCTCCTCAAGTACGTAAAGACCTCAGTAAAAGTGTCACCATTTGAAGAGATATTTCAGTATTTCTGGATTTTATATATAGACTGCCCCTTAAGTTTGTTGTACTACTTACCGAATATCCTGTATACACGTATACACATAACAATACATCGTTTTTGACGTCGGTGGCAATCAAAGAATATTGAATCATAAGAATAATAACTTTAGAAAAATTTAGTAAGTAAATTTTCATTAAGCACCACAAATGATATCATTGAACAGGTCTTGAAAAATCATCAATATTTGAGACCACTCCTTCCCCCATGCTGAGGTTTTAACTAAACCATCTTCGCCCACCTCCTCCCTATACATCATCACATGTTTTTATATTACCAGAAAACCAAATTTTTAGAAGAGTAAGATAATGTTGAATTGATCTTGTGTTAAACGTAAAGAAGATAAGTTGATTAGCCAAATGTGAGTTAACTTATATGTCAGAACTAGACAAGTCAATTCTTGAGGTCTATTTTACCCTAAGTTTAGTGCTTTGTATAAATAATTCGAGTGTTTAAAATATTTTAAATAGCAAGCATTGTAGTAGCAGAAAAAAATAAGAAATTGTGTTTTAAATTTATTTTAGAATATTGTATGTTTTTATAAATAATTTTCAGGATTATCTACAAGTCTTGCACGCATATAGATCTTATTAATTTTGTCGGCGAAAACGACAACCATTCATATTGAACTTGGCTTCAATTTTCACATTTATGATTTTGATGGGATAATTATTACTTTCAGATACAATCTAGATAAAGACAATCAAGGCGGTAAACCTTTGTGTTCCGTTCAACTAAATTCTTTTATGTTTGCTGCAGTAAACAGCGAAGTCTGTTTAAGACGGTTAGTAGATGAATATAAATCTCTATCTTTTTAGGTTGGCCTTTTAAATGGTAAACTATTTTTGTTCTAAAATAATGCATTACTGATTTGCGAAGGGAAATCCTTATCCAAATAGGTAAATACGTTATTCATCACAAGTATTTAATTTTGAACAAAGTTGCCTCTACACCATTTGATTTCAATGATTACCATCGGATATATAACAGTTTTAAAATATTTCCGCAGCAAGTTTATATTTTATATACCTACTGGAGTAAGATACTTTTTTCCCTGGAACAAGAAAACCCACGGGAATGCTTTAAAATATAATGCCAAAATCTTTATTAATATTTCACAATTTATTACTTATTGAAAAAAATTACAGCATTTGTTGTTTGTTTCTTAGATCCGCGTCATCAGCTATTTTAACAGGAACAAAAGTCTGCGATCCTTTGGGTGATCAGAATGTATACTACTCATTATTCCCTAGAAAGGTGAAATTTTTACAAACACATATTATGATAATTTGTGTAATCTTCATGGTGATAATAAACTTGTGTTGTTTTAGGCAAACGAAACAAAAAAGCAACATGTTACTTTAGTAACTGCTAGGATTGATACAGCATCACTCTTTGATGGTAATTTTCTTTTAGATTTTTTCATAATTTGTAGAAATTTGAGCTGACTTACTACTGGAAATTATCTGATCGTATTAGTGCAATGTAAGGTCCACGAAACGAATAAAGGAGGATTTAATATCACAAGTGTTGGAAAACATTAAAATCAAGATAATCTTAATTTTGCCTTTTTTAAACTAAATGTATAAGACTGAGTCAAGTTAATATTTGTCAGGCGTGTCACCCGGCGCATCTAGTTCTGTCGTAGGCCTGGCTACTCTCATAACAACAGCAGCTACTCTCGCTAAAATGATTCCTATTGAAGATGCCAATTTATATGGTAAGATACATTTTAGTTTTTTTATAGTTTCGTCAATGTTATATATGACATAATATAATATGTACAATGCAAATAATGTTCTCAAATCAAATCATAATTATCAAGTTGAAAATCAGTCACCAAGCACCTATACGTGTGTTCCGACAGCTGCTTTTGAGAGCCAGTTCCCATCTCGGCTTTGTGTGCTTACCACCTTTGGCCACATCATCACTTACCAGCTTGTGTTTCACCAATCCGACCGATTGGTGAAACACAAGCTTATGCAGAAGTAAAAAAAAAAGTAGCTTAAATCTATGTAAATTACGAATCTCGATGTGTACAGATCGCAACATATTGTTCACGTTGTTCAATGGCGAGGCATTCGACTACATCGGGTCTCAGCGCGTCGCGTACGACATGAGCCGCGGCTCGTGGCCCCCCGCCGCGCCCCTCGCGCCCAACGACATAGACCTGCACGTTGAACTGGGACAGATCGGAGGCTCCCTGCCCAAATATAGCCTGGATAAAGCCTGGCCTTTAAACGCTTTCGTGCCTAAAGATACTCATATTACTGATGTGAGTATTATTCTATTTATTAAGTTATTAGATATCAAAGATTTATTCGCAATTTTTTTTTCTTTGCTGTCAATCGTCCTTTTGGATATTTCTGCCAATGTCAAGTTATTTTATATAGCTGTTGTTTATAGTTATGTTATTTTTAAAGCCCAAGCTTACTGTAGGATTTGAACCCACGGCCTTCGCCACAGTATCCGACCGAGCTATCATCGCCTTATTGATTTGATATTTCTTATGTAGTTACTTTATTATAAAAACTAATTAATACTTTTTTCCGTTTCAGATAAACGACTTTCTCGACGAAATGTCCACTTCTATCAATCAGTTCAATATGACTATAACGCCAGAGATAACGTCTAACTTGCCTCCATCGTCATTACATTCTTTTCAAAAATTCCATATAAATGTATCTGAGGTGTTGATAGCGGACCATAAGGAAACATTCACTAATATGTTCTACCACTCCATTTTGGATGATTTTGATAAAATTGATTTTGTTTATCATAATATTAGTATTGGTAGCAATGGCACATGTAAGTATGAACTTTTTATGCACACATTTAGGCCCGTACGTATATAACGAGAATGAAATAAAAAAAAGTAAAACTTCAAAATTTTTCACACACGGCTATCTGATCCCAAACTAAGCAGAGCTTGTAATATGGAAACCAGATGACTGATATATTACATAATATATAACTTTTTTGTAAATAGATAATTATATTTACATGTCTGTTTGTCCTGAGTCGGGCTCAGGACAAACAGTTCATGCACACAAAGGTCTGTCCTGGATGGGAATCGAATCCACGTAGGTAGATAGTGTGTTAACCAACAACGCCAACCGGCTCGTCAAATGAAAATTAACCTTGTCATTGGGCTAGGTTCAAATTCATTTTTTATATGTTATGAGACTACCTGAGACGGTCGTTGCAAGCCAAGGGGTTAAATTCATTAATCCATCTAGGCTTTGTGTGCTTACCACATTCAGCCACATCATCACTTACCATGGTGAGATTGTAGTCAAACACAAGCTTATCCAGAATAAAAAAAACGACTCAAGATATGACTAGATTATACTATTAGTTTGTCGACTATACTAATATTGCAAAGAGATATACAGTTTATACAGGGTGATTTTTTCAAGTGGGCGTGGATGGCCAAATCCTAAACTAAAGGGAATATCGAAAAAATGCTGAAAGGAGTCTCGAGGCCGATTTTGATTAAAACTAAAACTGCATCATTCGATTTTCGAAAAAATATTTCCCCAATCCAGGAATCAAACCCGATGAATTTGAAAAAAAAATACACAGCCTGTATTATTACACCATGTTGCTAATAAGGATCAAATTCTCAGAAGTAATGACATACGGCAAACTTAAAGAAAGTTCTCTTTTTTAATAAATTGATTAACATTTTTTTATATTCCCACAAATTATTACACCTATCGTACTATCTAATTATTAGAAATAATTTTTAATTTGGTACACTCATTGGACTCGACTCATAACTCACTCGCATTAAGCACCACAACATAACCTAATACATACAACATACATAATTTCATGACATGGGCATTGTATCGAACAGTTTGACTAGCTAAAACAGCCTCGAGACTCATTGTTAATGCGAGTGGGTTATCAGTCAAGTCCAACGAGTGTACGAAATGAAAAATTATTTCAATCAATTTGATAGTACCTACGATAGGATAAGTGCAATCGTTTGTATGAAAACACATTTTTTTAAATCATTTTATTAAAAAAGAACACTTTCTTTTAGTTTTCGGTATGTCATTACTTTTGAGAATTTCATCCTTATTAGCAACATTATTGGATGGTGTAATAATACAGGCTGTGTTTTTTTTTTCAATTCATCGATTCCTGGCTTGGGAAAACATTTTTTCGAAAATCGAATCAGTTTTAGTTTAATTCAAAATCGGCCTCGAGACTCCTTTCAGCATTTTTCGATATTCCCTTTAGTTTAGGATTTGGCCATCCACGCCCAGTTGAAAAATTCATCCTGTATAGTAATATTGCTAAGGTTTGTTTTTTTGTTGTTTGTCGGGGCAATCTTTGGAAATACTGAACCGATTCTTAATATTCTTTCATCTTATCTTTTCTTGTCGTGTTAAATATAATATTTTGATACATCAATAAACTTGTGTGTTTTGTAGTTGTATCAACAAAAGACCTTATTCTAAATGGTACGATGAAGGAAACAGAGGCACAAGTGAAGATATCGCGGCTTGCAACTGGTTTGGCACTTACACTCTACCAAAGAGTTACTGGCAAGAAATACACAGACAATGAAACAGCGTCCGCTCACATGGTAAGATATTAGGTCTTTACCTATGAAGTTACCGTTTTGTATGAAAAAATTTAAACGATTTTTTTTCATGTATTTTTTATTTATGCCCTTCTTGAAGAAATCAGCTGGACGGGAGGCAACAAATTCTTCAAAGGCATTTTGTACTGCCTCTCGGGTATTGAATTTTTTTCCCGCCAAGAAGTTATCCAAATTCTGGAAAAAGTAGTAGTCTGTAGGCGCAAGGTCTGGTGAGTAGGGCGGATGACGGAGAGCTTCCAACCCCAGTTTTTGCAACTTGGAGACCGTCTGCTGTGCAGTATGAGGTCGCGCGTTGTCGTGCAGGAGCAGCGGAGACGAGCGATTGACCAATGCTGGTTGGAGATGTGCCAGCTTCTCCATCATTGTGTTCAGTTCTTCACAGTACACATCTGCAGTAATGCTCACCCCGTTTGGTAAGAAGCTGTGATGAATCACACCGGCGCTAGACCACCAAACAGTGACCATCACTTTTGTAGGGGTAAGCTTTCGTTTAGGGCATTGTTTAGGTGCTGAACCAGGATCCAACCAACTTGCTGAGCGCTTGCGGTTATCAAACAGAATCCATATTTCATCGCAGGTAACAAACAATGCGGTTCAAAATTCCTTCATTTGTGTGTCTGTTGAGCAGTGCAAGGCACGTCTCGACGCGTTCTTCGCGCTGGCGATCATAGAGTTCGTGGGGCACCCATTTGTCAAGCTTTTTTACCTTGCCAATTTGACGCAAATGGACCAATATTGTTTTGACGCTAACGTCGAAAGCTGCTGCTAATTCAGCCGTAGATTGTGTATCATCAGCTTCCACAATCGCCTTTAATTAGTCATTGTCGACCAAAGTCTTCGGACGACCGCGAGGTTCATTTTTCAGGTCGAAATTTCCAGAACGGAAGCGAGCAAACCAATAACAGGTGGTGCGTTGGTTTGTAGTGTTAGCTCCGTAAACGTCGTTGATGTTGCGTGCCGCTTGTGCCGCGTTACTGCCACGACGGTACTCATATTCCATAATTACTCGAATTTTTAACGTATCCATGAAAAAGATTGAAATGCGATGAAAATGTAACACTAATCAATAAACACTACTTATGGAAAAAAAACCATGTTTTAAAAATAAAATTAATTTGAAATTAGAATTCTTAGCCAAACAAAAATTATTTTGATTTGAAATGGCCAGTACTGCAGAACGGCAATTTCATAGGTAGACCTATTATTAATCGATGGTAAATAAGACAATCCTGTGTTATTTTGAATGTTTGCTACATGGCTGAATCACCGAGTAGAATATATGTATGTATGTATGTATACATTAATAGGGCATTCAGACATGGCCATCTAAAGGTAACAAAAGATCCCAAATAAGGTAGAGCTTGTATTAGGAAACAAGATAATTGATAACCTACGCATTCATTAAAAATATCTCTCTAGATATCGATACTTCTTAAAAATCGTTTTTTTTTAAGATTTTTGGCTTGGTATCTGCCTTTAAGGCTTTTTGCCCATTTTGGTTTTCAAATTGTAACAGTATTTTTGATAGTTATATTTATGAATTGTTATGAATGTGTCTACATTTTTTTCAGTAAATCTTGAAGGCAAGGAGAGTTGATCTCTTGTTGCACAGATAACTATATTATTTTATCCCAGACGTTGTCACACCAAAATCTCTCAGCTGTGTTAGTGTAAATTTTTGATGTGTAACATCTTTATTCTCTTTTTCCTGCAATCTGGGAGTGATTTGAATGGGGTAAATAGGGGCGAAAGTATATAACAGGAAGTTCATCTATTGAAAATATTTCCTCTATTGTAGTGCAGGCAAAGGGTTTTAGCCCATACAGTCTCAAACTCAAAACTCATTTAATGACCATTGAGCGCGCGCAGTGGTAGAGTTAGCTGTCAAATACGTAGTTACACATTTTCCGAGAGGTTGGTATATGAATGGTATTACCAAGATGAAATGTGAGATGTTTCACATCATATGCGATGACTGTAAGGCTCGCTCGTTTTTTTTCATTGGCTATTTCACAGTTTTCGGAAAAGTATAAAAAAAATTGCGTAGGCTTATTTTATACCTTTTCTCAAAAAACCCTTATTTATTGGATAAAAAATAGATTTTTTATTCATCAATTTGAAACTCGCGCGAAAACAGCCACGTGACATTTGCTACTAAGACGTCATAAATAAATAAAAGTAACTACGATCGTTCTAACTCTTCAGCATATTTTGAGTGGAATGTTTAGTTTTTTCACTTGATTTTCGTCATAATTGTCGTTTATAAATAATTATTTTAATTAAATCAGGTTAAAGTACCTTAATTAATAAATTAAAGTTAAAATAAAACTAAACTAAACTAATTATAAATAAAAAAATTGCGCCAAATCGTTGCCCGATGGAAGCGTCCCAAGAAGGCTGGCAGCATTGCCGCGCTGAATGGCAATGCCTATTCTTTGGGCAAAGTATATGCCAGCCTTCTTGTCACGAGCGGCCTCAATAAGGCGATGGGAGAGCTAGATACAAAAAATAAGCATCTGGTCCCCAAGGCCCTAAGGTTTCAACCCCAAACGCCGAAAATATGTTAGTCCTTTGTAGATTAGCATATTTGCGACGTTTGAGGCACTCCTGTTTCGCAGCAGCAGCGCCGGCGGCTACAGACGTGTCTGGAAGGTGGGATGGCGCGAGGATGTCGACGCATGTAGCGTCCCACACCAGGGCCTACCCAACTTCCAAGGCACCAATGACATACCGTCCGGTCAAAAAATTAAAATGACGTGTGCCGTGCCTAATTAAATATCCTGATAAATTACCGCAAACGAAAAAGACACGACGTTTTGTTTATTTTGTGTTATGTGACGTCAAATTTTAAACGATCATGGCCGCCCGTGTTTCGGTTCTTGTAATTCACAAATAAAAAAACTCAAATTTATTTTTCAAAAATAAAATATTTATCATTTATTTTTATGCAAAAAACATATTGTATAATGTTTCTTAACTTATAAGCTACCATATCTAACATAATTCATGTTTTTTCATTACAACTGTCAAATAGCCAATTCTACTTAACTATGTTTGTTTCATTAACAGGTAGACGAGATCTTGTTTTGCTTCCTCAAGAGCCAGTCGTGTCGACTTCTCCTGGCGGCGGACTATGCCAGCAGTAGCAATAGGTATGCTTGAGTCGGTAAATATATATTTTTTTAATACCACTAGGTGGCAAACAAGCTTACGGCCCACCTGATGGTAAGTGGTTACCGTAGCCTATGAACGCTTGCAACACCAGAGGCGTCACGAGCGCGTTGCCGACCTTGCATAAACCTTCTTTTACTCCTCTTTTGAAGAACCCCATGCTGTAGTCTCTAGGGAAAACCTCTACAGGGAGCTCACTCCACAGCCTGATCGTACGCGGGAGAAAATGTCTCTCAAACCGCACTGTACGCGACCAATTTGGTTCTAAGGTGTGAGGATGAACTCCCTGTCGACGGCGGGCGGTGCGATGGTAGAAAGTTGTCGTGGGCATCATATCGAACAATTCCTCTGAACACTGCCCATTGTACAAGCGGTAGAACACACATAAGGAGGCAAAGTCTCTCCTTAGATTTAATGGCTCGATACCGCTTGTGAGCTCAGGATCGCGGACAATTCTCACAGCCCGTTTCTGAACCGAGTCAAAAGGTTCAAGTTGGTACTTAGGTGCTCCGGCCCAGAGGTGACAGCAGTACTCCATGTGGGGGCGGACTTGCGACTTATATAGTCGCAGTCTTTGCACCGCAGTGAAGTACTGCTTAGCCCTATTGAGCACACCGAGCTTTTTAGCAGCCAACTTGACCTTCTCTTCTAAGTGACTACGGAACTGAACGTCACTGGAGATGTCGACACCAAGGATCCCAAGGCTCTTTGAAATGGAAAGGGGTGTGTTGAGGAATTGTGGAGCCACAGAAAATGGGGTTTTTTTGGCGGTGAATGCGCACACTTGTGTCTTGTTGGGGTTAAATTGGACCAGATTGGCACATCCCCAATCAGAGACTGGACAAGGTGGTCTCAATTACAGACACAAGTTGTCTGCGACTTTCCTCCACACTAGTTCGAGGGATGTTAGCTCGGCCCGTATAATACGTGTCCCCAGTACTGTCGTCTGCATAACAATGAATGCCATCAATAGATAACATGTAATTGATATGCAGAAGAAAGAGGGTCGGGGACAGCACGGAGCCTTGTGGGACACCAGCATTTATGTTCATGTTATCAGAGCAACTACCGTCAACCACGGCTCTTATGCTTCTATTTGATAAAAAGCTGGCAAAAAGCTGGCACAAACCCTCGGACAGTCCAAAAGATGGTAACTTCGACAGAAGACTCCGATGCCAGACCCGATCGAACGCCTTCGCTATATCTAAGCTTACAGCTAATGCCTCACCTTGACTCTCAACGGCTTGAGCCCAGCGGTGTGTAAGATACGCCAGAAGATCACCCGTCGAGCGACTATGGCGGAAGCCGTATTGGCGGTCGCTGATCAGTTCGTGTTCTTCCAGGTATCTGAGGAGGTGTGTATTAATTACACGCTCCATAACCTTAGAAAGAAGGGAGGTTATAGCAATAGGCCTGTAATTCGATGGGTCAGATCTATCGCCCTTTTTGGGCACTGGGTGCACGTGGGCAGTCTTCCACGAAGTTGGGACTGTTTGTGTGGAGTATGAAAGCGCAAAAAGACGCGTCAGTACAGGACACAGCTCAAGGGCACACTACTTTAGCACCACTGCAGGAATGCCGTCAGGCCCACTAGACTTATGAATGTTAAGAGAGCTTAACTCCCGCCGGACTTCTCGTTGTGTAAAAGAAATCTCTGGTATGGAGATGCCGCACCACGGGATGGAAGGTGGCTCGGTGCCTCAATCATCCAAAGTCGAGTTCGAGGCAAAGAGAGTACCCAGGAGATCGGCTTTCTCTTTAGAGCTATGGGCCAGACTGCCATCGTGCTTACGAAGTGGTGGCAAAGATGACTAATTACTCATCATGAAATGCTACATTAAGGGTTCCGTATGACTCCATACAATATAGATATTATTAGGTAGGTATTCTTATTTTTTTTTCAATAGACACGTAAGATTAATAAGTAATGTTGTTAAGTGAGGAGAATGTCCCGGAGAAGCCGGCGCCGCTGTACGTGGGCGTGGCTGGATCGGCCGGCCCCGCGTCCGTGTTCGCCGGACACCTGCTCGCGCTGCTCACCGGCACACATATACACAACAACAGCACTGCCTGTCAACTACTACACGAACCTGTACGTTATCCTACTAATATTATACGTAGTACACGCAAATATTGTCAGTAAAGTAAGAGACTAGATAAATAATTATTGAATGTAGGTAATAGGTGTAAGTTTTTAATTCTGGAAATGCTTTTTTGACCACAATCTCACCATGGTAAGTGATGATGTGGCCGAAGGTGGTAAGCACACAAAGCCTAGATGGGAACTGGCTCTCAAGTACAGCTGTCGGAACACACCAAGTTGTTTTTGAAAAGAGTAATTGCTGTGTTTATTGCCGGCTCTTCTCAGCAAAAGCAACCTTCCCAACCGAGCATTTAAAGTCTGACTATTCATAAGTGCCTGTGAAGGCCTATTTGGATGAATAAATATCTCATCTCACTAATATTATAAATGTGAAAGTTTGGATGGATGGATGGATGTATGTTTGTTATAGTAGGGGAGGCAATGATGCTAAATTTGTAGTTACTCGAGCGTCTTTGGGACCTACTGGAATTTGAAGATGAGGTGGAATAAAGAAAAAAAGGTTGTGTGATATTTTCCCCTTCAGCGGTGGGGGGAGCGTCTACAGGGTTTCAAAAATGTAAACAAAAACAGTCACCAAGAAATACTCGAGCGCGTCAGATATTAATAGGGTAGTCGCGCCACGTCTGTCTGATAACGGAAAAATAATAATCTGCCGTTTTGCGTGGTGGGGGTGGCCGTACGAAGGGGTCGAAGATATTTTAAAAAAAAAATTACTCGAGTGCGTCAGACATTGAAAAGGGATGTTAAGTGAACCCTCCAGTAGCTCCTATTTTAAAGACTGACGATTTGGACGCGACCATCAGTCAGGGCCGTTTTTGAAAATGCAAAAAAAAATCGTGACCTTGATTTACTCGAGCGCGTTAGATTTTAATAGTGACAATTATGTTGAGGAATTTCCTTAATCAGGTTTGAAAAAAAAAAATATACAAAAAATACCGAAATCTCGAAAATGGTTCAAGATATCGAAAAAATGTTTGCACAAAAGTTGTAGAGAATTTAATCTTCTACAATATTTATTATGAATACATATACCAAAAAACCCATAGGAAACGAGGTATTTGCAATAAATGATTTTTTGACCTTTGACCTTGAATCAGTAGTCGCGGGCACCCTAAGATAAGTAGCTTTTGAGACAAGTTTTAGGGTGTCAAAATAAAGGTTTATACAAGTTAATAGCTGACTATCTCTCATTCTGAGGTGAAACTCATAATATTCCTGGACTATACACTTAATAATTATTTTAGCTACTCCGGCTTGTGCAAATCGGCAGATTAAGATATTTCCTTGATTCGTGACTAATTTCCTTCAAAATAAAAAAAAACTAATCGCGCTCGAGAAAATCCAGGTGACGTTTTTTTTTGCAACTTTGCGAGTCTCCAATTTTCTTTCGTCACGCCCAAATTGTCAGATTATTGAAATGTACACTATTTTGCATGTAACTAACTTACCTTAAATTAATCTGACGCGCTCGAGTATTTCAAACCATCGATTTTTTTTACTAATCTGACGGGCTACCCTAGACGTTCGACACTAGATAGAGGGCTCAGATTTGGTGAGATTACTTCTCAAGGTGCAAGGTTGCCCCCCTTATGTTAATCTGCCGCGCTCGAGTAAATCCCGAAATCCCCTATTCGCCTCCCCTACCATTATAGTTCATTGTGTAAATTGATAAATGGTATCCACAAATATATCATGTAGTTGTGTACCAAGACTAACAAGCTCATAATGTTTTGACTATTATAAAGTTATCAGATCTCATATCAAAAGTATATAGTATATAGTCTTGGCCGTTTCGTCACAACCTTAAAGACCAGTGACTTAATTTCTTTCCATAAATCCATGGGAGTGTTTGGATGAGCGGCTAAGCCATACTTTTCGACCAAGATTAAGGGTTTGTAGAGTTAGGGGCTTGACTGTAAACTAGACATGATATGATAACTTTTTTTAGCAGTGAATCGTTTCGAGCTAGTAAGTCTTGGCCTACTCTTCATAAAATGATTTTTTCCATGGGTTTTTTTTTACTGTAAGGAAATAATTACCATGTATTACACAATAAAAATTTGTGATGATTGATCATGCCATGCAGATTTTGCAAGTCATAGACATGCTTTTATAGATAATCCTGACCCACATTTTTCAAATATTCATTATCTCCAATTTGTTTGCAGGGTATTTTGTTGTCAATGTATCAGGAGTATGGTTCTACAATTTAACTCCTATAGTCATCTACTTTTATCACATGTGGCAGCAACGAGATGCTCAAATTGGTTACGTCTGGGTCGCGAGTGAAACCGCGGGACGGAAAACTAGTATTAAATAAGCAATCTTGCTAATAATGTCATCAGCACGTTTTAGTCCAAGAGCTAGCGAACCGTTCGATTCGCTGGCTATTTACATAAACTCTCTGAACTATTGAAAGAATTTGCCCTCAAAATTTCAGCCTTGTGGGAGCAGGTTATTAATTACTATGACAACTTTGCTGTCGTCTGGCACATACTTGCAACCCTTAAAATAGGTTGTTCATAATTTTTAACCGACTTCAAAAAAGGAGGAGGTTCTCAATTCGACTGTATGTTTTTTTTTTTGTATGTTTGTTACGCGATTTCTCTGCCAATTATGAATAGATTTTGATGATTATTTTTTTGTTTGGTAGATCATGCTTCAGAGGTGGTCCCATTTAAATTTTATTGAAATTGATTCACCACTTTTTGAGAAAATCAACAAAAACAAAAAAAATATATATCTCGTTTGATAAACCTTAGTGAATCAAACTGAGTCGTTGAGCATGACTTTTTGGATTTGGATGAAATTTTGTGTGTACACTTCAATGGGTTCTTCGATGGTTTTTAAATACAATTGGACCCGGTAGGTGGCGCTGGAATCGAGTTCCAAGATTTGTTTCAATTTCAGGGCAGGACGATGACGTCTGCCGGGACCGCTAGTTATACATATATTATATTTTACCGGCCCGACTAGTTCGAGTTAATATAATAAGACAACATATAATAAGGAATAAACTTTAAAAATTGAAAAATAAAATTATTTTTAAAAATAAAAAACAAAAACCGACTTCAAAACTGTAACCTATACCTATGTACAAACATAAACTAAAAAGTAAAGAATAATATTTTAATTTCAAAGTCAGAGCCTTAAAGGACAATCAACAAAATTATTGATATTTATAACTGAATATATACTGACTTTGAAATTAAAATATTATTCTTTACTTTTTAGTTTATGTTTGTACATAGGTATAGGTTACAGTTTTGAAGTCGGTTTTTGTTTTTTATTTTTAAAAATATATTTTTTTATATTTAGACGTAAATTACATCATGATGAAATTGTAGCCTTTTGGGAGTTCTTTTTTATGACATTTAAAAAAAATAAGGAATGATGAAGCAACCGCGAGATGTCTGCCATATAATTTATTGATTGACCGATAAATAAAACATAATTAAAAAAAGTCTAGCTTTTTTAAAACTGGTTAGTCGAATGGTTCGCTAGCTCTCCTACATTTTGGGCAACTTTGGCACACGAATCGTGTTGCATAAAGTTGTTCATTACTTTGCTACTGCACTGGTTTTTGATGACATGAAATATCCTTCTAGAATCTATATGTAGTTAAAAATGTATGCATTGAAACTAAACTTACATACCATGTTAGAGCTGTTGATTATCTGGTATAGTCTGACTGCAAGTGCTGTGTCGCGAAGGTGGTAAGCATACGATGCCTATACTTGTACTTGATGTTAGTGATGTAGATTTAGTTTGAAACTAACAATTTAATTTGTGACGTTATTCTCTTAGGGCCTATCGTATTACTGGCTGAGAGGTTGGAATCACAGCGGCATATGTATTCAAACAACTATGAATTTCAGTCAAGCCGTCAGCCCCGCTTTTATTATTCCAGGTGAGTATCTGTTCCTTGATTATATTAATGTTACAGAAATCATTAAAATGTTGTTATTTTTATCAAACTTACCACATAATAAAAACAAATAACGAAAATTAATTGATTTTAAGGCGATCACATACATTCTGTATATAGATTATAGTTCTAGTTACTTATCATCGATAATTGACCTTTATTCGAATGGTGTTCAGATTACGACATGAAATCTGGCGTGTACTCGACATGGACGGAGTCAGTGTGGCGCGCGATGACGGCGCGCGTGTTTGTGAGCGCGGGCGGGGGAGGCTCGCGAACTGCCGCCCTCGCCGGTCTCTTCGCCACCGCCCTGGCTGCCGTACTCACCTACTGGTTGCTGAGACACTCTACTACCATCTTCGTTAATGTACCGCCAGGGTCCATCAATAATGATGCTGCTACTGGGTGAGAATGTTTACTAAATACGCTCGTCATCAGTCTTTGGACTTCCGTACATCTTTCACATATCCTTATTATAGCCATGCACTGAGTGAATCGAGGGATGTTTTTTTTTCCTTAGGATAAGCTTGTGTCGACCCCAAACTCACCATGGTAAGTGATGGCCGAAGGTGGTAAGGGTACTACCACCATGCAACTTATGATGATGTATTGTCACCAACTCCAGAGTCCCATTATCAATCTGCTCAAAAAAATCTTATTAGCATATAAATTCTTTGTTTACAGCATATTAAGAACTGTCAACTGTTGAGAGAAATCAAGAAGTATTGTAGTGATGGCTGTGTGATAAATGATTGCGAAGAGGACCTTTTAAAACCATTCCAAGTTTAATATCGACTAGTAATGTTTTATAACAATACAATGTACATGACATTTTTTTTTAATTTTGTTAACATTTTTACTAGTACCCGAGCGACCGACCGATTTCGAGTATTTTTCTTTTCTCGATAAACTTTGATTAAAAAATTATCTTAATACAAAATTTCACCCACCTCGTGTTTTTGAGAAATCAATCTATATAATAATACAAGTATTGCTCGCTTAAAATATAGAATCAATACATTGTTTATGATGAAAGAATTTAGATGCAATCTTTATGGTCACGTCAGACATGGCAAAGGTGTTAATCATACAAAGAGTTTGAAGTTCTGAAGAAATTATGATTCATTATATTTAGTAGACTAGTGACGGACGATGCTACATAGGTATGAATGATGAGAATATGATTTAGTAATTTAATAGCAATGTAATAGCGACTGACCTTTGATTAATTAAAGTATTCATGTCTTTAGTATAACAACAATTCTTATTTAATTATCTCTTTTTATGGTTCCGTACCCGTGCGAAAATGAGATCATTATAATTTAGTTCTCGAGACTATTGGAATACTTATAGATACATTTTTAGAGGGTGTTCTAGCGCTATCTAAACATCTAAAGGTCTACCTTTAGATAATACACTATATACTGCTGAGATCAGCGTTTTCGTCAAATTACGCGCGAAATTTGAAAATGTAAAATTTAAATGCATTTTTATGGCACTTATCGATTGAATAAAATATTTTGTGTTTTTTTTTAGTGGCTTATTGGGACTATAGAATTTAATTGAGACACTTTTCAAAAATGGGTGTAATACCCTATTATCTAATCTTAAAACGCCTGAAGTTTCGCTCGCATTCTAAGGATAAATAGTATCCTAGATTCAATACTGAAAAGTCCAAATGATGCTATAATTCACGAATTTATTTGTAGTATAAGGTAGAAAAACTTTCATTTGAAACAATTACTATTTGTACACGCCAGTTATATTGTATCCTTTTTCAAATTAGAAAATTTGGGAATGGAACACTAGTTTTAAGCATTTTTATTTTTTACCATTGACACTATATTTATATCTATTGCTATTACAATGTTCACTGTTCTGTAAATCTTGGTACCTATAAGTATTATGAATTATTCGTTATTTTATGGCATACGTATGAAAGCATGTATAAGCATTCATGTTTTAAAATATTAACTTAAACTAATATGACACAATTAAAATAAAATTAAGGCTAAAAACGTTACAACTTATAATCATGCGTATTTAATAGGTATTCAAATGAATGGCAAATGTTATCATAAATACTTAATAACTGAACTTTAATTTAATTGTTTCAAGTAACAAATAAATTATTTATTGTAATTATTTCTACTTTGTTGTGTTATTTTAATACTTAATTTTTTCGTATTTCACCTTTATCAACTACATACTATACATATATGTATATGCATAGAGGCATTACATAGTCTGTATTTATATGTATACTAGCTGTCCCCCGCGGTTTCACTCGCGTTCCCGTGGAAATTTTTATTTTATAAGTACCTTGTCCTAACAATAACGAATACATAAAACAAAGAATCATCCAATTTGGTGCAATCATTCGAAAGTTTTTTATTTAAATTTTGGATAGGCTCCCAAGTGCAACTGTCGGAACACACCAATAGGTGCTTGGCGACAGATTTTTTACTTGAGGGTGGTAGCCAGCCATTCCTAAAGTACCCTACCACCTTGCAAGTTATGAGCGTACATACATTTCGAAGACCATTTTTATTTATATAGTTTACGTACATACCTACATTGTACGGAATTATAAGGTTAGTCAGGTTCTATGTTAGGGTAGATGATGCAAAGCTTCCAACTCTAGCCCGCTGCTCCTACACGATAACACACGACACGACTTCACACCACACTGCATAATATGTAACAGACGGTCTCCAAGCTACAAGTGCTAGGGTTGGAAGCTCTCCATCATCGTCATCATTTGCACGGTGGTAGGGTACTTTGTAGTACCCGACTGGCTGGCTACCACCCTCAAGTTGAAAATCTGTCGCCAAACACCTATCGGTGTGTTCCGACAGCTGCACTTGAGAGCCAGTTCCCATCTAGGCTTTGTGTGCTTATCATCTTCGGCCACATCATCACTTACCATGGTGAGATTGTAGTCAAACACAAGCCTATCCAGAATAAAAAAAATAAATAAAAAAAAATCCACCGTACTACTTTCTACGGAATTTGGACAACTTTTTGGTAGAAAAAAACCCGAGAGCTATATTAATAAAAGGTCCTCGCGCGCCGCTCGAACTGGCGTGCGCGTGATGACATTATTAATCTATGCCCGAGAGACGTAAAGAGTTTATTGCCTCCCATCCAGCTAACTTCTTCGGCAGACCACCGATTGTGCCACTGCGCTGGCCATGATAGCATGGGTGAATATTTCGATTCATAGAAATAAAAAACGTACAGTTATGTTTTGGACACTGCTCATACGCACACTGCTCCTATTTTTTATAATTAAATTTTAAGGCGATGATAGCTCAGACGTCGGATACCGCGGCGAAATTCGTGGGTTCGAATCCTAAAATGAGCTTGAGCTTTCGGTGAAGGAAAACATCGTGAGGAAACCATAGCACGGTGGTAGGGTACTTTGTAGTGTTTGTAGTACCCGACGGTGTTTCGACTGCTGCTCTTGAGAGCCAGTTCCCATCTAGGCTTTGTGTGCTTACCACCTTCCGTCACATCATCACTTACCATGGTGAGATTGAAGTCAAACACAAGCTTATTCACAATAAAAAAAAATCGGCACGCTGATACAGTGGTGGTTTCCAGGCCAGAATATCCGTAGATTTAAACCAGATAGAGAACCTATAGGGTTCAATAGTGATGTGATATTAGAAACGAAAGGACCAAGGATATAGACGACCACTGCCGAACCATTTGGGTAAGTACCTATACCAATGCCCTCGCCTTGTGGGTTCTATGTATGATTGATGCTAACCCTCTGTCCTGTTCAGATCATAAATATGATATAAGTTTTCTTACAATGTAGATAATAAGGTGTGTGACCATGCTGACTACACACGCACCCTTAGACTCGCCGGCCGGAATACCTATTCCTTGGTCCCAGGAAGTCTGGGGAGACAAAACATTATGGATACCTACGAGTATATGTCGTGCGTGCGTTTCGCATGCCGCCCACTTCATGCAGTTAGGCAGACAGACCCCCTTCCTCCGTTTAATGGATCATCTACGGGGCGTTAATTGGTAGTATTTACCGAATGCCACGCACCAGTAGGCAGCCGATTACTTTAGGTTTCGCAAATTTTATTATTTGGACCTAATTCACTACACAGATATATTCAAGAAAGTAGGTACCTATACAGGTTGTTACAAAACTACCCGTAAAGTATAACGAGTCCATTACCCAATATTTAAGAACCGTAGTAACGCTGTATAACATACCCCAAAAAAAAACTTGAGAGGTGTCAAGGGACAGCCGGATGGAATGAAGTTATATAAGTCGAGAGAGTATTAAAACTAATCTAATCTAAAAACTACCTAAAATAAACTATAAAAGTGCGTCGAAGAATTCCTCCGCATCGCCGTCGACTGGTAACGTTCCCAAAAGACTGGCAGCATTGCCACGTTGAATGGCAATGCTTAATCTTTGGCCAAAGTAAAAGCCAGCCTTTTGGTCACGGGAAGCGTCAACCAATCTTTTGGAAATATCCTTAAATAGGAAATGAGCACCCGGGCCCCACGACCCGAGAGTTTCAACCCCAAACGGCTCGAAAATATAATTACCTATAAGGCTATTATATTTCCGCCGCTTGAGGTTCTCAGCAGATGCAGCGGCACCGCCGGCAAGACACGCTGTGCTAGGAAGATGGGATGGCGCAAGAGTGTCGACACACGTTGCGTCCCACACTAAAGGCCTACCCATCTTCCATGGAAACAATGACATTCCGTCAGGTCTCTTGCCATCGTCGCGTGCCAACCCATTTGGCTCTAATATGGCTGGAACGCCGACGGCAACAAGAGCACGACGGATAATGTCATTTAAATTCGCATGTCTCGCTATACGGCCCGCACTCCGACTGCATGACAAGCCGTGGTGCCCGAGGCTGTTGACAGCTTCCCCGCAGTGACAGCGATGAGGAGAACAGCAGGGTGCTCCCAGACGCAGACAAGCAGCGAGGCGGAAAGTAGTGTCGTCCAACATAGTTCCTATGTTGGATGACGGTAGTGCTAGAAGCCATAAACCCGACTCCCACTCACCCACAGCCAGTAGGCGCGCTCGCTCAGCATTACACGGTGACGTGTCGATAAGATTCTTTTGTATACCTTTGCTGAGCGGTTCGTCCCACTGCCTCTGGGAAGATGGGTTGGCGGGTAGGTCAATATTCGGACAAGTGGCTTTCCAAGCGCTTATAGCCTCAGTGAAGCACGGTACCTCAAAGTCAACCAGTGTGGAAGCTAGGATTTTCCTGGTTAACTTTTCAGTCCCATGGACCGAGGATATAAAAGCCGGTAAACTTATACTTGCAATTTTGCGGACGCCGAGACCTCCCATACGGATAGGGAGGGTAGCTTGTGTCCAAGCTCGGTCGTCCAAAGCCACATTTAAAATGGATGTTAAAGTATGGCGGATAATTTTATCAATTTTTTCTAATAGGTGTGAATGTGACCAAAGATGAGATGCACGCAATATGTAGTTAAATTTAGGGCCAAAACAGCAGTACCTGATTATGGTGATAGCCGAATGCATGTTAATTTTTAGCAATCTTTCCGAAATATCACTAAAATTTTGAATTTTTTCCTCGATAAAATCGGGGAAAGAGTTCTCTAAGATTGGAGACCCTAAGAGGCGAAGAGTACTTTTTTCAATCATTTTTAATTGGGGGGAAATACTATAAAATTTTGCGAGTGTCGTTTGGTTGTCGGTCGTGTCAGATAAATAAAGTTCACATTTTGAAAAATTAAGGTCAAGGCCAATATTGTGGAATTCGTTGATTAAAAATTGCAGGTCATTGAATACGGTATCTACATCGCCTCCCAAAGTTCCATCATCGAAATACCAAACATTAAACTTGGAATTTAACTGGCGAATAATTGGATGGATAGCTAGGCTGAAAATCACTGGTCCGAGGGGGTCACCCTGTTGACAGCCTACTGCTGATAACAAAAGATTGTCCTGATATAGTAATTTTGATGGTTGCCTATAACACTGCCAAAGAAAACTAAAAATTTGGGGTGTTTCTTTTTTAGCTTCTGCCAGCAAGGTGTCCCTATTGACGGAGTTGAAGGCATTCTTTATGTCAACCTTCAGGATGACTTCTCCTTTTCCATGATTTAGGTAGGTCGACAAGGCGTGTACGGCAGCCTCACAGCTCCCCTTTGAGCCATAACCTAGCTGCAGGGGCTGAAATTTTTCCGAAAGGGCCTCACTATAAAATTTACAGCAAATCTTGGCTGCCATACGACGATAAGTAGTTCCCACGGCAATGGGACGAATACCACCATCCCTCTTGCGCAGAGCACATAAATTTGCTCCGTACAAGACGTCGATGACGGCATCGTTCACACTGCCGGAGAGCATAAGATTGATCAGAGTCGTGAGCTCCTTCAAAAGCAGCTCACCAGCATCCCCGGCGCTTGAGCAGGTGAGATCTTTTAAATGTTGTGGACTCAAGCCGTCGAGACCACCCGCGGAGCCGCTCCGGAAAGAGCACACAGCTGCGATCAATTGTTGACCTGAAACAGTGAGGCTATGAATATCTAGTTCAGGAGGGTCGGGAAAAGAAAGATCATCCGAGGGGGCGGGGTGTTTACTCTCCAAAGCTGATAGAGTATCCGTAGAACACGGCGCCACTACATCGTTGCTAAAAAGAATCCTGGCAGCTCCCCTAATGTCACCTTCGCTTAACTTGGATTCTACTAAATTTGATATACCTCTTGTAGAGGTATATCGCTGTGTCGGTAATTTAGAATCAAAATTATAGGTCGAAATATTGCAGTTTTCTTTAATTTGGGTGGTTAAAGTTTTTTTGTTTGCCAGATTTTTTTGGACGTGTAGAATCCTGTAGGGGAAGGTGAGAAGTCGCTCCCAAGCACGTTGCGAGTTCTCCCGGGCTGCGAGGCGGACGCAGCCTGCTAAATGCTGAGCAACTAAAGGTCTAGCGCCACGAGGAACTCGCTTCAAAACAGGAACTGAATTTTTTAATTTTGACAAAGTTTTCCAAAGTGGATCGGAAGTCGGTTGTGAAAGTATAGGTGCGGTGTCGGGGTCCAAAGTGCATGCATGTTGGGATTTATGGATTTTACCAATATGCACATTCAGACCCCGCTTACCTTTAAAATATCGTGCCTGGGTGCATAGGGGACATCTCTCGATATAGTCGAGAGAGTATATATATATAAAAAATAAAAACATTTCTATTTATATATACATATATATCTACGAATAAGTAATTACTTATTCGTAGATATATATATATATATGATGTGCAAACCCTATTTCAGTAAAATTAAAGAATAAACTACGCAGAATGTAGGTACCTACATTTCTACCTAATTCGCGGAACGACAAATACTTTTTTTTTCAACTTGTCATTTTTTGAAGCCACTACTTGAGTTTAATGACATCCTTGTATTGAGGTAGCAAACATTTATGAATGAAAAATAGAAAATCTATTAAAGTAGACCATTATTATGGTAGGGGAGGCAATGATGCAAAATTTGTAGTTACTCGAGCGTCTTTGGGACCTACTGGAATTTGAAGATTAGGTGGAATAAAGAAAAAAAGGTTATGTGATATTTTCCCCTTCAGCGGTGGGGGGAGCGTCTACAGGGTTTCAAAAATGTAAAAAAAAACAGTCACCAAGAAATACTCGAGCGCGTCAGATATTAATAGGGTAGTCGCGCCACGTCTGTCTGATAACGGAAAAATAATAATCTGCCGTTTTGCGTGGTGGGGGTGGCCGTATGAAGGGGTCGAAAATATTTAAAAAAAAAATTTACTCGAGCGCGTCAGACATTGATAAGGGATGTTAAGTGAACCCTCCAGTAGCTCCTATTTTAAAGACTGACGATTTGGACGCGACCATCAGTCAGGGCCGATTTTTCAAAATGCAAAAAAAAATCGTGACCTTGATTTACTCGAGCGCGTCAGATTTTTATACAGGCGGTTCTTCTTGATGGCCTTGTTGTACTGACCCATAATCTGACAATTATGTTGAGGAGTTTCCTTAATCTGACGGTTTGAAAAAAAAAATATATAAAAAATATCGAAATCTCGAAAATGGTTCAAGATATCGAAAAGATGTTTGCACAAAAGTTGTAGAGAATTTAAATTTCTACAATATTTATTATGAATACACATACCATAAAACCCATAGGAAACGAGATATTTGCAATAAATAATTTTTTGACATTTGACCTTGAAAAATCAGTAGTCGCGGGCACCCTATGATAAGTAGCTTTTGAGACAAGTTTTAGGGTGTCAAAATAAAGGTTTATACAAGTTAATAGGTGACTATCTCGCATTCGGAGGTGAAACTCATAATATTCCTGGACTATACACTTAATAATGATTTTAGCTACTTCGGCTTGTGCAAATCGGCAGATTAAGATATTTCCGTGATTCGTGACTAATTTCCTTCAAAATAAAATAAAAACTAATCGCGCTCGAGAAAATCCAGGTGACGTTTTTTTTTTGCAACTTTGCGAGTCTCCAATTTTCTTTCGTCACACCCAAATTGTCAGATTATTGAAATGTACACTATTTTGCATGTAACTAACTTACCTTACCTTAATCTGACGCGCTCGAGTATTTCAAACCATCGATTTTTTTTTACTAATCTGACGGGCTACTGTAGACGTTCGACACTATGTAGAGGGCTCAGATTTGGTGAGAGTACTTCACAAGGTGCAAGGTTGCCCCCCTTATGTTAATCTGACGCGCTCGAGTAAATCCCGAAATCCCCTATTCGCCTCCCCTACCATTATGTAAGGTAGGTAGGTTGGCCTTTCTGTTAAATAATCTGGTTCCCTGACATTACAGCTTACTAGGGTTGACAAAATTTTTGGCTTTGATAATTAATTATATTTTTTCGGGGTATTTTGTAACACGTTGTACCTATATAGTGCTAGTGATAGTGCTCCACGCCATGATGACGCGCCTCTCTCTTTTTCCTAATCCCTTAGAGCTCGTACCCTAGTGGCTCGTACTTACACACGAGCAGCATGTTGCTCGTGTGAACGAGCCCTTAGGCGCATCGCTCACAAAGAGTAGGTATAGTAACTATCCATAAATCGCTCACATGTAAGTCGAGGCGGCGGCAATTTTCTATACGACGCGCGAAGTCGAGACGCGGACATCTTTATAATAAAAATCTCCGCCGCGTCGCGCGCGTCGCCGCCTCGACTTATGGCTCGTTCACACGAGCAGCATGTTGCACCGTACACACGCGTCGACCGACGGCTGCCGCATGCCGCCGACATGTCGACGGTGTACGAGCTCTTACATACATGTGAGGGATGCGCCTTACAGTGCAAGTGTGCATTAAACGTAGCGATTACACTATCTCTGGTGTGCATCCTGGTGTGCTGTCGACAGCACTACAACACTAGCGTAAGGATGCACACTAATAAACGTGGTGTATATAATAAACTAATAAAGGATCGAGCATATTAGGACGTCCCGCAGCGTGGCGGAGTGGGCCGCAGCGCAGCGTAAAATCACAGTATATTTATAGTGTGGTAAAATGCTTACCTAGCACATTAGTGACGGGCCGGGTCGCAGTGCATTGACGGATTTTGAAATGAGTACAGTGTACTGCTAGAATTTGCGTGCAACTGTACGTTATGGATAGGTCAGACGATGAACTCTGACGGGCCGCATCGCTCGGACGCAAATCCGCCTCGCAATAATGCGACCCGCTGCGGCCCGACACAGTGTGCGATAATTCATACAAATAGTATTCAAGCGATTTGAGCGGATTTTTGCGCTCCGCCCCGACACGCTGAGGCCCGGCATAATGTGCTCGATCCTTAAAGTTACACTTCAGAATAAACTAGGAATAAGCAAAATGTCTAAAGACGACTGGCCACTGAGTGATGGCGCCTCAAGAAGAGGGGCACGAACCTCGGCTCAGGGCGTCACCGGGAGACAAAAATAGTGGGATCGGACTTTACATAAGCGATTTAGACGAGCTTTAGGGGATGGCAGGATTAGTGAGTGCAGCTCGAGCCACTAATTACGGGGGACAATCTGAGTGGACAATCAATCGAAAGATGCGAAGTTTTATAGAATTTCATAAAATAAATTCTAAAATTCGATTTTGTTTTTCGGCTATTCGTTTGATTATTTGCTTTCGAATGCTATTCGAATTTTGCGAATACTAGAGCTATTCGAATGATTAAAATTATTCACATTCGCTCATCTCTAAAATAACAATGACTTCGATAAAGTCGTCATCGACGTTGATAAAAAGAGCAGCGCAACGATTTTATAATGCTACACGACTAGAGCCGGCGGCTAGTGCATTATTAGTTAGCAATTATAATCGTGATCTTTCATATTTTCGACCTTATTCAGTTACTCCTAAAAAAGCCCCAAAGAAGATGGCAGAGAAAACATTACCTCAAATATTTAAGTTCGTAGATCAGAATGTAGATTCTTATAAGAGTCTTTTGAAGGAGGCTGTAGCAATACCTTCAGTTTCAAGTGATGCGAAGTACCGTGATGAGTGTGTACGCATGGTGCATTGGACACAGGAGAAGCTGAAGGATGTTGGTGCCACCACAGAACTGAGGGATGTCGGCTTCCAGACACTGGATGGCAAGGAAGTTAAATTACCTCCAGTACTTGTGGGCGTATTGGGAAATGTAAGAGAGTTTATTTGCTTTAGAAAAATGTGAAGGAAATAACGGGATTGACATATTTCTTGGTCAAATATTGAAATGTTATACTATGTTATGTTATATGTTCATGTAGGTACAAGATATTATTATTACATTCTTAAGTGGATAAAATCTTATTCATCTACAGGATCCCAAGAAAAATACAATTTGCATTTATGGACATTTAGATGTCCAACCAGCTTTGAAATCTGATGGTTGGGACTCAGATCCATTTGAACTGGTTGAGCGTAATGGTAAATTATATGGCAGAGGGTCCACGGATGATAAGGGACCAGTGCTAGGCTGGTTGCATGCTATCAATGCTTTTAAAGGCATTGGTGAAGAGGTGAGCTATATTTTTTATCTTAAAGATTGAGTATGAGTGTAAAATAATTATTATGCATGCTTCAATTTATTACAGCTCCCAGTGAATTTGAAATTTGTTCTCGAATGCATGGAAGAATCTGGTTCAGAAGGTCTTGATGATCTTCTCATGGATAAATTGAAGCCTGAGGGTTTCTTCAATACAGTGGACTATGTTTGCATTTCTGATAATTACTGGTTGGGAACAACTAAGCCTTGCATCACTTATGGCTTACGTGGAATAAGCTATTACTTTTTAGAAATTGAATGTGCAAAGATGGATTTGCATAGTGGAGTATATGGTGGAACAGTCCATGAAGGTAATATTAAATATTGAATTAAATACCAATTACATTAGATAACTATATAATAATCCTTTGGCATACAGTGTGCTAGCTATCAGTTGATAATGGCTTAAATAGATTGCCTGTTATGGAATGTTCTGTTGCTGACTGACTTATTACACAATTGATTTATTAACATTGTAATTATTAATGTAATTCCATAATATTTTATTGATAATATCTACACAGCATGTGCCCATATTCAAAGATTACAACAATGTACAGAAACTAAGGGGATGATAGCTCAGTAGTAGTCTCATCAGATACCGTGGAGAAGTTTGTGGGTTCAAATCCTACAATAAGCTTGAGCTTTCGGTGAAGGAAAACATAGTGATGTGGGTATTTTGTAATATCCAACTGTGTGGCTACCCTCAAGTTGAAAATCTGTAGCCAAGCACCTATCAATATGTTCTAATATCTGCACTTGAGAGCCAGTTACCATCTAGGCTTTGTATGCTTACCACCTTTGACCACATCATCACTTACCATGCTGAGATTGTGGTCAAACACAAGCTTATACTAAAAGTAAAAGATTTCCATTTATAATAGGATAGGACATATCCTATCCTACCTAAGAATCATAATTCTTCATTAAACCAAGTAAATTTAAATACTAAGAAGGGGAATAGGATTATATTAGTCAAATTCCAATTTTGTATGATACTAACAGAGTTTTATTTTTCAGCAATGACTGATCTTATTTACCTAATGAATGAGTTGGTTGACAAAGATGGAAAAATCTTGATAACCGATATCTACAAGTCAGTGGCTCCTTTAACAGAGATTGAGAAGAAATTATACACAACAATTGACTTTGATCCTGAGGCTTACAGGTGCTGAACCAATTATTCTGAGACACTCAAAATATTTCACTAAACCTTATTATAACAAACTTTATTGTGAAGAATATATAACACTGACTGGCACACACACCTTGCTGGTGTACTCTACTTTATGTAATACTAGCTGTCTCATGCGGTTTCATCCACATTCCTGTATTTTATATTTCCAGGATTATTCCAGTATCTACCTGTGTGCCAAGTTTCATCAAAATCCATACAGTAGCTTTGTGTGATTGAGTAACAAACACAAACTTTCACATTTATAATATTATGTTTTTTTTCTATTCACTTCTATTCACTTCTACACTAACTATAATCACTGATAATCTTGGACAAATAAACCACCTGATAATAATTAATTCTTATTAAAAAGTGTATTTCAAGTGCTTTTATTTTACCAAACTGACTATGTATTTGAAATGTGTCAGGGTCCTGTCATGCTAAGTTTTGTTTAGTGGAAATTGTAAATGGTAATTACTTTAGGTTTAGGTACTGATGTTTCAAACAGTTTATCTTTGACTCACAACTACACAAAACACGTCACATATTCACTGACACAAGCTGTGTATAAACAATGCATTATTTACTTTATAAATTGTTACTCATATTACTGGTATTTACATCCTGTTTATAATTGATAAACTTTTTCCAGGAATTCAATATCGGCTCATAAATTAGCACATAATGGTGTTAAAGAACAGCTACTTATGCACAGATGGAGGTACCCTAGTCTATCACTTCATGGCATTGAAGGTGAGACATAAAGTTGTTCATTGCAATCATGTTTATTTGTTTAATGATTAATTGTATGTTAGCAATGAACCTTGCAAAACGCTTCATTTTAAGGTTCCGTCCCCAAAGGGTAAAAACAGAAACCCTATTACTAAGACTCTACTGTCTGTCTGTCTTGTCTGTTTGTCTGTTACCAGGCTGTATCTCATGAACCATGATAGCTAGCTAGACAGTTGAAATTTTCACAGATGTTTTTATATACAGTTGAGGGTGGTAAACCTCAAGTTGAAAATCTGTCGCCAAGCACCTTTTGGTGTGTTCCAGCAATTGCACATGAGAGCCAGATGCCTTTAAGGCATTGTAATAATAAGGTGTACTACACATTGTCAATCACCCGGTTAATATTGATTATGAATGTCTATAGGAGACGGTATAAATGAATGAATGAAATATTCTTTATTGTATACACCTTAAAACAAGAAAAGTAGGTATATCACACAAAAATAAAAAAGAAAGTGAATACAGTGTAGGCGGCCTTACCTATTGCTTAATTGATCTCTTCCAGGTAACCTTTGGGTCACAGGCAATACATAAAATATGCCAATTGTAGCACCAATATATTAGTCGGACGGTAGACTGTAGTCACTTACCATCAGGTGACCCACCTGCCTCGTTGTCACTAGTAGTATATATTTTTTAAATTATAAACAAGTCATTTAATTGTTACTTTTATTGAAACTCAGGTGCTGCATTCCAACCTGGTGCTAAGACAGTAATTCCGGGGAAAGTTATTGGAAAGTTCTCCATAAGAATTGTGCCTAATCAAGAGCCTGAAGAAGTTGAACAGTTAGTGTTTGACTTTATAAATAAAAAGGTATGTAATTAATATACAGACAATGTTTGTACATATATTGAACAATAATAATTTATATAATAGGATGTCAGCTGATCGATCAAATTACCTATACTTACTAAAATTAAACATACTAATTACTTACCTACATTAAATTGTAATGTTCATGGTCAGGAATAAAATACTTACACAAACTGTCCTCCATAGTTAAATCACGTTTGGAGGATAAAAGTATCTTGGATTTACTCTCAAAAGTAAAGAAAATTGCCTAACGATTACATTCACGAACTTAGAGAATTATTATTTACTAGAAATAGGGTTCATCCGAAACATACAGCAAGCGCCATTTAAAATAAAATATTACTAAAAAAAAACTTTTCTTACACTGTTACATTTTATAAATGATTTAATTTACATTAACATTAGTTTACTGTTAATATTTATTTACTTGCGATATTAATTTATTTCTTATATGTATTTATTAATAAGTTTTAGTGATATTAATAAGTACAAACACAATATTATTAAGTTACTAGTTTGTAAGGCTCACTGTTAGCTCTATCTATTTCAAGCAGGTCTACTCCATTCTTTTCAAGCAGGTCTTCTCCTATTTTAATTTGTAGCTTTTTTAACCTTTTTAATGTTTTAATTTAATTTTATAAAATTCTCCTTGTATTATCTTGTTAAAGATCTGTTAATGATTTGTTATTTATATTTTTCGTTACGTGAACCGTGGGGAGACCTGGTGTCCTGAAATACAGGCCCTGCCTAGCTTAGGCACCAGTCTCCTACAATTTAGTGGCTGTGACTTTTATAAATTGTATTTATTAAGTACTGTAATTTATTGTGGGAGAAATAAAGTACATTTTATTTTATTATTATAATTATATTATATTCTTTGCTTGCCTCCAAGGTCTTCCTTTTATTTGGTTTTTTTCCTTATGGTAATTTATTTTTATTTTGGACCATCTGTTGATCTTTGTACACGAGCCTTATGACTGTTGTTGTTTTAAATCTACTCCTTCAATTTGATACCCACTTAATCCCGCAACCAACCACAATTGACCCCACTTATTTGTAATATTTGTCCGTTTACGCTTTGTAATTTTCCGATTTATGAACAAAATATATTGTTTGAAACGATTAAACTTGACTACTGTAACGATATTGATGATTAAATTTAACTTTATCATAGTATAATTTTTATATGCATGTAGAAAATTACAAATCGGTAGATACTGCAAAAAATCCTTATATTACGTCAAAATTTGCAAATACGTCCCTCATTTTGTTTAAATCGCTACTTCTAGTATTTATAATATCTCGGTTATTTTAGAATATCAATCGTTATATTCCAAGTTGAAAATAATTGTCATTCAATGGAGCGTCGATTTTATTTTATTTCCCCGAAGTGGCTAACATAGATCTCAGTGCTGACATGACACAGACATTTCAATAAATATTTTAAGTATTATCGTGATTATGTGAAGAACATTGCTTGCCGGTTCGTCTCAGTTGAAGGCTGAGGTTCGGACCCCACTACCATCATTAGTTTATTTCATTAAACCGCTCTTGAGACTGTACGTATATAGTTTTCCGCCCCACGTTCCGGGGGTATCTATCTTTTCCCGGGATAAAACGTATCCTATGTTTTATTCCAGGATATATCTAACTGTGTACCATGTTTCATCAAAATCCATTCTGCCGTTTTTGCGTGATTGAGCAACAAACATCACGAACATTCACATCTAAGCTAATATTATAGAGAAAAGATTTGAATTTTTGTTTGTTTGTTACCATTTAACTCAAAAACTACTCGACCTATTTTAAAAATTCTTTCGCCATTAGAAAGCTACATTATTCCTGAGTAACATAGGCTATATTCTTATCGCGAGAAAAGATACGATCCTAAGGGAACGCGGATGAAACCGCGGAGGACAGCTAGTTTATAATATTAGTAGGAAAGTTAGTAGGATAGGAAGAAGGATAAGTAGGATGATGATCAATTGTTTGTCCAGTGGGCAGCGCGAGGGTCTCCGAACAAGATGCGCATCACAGCGAGCAGCGGCCGAGCGTGGACGGAGAACCCCGACCACCCGCACTACCAGGCCGCCGCGCGCGCCACCAAGCTCATCTATCAGGTTATTTATATTCTTCTTACGTCAAGTCAACAACATGCTGTACAATAAAAAAAAACAAATTAAAATCAAACAACTAGCATCTACCACGTCCTTCCAATGACGTGGACGTGATGGCGTCATTGCTATTATTGCCTTAAAATCCTAACAAAACAAGGAAAAACTCAAAAACAATAGTAGAATACAAGATATAGTTTCAAGTGAAAAATCACTGTGTTCACTATCTTGACACTATTGAAGATTACTCTCGGTTGAGTGGCCCGGTCAAGTTTCATTCAAATCCATAGAGATATTACGATCTATTCACTGAGTATAATAACAATCAGTCACTTGATCATACTCACAAACTTTCTCATTTATCATATACATACTAGGATCCACCCCGCGGTTTTACTCACGTTCCCGGGGATTATAAGTAGACTATGACACTGTTTCGCCCATAAACTATATCTATTAAAAAAAAATCACGTCTACTGTTCCTGCGTTACTGCGTGAAAGAACAACAGAGGAGAGTGACAATGGTTACTTTTGTAATTTTATTCCCGGGAACACGGTTAAATCCGCGCGAAACTAGTATAGTTTAAATAAATCGATAGTATCTCTAATGTTGTAAATTTTACTAATAAATTATTTCATGTTTTATAATTTTTATCCTTGAATTCGATGCATGAAGCTTGCCAAGAGACAACAGTGGCATACATCATTATTTGTGACGGTCAGCAATAGTGATTGAGGTCGAACGCATACCAATTGAATGGAAAAAAATACTTTTAATATTTTAACTAAATTATGAATCTTAAAGAAGCGTTAACGAGCTTTGTATGTTTCGAAGAGAAAGTTTTCCGCAACCCTAATCGATCTTTAGTAATTGACTTAATATTTGTGTCAGCTTCACGTACTGGCTATTCGATTCTAAGGTTCAATTTACATTGCCGCGGAACGGAATGGAAGCGAATATTTAATTTTGTATAAAAATGGTACATAGCAAAATGAACTTAATGTCAATTGTGTAACGTACTAACTAGATACGAGTCAAAAAGACAGGTCGCGCGTCTTCCGGGGAATCCTCGCGTATTCTCGAGAATTCTCTTAGTTACCGTTGGTGGCTACACAATTGTTATAAAGTCCATTATGCTATTACAAAAATTCGCTTCCATTCCGTTCCGCGGCAATGTAAATAGAGCCTAAGTAAGTAATATTTGTATAATTTTGTTGTGTAGACCGACCCTGATATGTCCCGCGAGGGCGGATCGATCCCAGTGACGATCACACTGCAAGAGGCGAGCGGGTGCAACGTACTACTGCTGCCGATGGGCGCCGGCGACGACATGGCGCATTCGCAGAACGAGAAGATTAACGTGCGCAACTATATAGAGGGCGTAAGTACATTAATTGTTAAGTCCTCCAGACAGTAATCACATAATTTTAGCCGAAAGACGTCCAATACTGGATATAGGCCTCCCCCAGTGTCCCCTCCCACGTCGAGTGATCCTGAGCTAATATGACATAAATCCTACTTTGCTTTTTAACCGACTTCAAAAAAGGAGGTAGTTCTGTTCGAAGTCTGTGCTAAGCCAAATAGGTTACAAATATGTAACTTATTGTGCATATTAATTATGCAAATATATCAACTATGTTACCTGTAACCCATCAAAAGTTCAATATTATTCGACGATTAGACGATTGTCAATGACGTCTGCCTGCTTTTGCTAAGGTACCGACTTCGAACAGGTCAGTAGGTAAAACGAAATTATTCAAAAATAAATAAAAAGTGTTTATTCAGTTATTTTTCGCTTTTTTGTGTCAGGTTTTGATGCTTCTTTTTGTTAGAAGTCGGTTTTATTTTTTATTTTAATATTTTGTTTTATAGGCCACATCGTCACCATCGTAGAATAAAGACGGATTTGCAAATTTGTAACTTTACACCAGAGCACTTTGCAGTTTTGAAATGACATTTTGTATGATATTTTTAAAATGACTTATTCAATCTCAATCAAATTTGGACATTTGGCTGTGTGTATAATATGTCTTGCAAAGTAATTTCCAAATATGGTTAGATTTTTTAAAAAATCACATGCGTTTTTGTTTTGTGGATTTTAATGTGGCGTATTATCAAATACGTCACTATTCCACGGACTAAGTTTATGCAAAAAATGACGTATAGTGACTTCCGGCGATTTTTTAGGGAGAATTGTTTTAAACTTAGTGTCGGTTTTGATATTAATAGCAAATAAAATAAAAAAAACCGGCCAAGTGCGAGTCGGACTCACGCACCGAGGGTTCCGTACAAACTTGTAGGTATGTAAATAGTTTGTTCATCACGGGAATCGAGTCTGAAGATTTATTCAGTTTTTTCCGATTATGTAGATTTTTTCTGATGTAGCAACAAATTTATGGTTTTCGGTTTTTTCACTTGACTTGTACTACATGAAATTGCTTCTTGCCAAATTTCATGGTTCTAGGTCAACGGAAAGTACCCTATAAATTTTGATTCCCTTGAACGTCTTCTTGATACCTAGTTGGTATATGAAAATACGTCATCTAATATTTTTGTGCACTCATATTGGGCTCGCATATTGCCTCTGTTATGTCTGTATGAAGTGACGATTAATGTTCGTCTGAAAAAGAATATGCTAAGTACAAAACAATTAAAAATTAATAGATAAGTACGTAAGTAATTAATACATACATAACTATAAAACTGATTTGAGAGACGTTGAGAGAGGGCATAACGGGATATCATATCAAAATAGCATATCTCATGAAAATTTATACATTTGTTAAGTAATTATGCAACTAAAACTTACCCGATGTAATGTTATGATATTCTACTGTTATATGCGTAAAGCGACGAAATGCATTAACCGTCATTTTACTGCGTTCAAAAATCAAAACTGTCGTTGTTCCAACTCTGTGTCTCGAGTATTTTTAGATATTAATTAAAATCATTTGCACAGTGGATAGAGTACATATTTTTTTAATAATTCTACGTCAAAAACGTAATTTCGTAAAAATGTCAAATCCGTCTTTTTAGGGTTCCGTACCCAAAGGGTAAAAACGGGACCCTATTACTAAGACTTCGCTGTCTGTCCGTCTGTCCGTCCGTCTGTCCGTCCGCCTGTCTGTTACCAGGCTGTATCTCAAGAACCGCGATAGCTAGACAGTTGAAATTTTCACAAATTATATATTTCTGTTGTAACAACAAATACTAAAAACAAAATAAATATTTAAGGGGGGCTCCCATACAAAAAACGCTATTTTTTTACCCTTTTTTGCTCGATTTCATCACCAGGCTGTATCTCAAGAACCGCGATAGCTAGACAGTTGAAGTTTTCACAAAATATTTATTTATTTATTTATTGCAAATTATAACATCCTTACAGCTTACACCAATACGATGCTACAATTAAAAATTACAACTTATCAAAAAAATAATAACAATATTAAAAAAAAAACATACATTCGTCCTAATCATACATCATTTTCGATACATTTGTATGCTGCTGCGATGAATTTCGACTGGCTACAATAAAAAACGTCAATATCCTGAGATATCATATTTATCCATCGAATTGCACGTGACAAAGGGGCATTCTGGAGCAAGTTAGTCCTAACAGCCGGCGCGAGCAGTAACGGAGGATGACGACGCGTAAAAATGTACCTATCGGGCACGCGTAGCTTCAGCGCCGCGAGCACCTCTGGATGATGCACCCCCCCACACAATACCTTCCACACATACTTGACCAGTGCCACGCCTCTCCTCATCTGTAGCCTACTGTATCCGACCATACCCATAACGAATAAGCTCGGATACATTAACGGATAGTAAGGATAGGTGCCGCACTCTTTAAAATATAAAAAGCGTGTAAATTTATTTTGTATTTTTTCCAGCATAAGGCTATATTTAGCCTCATGAGGATTCCATTTCTGTTGCCGCTATAACAACAAATACTAAAAACAAAATAAATATTTAAGGGGGGCTCCCATACAACAAACGCAATTTTTTTGCCCTTTTTTGCTCGATATCAATAATGGCAACAGGTAGGCACTTGAAATATTCACAAAATACTCAGTTGTATTTTTACTTTAATAATAAATAATAAAATTAAAATAAATATTTAAGGGGGGCTGACATACAACAAACGTGATTTTTTAGCCTTTTTTACGGAACCCTTCGTGCGCGAGTCCGACTCGCACTTGGCCGGTTTTTCTACGATGCAGTTGACATGTCTGGCAACATTTGACCGGAGGACATAAGTAACATCATTAATATTCAAGTCACGTTTAAATTTGACAAAGTGTAGCGACTGAACAACTACTAAATACTTATATACAGGATGTCTGGTAAGCTGTAAGACATACTTAAGGGTGGTGGGGAGGTAGGTGGGTGGTCGATATTTCTGATTTTTATATATTGATTTTTTAATTTTAGATATTAAATTGGTATCTCGAAATTGTTGACACTTTTACTAAGGTAATTTATATTTGGTAGGTGACTTACCGGACTAACTGTATAACAACATCTTCGAGCACGATCAGAGTTAATTTCAATGTCTTTGATGGCAACGGAAAAATGACGAAAAATAGGTAGGTAACGTTTCAAGTGACGATTAGAATCTAGACAAGACTCGGTCTTAGCAAGCGAGTCGGGGTCTTGGGCCATCTGAGTCAAATTAAAGAACACCGGCACGCACAGCACATGACTAGTAGAGTCATGTGCTGTGCGTGCCGGTGTTCGAAACCCGGCTCTCACGTTTGTCGGCAATCATAGTTGCCACTAAACCAGTAATTTTCATTGGGTGAATTTTCTAATTGGACCCCGGAAATTAACCATCATATCGGATTCATTTATATACGCTACACGACACGTCCATGATTGGGTCATCCAAACTTTATAAATGTGAATTCAACTTCTTTCGATTCGGAGAAAATAAAATATAACATACATACATACAGATACCTACCATAGTGATTCTAGAAGTAGGATCGTTTTTCCACTTGAGTTTGAAAGAGAGAAAACTAATGATAGTTATAGTTTTCCTTCGTAATTACATACGTAAATATACACTGAGTTGAACATGCAATTTTTTTTTATAACTGTGACCGTAAGAGTGGAGACCACGACTCGGTAGACGTAGAGTAGGACGCCCTCCAGCTAGGTGGAGCGAAGACATACGCAAAGTGGCTGGTGGCGGTTGGAAATGAATAGAAGACCAGGCTCAGTGGCGCGCCTTAGTGGACTGTGGAGGCCTATGTCCAGCTGTGGACTAATACGGGCTGATAATGATAAAATGTTTTGTTTCTGTTTGGTATTGTTTTTTACCCACGGCTATTACCTAGTAGGTATTCAATATCTACTACCGACTAAAACTAATAACATTCTGCGGTTTCCGGATTGGTTTATGTATCGTAATAAGAATTTATTTACTCTATAGCAAATATATGACTGATCTGTGTAAACCGATGAGGTGGTAGTGACAACAATGTCGTGCCGATTATCACGTCGGGATAATAAATTACTGTGGGATTTCCCGATGATTTCACGACGATTTGTTAGATATTTTTACAAACGTGTTCTCGGTAAACGATATGTTTCTGTGAATAACTCATGAATTTTGTTTACAGATAAAGCTGTTTGCTGCTTACTTGTACGAAGTCGGTAAACTCCCCAAGTAGCCATCCATCCTACATCCTAGTTAATTTATAATGTTTGTTACTATATCTAATGTACATTCATATCTTAAGTACAGTTATCGTGTAACCAATTGCATAATATTTGCTCAAAAAGTACAGTTTACTGTTTGTAAAATTGACATTTTTATATCGCTCTAATATTATAATTCTTAGGTATTATTGAAAAATAATTAGACCATAAAGACGATGGTGTAACCTGCTCATGATAATTAGTTATTATTAAAACAAATACTTATGTAAGGTGCGGCAAAAGGTGTGTTGTCAGGATTTAGTATAATAGTGAAAAAATGTGTCTTTAATATATATTTTGTACTATTGTCTATTTCAGTGGCATTGCATTTTTTTACACATATCATGTGAAACTTCATTAATCCTATGGGAAAACCAAGCGTTGAGAAATCTTATAAAACACCATAAGTCATTGAACTATTTGAAATTTACTATACCGTATATATAATAAATAGTGTTATCGTTTCAATGTTTGTATTATTAAAATTTCAATAACACGACCTATTTTCAATACCTATGAAACGACAATATTATGTAACCATGTGTTGACGTGAAGCACTAGCTAGATTGACATCGAGTGTAGTTAACAACCTTATTTCTGCTGTAATGTGAACACGATTAAAGCGATTCATAACTCAGTGGTAGTGGTAGTATTCTGGCTACCTAACTCATTTTGGAAATATCGCCATAATCATTAGGGCGTGTTCTGGCATTTGTACTGGAAGGCACAATCCTTATATAGTGTCAACGAAAGTCCAGTTTTTGTGGTCTATCCACAGTAAAAAAAACTTGGGTAAGTATTGCGGTGGATTAGAGACTAAAAGTGTAGGACTAGAGAGATCTCATGTTGCTTTAGTGGTGATTATGTACGGGTCAACCACTGCTTATGCCCAATGAAAGGCATAGTAGGTAAACCCGATTTTGTAAGCGGAATAAACTTGGAACTAACAACGGGTTCTATGCTATTCTTGACATTTTGTTTATCACTCTATTGTTGTTCAATCAGCAAGGCCAGAAGAGGCGGTGGTGAACTCGGTTTAGAAATTATTTCTACTAACGGAACATAATATTATATTAACCGTAAAAGCTTTGACCCTCAACTGAAAACATGTGAATGTATTTCAATAAAATAACACTTTCTCTAGGTGCAGCGTTGTCGAGAGTATAAATGGTACACACATTTTTTCTTTATACGAGGGCTGCACTAAAAGTATCGGGAATGGAATAATTCCACTGTTCCTGTCCTATTAAAATCTTTTTAATTGAAAACTCCTTGGTTTTAAAAATCGAATACCATTTATTTATTTAAAAAAAGATTCTCGGTCTTGTCACAAGGTTTTGTCAAACTTGTTTAGTCGTTGAGAAAATGGAATTGACTCGAGAAAATTCAAGAGCGATGATTTATTATGACTTTCGAAGTGGTTTAACACAAAAACAGTGTGTTGACCGGATGATTTCTGCATTTGGTGATGAAGCCCCATCCAAAACCACAATTTATCGCTGGTTTGCTGAATTTCAACGTGGACGTGTCAAGCTCAGTGATGATCCCCGTCAAGGTCGTCCAAAAACTGCAGTCACCCAAGAAAACGTTGATGCTGTGCGTAAGCTAATTGAGGAAGATCGACATGTGACATACCGCGAAATTCAAGCAACTTTAGACATTGGCATGAGTCAAATACAAATAATGTTGCATGAACAATTTCCTAGGTGTAAAAAAGTTGTTTTCCCGATGGATACCGCATTCGCTCTGTGAAGAGCAAAAAGCGGCTCGCGTTACTTGGTGCGTCAGAACTCTCGAAAGATTCCACGCAGGATCCTCAAATGCTGTATACAACATCGTATCAGGTGACGAATCCTGGATATACGCGTACGAACCCGAAACAAAAAACCAGTCACGAGTTTGGGTGTTCGAAAATGAGTGAGAGAAAGCCAACAAAAATTGTTCGTTCACGGAGTGTTGCAAAAAAAATTGTGGCCACGTTTGTCTCCAAAACCGGCCATGTTGCGACTATTCCTCTTGAGGGACAAAGAACGGTTAATGCAGAATGGTATGCTAGCATTTGTTTGCCACTGGTCGTTTCTGAACTCCGTAATGAGAACTGCAACCGCCGCATCATCCTCCATCACGACAATGCGAGTTCTCACACCGCGCACAGAACAAAAGAGTTTTTAGAGCAAGAAAACATAGAATTAATAGACCATCCGCCGTACAGCCCGGACCTAAGCCCTAATGATACTTTCCCTAAAATAAAGAATAAATTGCGTGGTCAGAGATTTTCATCACCTGAAGAAGCTGTGGACGCCTACAAAACGGCCATTTTGGAGACCCCAACTTGCGAATGGAATAGTTGCTTCAATGATTGGTTCCATCGTATGGAAAAATGTGTCAAATTTCGCGGAGAATACTTCGAAAAGCAATAAATACATTTTTAAATAGTATTGTTGTGTCACTTCCTTGATTCCCGAAATTTTCAGTGCCGCCCTCGGCTCAGCCTCGAAGAAGTTTTTATATATTATAGTTGTACAAACAAATGTACAACTATAATATATAAAAACTTCTTCGAGGCTGTCGCTGCTGTCGATCGGCAAGGTTGGGAACCTTGCAGATCGACAGCAGGCTGGCAGCGTTTCTTCTTTGGATGACCAAGCTGATGCGTTGGCGGAAAAAGCTCCCCGCCCGCCGGTCACCCGAGGCCTCGTTTATTTTTTTACATAAAATACTTGTGAAACGACGAGCTTCAGACCCCCACGGACCCATGGTCTCAACCGCAAAAGCCATAAATTGATAATTCGGACCAATACAATTTGAATTTTCCGCACCTTTCGCAGCCGAGTATAAATTAATAAATACAACAAAATTAAGTTTGTAACTATAGGGGCCTACCTAACAAATGCTCAGACTGCATTTTGAACCTACATAAAAGCATGATCAAATATTTTTTCAGGCTGCGCTGGGTAAGGTACCGTTGGTATCGCTAGGTAGAAACAAAAATCTTGGTCTATTAATTAATATTGACAGCATATGAACCACTGGATGCGGATAGCGCAAGACCGGCCATTGTGGAGATCCTTGGGGGAAGCCTTTTTCCAGCAGTAGCCGTCGTCTGGCTGGCCTGATGATGATGATTATTATGTCCCTCAGCGATTTATGGAATGGGCTATCCTCGGAATTTCTGCACGCATCAGTGGAACTGGCCATAGGGGAGCATTCCGTATAGGTAACGATGATGTACGTAATAGTAACCAAAGAGTACAAAGAGTATGTAAATATAGTAACTTCTGTAATTCGACCTTCATAAGTGCCCTTCTAGGGCCTAAACTGAATAAATGGTTTTGACTTTGAATTTGATGTGAGCGCAAATGCGGAATGAACTCATTATGTTCATATTATTAGAATCTGTCTTTTTTTCTGTAAAAATATTATACCTACCTATTTATAGCGGGTTGGAAAGCACCTGTTGGTGTGTTCCAGCACTTGAGAGCCAGTTGGCTTTAAGGTATTTTAATAAGGTGTACAATATATTGGAAATCACCTTGATATTACTAATGTTTATAGGCGTCGGTAGACACTTACCATCGGGTGCCTGCCAAGTTGTCACTTGTGGTAACTATAAAAAAAAATGCATAAACCTTTATTTTGGCATTCTAAAAGTTGTCTCAAAAGTCTCATAAATTGTCGTGCCTGCATCTTAAGATATTCAAAGGCAAAAATATAGTTTTTTCGCAAATATCTCGTTTCCTTTGGTTTTAATGATATTTCTAGGTATTTGTTCAAAAAAATAAGAGCATAAAATTCTGTACCAATTTTGTTCCAAATCTAATACCTTTAAACGAGCAATTCTTGTATATATGTAGATACTAGCTTTTGCCCGCGACTCCGTCCGCGTGGAATTAGTAATTTGCGTGGCTTATTTGTTATCCAATCTGCTTTTTAGGGTTCCGTACAAAAAAACGGAACTTTATAGGACCACTCGTGCGTCTGTCTATCCGGTCATGTCACAGACATTTGCTCCGAATCTACTGGACCAAATCAGGTGTTCAAGATGGTAGGATGGTGTAATTCTATGACCCAAACACAGATGTGCAAAGTAAATATTTTTTTTTAAATAAGTTTAATTTTCGGGGGCAAATTAGGAAATTAAAACAAAATGTTTTGCAAACCCTATGTGTCATTTTTACACCATCCTACCAAATTTCACCTGATTTGGTTCAGTAGATTCGGAGCAAATGTCTGTGACATGTCCGGACAGATAGACGCACGAGTCCTATAAGGGACCGTTTTTCGTCCGTAATCGATTTAGCTAGGTTTAATTTTTAGAAAACTTCGTTTTACCCGTGTTTTCAGGCAATGAAAAACTGCTACAATATCATTAGAATACGAAAGTAAATTTCGCTACTATCTGATAGGTTATAATAGCTAAGGGAAAATCAAGCGGACTCTAAACCCAGAAGTCCCCGGATCTATTGATGTTTTAAAAAACATCTCTGCTCCGCTCGTCTCCGCTCAGCTTTAGTGGAGTCTCAGCCTAATGCAGGTCTACCTTTGCCGTGATTCTCGTTAAATAATACGACGAATAAAGTGAATTAATCACAAAAAATCCATTACCTACTCGTGTAATTAAAATATTGTTAAGTGAAATTATTTTAAGTACCAACCTATATTTTTATTATAGGCTAATATATCTAAACTAGATTTTAAGTAGAGAAAGTATTAATTACCTACTTTTACTACCAATTATGGGTCAATACCTCTCAATTGTAGTCACTATGGAGTAAATCTAGTCACCCGCCTATCTTAGTGTATGATGGTATGCATCGCAGTTAAACTTAGATAAACCATCAGGTGGGCCGTAAGCTTATTTGTCTCCTAGTGAACAGACTCAAGAAAAAAATGTACCTTTAATAGAAGAATAGTTAGTTCCTTTAACCATAAAAGTCCTCATAATAACCATTTATAGGATTTTCAAATAGAGTCCCAAGGGGGCATTCACATGTTTATTGTGTTTTGACCACAATACCACCGTGATGATGTAGGCGAAGGTGGCAAGCACACAAAGCGTAGAAGGTAACACAACAAGACCTCAAATGCTGCTGCCGGAACACATCGGCAGATGCTTGGCGACACATTCAAAAGATCACCAGCAAAACACGTCGAATATATGGTTTTAAAATAACAATTGGTTATTGTTAAGCGACTTTTAATGGCAGGTAAAGGCTTAGGTAAGGTCCCATCTGTTAACTTCTCTCTTATCCGGCTCAGGTAACTATGCGTCTGTATCTGGAGCCTGTTAAGAACTTAACAAACGCACGGGAGGAGACGCGCGGGCGGGGAACACCGTCACCGTCGCCGCGCTCCCCACCATCTCCGTGCGACGACAACGCAGCAGCGAGCCGCCACACACGCACTCGCGTTTCTGGACACCATCGGACACGGACGACCATATCGATAATTTTGGCTGGCAATAAACGAGCCCTACAGAAATTACAGTCCGCTATTTTATTTCATTTTAACGTCCATAGGACCCTAACAAGCCTCTATTATGACAAATACCAATAATCTTGAGTGTTTAACATACATTACTTAAGGTAGGTAGATACTTAATGGATTTTAGGTGTAACGAAGGCTAACATTAGGTATATCTATAAATACGTGGAGAATATTGTCAGTTTTTCCGATACCTAATGTTGTTTTTTTTCTGATATAGTAACAAATTTATGGTTTTCGGTTTTTTTCCTTTACTTGTACTACAATACATGACATTGCTCGCCTATTGCCAAATTTCATGGTTTTAGGTCAACGGAAAGTACCCTATAAATTTTGATTCCCTTGAGAGCGTCGAAAGATACGTTTTTTGCGACATAAACGGCCACATCTTTTTTTACGTTAATTTAGAAGTTTTTCGCAGCATCAAGGGACTGTAGACCTGAGTTATCGTTTTATTTTCAATTCGATATCTCCACGCATCGCGAGAGTTCTGTCTTGAAAGACAGACGGCCGATGTAGCAAGCAAAGAAGCTGCAAATGTGGAAAAATTAACCCTCTTTATTTTTTGTTTCTATGGCGGACAGTGTAAAGCTTTGAGTATTAAGAATGGTGTAAAGTGTGGCTGAAAAAGGAAACGTGGGCAGCACGTAAGCAGCAGCAGCACTTGTCAACATGACAATGACTTTCCGCCCCGCGGTTTCACTCGCGTATCCCTTTTTTACCCATTTAGAGATGGAATTTCGAAAAATCCTATCTTATTCTTCGTCTACATCTTAAAAACAATACCTGTGAAAAATAACAGCTTTCTAGGTCCAAGGTTGTAGACTGTAGACTGGGCGTTGATGAGTCAGTGAGTCAGGCCTTCTCATTTTTCATACAATCTTTCAACCCCCGTTTCAACCCCTCAGGGGTAGAAATTTAAAAAACGCTAATACACGTGTTTCTTTATTTTTAATCGTTAGTCTAAAAACAAAGTTTCATGGTTCTAGCTTAAAAAATGATGCGACTTCCCTACAAACTTTCAACCCCTTTTTCACCTCCTTAAGGGTTGAATTTTAGAAAACGCTAAAATACGTGTTTCTTTATTTTTAATTGTTAGCCTAAAAACAAAGTTTCATGGTTCTAGCTTAAAAAAATCGCGGACTTCCATACAAACTTTCAACCCCCGTTTCACCCCCTCAGGGGTATAAATTTAAATAACACTGATACACGTGTTTCTTTATTTTTAATTGATAGTTCAAAAACAAAGTTTCATGATTCTAGCTTCAAAAATGACCAACTTTCATACAAACTTTTAACCCCTTTTTCACCCCCTTAAAGGTTGAATTTCGAAAAATTCGTTCTTATTCCTCGGTCAAGTTTTAAAAACAACACCTGGGAAAAAAAAAACTGCTTTCTAGGTCTAAGGGTTTAGGCTGGGCGTTGATAGATCAGTCAGGACTTATCCTTTTATATATATAGAACACACGAACTGTATGGTAATATTACCCCTTTTCCTCCTTTATTTATCAACTGATATTCTTTTTTTTTTGTTTAGTTAGCTTTTGTTTATTTTTCCATCATTTATTGCCGAATTTCGACCAGTGGGCGGATACTAGTTATTAGTAGTTATACATTAAAACATAAACGGTTACCAACGATGAAACGTATAAGGTACCTACTTATAAGCTTTTGATTGGATAAACAAAGATAAAATTGTGAGACCTACATTCGGACTAGCTAAAGTCAATAAATCTTTTCTCAGGAATTGTGTTCGTTTCTACAATAAGATCCCTGAACTATCTTATATAACTGAAATATCTTATTTTTAATTTAAAAATTAATATTAAACTCAGGTTAATGAGCAAAGCCTACTATAAAGTGGCTCATTATAGGGAAGACAGAAATATGTACTTATATGGTTGTAGTGTAGTAGCTTCTCTCTGCACGCATCCCCCTGGCGAAGTGTAAAATAATTGAAAAATTATTTGTTTACTATCTAGCTGAATTTATTTTTGGAAATGTAAATAAAAAGAAACATCCACTGCAGAAAAAATGGCTTGCCATATCTCATCTTGCCGGAGTCTTCTCAGTTTAAGTGTGTTCCGAACCGGTGGTAAAGTAAATTTTAACGTTCATAAGTGCATACAGGGCCTACACTGAATACATGAGTTTTGATTAGACTTTGGGATTAGGTACAGTACAGGTTACTTCTAGATGTTTTCCTCCACATTGTCATGCTTGTTAAGTTTTCAGTTGTCAACATGATTCAGTTTTTTTTTACTTTGAGAGGGATGCATGCGTAATAAAGTCATCCTATCTATACATAAAATTATTATTTACCTACGTTGAATGAAAAAAGAGAAAACATATTATTTCTCCCCAGCACACAAAATATAGGTAACTTAACTTCACCACCATGCAAGGCAACGAAGACATGAATTCCTACAGAGTTTAGGTATATTTTAGGTATCCTAATAAAATAAAATAATATTTGTGTCCACAGGCAGCGACTTCAGCTAGCCAGTCCAGGAATTTCCAAAAGATAGACTTGCTGGTATAAAACCTTTTTTTCACTGCGAAATAACTAAATAGACAATTGTGGTTTTATCTGAAATTAGATAAACTATAAACCTCAACACAAATTATTTTCTCTGGGAGGAAAGTAGGTACCTATGCGGGTTGAGAATGAAATTATTATGGGTTTTTTATTTTGTAGAATTTCGTATGTAATGCGTTTGGTAATATCTCTACATATTACTATTTATTTTAGTAATATCTCAATATTTTTTTATTTCTTTAGGTCTTTCATCAATAAAAGGCAGAGAATGTCACTAGGTAATGTTTTTCTACCTCCAATCAAAATTTTACAGTTATTTGACCGATAAATATTATACCTACTTATCTACAATTCATTTAACCATTTCAGATGATATCTCAGATACATGCTTTTGATTCAGTGTGTATTGGGTGGTCGATTTAATAAAAAATATTTTATTTTCAACATTAGGTACCTCCCGTTGTTAACGACTGATGCGCAAGCGCATTCCAGTTTACTATACTAACATAAAAGAGGATAGCGACTGGCCCTCATTCACTCAGTCTGTCTCCGAGTCTCGCCATAGCACTACGTAACGTGCCGTTCGAGAATCCCTTTCTCTCTCAGTATTCCAACGGTGTTTAGCTTCAAAATTCCTCTTGTTGTGTCGACATCAAAGAAGTCTCGTAAATACATGCCTTTACTGTCCCAAAAGGAACGTAGAAGAAACTTGCAATCATTTTAAGGATACTTGTTGGTGAGTTATTTATTTTGCACCAACTTTTTATGTGAGGAAGAACTCTTTACATTAATATTAGTAAATCGTTTACGAATATACCTGCATTTGAAGATTGATTGTGGCTTTGGTCAGAAAAAAATCACCAGTAGAGTTTGTTGTCAAAGCGCAGATACCTATGTAATCAATGTATATATATTTATACGTATATCTGCCTACTAGGAGTTGTATTGTGTTCTATGTTTATACAATACATAACTGGTCTGTCACCGGCTGGCCGCAGATTATCATGCGCGCTTTCTAATTTACTATGACGAATTTTCGCAACTGTACGTGCACATAAACATCCATGTCGTTTGAATTCGATGCACATGCTGAGTAATTCTTGTTCTTAGCAGACAGTTTCGATACGTGTTCGTTTTTAATAGAAGACTTTTTTGTTCCTTTATAACAAGTTTTTCTGTGCCATAAAAACGGTGATCGGTCTTCGCTATTTTTTTTAAATAAATTGATGATGATCTTAAAAAAATCTTCAGAAACTGTATGAGTACATTTTTTCACAGTGGAAAATTTATTCTAGAAAAAGGTAGTCTCATATTTATTACCTACGTTATATCGATCAAAGGGAATTGTAAACACTTCGTCTCAATTTATCGTGCATGCGGCGTCCATTGCATGAACATTTAATTGTCTAATTGAGACCCCAGACTAGAGTTATCTTCATAGGTTGTTGAAACAAAATTATGTATACCGATTAAAATATATAGGTACTATACCCGCCTATATTTTTAAATCAGGTTATAGTTTTTGGCAGAATTAGTTTTAGGTGATCTCACTCTGGTTTTTTATTTGTCTTTTTGATTTTATTGCTTGTGTCAAGAGCAGTTCCTATATGGCTAATGGCTGTCGCATTCATACACGTCACTTTTATCAGTTCGTGTTTGCCCAATTTTAAAAGTATTTAAATCTACTATTCATCAGGAATCTTCATCCCATATCTGCCACAAATATCACCAACAATTTCCTCATGTATATTAGTATAGCATCCACTCCAGATTGTATACACTGAGTACCTAAGTAGGTATATCTCCGTACTACGTCGTAGTAGAGTTACTACGAATTTGCACTCTACTTCAAACATTGTTTTGCCAATTTCCTTTCAATTAAAGAGTATCCTTTATCCTTTGTTATTATGCAATCTCCGCTAACTTTCTCACGTTTTCTTTTGTATACAGTTATATTCCCTGCACAATTTTCTCCGACCTTTATAGATTTCTCAATACTTTTAGAGCACCTCGAAAATGGTGACACTTTTACGAGAGTCATTTTTGTGTATTTCTTAGGTGACCCGCCCACTAGGGGGGAGGCCCTTAAGTTTATCGTACTACTTATCGGACGCCTGTTATATACAGCCTAAAAAATATCACCATTGAATGTCATTAAATAATACCTAATTAAAAAAATATTTAATGACATTCAATTTTGAAATTATTAGTAAGTCACATGTTTTTAATGTTTTTTTTTTAAATTAAAATATTATAGGCGTTTAAGTATGCATGTACCTCGTATGACCAAAATATTCCACCAATATTCCAAATCACCGAGAAAATAATGCCGTTAGAAATATAAGAGGGGCTGACTGTGTGAAATGAAGGAGAAGTTTGTGGAAAAGTTGACGTTTAAGACTTATAAAACGTATACATAGATAAGATTAGGTATATAATATAGTAATCCTGGTAAACTTATACAATGAAAATACATAAGTAAGGTCTCAAGAATAAATTGTGTTCATCGAAAATAAAACATAATTCAAAGATCTGATTCGAATTCATTTTTTGTATGAACGGAAAAGATTTGATTGAAATCTATCCTTTACTGCGGAAGAGGCAATAACGCTTTGCCCACATAATTATTTGCGATAACATAGTAACCACACTGTAAATATAATTCTGCATTGCAGTCATTACATTATTATTATAAATATACACCTTAGGTATACTTATGTAGGTATAATATGAGGATAAGATTTGTACTTATAATGTTATGTGTCTTACTTAAATATTTGAAAAATACAAATAGTTACGTACAATACAAGTACCTACGCACTGCATAATAATAATGGATATTTTAAAAGTAAAGTGATACAAAATCGTAAATATTCAATCTAATGTTCTGTTTGTAGATGAATTTCTTCTCAGTAGAAAGCGATTGGTTGAAGCTATAGAACTGAGGTTTTACTAAAGAAACTGCTGAATAAGAATGCAAACAGTGAAGTCGATGAATAGGAGTAACTATTATGTAATCTGTGGAATAGGCTCTGCTGGTGTGGTCCTAATCTTTATTTTTTACTTAAACGAATACCTGCCCCGGGGTTTACCCTCCTTCTCAAGGGTAGGTAAACATAAGGTTTTCCCTGGAACTTGAACAAAATAAACGTTTTTTTAACAAAATGAGCAGGTAGGGATCATCGGGGTATTGAATTTGAGATAAAAAAAAACGTTTAACAGAAATAACGATTGTTCGTAAAAGACGAAGTCAATTGTTCCTTAGGGTCAAAACTAAACATAACTACATACCTCACTCGATGTATGTAGTTAGTGGTTTTAGCTCCAGCAGCGACAGGTATAAACACCGTGGGGTTTTGGTCAGTTGGAGTCTGACATAACCCGGACAGCTACCCTTAAAATGGTATTTATGGATAGGTACTGCCAATGGGCTAGCTAGAGAGAGTCACAAAACAGGTTCACTATTTTATTTTATACTAGCTGTCCTCAGCGGTTTCATCCGCGTTCCCGTGGGATCTTATCTTTTCCTGGGATCAAAATATAGCCTATGTTACTCAGGCAGGGATAATGTAACTTTCTAATTGTGAAAGAATTTTTAAAATTTAAGTTTAATAGTTACATACAAAAATACAAATCTTTCCTCTTTATAATATTAGTGTAGATTTAACTTTTTTTTTATCTGAAACGTGATAACAATGATTCTTGTTTCGACAAAGACTACATTAACGTCTTATAATTCGGAGAATTGTAAAAGGAAAAAACGTGGCCATGATTTGAAATAAGAAAACGGTCCAGGTGAAATAAAATTTTGTGAATCAAAATCATGAGTATCTCTATCTAATCTGCATATATCTAAGTTGCCGTGTTAAAGTAATATTTTGATAGGAAGTAGAGATTAAATATATTCTTGGGTCTTCAATAAAAATCTCTACCTATGTTATAGGTTACTATTTATACAGCTTATTGATATTCTGGTAGTAAATTATTTCACGGCGAGTATCTTATGCAAACGTTACGTAGGTGCCAAAGTTTTATCTTCAATGCCTCTGAAAGTACCAGCTGGCACCTCGAGGTCGGAACTAACAAAGAAGTTGAATATTTTAAGATGCTGGGACTGGTTGATTTTGTAGAAACCGGTAGCTCATCGCAGAGTTTTGTTGATTGAATGCAACGCAGTCGATGTCGGTGCGTTGAGAACAAGTACACATAACTGGAAATCCTTGACTCAAACCAAGTTAGTTTGGTGTTGATGATTCTTCTTTAGGCCCAACTTTGAGTTTGCTTCAGATCAGAGACCTTTGCCGATATCGAAAACAATTGTATGAAGATAATAAACCCTGCAATATCAGCCGCATTCCTCTATTTCAACCCCTTAGGGGTGAATTCTGAAAGAAACATTTGTATATTCATTGCGATATGACAAAAACAAGTTAAGCCCGTACGAAAAAAGATAACATCTATTCTGAACTATCAAATTAAATAAATTATTTCCATGTGTGAAGAAAGTTTAGGATCAGATCTAAGCAGAGCTTGTACTATGGAAACCAGAAAACTGATATACTTTATGTATGTGAATGGTTTTAAATAGTTACATAGATAATTACACCCAGACTCAGGACAAATAGAAGTTCATGGACAAATCTGTTCTGGATGGGAATCGAACCCATGACCTGTGATATGTTATGCTTAACGTCTACGTAACATAATCTGTGCACATATGTATATAGTATATATGTATGTAGACAGATTAAATAGATGTGTGTCGGCCATATGAACTGCGGAAATTATTAACTAATTTTGATGATTATTTTATTGATAGAAAGATAATAATTCTTCCGATGAACTCGGAAGATGAGATAAGGTTTGTGCTATACAAGATAATATAATTATGTAGGAACTCTAACAGGTAGGACCAGAACAGGTTTTCTATTTTTAATTTCTAGTAAGTTTTATAAACTAAACTAATTTAATCTAACTGTATACTAATTCTACCAACTAACTTAAGAAAATCCTGTCCAATTAGTATATGTATGAGTCAGAAAATAGTCGTAGCCACTATCAATGGCTGTAATTATATTATACGTTGAAAACAAAACGTATAAAAAAAAATGTTTTGCGTCAGAAAAATAGTTTTAGTAGAATAAAATAAGTTTGTAAACAACAGAATCAGCGCCATAGACGTTATTTTAAAATAATATCTACCTATTACCGTAGATAATGACACGATTCTGTGGTCCGGTTGTTACGTAATAGGTAAATGTGTCGAGGATGACGCGTTGCTTGACTTTCGCTGCAACACGGCATCGGCACCTCGGCGTGCCTCGGCTCTCCGGCTCACGAGTTTCCAAGGGAAATCCGTGCATTATGTTGTTTGCTATTGAATAGCTCACTTGTGAGTGTGACCTACTCGCATCCGATCGGGATTCCCTCTGACGTCAGCGCGTGTTGTGCTGTGACGTGAACTTGCCTGTTCTTTATCTGATTTATACTATTATCATTAATGAGAAAGTAACTTTGTTTGTCTGCCTAGTTTTCACGCTGTGAAGTAAAATTTGTTAAGAGCACAGACTCTACCATCGGTTCGTTGTAGATATATTTTTGTATGATAGATTCGTTTACATTAGAAATGTCGCCAGGAGAATGCGAGTGCACAAAGAATCTACTTACTACGAGTATATTCATATGTTTTTGTATTCCATGTAATGACCTTATAATGAATGTCACTTTTAAAACTTTTGTTTTTATAGTAAGGTAAGTATTTCTTTGAATAATTGATCATTCGGAAGATTACACGGTCTTGACCGGTTTTGTTTGAATGATACAGATATGGCATTGTACGCTATCTATCTCACTTGAAATACATATTTTCACACTATATAACTGAAGTATTAACCGAAATCAATCGGGTAACAATATCGAACACGGTTATGTGCTCATTGTACACTCGCTCGTATTGAATAACTGGGGTTTTCCAAGCTGTAGCAGTTATAATAAATGCAATCAGGGCCAAGCAAGACGAGGCAGTTGTAACCAAATGAGGACATTTTTAATATTGAGCGGTTCCGGTGAGCGAGGTCGATGGATTACAGTTACTTATATACCTAGTGACGTTAGCGTACAGCTAATAAATGACTCATGTGATTAAGCTGCTTTCCATGCGAAGCGTTACAATTTGCTAACAATACCTACTACAACATTTGGCATTGTTATGGTATTTGTAACACTTTCTACTCAACTGGTTTCCATTCTGCTTAGTTTTGGTTCAGTTGGCCATGTGTGGAATGTCCGAAGATATATTATTATTAATTTAAAATTATGATTGATTAGGACTCGTGAAAGGTACTACGTCCGTAGTTCTTTTTTTTAAAATTTAAATAACGTTTAAACTATTCATTATGCTTTATCATGAGGAATTCTCCTTAACCCAGTATCCACCGATAAATCATATACCTACTTATTCAATTCAACTAGTTTACTTAATACATAGTTTTAAGTTTCAATGAAATGGCTTGTTAGTAAAGTGGTTACCATTTTGATTACCATTTTGATCCGCTAAAGCTTAACAGATTTGAATTAAATTTAGCTCACATTTGTTCTATCTGTGAGCCAAGCTATATAGCTCATGTTGTTTGGAGACCGTCTGAACTTTTTGGCACGAAACAATTTCCATACCCGAAAGGCAAAGGCATTTTTCCTGCCCCAGTAAAAAATGCCTTTGAAGAGTCTGTTGCCTCCCGTCCAGCTGACTGCTTTAAGAAGGGCATCGACAGAAATAATAAATAATAAATATCCTCGGACATTTTTCACACACGGCTATCTGATCCCAAACTAAGCAGAGCTTGTAATATGGAAACCAGATGACTGATATACTACATATACTACTTTTTTTTTTGTAAATACATACTTAAATAGATAATTACACCCAGACTCAGGACAAACAGACATGTTCATGCACACAAATGTGTGTCCTGGGTGGGAATCGAACCCACGACCTGCGGCGTGATAGGCAGTGTATTAACCAACCACGCCAACCGGCCCGTCTAAATAAAAACGGCAATTTTATAGGTTCATGAAAAATTCTCATTGATGGTCATGATAGGCACTGTGAAGATTTGATTAGCGGTAATATTAACCTTTCCGAGCAATATATGCGCTCACTTGCTGATCCAAAGGCGTCGGTCGCTGCCCTCGCCCCCGTCGTGACCAACACAGAGAAAGCGCTGGTGAAATTATGGTCGGCGATCAATCTGTCTGACTGTGCGGTTATATGTATATCTTTGTGAATTTCGGATAAACATATAAAAGCTTTAAGCAGCTTTTTGTATCTTTTAGTAGAATAGTGTTAGATTCGAGGATTGTAATTTTTGGGTGGACTGAAAAAGGTTCCATACTTCTTGTAGGAATAGGTATACAATAAATTATAGGTAATATACCTATTATAGCTACAGGCATTAGCCTGTAGGCGACGGTAGTCGCTTAACATCAGGTTCTCCGTCTGTATGCTTGTCAGACTTCTGACGTAAAAAAAATGTTTATATGTGAAATACTTATTTAAGAATTAAAATATAAGATTAATTTAAATATATAATTAAAATATAAGAATAAACCTATTCTTTTGGTAAAAATGAATTACTCAAGTCATCGTCATATTGGAAAATATTACATCATAATATTATTTTCGTATTGTAAATCAATAAATAAGTACCTATCTAAATGAATAATTGTAACTAGGTTAGTTATTAGACTAGCAAATTAAAAGGTAGCTATTAGATACATTGCATTGCGTTATCATCACTTTGCTACACTCTCAATGTAAGAGAGTGATTGAGTAGTAGGTATATACTTCTAGATGAATATACTATAACATTTTAAAAAGGGAAATAATGTTAGTGAGTTTAGATATAGGATGTTCCTCCCACATAATCTTTGTAACTATTGACCCGAACCTGAAAATTATTTACTAATAGCTACAGTAAATTATCCCCGAGGAAAACACGAGACGGAAGCTGCTACCTAACCTATGTTCATTATTTTACTTCAAATGCTTACTGCTATAAAACTGTTTTAATAAATAAATATGTTTCATTAATTTCAGATGCACAATGCTAAAACTTGCTGCTCTTGTACTTGTGGTTGCATCGACGGTGAACAGTCAGTGTTTCTACAAAGATGACTCAAAAAAGTTGGAGCCTGAGGCTCGAACCTCCCTCTATAGAGGGCAGCTAGACTTCACGTTGAACCTCTTCAATGCCATTAACACCGCTGTTCCTGATGACAACATATTCTTCTCACCATTCTCCGTGTACCACTCTTTATTGCTCGCTTATTTTTCTGCTGGTGGACAAACTGAACAGTCACTAAAGAAATCTCTGGAAATTGCAAACAATATGGTAAATCAAAAATTAAATATGGCTATAAATTAAATTTTTTCTCTGATTTGTGGATGTGTGGCAAATACCTTTTATATATAATAATCATTACCTTTATAATCATTACATTAAAATATCTGCTCTTCATATACATCACTGCTGAAAATAGATTCTCCAAAGCTCGTTAATGAGACTCCGTTTAATATAAACTGCACTACAATGTATTGATTTTTACGTTTCCAGGATAAGATAAACTTGATGACCGCATACAAAGTAGATAAGCGTTCACGTGCGACCAACAATAATAGCGACAGCTACGAGTTTACTAGCGCCAACAAACTGTTCGTCGACAATGACCTGCAAGTCCGACAGTGTTTATTTGACTTTTTCTCAGAGGAACTTGAGGCGATGGTAAGATACGTTTTAGCAACTAAGGAAAATATCTTTTAATTATGAAAATTTCATTTAAAGAGTCGTGATTTCAACTATAAAATAACCCAATGATCGCTTCTTTTATATTGCTGTACTTACCTACTTTATATTATCTTTTAAAAGTTTATCATATTGTTGTTTCAGTTTTTTTAATAAAACACTTTTTGTTTACAGAATTTTAAGAAAAATCCCGAGGAGGCCCGCGAGTACATTAATAATTGGGTTTCTCGAATTACTAAAAACAATATCATGGATCTGCTCCCTCAAGATGGAATTTCTGAAAACACAAAATTGGTGCTTGCCAATGCTGCATACTTTAAAGGAGTGTGGGCATCTAAGTTTCCAGCGGAACGGACAAAAAAGGAGGCCTTTTTCGTCTCCGAGACGCGCCAGACCCTTGTGCCTTTCATGAAGCAGAAAGGAACTTTCCACTATAGTAATTATTGTTTATTTATTTATCTCAATATTTTTTCAAATTCCGTATAGAGATACCTACTTGCAAGTAGCTAACAGATATCAGTTGCTACAGTTTTGTTAGCAGTTTTTGGTAGTCTCATGTTTTTTTTATCATCATCATCATCATTTCAGCCGAAAGACGTCCACTGTTGGACATAGGCCTCCCCCAAAGTTTTCCACATCGACCGATCCTGTTTGATCCTTTTAAAGATTTCTATGAAAGTCAAGTGGACTTTGGTAACGTAAATATTTATTTTGAACTGACGGGATGACTTGCAATTTAACCGTGAAATTATATTTACAGTGGTCAGCGATGAGCTGGGAGCTCAGATCTTGGAACTTCCATATAAAGGGAATGACATCAGCATGTACATTCTACTGCCACCTTATTCCATGAAGGAAGGTTAGTATCCATTATTTTTATATGATGCGCGTTTTTGAAGGTGGGCCAAAATGAAAAAGTTGTAAAGAACGCGGTTATGCGTGTAGTTCAATATATATCTATGAGATATTTTAGTAATTAGTAAGTGAAAATAATACTGTAATCGAAACAAATAACTTGCGTCATGCAATGTGATTAACAGTCATAGATTAATTACTAGGTACTCGTATATGATTCAAGGAGAAAGTCATATCTGCAATAATTACTCTAATATTATTGCATTATGCAATGTGAAAACTTTTTTTTTTATGTCACTAGTGACAACGAGGCAGGTGGGTCACCTGATGGTAAGTGACTACCGTCGCCTATAGACATTAGCAATACCAGGGGGATTGCCAATGTGTTGTACACCTTATTACAATGCCTTAAGGGCAAGGGCTACTGGCTCTCAAGTGCAACTGCCGGAACACACCAACAGGTGCTTGGCGTCAGATTTTCAACTTGAGGGTGGTAGCCAGCCAGTCGAGTACCACATAGTACCCTACCACCGTGCTGTGGTTTCCTCACGATGTTTTCCTTCACCGAAAGCTCAAGCTCATTGTAGGATTCGAACCCACGACCTTCGCCGCGGTATCCGACGTCACTTACCACTGAGCTATCATCGCCTCGAAAACTGGATGTTTACCTACAGTAAAAATATATGTTGTATTCGTTATATTGACCGCACAATAAATTATTATCTTGACAGGTGTGACCAACATAATTGCTAACCTGACTCCTGAACGTCTGGCTGCTGTTGTGGAAGAAAGCTACATGGGGCGCGAGGTCATCGTAGAGATCCCTAAATTCACTATGGAGAAGAGCCTTCCACTTCGAAATGTAAGTACCTACTTTTTGAGCGAGCGAGCGAAACGTCTCCGTTTCAGCTTGGGCAAAAATGTTTTCGTATGTCTGTCCGTCTGTCTGGCTGTTCTCCGTATTCCTCAACCGTATCTGGTGAAAAATGTGTGAGCAGGTTCGATAATTGTACGGATTTTTATTATCGACAACAAATTGTTTTTTTTTTTAAATGCTATGTTTGAAAAATGTAACAAATTGCGAAAATTGTTCAAAGATGTCACAATTCTTCATCCTTTATCGAAAAACGAATGGTGAACTACAAATTATTTTGATAGAGTCACTCATTATGACGCCAAAAGTGATAGCACTGAAGAAACCTACTGGTATGATTTTTAGCCTTCAGCTTATTTTTTTAGTACTCCTCTGCAGTACTAAAATAATCATAGAAACACCGCGGTATAAGTTTATTACTAATATATATTTTTATTTATTTAGTTTCCTAATGATGTTTTCCGCATGAACCTATGATTTTTTCGGCGGGCGAAGTACAACGTCACTATCATTGATTGGTATGAGGATTATTCCACAATGTTATTAAATACATAGTTAAGTTATAATTATTATTTTCAGATATTGGAACGATTAGGGGCTGGTGATTTGTTCAGTGAGAACGCTGACTTCAGTACTCTATCAGAACAACCCGGTATTCTGTTCGATGACGCCATTCATAAAGCGAAGATTCAGCTAGATGAAGAAGGTGCGTTTACTTGTTCACTTTAAATTTAATAAATGTTATGATAAATCGATAGATCTTGGAAAGCACAACACCAACAAAAGTAATACACGAGTCACGAGTGAATAATATACTTTCTGTGCCATGGTAGTCAAGGGTATTTTCGTATACCTACTTGTATGTAATACAAACTATTTGAGAATGATAAAATTAATGTAACTAAAGATGCTTTACGATGTTTGGTGCAGGAACCGATACAATTTTATGAGGTATGAGGGGGTTGATAGTCACATGCTAGTTTTCACCTGTAGACCCTATCCTGGCTGTTAACCCTCAAGTTGAAAATCTGTTGCAAAGCACCTGTTGGTGTGTTCCGGCAATTGCACTTGAGAACCAGTTGCCTTTAAGGCATTGTAATAAGGTGTACAACATATTGGCAATCCCCCTGGTATTGCGAATTCTATAGGTGACGGTAGTCACTTACCATCAAGTGACCCGCCTGCTTGTGGTAAAAACAAAAATTGTTGCATAGATACAGAATAGGTGCTACAAGATATAGGTTTCTAAACCGCGTTCCCCTATTTTAAGGGAGTAAAATAGGTGATCGACTTATTTAATTGAAATATTATTTGAACGAAAACATCGAAAAGTCTTGTCACGGATTGATGAAAATGTATTAATTTCTGTTGTAGGTACGGTGGCGGCTGCAGCTACTGCCATATTTGGGTTCAGGTCATCGCGTCCAGCAGAACCGAGCCGTTTCGTCGCAAACTTTCCCTTCGTATATCTCATTTACGAGCGACCCACCAGCTCTATTCTATTTATGGGAGTGTACAGAGACCCAAAAAAATAGAGCACCTCAATATAAATCTGTTTTATGTTCGATAACACAGAATAAGTACCTACATAATAAGGATTTTCCCAAAGTATCGCTGTGAAGATTCTTTTGTTATTAGCAGAAATGCTTAAATTATAACCATAAGTGGAGTATAAGTTAAATAGCAAATTTAAATTTATTATAATAGGTATTTGGCGATAATAATCCATTTTGATGACTGTAACGATTACTTGATTATATACAGTAACAATTAGTCTCCGTAATTTTTTAGACAGAGATTTATGACCATTGTTTTTAGTAAATGCAATAGCACCTTATAATTTGTTTTCCAATGACATTGATCAATGATACCTTTATACCATTAATGAATATAAGTTTGTATAGCGGAAGGCGGGTAATATTGATATCTACCACATACAGTTTAAAAGATAACAATCCTCTATTTATTTTATTTAATTGTTTGCAAGTGAGCAATTTGATAAAAACCGTATTCGTACCTATTAAGAATTATTTCATAGCTAAGTTGATAGTTCCAAGATTCTTTGTAATAAGTATATTTCCAAAAGTTAGTATTTGTTCCAGTAATTATCTTATTTTAAGTATTAAATAATTTGACAATTTGTAATAAGGTTTTTTATAGTAATTTAAAATCTCATTAAAGATACGTGATAATGTGATATTACTTTTTTTACTTTTATCCAGACAAAATACCTTGAAATCAATATTAAAAAAACATGTATGAAAACCATAGAGTTAAACTAACTAGTGGAGCGAGTGTGACTTGGAGTTTTCATATAATTTAGGATTCCGTAGACAAACAAGGATGTTTGTTTTATCCATTCGTAAGTCAATCTGTCTGTTAAGGCTAATTTACTTTTAAACTATAAAGCTGATGTAAATAATGGGGAATATGCACGTATTTTTTTATTGTTTTAAACGTTTCTACGGGTTATTACATTACCAAAAGAAAATATAACACATCCAAAACCTTAACCATTAAGCTAAAAAACATATTCTTATATGTCTTCTGTTTTTAGTACAAAATATTTAGTAGAACGTATTCTTGGTACATCACCTCCTGTCGTATCTTATTTGTCGGATGGCAAGGATGCTTGGCAAATAGCGTGCCCCAATTCCGACCCACCCACAATCCCATCATCACAGAGGCAATGGGATGAGCCACTTTGCGAGCTAGTACGTAAACAGCTTTTAGAAACGTGGCCTAGCCACGCGGAGCGCGCTCGTCTCCTTGCCGTCTCTGTGTGGGAATCTGGTCTCTGGCTACATGCACTACCTTCTTCTAACATAGGAACACTTCTAGAACCAAATACTTTCCGGATTGCTGCCTGTTTGCGTTTAGGTGCCCACTGCTACGGCCCTCATCGCTGTCAATGTGGTTTTTCCGTCGACGCTTTAGGGCACCATGGCCTCTCATGTCAGAGAAGCGCAGGCAGAATTTCTAGGCACGCCAACCTTAATGATATCATTCGTCGGTCACTTGCAAGCGCTAACTTATCGTCCATTCTTGAACCGAATGGGCTGGTGCGTGATGACGGCAAGCGACCCGACGGTATGACTTTGATTCCTTGGAAGATGGGTCGACCTTTAGTGTGGGACGCTACCTGTGTCGACACTTTGGCACCGTCTCATCTTCCAGAGACCGCAGTTAAGGCAGGCGGCGCCGCTGCTTGCGCTGAGAATCTCAAACGGCGCAAATATAGCAATCTTGATAGTTGCTACATATTTGAGCCGTTTGGGGTTGAGAGAATCGGGCCATGGGGACCAGCTGCTCACCGCGTTTACCGTCTCATCGCGAAACGCCTCATCGAAGCATCACGTGACCGGAGGGCTGGCGAATACTTTGCCCAACGTATTAGCATTGCCACCCAAAGAGGCAATGCTGCCAGTGTTCTGGGCACGCTACCACCTGACAGCGATCTGGACCAGTTGGCCTATTTAGTGTAGTCAATTTTTTTGTTATTTATTTTATTTGTGTGTTTGAGTGTAATTAGATTATCTGTAATATATTAGTTAGTCTTAGTTTATTTACCCATCAAATAATGTAATATTTCTAATAAATATCAATTATAATTTATAATCCCACTAAAAACATATTAAAATCTCTATCATTTCCGGGTGATGTAGGATTAGACGAATTCGATGTCAAAAATGAAGTGTTTGGTTCACAAAGTTACTAAAATTAGTTTATTACCATGGAAAAGCCAAGAAAACTTATAAATTTAAGCGTAGCGGTTACCAACGGTTTGAAGTAAACAGTAATCATCATAATTTTAATACAAGACACAAAGATAAAATTGTGACCCCTAGATTCAGGCTAGCGAAAGTTAATAAATCTTTTCTCGGGAATTGTGTTCGTTTTTACAATAGGATCCCACGTGAGGTAGCTGGAATGTCTTACTTTAAATTCAAAAATTTTATTAAACTTAGGTTAATGAACAAAGCCTAAGGTGGCTCATTACATGGAAGACAGAAATATATGGTTGTAGTAGTTTCTCTCTGCACCTGCATCCCCCTGGCTTAGTGTAAAATATTTGAAAATGTATCTAAATGTACTTATAAAAATGTAAGAAAGATCCACTGTTAAAAAAAAATTGCCTTGCTGAGATTCTTGCCGGAGTCTTCTCAGTTTAAGTGTATTCCGAACCGGTGGTAGAGTCAATTGTAACGTTCATGAGTGCCTTACCAGGGCCTAAACTGAATAAATGAGTTTTGAGTTTGAGTTTGAGTTCAACTCTGTGGTCGCGTGTCAAAGTGACGTCACGATTACTCACGATTTGCTCATGGGGCGTTTTGGCAATTTGCGAGGGAATTTAAAAACAGATACTTTTTGATGATTAAATTTAGCTATTAAATCCTGATTTTTTTTTAAAATAATTATGTAGGTATGTTTTTGTAACAATATGAATTACATAAAAACATCGTCCATTTTGAAGTCACGTGCATATTCCTCATTACCATTACAAAGATATTAGCAAAAAATATGAAAAAAGAAATCGCAAGTACCGCACCACCGCCAAGCGCATTTACTATTAGTATGCACTAATTACTTCGAAAACAGTAAATTATATCGAAATACTGTTCAAGCTATGACTTACAGACAGACGGACGGACATGACGAACCTACATATAAGGGTTCCGAGGACAAACTTAAATGTGGTTTTGATGACTATAAAAGCTACTAGAATATTAATTCTTACTTGATTAATTTAACTTATTGGGACGATGGTGGAAACTACCTACAAATTCAGCAATCGCGATTAGAGTGATGAATATCTTACACATAGACGTACAAAACAATCCTCCTTTTATCAACTTAGTATAAAAAGTTTATGTTGGAAATTACAGGAATTTCAAATTCAATTAAATTCTATGGTGTGTGTTAAGAACTTAACAAACGCACGGGAGGAGACGCGCGGGCGGGGAACACCGTCACCGTCGCCGCGCTCCCCACCATCTCCGTGCGACGACAACGCAGCAGCGAGCCGCCACACACGCACCACAAACTACCAAGAGCTCTCGCGTTTCTGGACACCATCGGACACGGACGACCATATCGATAATTTTGGCTGGCAATAAACGAGCCCTACAGAAATTACAGTCCGCTATTTTATTTCATTTTAACGTCCATAGGACCCTAACATTGGTCCTTCAGGATTCGCCGTCCTTAATTTCAAGAAATCGTCGTCATTGTTTCAACGATACAACGACCACTTCAAATCTGGAAGCTCTTCAGTTGTGGTCTTCAGCTGCGAAAAAACCACCTACAGGATTCTTCATCATCGTTCTGTCAAGGAAGTTTCGCGAAGCAACCGCACACGCCCGAGAAAAAAGTCATTTGAAGGTCAACGGACAACGGTCAACGGACATCGGTACAACGAAAACGTCGAGTCATCTTAGTTGTCAAGCAAGGACGAAATTGTGGATTTTCTATTCAAAATTGGATGGTTTGGACATTTTGTGAGTTCGTTCCAATTTATTTCCTTCTTTTTTCCATTCTTCGTCCTATTCTTACTTCAAATAGCCTTTATTTTAGTGAGTGCTTTCCCTAAATTTAGTCTTACACTTTTTATTATTTAATTTCATAGCTAAATTTCACGAATTTAATTACTTCAATCACCTTTTCTTGCTTATAAAGCTAAGTTATTTATTTTTATTCATTCATTAACGAGCGGGCCGCGCCGGCTCACTTCTTATCAGTAACAGCTGACCGCTTACCGCTACCTGCACATCTGTTCTATTGTTCTCAACAATAGGTCAATAACTCGATGCACATTCCATTTCTTTATTATTTACATTGATTCATTTATAAGAATAAAAATAAAATAAATAAATAAATAAATAAATAAATAAAATTATTTATTTTCTCTCACAGCAGCCTATTTAACAATTTACACAATGAAAAGACCTGATTTGTGAGAGACTGGTGCCTGAGTTAGGTTTAAAATAACCTGTATTACAGGTCACCAGTGCCCCACCTCACAGATAGATTACAGATAGCAAATATATCAAAACAGACATCTAACAAAATAGAAATGTAAGAAAAACAAAATAATAATGTGACATGACAACACTACCTAATTAAAACAAATTAGCAAAAATAAGAACAAAAACAAAATAATTAAAAATAAAATAAATTAATATTTTTCTGATTATTGAGTGTATGTGTTTGTGTGTGTGTGTGTGTGAGAGAGATTGTGTGTGTGTGTGTGTGTGAAACAGATCATCTAAGTGGGCACAGTAAGTCCTCAGTCTCTTGGTAATTTAATTTTTTTAACCATTCTGTAACCTTCTTTTTGCAGGATGATTTTGGTAGAGGGTATATGGTCAATATTTTATTTATTTGATTGTAGATGTAGGGGCCGAGGAAGATAAAATAATTCTGTGAGAGGCTAGAGTGCAGGGGTAAAGTACTACAGACGGTGCCCTTTCTGCGTTTGTCTTTGAGTAATTCCGGGTCATAATATAGTTGGGAGTGTTTTCGTAAAACGGTCTGAAGAATGAAAGTTTGTCTGACAGTAAGTACATCCCATTTGTTGTAGAGATCCGTTGTTGGGAAGCGATATGGCAATCCCGCGCTTACCTTGAGAATGGCTCGCTGTGCTCTCTCAACATTGATAATATTAGTCTTTGCTGCACCACCCCATGCGATGATGCAGTACTCTATAATAGATTGGCACAGAGCAAAGTAAACCATTCGAATTGTCTCACGATCTGCTACATGCTTAAGTGTCCCAAATAAATAAATGAACTTCCGAAGCCTATTTACTAGGATTCCGATGTGAGGTTTGAAACTGAGGAACTGGTCGATCGTAACACCAAGGTATTTTATTTTGTCAGCTCTTTCTAGAGATGGGCAGTGACATACTACGGAGGTTTTGTAACAAGCGTGAGCTGTGATAGAAAGAGACGGCGAGGGAAGGAGATTTGATCTGCAAGCAAAGACGAGGTATTTCGTTTTAGAAACATTTAACGTAAGCAAGTTATCCCTGAGCCACGCACATACTACGTTAAAACCGCCTTGAGCGCTGCAAAAAACCTCCTCCCAGGAAAGCCCGCTAAAGAAAAGTGCGGTATCGTCTGCGAATGTTAAAATTCTTCCATTGTTCAATTGCGCACTACAGAGGGAGTTTATGTATATGAGAAACAGCGTCGGGCCGAGAATGCTACCTTGGGGCACACCATGAGTTACTGTTTGCTCATCACTAATTAGGTTGTCTATCTTTACTCGCTGCTTCCTAAGCTTCAGATAATCCCCAAATAATTTTAGAGGTAGCCCTCTCACTCCAATCCTCTCAAGTTTAAATAGTAGGTGGGAAATAGAGACCGCGTCGAAAGCCTTGGCCAGATCAAGGAATATAGCCAGACACTTTCTTTTTTCGTCAAGATTAGACACTACTAGGTTGGTGAGCTCATGAACAGCATCACTAGTAGATCTACCTTGACGAAAGCCGTATTGGGATGAAGAAAGAAGATTGTTTGATTCTAAAAAATCTATGAGACGTTTGTTCATTAATCTTTCTAGGATCTTGGATAAAGACGGAAGGATTGAAATCGGTCTGTAGTTATTAACGCAGGTCTTATCACCACCTTTATGTATGGGCTTGATTATTGCGATTTTAAACGCACGAGGGAAAACACCAGAGGATAGAGCAAGATTGCAGATGTGCAGTAAAGGACTGGCTAGTATATGAGCATATCTTTTAATTATTTTGCTAGAGATTTTGTCGTACCCTGTAGCACAATCGTCCTTCAGTTCTTTTATTAGACTTATAATTTCAGCCATATCAGCAGGAAGCAAAACGAGTGAATTGACTGGGGTTAGGGATACAGTATCAGCTGCAGTGGGAGGATTATTAATGGGGTGTTGATCATATTGTTCCACAAGCCTACTTCCAACCTGGGCAAAGAACCTGTTAACTTCATTAATATTTTGATCAGGGTTTACATCTGTTAGTAAACAAGATGAATGGTCTGTTTTTTTCCTGTGGTTGCTAATATTTGTTATAACATCCCAAAGCTTTCTTTTATTGTTTCTAGCGTTTTCAATCTCTTGTTTCTCATACATTCTTTTGGCTTTTTTTAATAGTGAACAGCAGAAATTTCGGTATCTTTTGTAAGTTGTCCTTAGCACCTCGTTATCAGGATCTTTTTTTTGTTTTTTGTATAGGTTATCCCTATTCCTCATGCAACGCAGTAAGGCCTTAGTGATCCATGGTTTGATGATTGTTTTCCTCTTAGCTGTTTTAAACACCTTGGAGTTCTCCATTATGGCCTTTGAGATGTTATTGACAAGTAGATCCGTGGCTGTATTTACATCACTGCAATCCAAGATTGGTTGAACGAGGAAGTTTAGCATAGCGACATCAAGACCATCATAATTAATGCGAACCCTAGGATTAATTGCGAGCTTGAGACGACTTCCCAACTTCATGCTTAAGGCAACACATTCATGATCGGTGATTGAAGACTCTATAACAAAACAAGAATTATCCACCTTTGTTTTAACCATCATATGGTCTAGACAAGTCATTCCATGGGTTACTAGAGTATGCCCCGGAAGTAGTGAGTGACTTGCCAAAATATTGAGATAATCGAAAGAACGTTTGTCCCGTGTGTCGGGTCTAATATCAATGTTTATATCTCCACAAAGGACTACATTTTTGTAACCACTTAGATTAGCCAGAAACCTATCAAGATTATTTGTGAAATTGGTAGTATCATATTTACTAGGAGGGCGGTAGATTCCAATAATACAGGTCTCTGTATTTAGTTTTAATAAAATACAGTTTGCGTCACTGATAGGAGGTTCTTCATATGTGATGTTCAATTGATTTTTATAATATATGACGACGCCTTCATTCTGTGTACTATTAGAGGTTGTGGCTATGTGGTTGAAGCCGTCTAGAACTGGGATACTTTTAGCTGATGGTAGCCAACATTCTGTGAGGACTATAATGTCCCAGTCTATATTTGATCTGACAAAAAGGGTAATGAAGTTTTGAATGTTACAGCTAATGCTTCTAATGTTTTGTGAGATGAGATTCAGGGAATTGTGTCCGTGTACGTATGTTTTTAAGTTATCTATATCGCATGAAATTGTAGTCGATACCGTCAGGTTGTCCAGAACCCTGTTAATGGTTTCTATGCTATTTGTATCTAACATTGTTACCTAAGTATGTGAGAAAAGTAATAGGTATATCAAGGTCTGGCGGACGGTAGAAAAAAGGTGATATAGATAAAATATGCAACGTAGGATAAGGTATTTTAAACATTTTTTTAGGCAAAGGGACACGTAACGCTGAGTCGGTGATGTAAAAGTGAGTATTTTTGTAATTTGTTAAGTGTTTATAATGTGTATGTGTGTATGTGTAATCAGTAATAACAAAATTAAAGAACAAAAAAAGAAATGTAGGTATATGCAAAAACCATTTAAAAATAAAAAACAGTATCAAAATAATGTGAAGCAAATGTGGGTAGGAGGAAACATAAAATGATACATATGATAGTCATTTAATAATCTTGAGCAAGTCGTCTTCCTCTTCAATATGTATTGGCGCCAGTCCTTCCTCCTTTTTTACGTACACCTTCCCGTGAGATGTCCACGTAGCCAGAATATTTTTATTTTTTACGTGTTCTCGGGCGACGAAGAAGACTCGACGAGCTTTATATGTTAAGGATTCTGAAATGTAAATCGTCTGGGGAGATCCGGGTAGATTAATCTGAGATGTGTTTAGCGGTTCCTCTTTATTTTCACGTCTAGTTTTGGCAATTTTTTTGTAGTTAGAAATAATGTCTTCTTTCCTAGTTATGCAGGTAAAATCGACCACAATTGCCTCAGATTTGTTACGATAAATATCTCTCACTTCGATATTTTGAATGGGGCTTTCTAATCCCAATGATAAACCAATATCTTTTACAACGTTTGTTATAATTTGTTTGCTTTCATTTTCTTGTTTTGGGATATTTCGAATTTCAATAATGGAATTTCGGGTGCGTTTTTCCATCATTTCGAGCTTGTTTTCCAAGATTAAGACCCGTTTTCTTTGTTCAATATTTTCAGATTCCAGGCTATCCATTTTTATTAATAGGTCATCGTACTGCTTATACATTAATTCGACTGATTTTTTTATCTCTTGGTTTTGATTTATTATGGTGGCCATGGCAACACTTATGGCTTCAAATTTATCATCTTGTTGCAACTTTAATTGGGAAAACATTGCTTTTATTTCGTTGCGATCCAGTGTAGACTGAGGACAATCCTCACTAGTACGTTTGAAGCGCTTGGTAATGTTCATAAATCCATCAGATTGCTCAGAATTGGATGAGGCGTTTATTGCCGAATCTGACCCGTAGTGTAGAATCGGTGGAGTTTTAAGCAGGAGCCCGGCTTTCGGAGGTGAACGTTGAACAGACATTATTTTTACGGTAATATTCTTTAGAGTAGGCCTAAATGTTCCGACGGCAGCCGGCGTGAATCACTATGGCTGTGTATAGGTGCGTATGCGCACAGCGCTGAGGGGCGTGGCCTCGAGTGTAAGGAGCAGCGGTGTCGTCTAGGATAGGTCACACTGGACCGCGGAGCGTCAAACGTGTTAAAGAGGAATTATTGTTTATATACCTGTCACTGTCCAGATTATGTGGTCCTCACTCGCACACTTCAAGGACAACTCTTCACTGTTTTTGCACTCCTAGTATTTACCTCAAATGTTATGAATTTTGTGTGTTTATTTTTATTTTCAAATTAAATAAGGGATAACCAAAAACACGTCTGATCGTCTACGTGACCGAGAGGGGAGGTATATTATATGAGGAATATTATAGTAATCAGTGTAATCTTTAGCTTTTAGTTCTTATTTCTATCACTATGGCTGATGAAAAGCTTGATAAATTAATAAGAAAACGTAGCTGTATGAAATCTAAGCTAACCATCTTTAGTAATCAACTTAATGTACTCAAAAGCTGTAGCGATTTGAGTAGCCTCCAGCTATTAGACCTAGAAAGCCGTTTTACAAAATTTGATGCCTTATACGGGGATTTTGATAAATTACAGTGTGATATCGAGATGCTTTCGGAAGAACCCGACGAGGAGGTCAGCGAGCGCGAACAGTTCGAGAACCAGTACTACAAGCTGGTGGCGGCGGCGCGCAGCCTGCTCGGCGCGCGTCTCCAAAACCAACTACTTCGAGATAGTTCCGTATCAGGTTACGAGGATGCGCAGGCGAGTGGTTCAAAACATAACTGTGTTAGATTGCCAAAGATTGACTTGCCAATTTTTCGTGGAAACTATCAACACTGGCTTGAGTTTCGGGACACTTTTATTTCCTTAATTCATTCTAGACCAGATATAGATAACATCAATAAGTTGCACTATTTACGTGCTTCTCTTAAAAGTAGTGCTTTGCTTGTAATCGATAATTTAGATTTTAAAGCTGAGAATTACGAGTCCGCTTGGAATTTATTGTGCAGTAGGTACGATAACAAAAGGTTGCTCGTTAACAATCATGTTCACGCATTATTTAGTGTTGAACATATACATAGGGAGTCTTGCGCCGCTATTCGTCATTTAATTGACGTCACAAATAAAAACTTGCGTGCACTTTCAACTTTAGATCAGCCTACCGAGTATTGGGATACGTTAATAATTCATATGATGACAGAAAAACTTGACAGTGTCACTCATAGGGCATGGGAAGAGCATAGAAATAAACTTTCTGACCCCCCCTCTTTAGATATTTTTATTACCTTTCTTAGCAACAGAGCTGACCTATTAGAAACTTTACAAGAAAATAAAGATAACAGTAAAACAAATATTAAATCAAATTCCAATTTTATTACAGCTACAAATAATCAAAACAATAATAATAATAAAAAAAATATTTACAAAAAACATCAGATTAATAGTAAACCCTTTAAATGTCTCATGTGCAATGAATCCCACTACTTATTTACCTGTGAAACATTCAGATCTCTTCCTATAGAGAATCGTATTCAGAAGGCCAAGGAAGCAAAGGTCTGTCTTAACTGTTTACGACCTGGGCACGTAGAAACTAATTGTAATCTTGTCCCCTGTAAATACTGTAAAAAGAAACATAATACGCTCCTACATTTGCATATGTCAGAAGCAACCCCTGAGCCTGCTATTCCAATTAATAACAGCAACAACTTTGCAACGTCTTCAGATGTACAGCAGTATACTACTCCTCCGCATGTTTTGCTTTCCACAGCGCTCGTGAAGGTGGTCGACGGCGAGGGCGACGTGCACTCTGCCCGAGTACTGCTCGACAATGGTAGCACGGCGAACTTCATTTCGCAATCTCTTTGCGGTAAGCTGGGTTTGTCACGGCGTAGTGCGAGCTCCACAGTGATGAGTATAAACAATAATTCTTCTTATAGTACACAGTCTTGCAGTCTTACTATTATGTCATACCAAAATAACTACAAACACACTTTTGACTGTCTTATTTTGCCTCAAATCACTAAAGCTTTACCGTCTTCATTCATACATATAGATAATATTCCTCTTCCTATGGGAATAAGTCTAGCTGACCCTTATTTTAATGTACCGTCAGACATAGACATCTTGGTAGGGGCCGACATATTTTGGTCCGTCTTATGTAATAATTCCATCGACTTAGGCAAAAATCAACCTAAGTTGTATGAAACAAAGCTGGGTTGGCTAGTATCCGGGCACGTGCCCCGTCTTAAGTCATACTCTTCTTCCCTCGTTTGTCATTTTTCAAGTGAGGAAGTCAATCCAGATCTATCCCGTTTCTGGGAACTTGATACTGTTTCAGCCAAACACTCCCTATCCCCTGAAGAACGTGCTTGTGAACAGAGCTTTATAGCAAACACCAAACGTAAGGAAGATGGTCGCTTTGTCGTCACTATGCCACTGAAGCAAGATCCTTCAGTCTTAGGCGACTCTTATCAGATGGCAAAGTGTCGTTTTTTATCCTTAGAGCGGAAATTTCTTCGCGATCCTGCGTTTAAAGATAGGTACATGGATTTCATGCATGAATATGAACGCCTTGGTCATATGACAGAAAATAGGGAGTCTTCAGTTAGCTGTCTTGAACAGACAAATTATTTTTTACCTCATCACGGTATTATCCGTGAGTCGAGCCTTACAACAAAGCTTCGTACAGTCTTCGACGCTTCAGCCGTCACTAGTACAGGCTTGTCACTTAATGACATTCAGATGGTCGGTCCAACTGTTCAAGAGGATCTTTATGCCATCTTATTACGCTTTCGGCAGCACAAGTATGTCATTACTGGTGATGTCGAGAAAATGTATAGAGCAATTGAACTCGATCCCTCACAACGCTCTCTTCAACAAATCGTTTTTCGCTCGAATAGCAAAGAGCCTTTAAAAACGTATACACTGAATACGCTAACATATGGTACGGCATCCGCGCCATATCTAGCAACCAAGTGTTTGGTGAGTTTAGCATCTAGTGCTCCTAACAGTGAAGTTAAGCAATCCATTGAGAGAGACTTTTATGTCGACGATTATTTGGGAGGAGCATCGTCTGAAAATGACGCTATCAAAACTTGCAAGGGAATTATTTCTACTTTAAAATCAGCACAATTTAATTTACGTAAATTTCGATCAAATAGTAAAATTATTTTAAATCAATTTGCCCCTTCTTCGTCAACAGTAGACAACATCTTAGACATTTCAGACAGTAATCCCAATGTCTGTTCCAAAACTCTAGGTCTTAACTGGATTTGCGATCTTGATACCTTGTCTTTCTCAATTAATATTGATCTTCATAAAAAGGTATCAAAGCGTCACATACTTTCTGTTATTAGTCAGATCTTCGACCCACTGGGTCTCGTAGGCCCATGCGTTGTCGAAGCCAAGATCATAATGCAGAGACTATGGATCGATAAATGTACGTGGGATGAGGAAGTCTCACCTGAAATTAAAGATCTATGGTTTTCTTTTGCAAATACTTTGTCACTTCTTAACCTCCTAAACATTCCACGTTGGGTTCTTAGTGATGAGTCTGACACCCATGAAATTCATGTTTTCTCTGACGCTTCAGAGCGAGCGTACGGCGCTTGTGTGTACATTCGTTCTGTAGGGAAAACTGGGTCAGTCACGGTACACCTCTTAACCTCCAAAAGTAGGGTAGCGCCGATAAAGCCAACGACCATTCCGCGTCTAGAGCTTTGCGGAGCCTTGTTAGCTGCAAGGCTGTGTACTAAGGTATTGACCTCCTTAACTATTCCTATAAACAGCTGTAGATTCTGGTGTGACTCCACCATAGTCCTAGGGTGGCTCACTACAACACCTAGTCAACTCAAACATTTTGTACGGAACCGTGTTCATGAAATTCAGGAAAGTACGGAGGGTCACACGTGGAGCTACGTGCCGTCGAAAGACAATCCGGCGGATCTTGTTTCGCGTGGGCTGAAGGCTGACCTAATCAGCAGTTCTTCCTTGTGGTGGTCAGGTCCCACCTTTTTATTAAAACATAAACTTGAATGGCCCAAAAAACCGAATGAGTCAGTGAAACACGATCTACCCGAGTTAGTTTCTTGTTCTTTAGCGCTTAATAATGATACTAATGCTGATTTGATTTGTGGCTTAATTAATAAATTGTCCAATTTTTCTTATTTACAAAGATCAATAGCATATTTAAAAAGGTTTGTTCATAATTGTCAAAACAAGACCAATCAATTAAAAGGTCATCTCTCGGTTCTTGAAATTCAAAATTCATTATACTTAATCATAAATAAAGCTCAGCTGGAAATGTTTCCTGACGAATATGCTATTCTTAAAGGTAAAAATCCTCTTCCAAAGAAGAATAGACTTGTTTCCTTATCCCCTTTCTTAGACTCCCATGGTATTATTCGTGTAGGCGGCAGACTTGATAATTCTCCCTATAGTTATGATACCAAGCACCCCATCTTACTTTGTAGCAAACATCATTTAACTAAAATTATTTTCGAATATTTTCATTTAAAATATATTCATGCTGGACCTCAACTTCTTTTATCAAATATTAGACAAACTTACTGGCCCTTAGGTGGCAGAAACTTATCAAAAGTTACTGTAAATAAATGTGTCCGATGCTGTAGGTACAAAGCCGAGACTGTTCAGCCTATTATGGGACAGCTACCTGCATCCCGAACTAATTTAGAGTTCCCTTTCTTACATTGCAGTGTTGACTATGCTGGGCCAGTGATGATAGCAGACCGAAAAGGTCGAGGCTGCAAATTTATTAAATCTTTTTTGGCAATTTTTGTTTGCAACTCTGTAAAGGCCTGCCATCTCGAACTTGTAACGGCTCTGTCTAGTGAAGCTTACATAGCTGCTTTAAACCGTTTTGTGTCCCGTCGTGGGAAACCCCAAAGCATCACATCTGACAATGGTACAAACTTTGTCGGTGCCTTCAACGAGCTAGCCAAATACCTAGTTACATCTGATCTCGAGAGTCAAATTGCTCAGGAAGGTATTGATTTTAAGTTTGTGCCGGCTTACACTCCTCATTTTAATGGCTTGGCAGAGGCTGCTGTTCGGTCCGTCAAAGATCATCTAAAAAAAATCTTACAATCCACTCACTTAACTTACGAGGAAATGGTTACCTGCCTCACTCAAATAGAGGCAGTTTTGAACTCCCGTCCTCTTACTCAACTTTCCTCTGATCCCTCTGACTTCTCTGTCCTCACTCCTGCTCACTTTTTAATTGGACGGCCACTTTTGTCTATACCTCATCCACAGATGGCTGAAGACTTAAATGTCAATCGACTGGAGCGGTTCAAGAGGATCGAAATAATGAAGCAGCATTTTTGGAGACGCTTTTCGTTGGAGTATGTCACATCTCTGCAACAGAAACTTAAGTGGCAGACTTCTACAAATAATAATTTAAAAATGGGATCTCTTGTCCTTATCAAAGACAAATCTCTACCTCCCCTTCTCTGGTCGTTGGGGCGAATCACCAACGTCTACCCAGGCAGCGACGGCGTCACTAGAGTTGCGGAAATAAAGACCAAAAAGGGGACCATAAGGAGGGCCTTCAATAACATCTGTATCCTTCCAGATTTTGAAGTGTAACACTTCAACCCGGGCAGCATGTTAAGAACTTAACAAACGCACGGGAGGAGACGCGCGGGCGGGGAACACCGTCACCGTCGCCGCGCTCCCCACCATCTCCGTGCGACGACAACGCAGCAGCGAGCCGCCACACACGCACCACAAACTACCAAGAGCTCTCGCGTTTCTGGACACCATCGGACACGGACGACCATATCGATAATTTTGGCTGGCAATAAACGAGCCCTACAGAAATTACAGTCCGCTATTTTATTTCATTTTAACGTCCATAGGACCCTAACAGTGTGTGATTTTGCTTTCTGCCCACTCTAAAGTAGATTTTTTTTATTGTATGAAACCGCGGAGCAACAGCTTAGTGCTAATCAATAATAAAGCAGGATATGTAATAAAAGTCCACTTTCCATATGACTCTCATAAATTGTTTTACTAAGAAAATAAGTCATTTTTATTACTATTTATGTGATTTGACTTGTTCACCTTGCGACGTTCAGTTGATAGTGAGGAATGTCTTGTTTTCCCTCGTAAAGTATGGTTTCCTGTAGTTGCGTTGCGCTAATAATATCTTGCTGCAATTTGTCTGTTAATGTAGATATTGAATTTTTTAATGTGAATATCTGTTTTTCTTTAAATTATTTATAATATATTCTGTGTAAAATAATCTACGTTTCAAACTAGGTAAATTTAAATATGAAAGGTACAGCAGGAATGTGAACAAAAAAAATGTTATGACTACAAAACAATGAACAGATGGAAATAAAATAGTATACTGATCTGTATTTCCTTGCGCAAGAACATGGTGTCTGCAGTTTCTTCATTCGATATATAGGTGCATTGACAACCTGCGTCAGTCTTTACGCTACAACTATAAAAAAAAAAAACCTGGTTCCCAGTAGTGGATTCAAGATTTGGTTTGAGAGGGGCTTGACCCTGCTGAGATAGGTTTTATCAACCCTAAACACTAGAAAAGCATACCAAATCTTATTTAAAATTTTTACTTTTGAACCTACTCGTATCTAATACACACATCAACATGGTCTAGGGATATTTCAATTAAACCTAAATAACTAAAATTCTACTAACTTTTTGTTAAGACACCTACATATTAAAATAAACCTTGTTTAATAGCCTATCTAATTTGATAATAAACTTTTAGATAAATTTAAATTTAAAATAAACTTAGAAGAAGAGGAAAAACTCAGACAAAATTTCAATCTTAACTTTATTTTTGAAACATCAAAACCTAAACAAAAAAACTATTTTTTTTTCATAAAAATTGTTGAAAACTTAAAATTAATAATCCGTGGATCCACCTAAGACTCTCCTGACACATCTGCAGCGGTTCTGCATACTCAAAACAAGGGTGTCAATATCCTGTTGTGGAATACTGTCCCAAGTCCTGCTAAGATGCAAGAAAAGCTGGTTTTCATGCACAATATCTTCAGGGAAATTCCTAAGAGCCCTTTAGCCCCCCCCCTGGATCCGCTACTGCTGGTTCTGGAACTATATCGAAATTAATAATACTATTTTATCAAGATCGCAGTAGACACTACTTACCTGAGCAAATAATTTGTGCAGTCTTCGTCAGTTTGAGTCTCAGATATCAAACCCAGACTCGGACTAAAAAAAAAGAATAAGTAGGTATATAATTAAATCAAATAAAATTTACGTAATGAGTGTACTTACAAAAGTTATATCAAAGTGATAACTGGAAAATCGTCTCTAATTTATGATGATTGACGGCCCATCAGAAGGAGAAAGTTGAAGTGCTTTACAATATTCACATGTCTGTTTGCATTAAGTATGCTACAAGTATTTGTATTTTCTTTTCATATTGGAATCAGGTATGATTTATATGTTGGATTTCTTACGAGTGTGTAAAACCTACCTATCTACTTGTTTACGTTTTGTTAACTTTTTCTTATATTAGCATCGATTGCGCGTGATGGAGTGTAGTAGTGTGCATGAATGTTTAACCACGATATTCGGTTTTTCTGATCACTTTCCTGGTAGTTTTATCTACAGTATACGTAGTAGATACACTTTTACAGATTCCACGATATTTAAATGTTATTTAGTTGTCAAGTTAGTGAGGACTAGTTATCATCGAGCATTGAGTGTATAAGTCGCCAAACAGGTATTACCGATTTATGCTCAAATTGCTACGTGAACATTACGAGGATAAACAATAGTTTATGTATGTATCATAAATCGTATCAACAGTAGGTAGGTAAACAATGAGTGGAAAGCAGGTACGTAAATCCATCGGAAGCATTTTGTGGCGTCGATAGGATCGCGGCGTTCACAATAGAACTAATTACCACCTTATACTCGTAGCTCGGTGCGTGTGCGCCGGAACTGTCTGATGAGAAACAATGCCCCGCGGACGACCAATGCCGTTTACAACTATTTATATTATGTGCCTTTTGTTAACTTGTCTTACTGTTCTCGACTTATCACAATAGGTTGAAGCGGATTTTATTAATGAAGTTTGTACAATTAAATTATACCTGTAGATACGTGGATTGCATTTATGTACTTCCATTACAGGTTGCCGTTTTATTCACTTTGGTTTGTTTCATGTTTGTACGTAGGTGCAAATTAGTATACACTTTTTTTGTCATTGGAATTACTGCCGGTTATGTTATGATGTAGACTTAAATACCTTTAAATATGTGAACAACCTATGAAATATTATTTTCAATATTGTACGGTATTTTCCCATAGGATCAGGTTCACTAGACTAATACAGTACCTAACTGTAGATAATAACATATTACGACAATGACATAACGATAAACATTTTGTAGAGACAAATTAAATGTGAATGTATCAAAGAAACCTAAAGAATTTTCATTTATGCAGAAGGTATCAAGTACGCTGCCAGCTTGCTGGGAACCTTGCCGATCGATAGCAGCGGCAGCCTCGAAGAAGTTTTTTTTATAGTTATATTATAGTTGTATATTTGTTTGTATATTTTGGACATTTATTGTAAATAAATAAATTATATGAAGATAGTGATTGTAGATACGTGTAGAGATTTAGGCGATGATAGCTCAGTGGTAGTGACGTCGGATACCGCGGTGAAGGTCGTGGGTTCGAATCCTGCAATGAGCTTTCGGTGAAGGAAAACATCGTGAGGAAACCATAGCATGGTGGTAGGGTACTTTTAATGGTTATCATCACCATCAAGTTTAAAATCTGACCCCAAGCACATATCGGTGTGTTTCGACAGCTGCACTTGAGAGCCAGTTCCCATCTAGTATTGGTGTGCTAACCACCTTCGGCCACATCATCACTTGCCATGGTGAGATTGTGGTCAAACACAAGCTTATCCAGAATAAAAAATAAACGTAGGTGTATATAGGTTTGTATAATCTGGTATACCAGGATTTGAATTTCCTGGAATTCAATATTTGTAGGTAGGTAGGTATATGAAGTTTTAGGCCGACCGTCCACTTTGCGAGTCATGAGGTTAAACAACACACCTTTAGTATAATATTATTAAATTCGTATGTTGGTAACAAACCTACGTCACAAAAACTCGGTGTTTCCTTTTAGTACCTACTCTTAGGATATAGCCTGTTTTAATATAATGGTGCGTGTACACAGCAAATTAATAAGGATTATAATAATATGATGATAGCACACTAACTAAACTATTTTTAGTTTCCACCTTGCGGTCTCACCCGCATTCCAAAGGCATCTCATGTTTTTCTGCTATAAAATAAAAACGACTTCAAAGTGCTGTGCCTGCACTACTCAATAGCGACTCCATAATATCGCCGGTCCCTCCGACGTCAGCACAGTGCCTCCTCTAAGGAACTCACCGCAACCTTACTCACCGCAGGAACACAACACCACTTGGCAGTGTTATTTGGCTGCGATATTCTGTAAGGTGGAGGAGGTACTTCCCCAATCAGACGGCCCCAATTATGAGCAGATGTTATGCTATGTCCTACCTCCTCAAACCGTACGAAGCCTATTAAACCTATTAGGCTTGGCACCGACTTCAAACAGATCAAAAGGTATTTATAGAATAATAATTTGAATAGGTGCGTAGGTAGTTTACATAAGTAATGTTTTTGGTCTATTTAGTTATTGAAATATTTTTTGTTCATTTTATTTAATGTCTTATTCAGTTTATTTTTCGGTTTTTAGTGCAACATTTGCCTTTGAAGTCGTTTTTATTTTTTTATAAAAAGTTTTATTTTTCCATTTTTTATATTTCAATGTTTTCAAGAAATATTGTTTTCGAGCAAATTAAGCCTATTATTAATTTACATTATCTATACTAATATTAGAAAGCTGAAGAGTTTGTTTGTTTGTTTGTTTGTTTGTTTGTTTGAACGCACTAATATCAGGAACTACATAAAATATATTAGTGTTGGATAGCCCATTTATCGAGAAAGCCTATAAGTTAAATAACATCACGCTATTAGATGAGGGAATACATAAATAGATAAACTTTTAAGAAAATAAAGAATATACATCCTAAATGATTAAGGCTTCTTTCTCAGCAGCTACTTGATATTGCGTTTCATTTCATATCTAGGACAACGTATATTCTAACACCTAACCGATAAAGATATTACCTTCTATCATCAGCTCATTTTAATATACAAAGAGACGACGATACGAGTCTAAACGTGACTATAATATTTAAAGAAATATCCCCTAACTCCTAACCTTTAAGGAGTTGTACCTTCCACCATCAGCTCTGCAACATAAGATGATGACTTCCAGATGGAAATAGCTTTGATAAGTACGTATATGAATGAAAAATACTGTAAATTCTTATAAAATTTGAGGGTTGCTCTCATTTTCCCCAGGATCCCATCATCAGATCCTGATTTGGTGACAGTGGGACTACCGCCGAAGTATACTCTTTTAAATGAAAAAATAATTTTGAAAATCGGTTGACATTTCTTATAAAATTTGAGGGTTGCCCTCGTTTTCCCCCAGGATCCCATCATCAGATCCTGACTTGGTGATAATGGGACCACCGCCGAAGTATACTCTTTCAAACAAAAAAAAATCGATGAAGGCGGAAAAATCGATGAACATACATAAAAAAAAAAAAAACATACAGTCGAACAAATAACCTCCTCCTTTTTTGAAGTCGTTTAAAAGATACCAAGTTCTTACTACCTTGTTGCATTAATACCAGCAAAAGGGAACCTGGAATAATGATGTACCAACATATCATATTCCATCCAAATTCCTTCTGTCGCTGCAAGCTGAGGCAACAAACACTCAAACTTCTGCATTTATAATAGTACCTACCTAATCCCAAGCGCAACAGAGCAGGAGCGGCAGCAGAAAATGCGCAGACCCTCAAGCGTCGCAAATATTCACGTATAACTGATGACTACGAATTTGCGGCGCTCGCGGTAGAAACCATGGGCCCATGGTCATCTGACACCAAAAGTGTAGTGGAAGACATAGGCAAACGCATGGTGTTGGCCTCTGGCGACTTGAAAGCTAGGGACTTTTTCGCACGCTGCTAGCATTATGGGTACCATGGACCATTTGGAAAATCTTTTATTGTAAATATATTTTTATTTAGGTATTTAATTAGATTATTTTTTTCTTTGATTTACTTTTGTAAAAATAGCATAGTATACTTTATTTATTGTTAATATCCTAAAATTCTATACCTATATATAATGAAGAGTGAATAAAATACAAAAAAAAAAGTTTAGACGTAAGTTTATTTGAATAATGTTGTATGTATATAGTTTTTATCTACTGTGTCCGTACCTTAACTGTCGCAAAGTTTTGACCACAACAGGTTTATTTTTGACTCATTTGTAGAAACATGTTTTATACCTTAACCAACCAGGAAATCTTACTTTATTCTTTGGGTATGATAGACCTTGAAGCGTTTACCTTTATTTCGTTAATCACTAGCGCCAAATAATTACCACGATAAAATATTCACAAAGTGGAGATTTATTATTGTTTCTATTATATTTTAACCTATATCACTGATTCAGAAGCATAATATTACTAATCGCGTGTTTTATTCTGATCAGTAATTATGACCATTTAGGAGATAAGCGTGTCACGTGACACATAAGTCTATTCTGTTTCTAAACTCACCTATTGCTTGCTGTCCTAGTCTTAATTGCCGTTTACTTAATTTTCGTTGATTTTATACACAATGACGGGTAGATATTTAATTGTTAAATTCCGAATAAAGTAATTCAAATCAGTAGTCTGTTGGTCACTCCATATTATGATTTGATATGGACCACTCCACACCCCCTATATTACAGTCAGTCTTTAATGAGAAGTATAAATGTATACATAGCCGTGATGGTGCATGTATTAGACTTAATGACAAGCCCGGAAACATCGGCTTTGTTCTTTTCCCTTATTATACAAGATTTGTGTCTCGACTTGAGGATTTATGTTATTCCTCTGTACCCAATTGGCCCCAATCTTAGTAGGTATATAGGTAGATGTTGTGCCGTTTAAATATTTATCAAACCACTCTACATTTATTGCTCAGAACCGTATCGTTTATTTTATATTTTAATTGTTTCTTGTTTACCGACTCAGCCTTTGGACGTCAATTCTCGTTATCGGTTTGCCCCAGGCCTAGCTGCTATAAGATACATTGTATGTATATTTCCATATTGGTAAGTTTAAGTTAAATGAAACAGATAATATATTATAAAAAACATTTTATTAGCAAACTAACATAGGAAAGTAAAAATATAAGAATATCATTACAAAACTGTAAATCTTGTAAAAAAAAACGTGGTAGCTACATATATTACTTTTCGGCATAGTGCCTACTGATTTAACGTGACCAGATTAAACCTGACAGATAATTCTGGCGGTTTATGTTTTTATTCCTTAATGCGACTGCGACATCGTCACCTGCACCGTGTTAACTATGTACCAGCTCTGTATAATATATTAAATAAATCCCACTTCAGTTTTAATACTCTTATCACAAGTATTAGTACAAAAAATGAAAGTAAGTATAAAGATGCATTGCCACAAGCGTTGCTTAAGAGCTCTAGTAACACACAGTATAACAAGGTGCAATACATCGCATAAAGTTTTTACTTAGTTTGGTTGGATGGAAGACATCAGAATCAGTGTCGACTATCAAATGGTGGCTGTCAATCCACAAAATTATTTGATCGTCACAGAGACACTGTTTAGATTATACAGATAAGCAAAAATCACAGCTCCGGTTAATCAAAATACAAATATCTTTTTTATTTTCCATTTTCATCTTAACCATTAATTCTATAAATAAATAATGAAGTATTGTACAGGACGGAATCAGTTTTAGGATGAAGTGGATGACCCTTTCATACTTGTTTTATCCAATTGAGAGTCCCAATTTGAGCAATGCAAAATGCAACGAAACAGTTACAGTTTGATATATTCACTGCCTATTTTAATAACTGAAATAGTAGTCAATTAAAAATGACTTTAAATAAAGATGTTCATTTACTGAGATCAAATTAAAAACAATCAGGATCATCCACTTCATCCTTAAATCTTCGCTGATACTACATAAACATTAAATTACTCATGCATGAATTACTCATAGAAACCTTAAAACAAGACATAATTATCAATAAAATCTATTAATCAACTCAGGAACAAATGCAATAAAAATCGATCAATATTTAATAAACCTTTTAGAAATAATGTTCTCAAAAACCAACATATTTTAATATATTACAAGAATATATTAACAACCGTTTATGCACTCACATAAAATATCAAGGTAGCCATAGTCTCTTAAAATAAACTGGTAAATCTCTCAATGTTTATTATTACCTACTTATTAAATCTATAAATTCGCTAACTTTTCAAAATACCATCTAATGAGATACAATTGGTAGAGTATAAAAATTTACTTCTCAATTTGATTTCTTCTTAATCAGGTCGTTATACGTACATATTTACAAAATAATGAGTATTGTTAAAGGAGTTTCCTCTGGCTTTATAACTATACATTCAAACAAACAATACCGATTTACGGAAAAATATGATGATAACATTTTATATGTACCTATATAAACAATTATAGGTACACCATTACATGTAAGCATGCACACGTTTACTTTGAGAAAACACTCAATAGGTACAAAATCAGTCTAAATATTACACATGTGTACTTAGTTTTGATTTCTATATTATGTTGAGTTTGAGAGTTGGTAAGGATCATTGAGATCCATTTAAAATACTAAACAGGATCAAACGCGGTAAAAAATTCACACTATTTGTATTGTATCCATAACTAATTATCTACACTAATAATATAAAGAGAAAAGGATTGTTTGTTTGTCATAGATTAACTCAAAAAATACTTGACTGATTTTAAAAATACTTTCATGTATAGAAAGCTACAATATCAACTAGTGACATGGGCTTTACTTTATTTGAATTCCCAGCAGTCCCCCGCGGTTTCAATCGGTTTTACCGGGACAAAAAGTAACCTATGTTTTATTCCAGGATATGATCACTTTTGCTTGTACTTGTGTACCAAGTTTCATCAAAATCCGTTCAGACGTTTTTGCGAGATTGAGCAACAAACATCCAAACATCTAATTACCCAAATATACATCTTTCACATTTATATTATTAGTAGAATTGAGAGTTCTCTCTATTAATGTAGAATCATACTGGTTTTACGTTATGTGAGAAACCACATGTACTTAGCCATAGAATACTTGAGTTCTTGTCATAGTTAAGGCACTTCGTTTATACAACAAAAAAGTTTTACAGGGGACATGTCCCGAAAACATGAACGATGTATTTCTGGATATAATCAGTGCCGAATAATATGAATCGCCCGGGGATAGACCAGGGCAAGTCCACGCACCGCGGATCTCGAGTAGTATTTATAACGATTACAATTACATCGTCTTATTGCTGATGTGTGTAAGTTCAAGTTTATTTTTGGTCCCACGTTGAAAATATTTAATCGTTCTATATCATATCATGTTTTAGGCAGTACATAGTCGTCTTGCATCCTATATTTTGATATGTCTCTCAGTCAGAAAGGAGTGACTACGGCAGTGTTTTGTTACTAATACTAATATTGTAAAGTAAACAGTTCTGTAATTGGCAAGATGTGTGTGTGTGTGTATACCTAATATAATTAACACCTTGAAGTCCGTACTTTAGTGGTCGGTCATCAAGAATTATTGCGAGAAGAAAATAATACTTTCCAGAGTAATGTATATTTTATACATATTTTTTTATTGATTGTGATTCTATTGTTATGATAAAAGTTAAAATAAAATGCTAGGTCGTTTCAAAATGGCATTGTGGAGCGGACGGGTGTGTTGTGTTTGTGTGATACCTCGATTGACGTGCGGAGGTCGAAACATTATCACTCCACTTGACCTTAATGCTGATGGTTTCATTTTAATCACAGTAACATAATTAAACTTTTGAGTGCTGCCTAGGACACCGCGCTTATTGTGATCAATTGATAAGTATACATTTAAATGGGAAGGAAAGCTTTATTGTGATAATTTTAAATAAACTCAGTAGAAATATCTTGATTTCTGCAATACGTGTATATTTTTATAGCCCGCCCACAATCTGCTGTATCATGACCACAACTCTACACACATTGGTACCTAAGTTTCCTGCTAGCGGCGCGGCGGCGTCGGATTGATTCATTTTTATATTTTAATTTTAAATATTATTTGGTGTATGTAACCTATTGCTGTGTGACTTAGTCATTCAATAATTTTCTTTGCGGTTTTGATTAGGTACTTGGTTTCAAAACCCGCCCAAAAAAAAATAATAAACTTCAACATCATCATCTGAATAATAAAAGCATGATTACTTAAAACAATAACAAAAAAAACACTCAGAAAGCTACGTGCTATGTACATTTTGACATGGGTAGGTCTGAAAACGAGAAAGAATTAGATTACATGATGTCTATATTAGGCAATTACTTTCACTAATAGCGGTATATATTATGATCATACTTTCATATACTTTCATCTGCAATATTCTCAGCTAGTTAGAACTTATGAGAAGGGACAGGTAAGTCGATTAGATATTAGCCTTCTAATACTATGATGAACAATGTTCGAGCTTCTAATACCTAGTACCTAAACAAAATAATAGTAGGGTGAGGCACTGTTACAAGGCGAGGCACACGTATCGAACAAAGAAAGGCCAATTTGTTAGACGAGAAAGGGAGCACCATTTTAAAGTCTTCGATTGGAACACCACTTTTATTTCTAATTTATAGCAATCTGGGTGCAATCAAGCCTCTCCCAGTATGAGGAAAAGATAATATTGAGAATGAAAACCGTTCACCGTACTGTCCTATGTGGATGGACAAATAATTGTTCCAACCACTCTCAAACTGTATACTGCCTGCCTGTATAGTAAATTATGTGTAGGTAATGTACAAAATATTAAGATTTTCATCTATTTGTACTATTCGTTTGTATCTAAGAGTAGAGCAAATACGTATACTAAATAAAAACAAAAAATAATTGAAATACATAGTACCCGCCATTCTTAATAAAAAAAAAGACGACCCAAACTGAGAGGAAGATAGTGTAGATATGCGATAGTTAAGCGGTGAAAGATGGTAAGTTCTGAATGCTCGATCTTTTACTCTGTATTTTTATTATTATTTTTAGAAAGTTTAGTCGGTCGCGCAGCAGGAGAAATTACGGCGGGTGCGGCGGCGGCAGCGGCGGCGAGCTGTAGTCCATTGCGCCGCGCGCCGGCTCATCATTGTTCTCTGTTTATCTGATGTTGCGTTTAACCATTACATATTAATAAATCAATTAAGTTGGTTTATTATAGATACGTAAGTTTTGAGCCATAGATACTCGTTAAATTTTATGAAAACTCAGGAACAAAACAATACCTAAACAAAAATGCATGTAAATACCTACGTATGACTCTTACGCAAACTAACATTTATGACTAATAAATATGGAATGTTGATCTTATGACGATATTGTTTATTACAATCTCAATAAACACTAAATAGTATCTTGTTCTTACCTAAAACTAATCATTATTCGGTAACGGGCGGAATTACACACAAATTAACAATAAAGATAACGGACGAGAACTTTCGTACATGTCCTTCGTAACTGTCTTATTTCTCTTTAATCACTACTTTATTTAGCACCTTACCAAAATCATCTGTGATATTTCAGCCTTTAGGTATTTTGATTATAAGAAAAATATGTTTATTCACAGATCACTGTAACAAAGTTCAATTGACTACGAACGCGAGTAATCTGTTACGTTTAAAGCGTGAGCGCAGGCGCCGGGCGCAGTGGGGTCGCGGTTACCTTTGCTTATTGGGCTTGACCGCGCCTGCACCGTTGGCGGCGGCGCTCTTCTGTGCAATGTGTGTCTGATAATGCTTGGCAAGGTGGGCTTTCTGTCGGAAACTCTTGCCACACAGGGAACACGCGAATGGCTTTTCGCCCGTGTGCGTCCTCACATGCACATTCACAGAGTACTTATCTTTGAATCCTTTTGAACATATCGAACAGTAGTGAAGTGATCTCTCCTTCCTCACGCCGTTTGATGTAGATGTAGCAACCTGAATGGCCGTACCCGATTGAACATGGGCCGTAGGAGACGTATTCTTATTCTGTATTCTTTTAAACTTTTTGCTGCCTGTTTTTGTGCTCGTCACAGTAGGTGATGCGGTCACAATTTGCAAGTGTTGCGGTAGCTGAACTTCCCCGGTGGGGATCATTGTGACCAATTCGCCGTTAACGTGGTGTATATTATACACATTGCGAGTGTCAATAGGTTCTACTGTACAAAACGGCTGCATAGATTCTCCCAATTCCGTCGCTATCCGTTTTAACTTTTCGTAATCTCCGGGATAATTGGCGTCAAGTTGCGATAGCAAGATGTCGTCGACACTTGGTGTTGACGTTGGATTGTTTAGATTTTCCCCGTTAGATATTACGGTTGTATTTGGGTCATCTAACAATATAGATATATTTAAGTTACCGCTTTGAGGTGAAATAGCCATCATCAAATCCACATCCTTTGGGTTGTCCTGATACATTGATGGAACGTCGGCTTTGTTGTTGTTATTAATGATGACTTTTTTTAATTCCGCACTTGTATCCAGTTTAGTAATTGTATTCTTTTGAATAGTACTATATCTAATGAAAGCTTTTCCTTGTAATGCATTTCTTAGTAATGATTCATTTGACTCTGAATTTTGGTCTGTAATTTTCCAATCATTATTATTATTATTAAATTCTACTTGGTTTTCTAATAATGAAGCACTGATTAAGGAAGGACTATGTGGATCATCTTTTTTTTCGTTTGAAAAATCATTATCTTCATAGCTGTATGGTTCCACTTTAACTAAATTTGTTGTGCTCAAGTCAGTATTTTGCGATTCTGAATCACCTTCTTCGTAATTAAAGCCTTCCACTTTGGGTAGATCGTTGTTAAAGTCATTAGGAAAGCCATTCATATTTAATATAGATTCAAGATCTAACGTAGAAGGTTGGTCCATATCTGTTGGACTGGACATCGACACATCTTCTTCTTTACTCCAATACCGATTTGAACTAGATTCGCTAATGTCATGATTGAGAACTGTAAGCGTATATATTTGTCCATCCGTGTTGTTTATTAATTTATTTGAAATAGCCGGATCCGCGCAAGGATGAGTGCCATTTATTTCACTGTCTTGGTTCCAATAAAATTTGTTAAGGTCTTCTAACATGGTGGTATCTAAGCGGTCGCGTTCGCGGTCCACGTTCCAAATGGAGTCGAAACTCTGTAGGGTGGTGGAGGTAGTGGCCGTGGCCATATTACCGGGGGTCACGGTTGGGACACCCGGTACGCTCAGCAGATTATTATTATTTTGCTCTTTGGGCTCCTCCGAAAGCAAGGGATTCGATCTCGAGTCCGGTGATTCCATGAACACATTAACAGAGCGCATCTGTTGTTTATACTGAGCATCGGTAACCTCATTCGACGTCACGAAATCAAAGAAATCTGACTTTGACAGTTCTGGGGCAGTGGCCGTCATGACTACCGTTTCAATTTCAACCGAGGACGATAGCTCGGTTCGTTCTATTGTTGGTTCTGCAACATCAAATTAGTCGTATTTGTGTTTATTTTGTCTTTGTACTACAATAAATAAATCTAAATTTAAATAAGTGAATAACCCGGTATGACTTGTACTTTATTGGCAGCGCTAGAGCGTCGGTAACTGATAGTGCAGAGTGCGGGCGCAGGCGCGGGCTGGGGTGCTTGCTACTCACACGTGCCCGACGTGCTTGAGTTAATCGGTGGACCAATCGAGTGTGCGAACTTGATCCGTACGTTCTTTTTTCCCATTATTCACTCCAGCCCAATCCCTTTTGAATAAGAACTCAATTCGTCAGGATCTTGACGGAGAAAGAGTTGCACAAGATGATATTTCCCATATTTTCAATGAAGTCTTCCTTGTCCAAAGTGACGTTAATCTGGAATAGAGAGAAAAAATATGTTTAGTTCGTGAAAATAGTTAATAATTGTTTCATTTAATAAACACTAAGAGACAACATTTGTATAAGATATCGTTTATATCGAAATAATGCACGTATCTGAATGTTTATTTAATAAGCTTGGTTCGGTCGTGTCTTTAGATCCTGTACCAAACCGGGGCGAGCGAGTCACGAGCCGTGCCTATCAGGCATCAAGTAGACACGCGAAAACCACTGGAACTGCTACTAGCGGAGCTATATTTGTATCAGACAATATGAACAAACATCTCAAAATATTTTAAACGTTTAATTTTCTTAACGTGCAATCACAAACAAGAACATATTATCACAAGGTTTCGACTCGAATTTGTACCTCTCCTAGACAAGATGAATGTCGATATGGTCATTATTGCTAGACGATCAACCTTTGTAAGAAATTGATATGAGAGAACCATACAAATCACGTGACATAAAAATTCAATTGAAAATATAAATCTTATAGAAAAGTAGAGAGTAGTAACCGTGATAATTGTAGATATGCATCTTGTCTAGGCCCACTGATAAAAAAAAACTGAATTGTTTCTTTATTTTTATATGTACAGATTTACTGTATATAATACCCAGTAACGTAAAATGAGAAAGGTCTGTCAAATGACACGATGAATTGGAGCAAGCTCGAGGGACCGAAACACCCGGTATAATGTTTCACCTGACAGCTGATATAATGTTAACTCGTTGATATATTTGACGAAATATTATTTACCTAAGAATGAATCTATAAAATAGTCATAGCAGACTGACAACATTGATTTATTTTGAATAATATTGAACTCGGAATGTATATTACTGAAATAGGTGCTATGTCCACTGTAAGTAGAGCTTTTGGTTTTTATCAAATATTGTTTTATACACTCACTAACTACGTTTCGTCTCGCGGTTCACGAGATAAAAAGTATCGTAGTAACATGTCACTATACAATATAAGCTATCCCTGTTGCTGTTGATCTGTACCCCATGTGATACTAGAAACTCGGCTTAGGGCGTTTGGCAGGGGTTAGGGCCACTATAGGGCTTATGAGACGAGATATGGTGCAGCGCGTCGCGACGATCGAGAAGGACAAAATATCGGGGGCAGGTTTTGCTTTGTGAAGTGTAGTAGTAATAAAGTATTGCTGAAATATTACTTAGAAAAGGCTATACCGTTGTTTCTTCGGTGTGGGGAGATATAAAATATGTTAAATCAATGTCAACAAAGACTTAAATGTAGGTAATTTTATGTATACCTAATACCGCGTAGCTCACTCACTTCTTGCTAAACGTTTATTTACTACATAGTAAGAGAATGGAGTAAAACTAAATATTGATGATCATAAATTAATATATTTACTCTTGCGAGTTACTGTAGGCCACAGATCGTAAAATTCTACATTCAATCAGTACTTAACGTCGTTGCATCACAAGAATATTTTAAACTGCACTAAATTGTGTACAACGTGTCATTACTTGAGCGAAACACTAAGTCAGCATGCGAAAATGTTTTGCAACTAACACTCTTAAATTGTATTTTCGGCGTTACTTAAGACCTCTTTCACAATTAATATAGGTAAGCCGATTTGATTGGTGTTAATAATTTTCGTCCCTATAGAAAATGTTATGACGTAGGTTATCTGAATTATCAAATATTGCCATGCAGCGTCGCCACTTGAAATTTGCAGTGGGTAATCCCAGTTTCTGTCGATGCCAGTCAGTATATGCAGTCAGGCATTATTGTTTCAATATTGCGTCAAGGTCGTCGTAGCGGTTTTTCTGCGAATCTGGTCTTATGATAGCTTTGTAAGCTATTAAATTTATCGATAAGTGCCGATATTGCAATTGGTTTGGGTTTGCATTACATTCGCATCGCAATACTGCATTAAAACTCTGTAAACCGTTACTTATAAGCATTAATGTTGGCTGCAGCTCGTATAATGAGATAATGAGTTTTGCTAAAGCATATTCAAAATTCTATTTACATCGTGGATCTAAAATAGGTACTTTATAATATAGCACCTTAAAATAATGTAGGTATTGGGAAAATTTTCAGTAAGTATATCGCTGGGATGAGAATTTGATGGCATGATTTGAGTGTTGCTAGTGCATGTGGGTTAACGAGCGTGGTTGCGCCACGCCACCACACGCCACGCAGGCAGCAACGCTGCGCCCGCGCCGCCACCACCACCACCACGCCGCACTCTCCGCGCAGCCCCGTTCTGCCTCGCGCCGGTGAAGCCACTAATCAATTGGATTACGACTAATCATGAACTCGGCGGCAATCCGGATAAAAAAGTTTGCAATTTGTAACTTAGTACCTATTTTAAGTCAATATTCTCGTTGAGATTTTTACTTTTGAGTTAAGATTGAAATAATTGTGTTTGGAATAGGTACCTGTAGGTATAGCATTTTTCGACAATAGATATTTTTTTCATAGTCACGCCCATGATGCTCATTATAGTAACATAGTTATTCGGTTGATTGATTAATAACTCTATGAAGTGGGTACCTTCCTACACGGCTACTTGTATCTGGTCTCTAAATGGTCTGCTTTAGATTTAGCTCGTTATCTTTAATTAACATGGAATAAATGGCCTCAATAACGCAACTACAATACCCGACTTTATCTTTAAGAGCCATCGAATGATGTCTACAAATTGCGTCGTGTTTATTTACAACAAAAATAAACGGACAATTTAGTTAGAGTAACGATTTCGATGAAGGCGATAGTTGTGTACATTTGTGGTCGGGTGAGGGGTTCACAGACAACCGATGGATGCCCAGAGCAAGTGAATCGTTCTACGATTTCTACGATTTCAATATGCTAGCTATGAACGACATTGCTAAGACTTTAATTGGCGGTTTTACATACACTACGTTTGTATTTACACCGACTCACGATTACTTATTTTCTGTCGGAAATTGGGTCGTGAAAGGTTTATGTGATTTTATTATTGAAGAGCAAATATTTTCTCATCAAGTAGTAAACATTTATTAATAAAACTTGAATAATCAATACCTATCTATAAATACCACTCAAACTCAAAACTCATTTATACAGTTTAGGTCCTGCCTGAAAAGGTACTTATGAACGTTACAATTGACTCTACTACTCACATTAATCACGAAACAGAAATTATAAATGCTATAAACTCGAAATTTAGCAGGTAGGTTCCTAATAGGGTATCCGATATGATTTATTTTTAATTCAACCCCTAAACGATACCCACGGGGACGTGTGTGAAACCGCGGGGTACAACTACGTCTATTATATATTTATATATGTATTTTTAAGTTTAAAATTTTAAGATGTTTTCTTGATAACAAACTCTTTGTTTAGTAGCGGGCGATCAATATGTTCATATTCTTATCATGCTCCACACGACGACTGACTGAACTGAACATTACCTACTAAATATAAATTGAGAATTGTGTGTGTTTTTACAAGTTTGCAGGCCTTTTTCAGTTAAACATATAGATAACGTAGTTGCAGACTATTAACATTTACATCCATTAAATCGTTGTAATGATACATTTATTTAAAAAGCGATGTTTTATCTCATTAAAAGATCCTATTTTGTTCAACATTTGCATATCGGCATGCGAGATAAGATACAAAACTAATTAAATGATCAAACGAACTTACCTAAAGTGAAGTTCGATCTTAATTATCTTGACTTCGTCGAAGAGATTATTTAAACTATGTAGTAGTAGCCCTGCTACGCCTTAACCCGTCGCACAAGTATTCAGAGTAAGTAAAGAAAAAGATATACTTGTCTCTTCCTCATACTCACATCGCATCGCCGCCCGGTTACAGCTTCATTATTTCAGAGTAAAAGAAAATACCACATTGATATTCTGGGTCACATTTTGTATGGGGATGGGAGGGACCTTAATCTCTTCGACGAAGTCAAGATAATTAAGATCGAACTTCACTTTAGGTAAGTTCGTTTGATCATTTAATTATCTTGACTTCGGTCTCCGAGATTATTTAAACTATGTAGATGTTCAGATATAAGTAAATATCAATGTGAATAAACAAAAATAAATCTAAGAATGTTTCAAATAGAGTTTTATTTCAATGATTACAATACAACTTATAATGTATAACTAAAACTATTTCAAGTATACACAAACAAGTCTGGATACTCTCATGTAGTATTTAATAGATTAGATGTCGAATCAACAATTGGTCTATTATAGAAATTGCCAAATACTGCTGATTGGTCTGACCAACCGGCAGTTCTCCGAATGACATCAACACTTATGCCAGCACGAGATGCCGCTGAGGTAGAAGCGTGCCTTGTACTATGGGCACCAAATATCGAAGTGTCAATGCCACTTTCTTGCAAGGTCAGCTTCATCCATCGTCCAATGGTCTGGGATGAAGCGGATCTATGAGGTTTTTTAAATGTTAAAATAAGGTAGTCCTCATTTTCAGGTCTTATAGAAGACGTTTTCGATATATATATTTTTATCGTTGCGGCTGGACAAATACACGGCTTTTGTAAAAAATAAGGTAGATTTAAAGTTGGTTGTGCTCGACCAATACCCGATGTCTTTATTAAATCCGATATAATTATAACTATGCGATCATTGTAATAATTTATGTTGGAAATTTTGATTAACGAAAGAGTTTGTGTTCTTTGGCCAGTCGCTAAGGCTAATAACATAACTAATTTTTTACTTAGTAACTCTAAACCAATGGAATGATTTGGAAGATTGGCCAAATAATCTAATACAATATTAGGGTTCCACGTAACATTATAACGGGGAAACACAGGCCTCAATTTAAAAATTCCCTTAAAATAACGCTTGATTCTATCATCGTGACTAATACTTTTGTTAGAAGAAATCAATGCAATAGCCGATCTATGATTATTTAACGTCCCATATGAGGATTCTGATTGAAAGCATTTTGTTAAAAAATCTAACAATGAATTAACGTTAACATTATAAAAATTACAATTATTATGGTTGCAATATTCCCACCATTTTTTAAGGCTTGAATTATATTGGGAAATAGTAGTCTGTGCTAATGACGAAATCATAACCTTCATTGCCGATTCTGGTACATTTTGTCTGATAAAGCCTTCGCGGATAACACACTCGCTGCCAGGGAAAGGTGTTGATGCAGCGGATGTGTTGAACTGAAAGTAGATGAAACAAGATATTTACTAGGGGGAAATATTACAATTTCACAAACAGATAATGACTTAAAGAGAGGATACCAAGGCTGGGACGGCCAATGTGGCACTACCATAATTCCCGTAGCTCCATCGCTTATAATTTTATTTAAGCTTTTTAAAATTATGGCAAATGGAGGGAATGCATAGAAAAAGAATGATGACCAATTTACGGTAAAAGCATCAATATTATCGGCATAGGGATCTCTCTTCCAGGATATATACCTGGGGCATTTGGCGTTGACTCGAGATGCAAAAAGATCAATATCAGGATTACCTAATTTGCGGACAATTTTTGTAAACGCATATGTTGCCAACTCCCATTCAGCGTCAATATTAAGTTTCCTAGATTCACTATCGGCTTCTATATTCAAAGAAGATTTAATATAAGAGGCAAAAATAAATATTCTTCTTTCCTCGCACCATTTCCAAATCATATTTGCAACATGGTTTAAATGGGGAAATTGTACTCCACCCATTCTATTCACATAAGCAATAGCAGTAGTGTTATCTACTCGTAAGAGGATATCGCAATGTGTTTTATCTTTAGCAAATGACTTCAGTCCAAAATAGACAGCTAACAGCTCAAGGTAATTTATATGACTAGTCACCTCAATGTCATTCCACGCACCCCCAGTTTTCTCATCATTGCAAGCAGCCCCCCATCCTGTGGTGGATGCATCAGTAAATATCTCTATTGCATATTTATATTGTCTAATCTGATTAACAGTTACTGGAATTTGGTTTATCCACCATAATATATCATTTTTTAAATTATCAGTAATGGTCATGAAGGAATCGAAATTGTCATTACTATTCTGGAGTGCTAAATATTTGGTTCTCTCAAATGACTTCGTGTATAGCCACCCATAAGCAACAGCGGGACAAGCCGCGGTAAGAGTACCGATAATATGTGCAAATTCCCGTATACGCATATTTTTTGTAAATAACAAATGCTGTAAGCTTAGTAAAATACATTCCCTTTTCCTCTGAGGTAATTGTAAGGTCATTGATTCGGAATCAAGAACAAAACCTAAATAAGTACATGATTTTTTTGGAATTAAACTGCTCTTTTTATAATTGATAACAAAACCTAATTTTGTTAAACAATCTATTGTACTATTTACATTCACTAAACAGTCTTCCTTAGAATCACCTAATAAATAAATATCGTCTAGGTAACGTACCGATTTCAAACCACTTGACCTTAATTGAGTTATAACTGGTTGTAATATTTTTGTAAATATATAAGGTGCTGAACATAGACCAAACGGAAGAACAGTGAATTCATAAAGGGCATCAAAATAAAAACGTAGGTATTTCCTATAATTATTGTGAATTGGAACTAAAAAGTAGGCTTCTTGTAAATCAATATTAGCCATAAAGCAGCCTTTTGTTATAAGTTTGGTCGCTGTTCTAATATCTTCCAATTTAAAATGGTTTACATAAACGTACTTATTTAATTTTTTTAGGTTCAATATAAATCTCATACTACCGTCATTTTTTGGTATAAGAAATACATCTGATATAAACTGACCACTAACTGAATGGCATTTTTTTATAGCTTTGATTTGTAATAAATGCTGTATTTCTCGTTTTATAGCAAGAGAATCGGTTGTGGAAAAAGATCGTTTAGGATACTCCTCCGGACGCTGATTCGGTACCGTAATAAACGGTATCGAGTATCCCGACACAGAATTTAAAATAAATTGATCATTAGTGAGAGACCGCCATGCTTGCATAAAATATTTTAAGCGACCTGCGTGTACCTGAGGCTGAGTTTCTACTTCTGCGGGCGGTCGTTGCCTGCAACACGTTGCCTCTGCGCCGGTTGGCGCCTGGGTGGCGGCGGCGGCGGCGGTGGTGGATAGCGGCGAGTGGCAGGCAGATGCGGCCTCGGCGGAGGGCCGGGAGCGGTTCGCCAGTGGTTCGGGTACGATCCTCGCGGCCCACCGGCAACGGTTCGGTAGTTCTGACCGATCCACTGCTGGCGTGGTCGAGTCGATGGGCCTTTGGGGTTTAAAGAGGTAGAAGTAGCCGCCGCAGCTTGGATTAGTTTGCTCGTTTTCTTTATGCCTCGCGAGTTTTTTACCACCTCACCTAAACTTTCTCCAAATAAGAAATTATCCCTTTTACGTTTTTTAAAGGGGTCAATCAAAGATTTTTCTACTAACGGAATAATAACTGATCGGCGAGTATCTGTTTCTATATAATGGGAATCGGCAAACAGTTTTCCCGAATCGTTCAGAGTACTAATTACATCTGGAATATTTGGGTTTTTCTTTAAGAGACCTGTCATAGCTTTTCCTAATGCTGATAACGCCCTACCTAGCTGGTCTTGTTTGTTAAGCAAGCGTTTATCGCGGAAACGGCAGGTTTCCACCAACATAGCTTCAATTTCCGGGTTTAGAGTAGGTGCCTTTAAAAGTGTGACATTTTTCGGAAATAAATATTTTTTGATTAGCTCGTCCTTAACTTCCTTTTTTAAACCTGTCGATAATATTTGCTGAAATCTATTAGCAATATCAATTTGTATATCTTCAGAATATTCGACCGCCTCTGGTTCTTTGTCACCTAGCACTCGCAACATTTCCATATCGTAAACATCGGATACCGTGGCTTCGACGATGGGACTTTCAACTAAAGAAGCTTCTGTTAGCGGGACTCCGACAATCGGGCCCTCATTGAGTGAGGTTTCGGCACTAGAGACTAAAACCTCATCGTTGCCGGGCAGTCGTTCCTCATCATCGGCCGGCACAGCAAAATTATCATATATAACGCCGTCCGCGTCAGCCAACTGAATCGGTCCAGCTTCCCGATGTTCTGCAAATAAATTATGTGTTCAATTTTTTTTTTTTTTTTTTTTTTGTGGGTAGACAAATTTTCTGGAGGAAATTGATAACCATCTGTATTTATGGCTCAAAGGCAGTAAATTCACCAATAACTTGGTTAAAAATAATGGATCGAACTAATTAGTTAACGATCGTAAATTATCCCGAAGAATACAACGGGATTTAAAATATTTTCTCGAAGAATTCAACGAGAAATAAATAATTACATAAAGTAATGATACTTTAAAATAGCACACCTTCAAATTGTTCATCATTTTCATCGCTGGAGTAAATGATCCGCTGGTTTATACGACGTCGTTGCAGCTTATCTTCATACTTTTTTAACTTCCTCGCCCAACGTTCCTCCTTCACTTCCCGTTTACGTTTCGGCATAATGTTTTTTCTTTTTTATTTATTAATATTATTTTATTTTTTATTTTATATTAAAATTGAAAAACTATTATAATTAGTGTGGTACTTGTGCAGTCGATGCGCGCGCACGAACAATAATGAAGCTGTAACCGGGCGGCGATGCGATGTGAGTATGAGGAAGAGACAAGTATATCTTTTTCTTTACTTACTCTGAATACTTGTGCGACGGGTTAAGGCGTAGCAGGGCTACTACTACATAGTTTAAATAATCTCGGAGACCGAAGTCAAGATAATTTGTATAATAACGATACATTTCATGTGTATCGGAATCCGCTACCGAGCCATAAAAGGATGTAGTGACATACCAGAGCGAGTCGGTGCACGGTGGCACGGTGGTCGCCCGCGCGCGGCTAGTCTGCGCGCTCGTATTATACTCACCTTTGACATTTCAGTGGAGATGACCGTTTGCTTCGTTCAGCCTTTGATCTCTCTCATACACAGAGCTTGTTGCAATTTTATGCCACATTATTATGTATTTAAGTTGGATAGCAGTAAAAGCGAAATTATCATGCGTGTATTTCGATTCACTCTGTGGCGGGCGTTACGTACGATACGATGAATTAGGAATGACATGCGGTTAATTACAGCGAACGTAATTAGAGGGCTTCATATATCGCAAATAATTTAACTCTCATATTCTATACAGTACTGACATCATATCAAATAATTATACGCTCATATTGTTTTAAAAAAAGTCATAAATAGGTAAAACTTTTTAAACGCGAGTTCAAAGTGCCTCACTTATATTTTATGATTTAGCCTGTCTAACTATACCTATCTAATGTTATAATTATCTGGACAACCCTTATATTTATTAAAATTACGATGTCACTCAATGTAAAATTTTAGTTGTCTATACTTCACCATCATTAGATACAGAAAGGATACAGAAGGTAAAAAATAAAGTTACAATTCAAGGAGGATATCGTTAAAATGGTGCAATGTATTTCCAATTCAATTAACCTGGTAGCAATTATATTTGAAGTCTGGTTAATATCATTAAGTGTAGATAATAAATGTTTCAGTAGTTTGTACCTGAACACGAGGCCGTAATAAATGCGAATACAGGTCGATTGCAGTTTACAATCTGATTTATGGTAACCGGGAGAGTGGTGAGTCCGAGCTTTGCAAGGATGCACATTTGCACAATCTAGTCGTGACATTAATGGCGCAGATTACTTACTTACGCGCAACTAGAGTGCGTCGAATTCTGACATAAAATATGGCTTGTGTCTGTATCGAATAGTAGCTGGATGGCCGAGTTTCCCACGCGGCTCGAGGAATAGTGTGCCCGCGCCACCCCGCGCACCGGCGCGCGGCGTGTCGTGTCTTCGCTTGCAAATAATGACTCGATCCATGCAAATTTACCAAGACACATTTGATGTTTGACTACGGAGAGTTTTTATCAATAAAAGTAAGAAAGTATTATTATTTATTTGGTTTTATAATATAATCAATAGATAGTCGGACAAACGCGAACCTATATTAATTTAAAAAAAAATCTACACAAATTTGTCCGTTAAAAATTGTCGAGGAAGATTAGTTATATAAAAATTACTCATTATCCCGGTATTATTATTATTATTAAATAAAGTAAGATGACGATAGATCAGTGGTAACGATGTTATGGGTTTTAAACCTTACTATGAGTAGAAATTTTGGTGAAGAAAAACAACATGAGAAAAACATAGCATGGTAGCATTGCAGCAACTTTGCATTTTACCTGGTTGCACCATCACGTTGAAAAATTTGCGTATTCTTGCTGCATGTATAAAAGGGTATAATATTATTATATTGTCGTAATAGTTTATGAAGGAACGATATTAAATCGTTTTTTTAGTACATTTTTAGTACATTACTCATCTAGAGCTTGTTCATAAAGATCCATACAAAAGTCACATTCATATGAAATAATGCGTTTGAGAATATGTGCACGCCATAATAATGTGATTTGTCCGATAAGTTCCAGTCATGATTTCGTTTCGAAATAAGCTAAGATTGCCCTACATCGCAGGTGCATTCACAAAAAAGAGAAACTGCTGTATTGCGGTGTTCGAAAGAAAATCTTATTATCGACGTAAGGGGCGATATTCGAGCCGGCCGGCCCCGTCTGCTCCAGTTACAGAAAACGTTCCCTCCGATTTGGATCCGGTTCGATCTCGTTTCGTTCAATCAACCCACCTACCTTCACTCTCTTATGGTGTTTTAATCACTGTTATTTAAAACACACCTTAACAGGAATTACCGAGTAAAAAATCGATATTGTTAAGTAAATAAAGTCAAAAGTTATACTTGTTGTAAAGCTGTAACTCATCCAAGAAATCATTTAAAGAAATCATTTTTTTATCCACCAGTGCCACGTGCAAATATTTTAAAAAATACTTTGTATTTTTTTTTATATTAACAAAATTTGAATGTTTATGCCTAGATAGCTTAGTTCCGAAAATTTATATATAAAAGGATATAATTGAAGTTATATATTTCAAAATACGATAGACAACGCAGATTTCATGATCGGAGAAGCCAAGCACAGAAACCTAATATATAGCATACTAGCTGTCCCCCGCAGTTTAACCTGCGTTCCCAAGGGATCTTATCTTTTCCCGGGATAAAAGTATCCTATGTATTATAGTTATACTATGTTTGAGAATAATCGGCCATACTAATATTTGTAATGCCATCCCACTCCTTAAAAAGTGAATTTTGTAAATACCTAAAACGTTATTTCATTCCGAAGGTGTTGAATTCTGAAAGACACAATATATTTCAGTACGATTCAACTTTTAATGTTACGATGGGCCCTTCCTCTTAAAAGTGAAAGCTGATAGACAAACTAAATTTCAATTCAGACTAAAATTAATAAATAGCGGTAGGTAATTTGTGAACGATAAATAAATAATGATGTTCCTACTTACTTGTACCAAAGAGGGTTAATGAAAGACATGTTTGATATTATTCATAAACGTAAATTCAATACTGTAATAATAAAAAATAAACACGCATTCTTAGCTTTGATTGGCGGTATGAGGTCAAATGTTCAGATTAAGTGAAGTAAAGGGTTTGAGAATACGTATGTTTTTTCGTGATCAGCAATTTCTACTAGCATAATAGCATTCCAATTTTATAAATTCTATTCTGTTTAATGTACGTATTTCTTACCAAATATCTATCAGTAATGTCGCCTTTCTTTGCATTATAAAGCATAAAACGTAACCTACTTACCTAATAAAAATCAAGTTACAAAGTATAAATTGGATTTATTCAGACATTATTGATCTTATTGATATGCTACGAAATGGTAAAAATACGTATGTTCATAATTATATGGTGTGTATGGTCCATCACTTTAACCTTACAGATCGTCTCTACGAAAACCGAAACATAATCAACAAGTATTCGAATGTGTTTCGTTCGATACATCTATGACTTTCAATTTATTTTATAAATTCAGTAGCGAACACATTGAATAAGAAACTAATAGGCAGAATCAATTTAGAACAACTACTACTCGAAATTGTAAAGGTTATATTGATGCTATTGATGACTTGACAATTGATACACAAACAAAAGATCGTGTGAGATAATGCTTTGACAGGCGAATCAGCGGCCACAATGTTAGAGAAAATAAATGAAGTTATTGACTAATTGGTGGTTAACATGCGTGTATGTATGTACGAGGTATGCCAATATAATACAGAGGCAAATTGGCGTCAAGCTTTTGACAGTCGGTTCAATACGATGAGCAAGATGCGATGAAAAGGAAAGTTGCACCTGGTGTTGTTATTGCTTTCAAATTTTATTCGTTAATTAACTGCATGTTTTTTTTAATAAAATATGCAACCAGAGAGGTTTGTTACTAGGTACATTATTTAATTTTTCCAACCTTTTTTCCATTCTTCATATAAATACAAAGTTGTATAAATGCTAATTAAAATAGCACTTCATTAATCTCAAAATAGAGTTTAAAGCTTTTGAAGAAAGCTTTTTTAATCCTTGAGCAAAATTTTAAAGTTCAACTTAACTAGCTAATGATATTACGCACAAGTTTTTTTTTTCGACAATGTCTGCGTGGGATTATTTATTTATGAAATGAAATGTTTATTCATTCAAATAGGACTTCACAGGCACTTATGAACTGTCAGACTCTAACGCGCGGTTCGGAAGGTGGCTTTTGCTGAGAATAGCTGACAATAAACTAGGAGCGTGCAATCAATCCTAAAAATGAACCTTACACTTTATGGAGTCTATAAGCAGAGGTCACAAGTTGTGCATGTCACATTTATTTACAAAAAGACAAATGTACAAATAATACGTTTGCATAAATATACTGCGACGCTACATATAATGTGACGGAGGATACTAAGTAATTCGTCGTTGTTTATCGTGGAATCGTATTTTCATCCCTCCTCCACGATATGCGATAATTTAAAAAAAAAGCTTATCTTTTCCATGATTCCAGGTATCTCTATACCAAAACTGAAAACCAAGCTAACACACGGAGATACTTTCCAAACTATTACTCTAGGTATGGATGTTCAACAACAAAATAATTACTGTAATTATAATAAAACTTAGAGCAAAAGTCAATGCAATTATTACTTCACGTACACGTACGAGTATCATGTCGGTCGTAAATTAGCATTGCAGGTTATATATAACAACTTATTGCTTGCACTTCGGGAAGTAAAATTATAGTGCGCATAATAAACCATGTCCATACAAACCTAAGAGTATTTAGTTGCAAATTACACCAACTGTCAATATATTTTATACTCGTATACCAATAGGAAAATTGTTTTGATGTAAGAGGGATACATTTATTAATTGAACTTACTTATCTTAGTACTAGCTATCATTCTCGAGGGATCTTATCTTTTCGCGGAATAAAAAGTACCATATCTTTACCATAGTTTACCTCAGAGTCTTTAAGTTTCTCGAATTGGATACACCATAAGTCGATCTACGTGGATAAAGAAAAGACATTCATCTGTATTGATCAAAGACAGTAACAATTAATTTTACCTTTAAAAAAAATTAATGTTTGAACCATTATATGACACACTTACTAAAGTGTACAATGTTATTGTGTCTATCTTAGAAAAGGTAATAGGTATAAGTAAAATTGTCGTGCAATTAGCTGCATGTGATAGCTATCTCCCACCGCATCTAATATATCTAACATGCATACTTAATATTAGTTATGTGGCGTTACGTAATATGCATAATTACCAATGGAAATGGTTACATCAAACATTAAAATAATTAGAATAATACGAAAAAAAACAATACACCAACTTTCTATTTATAACATAACTAAACTAGCATTTAAATTCTCTGCTTTTAATTTAGCTTACATCATCCTTTTTTGAGAGAGCTAAGAGCTGAGAGTTGAGGTGAAGCTGTACTAGGCTTACCAATTTTTTTTTTGTTTTCATGAAGTATTACTTCACTAATACATTAATAAAAAATATCTTCTTAGTATACGAATAACCTAGATTGACATTTTAATATATAGTTAGGATATCAAGTTCGATGTTAGTAACTAATATTAAATTGGCACTTTTTTATAAGCTTTTATTTGACCCCATCTCTCCATGGTAACGTGTATATTAAATTGTAACTTGTCGTCAGAATCGGGGGTTGCTAATATGAAACATTTGTATCAGTCGTTCGTCTTATTTCTCTGATTAAATAACTGCAAGTTAATAATTTCCAAGTCGTGATCTCACATCAATTTATTTCACCGTTAATAGTTTGTCCTTATTTATAGGCATTATCTCGTCTATCGGTCGGGTTGTACGTTCATTTCGCAACGTTGCAGTTTAGCATCATTTGCATATTTCGTGGTGGTGTCGATGCGAAGCCGTGTCGTACATCGAGCACACCATAAATAATTATCATTCGCAACGATATACACTTATTTGTGGACTAAACAACGTTTCTTTGTTCAACAAAATGTTCATGCAACATTGCGCATTCCTATTGAATGATTGTATGAGAAAAGCAGGTAAAAACCCCGCGATAAAAACATTATTTAAAAACACTTCCAAACCTTTACATAAAGTGCTTTATTTACGTTTTTCGAACCGCATTTTTCATATCGATAAACTCATGCGAAGGTTCATCGTTCGTGCTGCGCGGAGTGCGCACGCGAGTGTACATAAGACGCGGATGATCCAGATTCACATCGGATCCTTTCACCAAGGAGCCTTGAGCCGCCGTTTCTCAGCCAGGACTGACCATTACCGACGCACCTAATGTCCTATCGATTAACATAGATCAGTACTAAAAGATTTAGTAGAACTCGTCGAGACATCTATAACCTAAACTGGAGTCCATTGTGCACGAACACTAGCATTTACGGTCTAAGTATCATATCGAATTTGCAAATGTTAGACCGATCTCAGGCCATCCGAACTGGCGATGATGGAAAATACCGGACATGTTCGCCAATTAAAACTCCGCGATAAGGATGCGAGACGCGACAGAATCCGGTCGGGGATGTGACCAGCTTATTTGCAATTCAAATCAATGAACAGATAGTTATTTCTTTATAGATAATTGTTTTTTTTTAATTAGCTACAAGTTTTTATTCTCTATCGTGATGAAGTAACAAATGTGGCACTTACAGTCTTTAGGAGTCAGTATTTTAAATGCATACCCAAATGAGTGACGGTTATAAATGAACTAAATATTTGACGTTCGACGATATAGTACTTTGCAACCAATTAGAATTCATATCATAGTTTCAATTAATTTCAAATGTATCGCTTATGGAATCGAAATTAACAAGCAATCATTGCATAGCCGAACCTAAAAATAATTCCGTGACAACATTAAACGTTCAATGACGAGATTGGTATTACGAAAATAGCCTGTTTATTTATTTATAATAGAAAATATACTTGTAAAATAAAACCATAGGTATATATAGTATATTATTTCAGTATTTATTTTTAAATTATTTGTGTGCTTTTGTATCATAAAAACATTAAAAGCTAAATGTCAATTGGTAGTTGCGTGTGACACTTTACAAAGCAACTTTCGTAATGAATATAGCCAAATTATAATTCGTAAAAAAGGTAAGCACCTACCGTTGTGGTAAAACCGGTAAGGTATATTTTAATTGAAGGGTTCATTCTTTAGAGTTGTTTATCAAGGTAATTACGGCAGGTTCCGAGTGAAAACAGATATTTTTAATAACTTTCCTTTAAAGTGCTCCAAATATTGACATTTACTTGAGATGCGTTACGTATTGCGAACTTGTATGAAAGAGCTACATATTTATTTACTCGTATATAAAGATCATTGACTTTGTTGATTTCATTACATACATACTGCACGAGATACAACCTAATCGCTCACTCTTTTTTTTCTGAAGCTTGTTTTTTTTATTCAATTTAGCTGAACAATTAAAAACAAGTCCCAATAGTTACCTACTTGTTTGAGTTGATTGACTGAAGAATAATAATAAACATTCGTTTAAAATAACTGAATAATTTAAAAATATTTATCTTATGTTGTTGTTCTTAATATATTTGGATTACATTGGATTTATGACGTTAAAATAATCTCCCTTATGTAAAGATTGTTCCACAATTTTATTATGCAGGGTGTGGCACAGCGTATGAATGATTACAGGAATATAAAATAAAATAAATAATTTTATGGTAAAGAAATTAGTTGTCAAAAATTCAAAATAACTATATTATCATACCAAGTAGGTATGTTTGTACGTTTGTAATGTAGGTACGTTTTAGGATAAGTATTTGTTATTAGCAGTTTCGTAAAATCGTGATCTTTTAAGTAGGAACGTGAACATGCTGTCAAAGACATGCACTAGACATTAATTTGTTAAATTAAGTGCTTTCAAGATATCTTATGTATGATTCCAATATAGAATGAAATACGTGAAACACGTAATATGTATATACTTGATCCCATAGAAAGCAGGAAGCTTAGACAAGTTATTTATGCGCTAGAGTGACACCTGCAATATGTTGGTAAACGATTCGCACGCTGGTCCCTGCTTTGGTTGTTATATTGATGCACATCTGTGATAAATTCCATTAGAGAACTAATCTTAAAGCTTGGCAGTCAGCTTTGTGAAACGAGACTCGTTCCTCGTAAATTTTAAGTGGATTAGTCTCCGCGAAATATGGCGGTATACGACCAGTCGTCGAATTGGCTTGTCCTAATTATATAATAGTCTTTGCGAAGGTAAGGCGGCTTATTTAATATGGGGTTTAAATTATTTAGATATTTGTAAGGTGTCATAGGTAGGTATGCAAATTTTCTAAAATAAATTCAATCAAGTCAATGCTTTTTTGAAATTTGGCATATTTCGATTTCTGGATTCGATTTCTGAGTCAGTGGCGTAGCTATCGGAGGGCTCGGACCCTGACCAGCAAACCTCGTATCGAACTAACTAATAATTCTCCCACCTTTGGAATGTAAATCAGCTACAACAGGACTTTAATAATGGCAACTCATTTGAAAGAATACCTACAGGGGAATTCCCTAAAATTATATTGCCAACTTGAAAGATTCGCCGTCACATTTAGCGCGTTATTACAATAAGGAAACGTCGATAAAAATAGTAGGTTAAATAAATTTAATCTTTATTTAGAGCTGATGATAAAGTAGCTTTTGCACCATTAAAGTATTAGACCCACTACAACACAAGTTATATAATTGACATAATCGCATGATAAGGGAGTTTGCGCCAAGAACAGTTCTTCGAAATGGAGGCAAAGAGTTTGGTCCGGTTTCTAGGCACTTTAAGTTTGAAGTTACTTAGAATTAGGGAACAGTCAATGTCATTTTTCTCATGAGTTTGAAAGCAAAAATTAAGTCCTGAAAATCCCTACGCTTAGCCAACGTTGTCATATTAAAATACTTCAGTCTCTCATTATAACTTTTCAGCTTTAGTTAGTTTTACACTTACAAAACCAGGATTAGCAATATATTTGAGTGTTTAATCAACAAATATCAGAAAGAAGAAACGTTCATTCAGCACAATACAATAAATACATGTAGATGTAGGTATGATACAATTAATGAGCTGTCTATTAATGTAATACTCACGCAACTTGTCACTCTGTCGCCATGACGTAAATTTTATCGTGAACTCCTACCGATTATTTATTTATTTATTATTTATTATTTATTTATAGTTTATTTCCACAAAACGGCACTGAATGAACTTCCGAACCCCAAACATTTTTTTTTTTTTTAATGTCACAAGTGACAACGAGGCAGGCGGGTCACCTGATGGTAAGTGACAACCGTCGCCTATTGATATTGGCAATACCAGGGGATTGCTAATGTGTTGTACACCCTATTCAATGCCTTAAAGGCGAACTGGCTCTCAAGTGCAAATGCCGGAACACACCAACAGGTGCTTGGCGACAGATTTTCAACTTGAGGGTGGTAGCCAGCCAGTCGAGTACTAAAAAGTACCCTACCACCGTGCTGTGGTTTCCTCACGATGTTTTCCTTCACCGAAAGCTCAAGCTCATTGTAGGATTCGAACCCACGACCTTCGCAGCGGTATTCGACGTCACTTACCACTGAGCTATCATCGCCTATATAAATATACCTAATTTCTGACACGTACCTAATGAGAATTGTTCCATCGGTGTAAGACCGTCCTAATCAATATGACCGTCCTTCTGCTGTCCTTCCACTGTTTAATGCAATCGTTAAAATCAAATCATAGTTCAACAAAAATAATCGACGCGACACCAATGATCAAACAATGAAATAACCTACAGACCTCATGATTTTCTTGAAAACAATTGAATTTGAAGTCGTTTAAAAATACAAAAATATTGTTGAATAACACGTAACTAGATAAGAGAGTCAAGTTGAATGAATCGTCCGCGCGTCCTCCCTCGCAGGCCGTAGCGTGTGTGTGCGCCGCTATGCCACGCCTGCACAGTGCGCACATAGCACGCAACTAGAATGAGGAATTCGTAAGCTAATCGTTTAACTGGAAAATCAATCTCACTTGCTTTTGGACGTTGCACGAAATTGTATCACAACAAAAAATGTTAAGGTCACAGCGGTAGTTGGCTCGATTAATTGAATACGTATATAATCGTACTTTTTTGTATTTCTCTGTAATCTGTTTTTTTTTATAAGGTGGAGTATTTATTTGTTTGTTTTCTTCAATTAAACATGACAATTTTATTTACAACAAATGCACAAAATATACAAACAAATGTATGTTGTAATTAGATACAAGTTACATATTTGAGCCGTTTGGGGTTAAAACTCTGGGTCCGTGGGGGCCGACCGAGAAATGTCAAAACGACTGGTCGACGCATCTCGTGATGCTCAGAATGCTGGAATATACCTCGCTCAACGAATCAGCATTGCCATCTAACGTGGCAATGCTGCCAGTATTCTGGGTACGTTGCCTACTGACAACGACTTTTTTATTTAGATTTATTTATCCTTTGATTGAATGTACAACTATAATATATAAAAAACTTCTTCGAGGCTGCCGCTGCTGCCGATCGGCAATTTAATTTAATTTTGAATGTTTTCCTGTTTAAGATTAACTTACTTTTAGGTATAGGTACTTTGTGGCACATCGCGTGCGTTGCAGTTAGTAGGTAAACCGTCAGATTGGAAATTATGGCATTAGGATAGATACAGTTTAAGAAGAATTATAATATTTTGGTTTAAAACCAGTGAAATGGTCGTTAGAAATACCTATAAAATATTTAATGTCAATAAACAAACACACCTTATCTTTCATTAAAAAAATAATCATAATTTAAAATGTACTCATTATCATTATATTGTTTTTGATTAGGTTTCTATATTTCGAATACACGCTCTAACATGGTTTCTAATAATATTATTTATAGCAAGCGTGGTGCGATACAGCGTGATCAAACTGGTAGGTTAGATAACATACAAAAACGTGAGCAGGATTTCTTATAATCTGCCGCATACATAATTACCGCGAAAAAATTCCAATGACAAAAGGAGACGCAGGCGGCCGCCAACAAAACCAAGTGACTTGCAAAATACGCTATGTGGAATATAGTTTTTGTTATTGGCGCCAGTAGGTATATCCGGTGTGGTGTGATAGATATATTGAAAGAAATGTATATCAGTGGTTCAATATACGTAAGATACTGTGTGAGGCTTGAGTGATGCACGTGGGAATCAAGTATTAAGGATATGAAAATGCATTCACTTACTCTAGATATTCTTTGTCTTGAATTTTGACAAAAGATTACTACACTATTTAAGTATTGATTTTATATCGATCGACTGCGTTGAAGTCTTTTATATAAAATTTCATGCCTACTGGGAATTTCCCCTCGTATTCAAAAATATCGATCAAATAAAATTAATAACGATTATATCAATGGGATAGATAGAGCTAAATCGCATTACAAAATCATCAGGAAACAACAAACTGACGACAACACCGATCGACACTCGCAGTTTCGCGAGATGGTAAATGTATCTATGAGCGCTTTATAAATAAGTCAGAGTATATTGAAATAATAGCTGGAAATACGCTTTGGCTGAAGGTAGTTCCGTGTAAGTTGACGTCCGGCAAACCTTCGATATTTCTGAACAAACACAGTTGAATCACCCGCAGCACAGCAGCCGTAGCCGCTAGCCGAGGCGGGCCCGAGCGCAGGCGAGGGGCGCCGGCAAGGGGCGCACGAGGGGCGCGGGGCACGGGGAGGGCGCCGCACGCCGCGTGTGAACATATACCGCGAGGTCGGTGTCTTTTTACTCGCATTTCCTCCTGACATTCGAACTTAATGGAGTTGCCTTATTGAAATTTAAGCAGAACAACTATCGACGTAATGGAATAAAATTAGGTTATCGTTACGAGAAAACGGTTTTCGAGTGGCCATCTTTAAGCTCCGAGCTGCCCAATAAGAATTTGAAACATTTGGCGTCGTTCGCGCACTTCAAAAAGCTGCTCGTCTCGCTCACGGCGCCCGCGTACTGCCGCTGCGTGAATAGCATAGATATAGGAACGCGCCTCCTATCGACGAGTAGTCATTGTTCTTGGTCGTAATGGAACAAAATAGAGACAGAACAGCGGTATTCGTGACTACGAGATGAAAATACTAAAAATAAGGAGCACGAGTGCGACGTCAAATAAGGTTTTTAGGGTCGACGGCCGAGCGGACGAACTTAAAATTGGATTTACTTAATAATTATGCATCATTTAGAACATATCCATCAAAACAACGTACACTTCACTCGAATTATACTTATTAGATTCTTATTAGGTGTTGTTTGTTCGACGTAATAGAACATTTCAATTTATGTACAGTATAACGTAGATGATATTTGCATAATAATTCTATGAATTTTAGGAATATTATAATGAAAAGAAATATACAAATTTAAGTAAGGCTTTGTGTAGTAGTGATCTGAACTCAATAGCGCATTTAATAATCATTGTTGACTATTTACCTGAAACTGGTTTAAACAAAGCCTACCATGATAACGTTCCAATCAATAACATCTCATTCTCATATGTCCCTCTAATATGTGACGTAGCGGGACACCTCCCCCGCGACCCGCATGCGGACCGTTACGCCGGGGGGCCGGGCGTCCTTGGCTGAGTTCTTTCTTGCGCGGGCGCAGCAGGTCGCTCCGAACTCGTTCCGCGCTGTTGGTACCACTGCGCACGTGTGCTTCCCTGTGTTAGTTAATCTCTCTATGTGTGAGTGTGCCACACGTTCATGTATGAGTGCATTGCATTGGATTAGTCTTACTAACGGATATTACGGAATTTCTCAGATAAATGCTTCAAATTTAAGCACCAAGAAATATTTGCGGACATATTTAATGGTGTCTTGATAAATAATATTTGTGTTGTTGCTACTTATACATTTAAGGCGATGATAGCTCAGTGGTAGTGACGTCGAAAACCGCGGCGAAGGTCGTGGAACATCGTGAGGAAACCGTAGCACGGTGGTAGGATACTTTGTGGTATCCGACTGGCTGGCTACCACCCTCAAGTTGAAAATCTGTCGCCAAACACCTATCGGTGTGTTCCGACAACTGCACTTGAGAGCCAGTTCCCATCTAGGCTTTGTGTGCTTACCACCTTCGGCCACATCATCACTTACCATAGTGAGATTGTAGTCAAACACAAGTCTATCCAGAATAAAAAAAAATCTAGTTCATATGAATTGTACTCTATAGATCTGCTTGAGTTATAGCAAGTTTAACGATAGATAATGTAGCATCCACCAGGCGGTTTTACCTGCGTTCCCGAACGATCCTATGACTCTTCAGGTCAGGATAAGAAGTATCATTGTATTATTACAGGATATTATGATCTATGTATGTGAACACACAAATAATAAATACTTACACATTTATAATATACTAGCTGTCCTCCGCGGTTTCACCTGCGCTGCGTTCCCGTGGAATCTTATCTTTTCCCGGGATAAAAATATAACCTATGTTACTCAGGGATAATGTAGCTTTCTAATGGTGAAAGAATTTTTAAAATCAGTCTAGTAGTTTTTCAGTTAAATCGTAACGTAATCGTATATGTATAATAATATTTGAATCAAAAGGAATTTAAAAGTCAATTTAAAATATTTATACAGTTAAAACTAGCGAACAGAATATTTTCTATACACATTTCCTAATATGTCCTAGTTAATTAAAGACACTGTTTAAAATACCTAATCTTTTAACTTTTTTCAACTTTAAATAAAGCCCCAACACAAGCAGCAGATCAATCGCTTAGTTCAAGCGTCCAACAACTTTTCTAACACCAGGCAGGCATTTTATCTCCGTTATTTCTATCTAAAAGCTTTCATTTATTTTTCACCAGCTATCGACTTATAGAGGAATCCATTCTGCCTATTGTCGCTTATTAGGTAAATTAATGACATCGTTAGTTAATACTCCCACCCGACCGAAGCATGCGTGCACAGTGTGACCCCCTATCTATATTTAACAAGATTATAATCAGTTTTTTATCACGTCACTAATGACATTTGTCTACAAATTGCATTGTGTGTGACCTTACGCAATATCAGTTTGAGAACAATAACGTTAAAGTACGTGTTCGATTGAGTACAATCGACGATAAAATTCACTTCAAATACCTATCATGTGACTTTGATAATTATAAAATCTATAAGTTAAATGAGCATTACAAATTGAAATCAAATAGGGTTTTAATTTAGTTACAAAATGATTATAGAACTTTTCTTTAAATTGTGTAATATTCTTCTTATTTTATTAATACTATTTGGATGCTTATCCAAATAGTAGCAAGATGTTATCTCAACATTGGACATAAATACCAGCGGATTATGAAAGATCACTGTGGAAGATAATAATATACTACGATAATTTGCATACTGCCATTGACTGTACCAAAATCTTTGAAATGATTTCAACAAAGGTCAGTGATCAAAATTAGTCCCGCGATGCCATTGCCGCGGTGGCGCCAACAGTACGAGTGCACCACTTTAAACAATTACAACCGTCTTTAATTACCTTTTTGTTCTTATTACGATTTTTATTTGTTTGGTACTCAAAAGCTTTTATGCGATGAGGCTAATATAGGCAATATGGCACACTTATTGAGCGTTGAGCAAGCGAGCAAGGACGTACGGCGAGCCGCGTCAAATGCGGCGGGCGGCGGCGGCGCGGACGCAGCGCAACTACCACGCGCTATTGCCGCAATCACTTGGATAAGCTTTGCCACGTTACTGGTGCATTAAAAAATATTGATATTTGAAAACATGAAGACATATAACTAAAGCGGTGGATCATTTAAATCAATAGCTTCTATTTGACGCATGCACTATTCAAACGTATTTTTATTGAAGATATTGTAGTTGTCATATTAAAATTCTATTACAGTTTATATAATAACTTTAGTTTAAATTATAATTTATTTTAAATTATGTTTATGTGGTAAATGAGCTCTGCATTTGTGATAATCAAAAATGTTTTGTAATTTTATTTTGTCGTTTCAACTTATTGGTCAGTGGCTATGAACATTAGCAATACGAGCGCCTATTAATTTTGAAATCCTTAAAAGGCAACTAACAAACAAGTGCAATTTAAATGACTATAATAAAAACAAAATGTGATTAATTATGTTAAAGGAACCGTTACTAATATACAGTAGGTACCGTAGTTAGTTATTTAAAGCCTAGTCCAGAAGGTGCATTATTAAATTTAAGCAAAAAGCTCGTTGTTTGTGGACTGTATGGGCTTTACTATTTTTAACTTACGTTACATCGTATACCCTGGCAACAAAAAGTAAATCACCTTAAAATAATACGTCACTATTTTTAATTAAATTTAGTTTAAGAGGAACGAATACTTGGGTGTTCAATTATGATTCTTATAGTCAGAGAAATAAACTTCAAGTCAACAATCATCATGCCTTGCCTACCTATCGCGCCAAGAATCAGATTAATTCACACAATTGTATTAGACGCACACCAACGCATGGAATACTAGCGTGTCGGTACACTGTGTTGCATTGAAAACTATGGGTACGTATGTAGTGAGCAGTACGAGCGACGACGTGACGCGTGTGCGCGTGTGCGTGCACACACACACACACGTTGGGAGGTTCAATGTACCAGTCACCACTATGCGAGTTCCTTGTTCCACTTTACCACTGACACTATATTATTATCGTTCCACTGGAGTTCCGACTTGAATAAAACTTTTTTTCGAGTGTCCTTATTCTCAATAGGGTCTTGGGTTATTTTTTCATTATTTTTTTCTCATTCTAGTTCCCATATTTTTGTATTTAGATAGGTACTTCATGGTTAAGAACACTTGTATCATTACATGGCCTACATAGTACCGATGTGACGTAAAACAAACTAATTAAGTTAACTATAATTTAGCTTACACATATTTCGCATATTTTAAAATAATTTACGCCATTATAAACCATAAAGTACTCGCGTCATATTAAAAAAAAAACATCTAATGAATATAATTTGAAATATGTTAACCGTGTTACAAATTGCTAGAATGCGTATTCATACTCATATAATATTTAAAAAGTCATGTGGTGTAATCACGACACGAGCTGAAGTCGTTAAACTATTCGTAGGTCAATGATTATTAATATAAATGTCAGTTAACGAAGCACAAAGGATAAATGCGACAACTGAAGATAAATGCCAAATCCAACAATTTTATGAAGCGAGTTACATTAAGTGCCCCGACTGTACTGTACTGTGCTGTGCTGTAGTACAAAAGACATCAACGCGCGGACGATAGTCGCTCTTGCCCTTTACGACTCCCGTGCAATCACGTTTACGTAAGACAATTATATTGGTCGTGTCAATAGAAACAAGTGTATAAAGTTAAATAAGTAATTAATAATATATCCTGGCCATTCTTTATACATGGCCTGGCCATCCCAAAGTAGAGCCTTAGGTACAATGTAAACCAGATGATATACGACTTTTGAAATACAGAGTTAATTTATTTTATACCAAAAGTGACAACCAAGCAGGCATCACCTAATGGTAATTGACTACCGTCTCCTATAGAAATTAGCAATGCCAGGGGGATTGCTAATGTGTTGTACACCTTTTTACTATATAGCCTTAACTGCAACTGCCGGAACACGTTTTCAACTTGAGGGTGATAGCCAGTCACTCGAGTGCTACAAAGTAGCCTACCACCGTGCTGTAATTTCTTTACGATGTTTTCCTTCACCGAAACCTCAAGCTCATTGTAAGATTCGAACCCACTACCTTCGCCGCGGTATCCTAGGTCACAAACACTGAGCTGTCATCGCTATCATCTCTAATAGGTAATTATATCCAAACTCAAGACAAACAGACACGTTCATGTACACAAATGTAATTAGGAATCGAATCCACGACTTGAATTGAAACCACGCCAACCGTTCCATTTAAACTCTACGTTTAGACCTGCTCCATTAATAGTTATCTAAATGAACTGATGTGATGAAAATATTTTAGAATACAGCATTAAATAAAATGTTCATCATCGTTTTTAAAGTGGCTGTTATCAATTCCAAATCACGGTTTATTAAAAAAAACCGGTCAAGTGCAATTCGGACTCGCGCACCGAGGGTTCCGTACAAACTTGTAGGTATGTAAATATTTCGTTCATCACGGGAATCGACACTTGAAGATTTTTTCTGTTTTTTTTTTTCGATTATGTCTGATATACCAACAAATTTATAGTTTTCGGATTTTTGACACTACATGACGTTGTTTATTGCCAAATTTAATGGTTCTAGGTCAACGGGAAGTACCCTATATAATATCCCTTGTGAGAGCAAAATATGCGGCATAAACTTAGCATAAACGACCGTATCTTTTGATTGCTTTGACATAGAAGTTTGGTTTTTTACTGCTCCTAGGGTTTGCAGACCTGAGTATTTGATATTAATTTCAACTTGATACCTCCTCACGTCCCTGAGAAACAGATTCTTGACAAACGGATAGACAGACGGACAACAAAGTGATCCTATAAGGGTTCCGTTTTTTTCATTTTCAGGTACGTCACCCTAAAAATATAATAAACAGATTCAGTTCTACTTTGTTATAGTCTGATTGAAATGAAACATTTTCAATTAGTTCATAGATTCAAACAAGGTTTCGTGAACTAATATAAATAAATAGTATCAACTATGTAGGTAGGTATATATGCAACACTACCTCATAAAATGGAAGAACTGGTTTTGCAACATGCCAAGTTTGTGTTCTTAACGAACAGACACCAAGTTTTTTATTTCTGTTTTTGTAGATACTTAAAAATAGCCATGCTAAATGTTCGATAACTTGTTTACAGGAAATTTGATTGTCAACCTATTCCATATAGTTGAGAGTAGAGAGAGATCTAACTTTTTGAGCATTTTTACTTTAATATGTTTAATTTACCAAAACGTAGTTTGTGCAATTGTAATATTAAATGCAAAGTAAGTACATATTGCGATACACATTATAAATATGTGAGGTTGTAGAGCGCGGCCGGCACGGCGCGGGTGTACACGCTTGCAGCCCGCTGTGTATGCGGAACTGACGAAGCGGAGGAGGCCAAATATTTATTATAGCAACGAGCGGGAAATTATACAATATAAGGTCATTTTATATTTAGATTTACTCTTAAATCTACTAAAAGAGATCTAGAACCAGAAGTTAAATACAGTGTAAACTCATGAAACTAAAGTTTACCTGATGGTTATTTGTAGCTTACGTTATGCGAAGTAATTATTGTTGTGTTGACTATAACACTTTGGGTCTGGGTGTAGGTAATTATCAATTTAAAAAGATACAATAACGTAGTTTTGGGATCAAATAGCCGTAAGTGAACGATGTCCCAGCATATTAATTTATTATACAAACAAATTTTATATTTTCTATCATTTATTTTATTTTATAATATGTTACAAAAAAATGAGTGAAAAAGAAGTGAATTCTGATATGATGATGGAAGAAAAGCGTCGACTCCAAATAGTTTTTTTTAATTAATTGAAAAATTTTACTCAAACAGGGCAGCCAGATGATGATGATGAGTAATATATAAATCAACTTATTTTATGAAAAATTATCTTATTTTGTGCTGGTGACATACAAAATTAATTATTTGAATCGCGGTTCATGGAATTATTATGTATTTATATGAAGTTTTGAGACGACCATCCCATCCGCAAAATTTTTATATGAAGAAAGAATGAATACCAACTATAATTTTTTTTCGGAAATTAATTTTATTTTTTGTTGTTCAACCTGTTGATATTCAAATGAAAAGGGTTGTCATTGTACCTATAGTAAAAATAGTAAAAATAGTTTAAAATATTTTTTGTATTAAGACCTATTGAGTATGTGAGTGGAATCTAGTAGTTAGGAGAAGGTCACTAACTACAAGTAGCTGTTAATTTAATATGATATTTTAAATTTCTGTTGAATTAAATTACCTCACGCTTAATAGTGTTAAAAATAATTAAGATCATATCTGCTTATTTAAGCAAGCATATGATTAATCACGGTAGGCTAAGTGAGTAAATATTGAAACATTAATCAAATGTTAGTGTAATAATAAAAATGGCAGCTTGCCATTTCCTTCTCAGGCAGTCAGGATATCGCATCACCGAGATATGATGACCTATCATTATAAATGATTGATAGCGAGCGTATTCTCATTCTGATTCAAATACATAATCGATGTTTTAAATGTTGCAAAAATGGGGAAAGAAAAATGAAAAAAATATTGTTAATGTTTTTGAAGGTGTATGGTGTGTATGGTGAATTTCTTAATATAAATTAATACGATATTTATTTTAACTATGTACTATCTCAATGTCTATTTGTGAAAAAATTAACAATAACAGAAAACTAAATTTGACCAAACCATTAGGTATGTATGCAGTGAAGTCTACTTAACGATGTAACGAGAGAGAAAATAGAGAAAGTTAAGAAAGAGATGGTCTAATCACAGATATATTCAATACGATATCCGTATATACACATTTTGGCAGATTATATAAAAAAACACAAAAAAGTAAAATAATGATAGAGCTTCGCTTATAATTTATAGAAAAACCTAAACGAAAATCGCAAGTCTTAAAGTTGTAATTGAGAACAGAATATCAAGACAACTTCTCACTCTCTTATAATATTTTTAAAACAAATTATAATCTATAGTAATATTATAATAAAGAAGTAAAGTTTGTGAGGTTGTAGGGGGTAAGCTCTGGATCAACTGAACCGATTTTGAAAATTCTTTTACCGATAGAAAACGACGTTATTTGTGAGTGTCGTATATACCTACCTATTATCCCAAAAAATGAAAAGACCCCACGGGAACGCGAGTGAAACCGCGGGGGACAGCTAGTACTTTATAAAATCATCTAGCTGTTTAAATGTCTTCGTACATCACTTGCCCAAAAACGCGATGCGATTTCGCAGACCGACCGATGCCCTGCCCTTGACCTTTTTCAACGGTAACATACAATCATGGTCGGAACATAATGTTTATCATACATTATATCTGGAGGTGCACTATAGGTTATGAATGCTGTCTATTTCAAAGAGTACTTGTAAGACAGTGATGGAATTGTTAGTATGTAATTGTTTTGTTGTTTCTAGTTTCCTCAACATTTTGCTAAAGATATAAAATAAGGCCATAATCAATATTCTTTCTGTTGGTCAACATTGAAAGCTATTCATACTTTACGTCTGTAACTTATATAAAATATTATTTTAATGAAATAATAGCTTTCCACCCCATAGTTTCCTCCGCAATACCATTTTTACCTTCTTATTGGATGAATTTTGAAAAAAAGTTTCTTCTTAATATAAAGAACCGGTTTGCAAAATGTCAAGTTTCTTACACCAGTGGTTTAGGTTGTGCATTGATTTATAGGTCACTTAGTTACTCAGTCAGATAGGACAAATCTCTTTGGGTTTATTATAAATAAGTTAGCCGGTTTATTTCAATTAAAATAGTAATTCAAGTCTATTTTGACGATTGTCTTTTTATTGTTTTAATTCATTTTAAAATGTCAATATGCTGGTTGACTGCTTAAACGCTTAATGCAGGATTGCTGACATTGTGTCGACATAGACGCTCAGTGAGCCTAACAGAATAAAATGTATTCAGAATTACAGATAATGTCATTCACGAAGACGCGCCCGACTCTTTTTCCTATTCCCCTACAGTGCATATATGCATAATTAATCTAGTATTGTATAGCTATCGACGTGTCTATCTATATGTATATATCGATATGTATTTTAAATGTCGATATGAATCACTACAATATTGGCAAAAGGATGTACAATTGCACTGTAAGGGAGGAAAAAGAGTGGGAAGCGTCTTCGTGGCTGGCTTTATATTCTGAAGGCACTTTATTAAATCCATTCATCGAAGACACTAACTGTAGCAGGTAGGTAGGTAGGTAGGTAAGTACTAGGTACCTATATGGTATAATCAGACGAAACCACTTACCGCAAGTGACTTTCACCTTCGTTATAAAATCATGCAACATTCACATCACTCCCAATATAACTGCTCTGACAAGATCAAAAATTAACGTATTTCTTATTTTTAATAATTAATATTTACCTAAGTACTTATTTTTGATTCATACCTTTTATGTTCGCAGCACACCAAATAGTACGAGTACCGTTCTTTTATCTGCAAAAGAAATAAATTTATGAGTCCTTAAAATATTCTTAAATCCAAACTATTACAGAAACTTAGTCTGACAATAGTAATAAAACATATCATGCTATCAGGAAATATAGTTATTTTTAATCATATTATCATGTCAAGTAGCTGGGTAAATACTGAATGCGAAATAAGTAAAAATTGTATGATTTCGATATGCTTAAAGTATTTGATTACATTATCCCATATTATACTATAACAGAATTTCTTTGTGACGATTTTTTTTTAAATAAAATGCTGATCTGCTACAATATCGAAATTAAATTGGTTTTTATTATCGAAAATCATAAGTATCTCGAAATTCAGGGGAAGTAAACGTTGCGAGCTTTCTACTCGCTGCCATTACTGACCATAAACGTGATACGCAATCGTGTGCTCCATATTTAACGAGAGGTTAATAGGTATGAATACGAAAAATCCCACACTATGTACCTACACTGTTTGAGATTACAGCTTGTATTCCACCTCTAAAATAAAAAGCACGTTTTGTGTCGTGCGTTAATAACTGAATAGCATAATATCCTGTTATGGAAAATAGGGTGTCTAGAACTTAGCTAATTAAAGTTAGTTAATTATCTTTAGTACAATCTGAGATAATGATGTTGAACTGATTTAGTTTATTTCTGCGTAAGATGTCACTGCGTATCCATATGAGTTTCCCAAAACTTAAAGTAAACAATACAATGTATTGTATTGTAATGGTACTTACATGGAACCAGTACGACTTTTCGATAAAGATAAATCATAAAACTGGGTTATTCGAACGTAATAAAGTATTTGCGTGTAAACGGTTGCGTTCAGTGTTAAAGATTGTCCATTTTGCATGCTTTGAAACTGGTGCAAACTGCAAAACAAAGTAGTGCAGACCGCAGAACCAGTCCTGGGACAGGAAGCGGCCTCGAGTGCTCCCCGCACGCCCCGCACCCCCCGCACCCCGGCGCCCCCGCGACCTGCCGCGCGACCACCTGATCCAGACAAAGCGTGTCCTTCGCGTAGTGACGCATGCAAGTGCATTGCACTAATAATAACAACCGAGTCCTTTCCACGTCCGGTAGGTAACACATGCACTACTTTACTCGATCTACTGACGCTGTACATTTGAATAATATGCAATGAAAATAAACTTTTGTTTTGTATTGTATACTTACAAAAAATATGCAATTTAACTTTATAATTTTATGTATTGTATTGTATACAAATAAAATACAAACTCAAAAACTAAGAAAGTAAAACGAAATATTTAATAAAAAAGAACTTTGTGAAAAAGCACTGAAACTAGGTTTCATGACACATGCTTCCAGTGTAAAAATGATGTGAATAGGTTTTGCGGAACTTTATTCATTATGTGAAATTCACTTTAGTATTATTATAATAGGTACGTAAAAGTTCATTTATTTCCGAAAACTAAGAGCTTCCACGAGTAAGTTCGTTCGTAAAACTTTAAATTTATAAATAATTATATTTATATATATTTTTTTTTATATTAGTAAATTATAACTTAGGTTGATGTTGAGTTAGCTTGCAATAAAGTGCCGGAGTGTGCTTGTAGTTGCACTTGGCCGTTTTTTGTTAGGCATGTACTTTTGGCATTAATACATTAAAATTTTCATTTTTAATCGCAATAACAATATTAATTTTCTTCTTCATTAGCGTCACTTTAGATTCAAATAGACACAGCGTTTAAATATAAACTTAAATAACGTTTTTGTTTGGGACAACTTTTGGATCTAAATACCTACAGTTATTATTCTTCACTTTATTTCCCATATTAAAATAATTTATTACAAACATAAGAACCTGCACGGAAGCCTCGTGGGCTTATCTGTATAGCCGTTCGCTATTCACTACAACAATAATATTATATGAAGTGATAACATAGATTTATAACACAAGATTTGACTTAGAAGCATGAGAAATTTTGTTTTAAATACATTAAATTCTTAAGAGCTTTTAAAAAGTAGGTATTCTTTTATTGTTCCTCTGTAACTATTAGTCGCAATGTATTTGATTAGAATGTCCTCTGGTAGCTCATTTACTATTTCAAGCATCAGGATATCAACTTGAATGTTATATTTAAACTTGTATGTTTGACTAAAATACGCAACGTCCTACTGGCGTATTTTATTGAACTTGCAGAATCAAAGTTCTATTATATTTTGATATTTTCTAACAAAGAAATCAGATACTGTATAAATCGTGACTGAAATATGTTTCGAGATGGAGTTTGAAGAGTATTGTTATTGTATGGCGAGTCAAAGAACAATGGAGTCGACGCGCACGCGGCCGCGGCCGCGGTGCATCGGAGACGGAGGCGATGGCGGCGCCGCGCGCCGGGCGGGCGGTGCGGTGCTGCGGGTACAATGCGCGGCTGCGTTACAGGCGAGACACGGTGCGTCTCATCGAATCGCCCAAAGAAACGATCTCATAGAAAGTGGAGCAAGCAACTTATTTATTTATTCAGTACTGCGCAGCGGGTGCGAGCGAGAGGATGCCACAGAACTGGCTCATTAAAATAAAAAAGCGATTTTTGAGTGCAACTCGCGCAATGAGAAATAAGTTACCGACGAAATTTGCTCGAGTTATTCCAAAAAAGGCGCGCGAAACGCCTCTGCGACGAGATCGTAAGATACAACTTGACACAAGTGCGAGGTGAAACCGACCGGCCGACATACACGCGCAGCACAGCGCAGCCTCACGATCACGAATGACCGCATCGTGCACCGAGCTTACTTTCATTGTGGATGTTGGAATTCAACCATGTAGAGAACACATGGTTGAATTCCAATAATTGACTTTAGTAATAGGAAAAGTAAAACTAAAGAGGATATTTCCTTCTATATTTTCTATTCCGCACTAATGTGACCGTTTTCACTGTAAGAACCGAGCCATTGTCTGAATATTATGCAGCTTAGCGTTGCATTAAGCGCACGATATGATGCAGCTCTATAATCATAGTCACGAGTCACTTTATCTACACGCGCTATGTCAATATCACTAATCGCCGTGCACGACATTCCACCACCGTTCAGCTAATTTTAAATCGTTTTAATAAATATGCATCCATCGACTGAAGCCGGTCTCGATTTTAATTAAGTATCAAAAATGAATTAATATTGATTGCAAAAAAATTACGCTCATTTATTGGCAACTGTTCCAATTCTGCATTCCTCTGGCGGCCGCAACCGCGGTGCAACACGAAGCGAACTAGGTGTACCAACCATTTCTGTCATTATTGATCGCATTACTTGTGTGTCTTGTTCTTCATTAGCACACGAAAAATCGCGGTTCTGCTTTGAATAATATTTTCAGAGCAGTGTACACTGTACGTCAATTACTCATAAAATTTAAGAAAATCGAAATAAGACGTCGCCTTTCACAACTCTGTCCTTTCTAGCTTTTAATGTTTGAATAAATTTTATGATTTACTGACTTATGGGTACTTATAACGTAATGGTCCATAAAAATGATTTCAGACAGCGATCTCATTTATGTCAATTATATTTTGGATTTTTTCTTTATTGACAGCTATAAAATGATAAAGCAATGATAATTCAAATCGACATTCACTTACGTGATTTACCACATTACCACCTACAGGGGGGTTCTTGAATTCATTGTGAAAAAAGGTTATATTATAAAATATAACAATAAATTACTTTATTAGTAGCATAATTTATATTGTATCAAAAGTTTAGAAAACATGCAGATGGCAAGACATTATTCGAAAGGCGGCATCGAGTCTTTGACACATCGTCTAATATTATGAATATAAACAAAGTTTAGAAATCCATCGAAAACTAATTAATTGGTGATTTTGCATTGACAGTGTGTATAGGTCTAGTCATGCTAACTTCGTGTATATTAAAATACTCTTAAAACTCTATTCAACTTAAACACTGCTTAAATTATCACATATTTACGATATATAAGTGAACATTTTAACAGTATAATAGCGTATTTAGTTAAGTACCGTTTTGTTTTATACGTAAACCAAACGCCACTTTCGCAGACATCACATATGTACAGCTAAGAGCACAGGTATCTATCACATGTATCTACACACATAGAAACAAAGTTGGTATAATGATTAACTCTAGCGAGAGTTTTATCGTTGCTTTTACAACATACAAAATTAACTATTTTATAATTATCTTGATAATTTCCTGTATGTTTTACGAGTGATGAGATAATAATTAGGAATCTTTAAAAAGGTTGTATATTCAAAATGTTGTTGTCAATAAAAATCTGCTAATTACATTAATAATATAACCTGGCTATATTTAATACCAACAAGTTAAGGTCGGTGCTCCGTCGATCTATGTTGTGAGAATGTGATTTAATTGTTTGTAGTACTAAAAACTAGGTGTAACCTAATTATTGATGGTCAGCTCATCACGGCAACAACAATCTTCAAAACTAGTGCTTTATTAAAACAACTTATTTGTTGTAAAGAAATAAGAGTAAAGTAAGTAATAGGTGGATAAAAATATATAACTTTTTTGATTACAATATTATTTTTATTTTTCAGTGTAATAGATTGTGTGGGTCGGCAGCAGGCGGCGCGCGGGTGGCGCGGGGATCCACGTGATTTGCTGAGCTCACCGAGGCGGGCGGGGGCTTGGGGTAGCGGGGAGGAGCGCACGGCGGCCAACGGAGCGGTCAGATCAGCTTGTCATGTCAATCATGAGGAGAAACTAAATGGACCCGCACTCTACATTATTTTTGCATATTTTTTGTTTTAAAATAAAATGCGTAAGTGCACAGATTTTCATAAAAAATACGCAAAGCTCATTAATTTTTTTTTTGGATATTGTTTGTACATCATGATACTGATAATTATAATAAATGTGAAAGTGTTTTTGTTGGTTTTTCCTTCTTTCACGCAGCATAGGAACAATAAATCCACTTGATTTTGACACATATATTATGGGCCGTAGAGTGATAATACCTAGTGTGTTTCCCAATACCAACTCCATAATGTGTTTTTACTTCTTTCATTCAAGTAATTCGAGAGACTATTAAGCGCGTACTTTAAGATTTTTTTATATTTCTGTTACACAACAATGTGTAAACTAAAAGATGGATACCTACTTAAGTTATGTATTCCACTAGTATTTTATCATTTATTGCGAGAAAATAAATATAATAATAACAACTATATTTTTTGTATATAATTCTTGTTTGTTCCAAATTCAAAATGTATTTTCTCACGGTGACCCAAATGGCTCTTTTCGACTGGCCATGGTAAAATGATAATTAAAATCTATGCGTTTAATACGTAGCATAAGATTTTTAGTAAAAAAAATACAGCAGAAAGTCCCCGCCATCACTAAATATCAAATCAAGCTGATAAAAGTAATAGTGCGCAAATAATCAGTATTCGAATTTAAAACGTGCACGCAGACATGTCAGCCTCATTTAACCTTTACCTACTCGTAGCAGAAATACTAGGAAAGTGATTCGTATAAGGTATACGAAGATTTTTTTTGTTTCATTGTTCATTCTTTTTGAATCTGAAAAGGATAATGTCACGTTTTCTTCAATATCCCATGAAAATAAAAGTTTCGTATGATTATTTACACGTGTTTTCTATACTACCTACTTCTTATATCGCAACTAACAAATAAAAACATAATTTTCAATCTACTGAAATAATTTCTGCAAACTTAGATAGAATATTTTAGTTACACTGAAGATATTTGCATTTCATATAAACAGTTTTCAGAATATTAATTCATTGACATTATAATAGTAAAAAAACATACATATCGAAAATGGCCTTCCCCAGAATAACGAGCTCGTTGAAGTCTTTTCTACTGACATTTAGTCGATAATCTTTTCAAGAACCAATTATGCTATTATTTTGACATCCAATTGTGGTAATACATTGAATCAATGATATTATAGGTAAAAAGATGTAGATGGATTACCTATACAACATTCCATCTTAAAAAATGACCGAGAAATGGCACTCTAACACACACATAAATTAATTAATATTGCAGTACCTACACTACATTACGATGGTATTTTTAGTATTTTTAGGTTTTTTTTTTATTGCACTCGGTACGTGAAATGAATCCGTTGATGCCAGCGAGGCGATACAGCTCAAGATAGGCTAATTAGCCACTCTTTAGCCCCCCGTTTTCGGAGGGCTTATAACCCAACTACACCTTTTTACTTTTAATAGGAAAACATCGAGAGGAAACCGCAGCACGGTGGGAGGGTACTTTGTAGTACCCAACTGGCTTGCTACCACTCTCAAGTTGAAAATCTGTCACCAAGCACATATCGGTGTGTTCCGACAGCTTCACTTAAGAGTCAATTCCCATCTAGGCTTTATGTGCTTACCACCTTCGGCCACATCATCAGTTACCATACATGGTGAGATTGTGTTTAACTTATCGTAAAGTAAAAAGAAACATTGCATTGTTTTCAAGGAACAAGATAAGTTTATAATGGATGATTATTTTATGACATTGTAGACACATCCGCCATCGTATTGCCAACGATCAGGATCGGATCGGACTAGTCACGACACTACACGAAGCCGCGTTTGTGCTATATAAATATAATGCACTTAACATTGTTCTGCGTCCGGCTTGTTGCATAATACCTACCGGTTAGTGAATACCTACGGACCTAACTGACACAATAACGCGGGCGTTACGTTGTCTAGTTGCTACTGCCTGATATTAAATAATAATTACTCATCTACTAAAAGGTTCAGAGAGCGCGGAGCTCGGCCACTGTCTATACGCGTGGGTGCTGAGCTCCGCGAGTCATGCCAATAAAACTTGTACTACTAGAAACCTTAAAGTACCCTTTCAAACAGAATTTTTGTTTAACTATACTATACTATACTTTAGGCGATGATAGATCAGTGGTAGTGACGTCGGATATCGCGGCGAAGGTTGTGGGTTCGAATCCTACAAAGAGCTTGGTGAAAGAACTCATCGTATCAGCACGGTGGTAGCCGGTAGGGTAGGTACTTTGTAGTACTCTTTGTACGTCTTTATTTCATGTACAGATAGATGTGTGAATGTTTTATTTTTTTATGTTTTTATATCTTCAATTCGATCACGCATAAACAGCTAAACCTGTGGCATCATTTTCTGAAATAGTTTTATATATAACTTTTTATCACGGAAATAAATACCTACGATCCTACAGGAATGACGGTAAAATTATAGGGCGAAAGTGATTAGCGCAGATTTTTGTATGACATGCATAGATATATAATAATAAATATGCGTGGTGTGCAGTAGAGAGAATGTGGGCGGCTGATCGGCTTCATTGCATATCGAAGTGGACCGTAATGGCAAATTCCATTATAAGTGAGAGTGGTTGATCCATTTAAGATTCGTTTTTGAAACTCGATTGACTAATTGATGTGTATAAAATACTTTAAAACACAATTGAGAGCTTAATAAAAAAACTGTTGCTAAGTACATCATGAAGACGTTTTGAGAACTCCAAATGGATCAAGTGAAAATATCAAAATATAGGTGAGTATATTTTTCATTATTGATTACGAAAATGTATCCAAATCGCTGGTTAGCTCACGGAAGCTTGCCAAGAAGGCTGGCAACATTGCCGCAACTCATGTGACAACTAATGTAAAATTTTAATACTCTAACTAAAAGTTTAACATCTTCAACGACATATAGTTCGTAGGTTAATCGCTTGTGGCGATGAGTCAGTTAGTCGGATGGAACAGGTCAAGTCTCTTATTTATTATTTAGTCGCATATTAATAATACAATGTGTTTCGTTTCGTCTCCATCTAATGACACACCTTCATTTAGAGGGACAAGCTAGCAACTCGTTTTGATGACAATAATTTACATCGCTATTTCGGTATTTTCCATTCCAAGATACATCTTGTTATAAAATATTTAATACTGAATAGGTGATATAATTCACAGAACAATGAAAAATCTGCTATTCTAGTATTGTTCTATAGTTTTATTCCCTAAGCTTATTTTAATATTTTTACAATGATAGTAATATGTATTATATATTTGAAAAAGAAGTAATAGTGAAAAATTTATTTCATGGATACATTTCATGATAATAATTTTAATTTATTGGATCAATTATCAGATAGAGAAGAGTAGAACTACCATTTGTGTAAGAAGTGACGCAATTAAAATCTACGTTAATCTATTAAACCAATCAAAAAGTTCTACGTTATTGCTCACATTGCACACAAACAGAGATAGATATGTTAATTTGATTACCTTTGTAATTTATAAATGAATCTATTATGTAAGGAATTTTTGATGACACAACATTTCTATTGTATTATTTACAAATCAATAATTGTAGGCGAAAAGTTGAGGTGTAAGTTAATTTATTATTAAACATTTATTGCAAAATAGAATATCACTTTTGGTTAATGCTTTAAAGCATTTGCAAATGGAAAATCAAACCCAAATACGTGGGCAATTCCATCTATGTAGTATCTAGTGCATCAAGTTAATCCAGAGGCTAGGTAGCAGTCATGTGTAGAGTACCCTTATAGGTTATGAAGCACCGTTTTTGAAAGTTTTGTTGATCTGTATATTTATGTATCTCATCAAGCAATTAAAAGCCATATGTATGACTCAGCTCTGAGATTCAGCACATTACATCAAATTATATTGTCAAATATTATTTAAACATGAATTGAATAGAGTTTTACTGATTTCGATATGTTACATTATATTAGGAGTAGTTTTTTTTTTAAGAAATGCAGAAATACTGATTAATGTAGTACTAATGTAGAACTAGCTTTTCGCACGAAAAATCAGTACATAATTTCAGATTTTTGGGGTTTAGGCTTGGCATGCATGAGCTTTTATAGGTGTTGATAACTACTGTATTGGTACGGTAAGTACTTGGATGGTTAATTACATCACAAATATAACAGAAATGTAGGTATTACTTTGAGGAGTATCATATTAATTAAACTCTTGTTGGTATCACGGTAATATATAATTCAATTGTAGAATTACCGATTGAGATTTGCCAAAAAAAAACTTAATTTAGGTCAGTAACTCAAGGATGTCGATAATAACCATTAACTTACCAAAATGGATACAAGACAAGTGTCTGCTGAGAACGCATACATCGGCGTTGGGTTTGCTCGCAAGTCGCAGAACATCACTCGCAACCGGATGTCCCTCACCAAATGCACAATTACACTAACACAAACTCTCACGAGTTTTTCTCCCAACGCTTTCACGTCTTCCACTAATTATTATCCACTTTATCGGGCATCTTCAATTTGATTTACGTCTAGCTCTTACACAGCTCAATTGGTACACTTTTTCTTTTCGGCGAGGTAATTTAAGTGTACGTTAGATACAAGCGGTACCGCCGATACCCTCCGCTTCGACCTCCTTCCGCGCACCACACCGCCCGCCATGCCACCGCGACAACGCGCGCCTATGCGTCGGCACTGGCTGGCGCACTATTTTTAGTGCCCACTATAATGCTACAAAACACCCGCCTACTTCATTAGTTTCCTATGGTCGGAATGCCTGTCATTACGTTACTATTACGGGCAAAGTGTAATTAGAATTTTAAGCTTAATTACTCGACCGGTGTATGTGTTGGCACTAGGTATTAGGTATTGATGGTTAGCTAAATCTGATACCTTTCAGTTCTCTTAGAAAGTTATAGTCGCTGCATAAACTTTATGATGAATCGTTACAAAATATATATTTCCCGAGAATTTTATCGATTCCCCTTATAGTCAACTCGAGACATAAATGTCTAAAGTGGTATAAATTTTACGTGAAATCACGCCGCATGTTTTCCGTGTTGATTACTGTGCAACACTCGTTAAAATGTTTAATGAAAGATAAGCTAGGAAGAACTTTAATATTACGATAGGTACCTACGAGTACATGCATAAGAACAATTAATATAGGTAGCTCAACTAAAGCAACAGCATCTTCTTGAGACATACTCATTTCAATCGACACGTACGATGAAATCTAGTTGTTCCAAAAAATAAATAATCCTTATTTTATAATAGCTTTAAATATAAAAACTATGTATAGCTAAGTTATGATTTAAATAAAAACCGGACAACTCCAAAAGTATTGTAATGAGTATGAAATTATAATTTTTTTTACCTATATCTTTACATATTTTTTTTTAAATTATTTTTAAGAAAAAGGAGCTCGCTTTGCTCCAAGAAGGGTTCTGTTTCTTCATTAAACGTCCACATAAAATTTTAATACCAGAAAGTAATCTGAGGTCAGTCATATGGTAATTTTTTGTCACCTTTTTTAAATTGGTTAGGCTTTTTAAGTAGACGATGGTAGCCAGCCAGGCGGGCAGTGCCTACCTATGTAGGAATATTTAAAGTAACATACACTACATTAATTTTTTTTTCAATTTCCGAAAAACTCTTCTGTGCTACATATATGCTAAACCATTTTTAATAAATGCACCCCTTAGATTGGGTTTGAGAAGTCAAGACCTGAAGCAACATTACTTTTTTCACTGTAAACCTACATAGAGCGGAAGTGTTTACAAACGCAAACATGTGCTTGATGCATACACGATGGTAAACGACGACGTTGAAAGTTTTCTAATATTTCCTGTATTGCCTTCGCAGAACTAGTTCACTGCCCTTGACTGCGCTATGTTATTGATTTTACATTCTAGATCATTTTACGTGATATAACCAGTTTCTAAATAAAGTCAAGCATAATTTAATCTATTTAACTTAACACAGTAATTAGGTAGGTATGTATTCCCCGAAGGCAGGGAGGTACATCTAGGAGTTCATACTACGAGTAGATAGTCCGTACATTATTATACTCGTAAATTACAAGAAAAACAATCCATACAGAGTTTGAATACTTCTGATACAAATTACTTTCGAAATATAAAGGTTAACACCAAAACGTAAACCGGCTTGTATTGGATTTTACTATCTATTTTGAATAAAAGTAAATGGCGAAGCTAAAGGGGAACATTAATTATAATTATTTTTAATTGAAAGGTATATACAACCTAATGTGAAAATAGGCTTACCACCACTTCATTTTACTAAGGATAATTATCCTATATTTTATACCAGAGCATGATCTATGTACGTGTGTGTTATCTTTAATTAGGAGCTGAATGGTAATAAACAAACATAAACTTTAGCAACTACAACATTTGCAGGATAATACAACAACACAATAATGCACTTACTGTGATATATATTTTCGTTTTGATGAAATATGAGATATAACTATCTCGTGTCAATCTAAGCAAAAGGAAACAGGATTATGGCTGGTGCAATAACTAAATATCTAAGTCAACCAAGCAACTTGACCATTGTCCTTCCAATACATTTTTGCATTGCAAATGAATGTAAGTTTTTATTTAATTCAAACAAACAATTTACTTACAGTTTAAAATGACTTTAAAATTTTTGAATAATATAAAGTGTTTATTTGTTATTTCTGTTACAATACAAAAGGCGAGTTCATAGAGAAATGATGAAGGTCGATCGGTCAATCAATAACGATAATGTTTTGACAGGTGCACACAGACTGGCGATTGTTGAGTAGATGAAAGTTCTCATCTCATAGTGTACATAGGTAACAACAAAATCTGTTGAATTTGATGATCACAATACAATAAAAGGCTTTCGTTAAATATAACTTTCCTTAGTTGTCTCTTTCGGCGTCATCGTCCGAGCACTGCGTGTGATGCAAGCTAACATTAACCGTAACAAGATGTTGTCGAGCGCACGCGGCACGCCATCGCATCGCCACCGCGCCACGCGCACGCCACGTCACCATGCACCGTATAGACTCTAAGTGAGTTATTATGAGAGATGTAATTCCACTGGCCCCATCCGTCTGTGCCGCCGTGACACTCGCATCATACACATCGCGATGTGTCTAGCTAGATAATAGCACAAGCTTTAATTTCTTTAAACAAGTAAGTAATGCATTATAATCTAATACTATAGTTTCTGACTTTAGAAGCGATGAAATCTCAAAACAAATGTACCTACGTAGTTAATTAATTGATATTCATTCATTAACATATTTTGTGTATAAATCAGAAATTAGTTTGCGTTATAGAGACAATTCTGATGAGCTTTGTACCGTCAAAATGGTAATTTAAAGATAATCACTTTTTGTAGTGATTATTATTCCATGTGTCATTTTTAACCATATATCAGGTAGGGGCAATAAAAAAGAATTTCAACTAACTAATAAAATTTTAAACATAATTATATATCAAAGACATTTATAGGACCATATTTCAATACTACTTACAATTTCAATCTAAGCTAAATTTGAATCATGCTAATATTGAGTTGCGTGAAAGATCCAAAAAGTGGCAGATGTAGAAGCATCGAGTAGGTATGCTTCTCACGCTAAGCCTATAAATACCCGTGTCAAAATGGCAATAATATTTACATAAACTCAACGAGAATAAAGAGATGGCATAAAATACAAGATATATTATATGTAGTCCAAGAAGAGGCAGCTAGGGAAATAATACATCTACCCAATTTCTAGAGACCATACATACATACATATTACTGATTTTAACACGTTGGTAGTTAATCCTGTTAATTCTTAACTTGTTTACACAACCATTATTAATATATCATGTTTTATTACACATAAACCAGTGCCGCAACTGAGTGACAGACAACTTAAGTTATCAGTGAAACTGCGAGGCGTAAAAATTTGTAAGATTAAATTAGTTCAGTTTGAAAACAACAGAATTTTAACTAACTTTTCACTCCAATCCAATCGTATTGATTTGAAACTTTGCAAACTTACCTACATTAACTTTTTGTGGTAAGGAACCTAGTGCGATGATTGAGGCAACGGCTATCACCCAAGTTTGGGTTCAATATATCTTCTCGAGTCGTATTCTATGAAAAAAGGTGCTGTTTACGGAGGATGGTTTGCTTGAAATTGTATTCATCATTTCATCAAATTATTTTTTATGTGACATGAAAATATTGTTACTGAGACTAGATAAATAATTTTATGTAAGTTGGTTTTGAAAATATTTATTTCGGCTTCACTCAGCAAAAGCTACCACTCGAACTGGTATTGAGTCGGACTATTGATAAGTGCCTGTGAAAGGCTAATATAAATAAAAAATATTTTCATTTTCAATATTAGTATTTGGTTTGATGCAAGTTTCATCTAAAGTTACTAAATAAGGTGCAAAACGTGCTGAGGATGGGAAATATGTTAGGTATATCAAGTCCAGCGGTGATGAGACCACAGGGCATAACCCTTCCCCAAGAAATATAATAATAATTAAGTGGATTGGGTTCAACTAAACAAACATATTTTATATCAGTAACATAAAGTGGTATCACCCAAAGCCCGAAGGCCTTAAGTAACTATTATTTTAATTATTAGCTCTTAGAACGTTTCTAATATAGGTAGTCGAAGCGGTAATTCTGCACATTCAGCTCAATAGTTTCCAAACCCCATTCGAAAGAAAGCTCTGTACTTTCTGCTATCGAGGTTTTATTTTATAAAAGTGAAAAAGTCGGCTACGGCATTCAATACAGAACAAAGGTAAGCGAATAATGATTCTATTTTGTGTCGAGCGATCATTTTGACGCGATAATAGAGCAAAATAAGGCGTGGGCGCTGCTGCAGTACCCGCGCGAACCGGATCTAAGCTCGAGATAAATCATTCCGAGACCAAACTTCGAGGCTCGCCCGCCGCCTCCACCGCGCACCGCCCGGCCCCCTTGCGTTACTTGGTGATGTACTATAGTTTTCAACTAGGCCTGCTTTATTTTAGAGTTTAGGATTCTGCGGTAGTTATAGTTACGAAAAAATACCTACGGGCGTCTGGCAGACTACTCGAATTTGCGACTCACTGTCTCTGTCTGCTAATGGCGCACGTGACTTTTCTCCAACTTTATGTGTAATGTATAGTATGTACGTTCATAAGTACCTAAACATGGCTTCTATAAGGGAAAGAGCCTTCTATACAGTAATACTACTTCTTATTATGTGGCTGAGATTACACTACCGTGCTACGTCAGCATCGTATAGCATTCATGAAAAAAATGTCACTGAGAGAGATATTAAACTAAAAGTTCTACTAAAGTGGCAAAACTGGCAAACAAGCATACAGCCCGCCTGATATTGGAGTAGTTTTCAAAGTAATGTCATCCGCTTAATTAATACCATTAGTAATACAGTTGTCATGATGGGGCGAAAAATAAATTAATATAAAAATACCAAACTCCGCTCGAACTTCTCACCAAACTGACCAATCCCTGATAAGAGTATTTCCCTGCTTAGGTAAGATTAGGTACAATAAAAGTGTAGTACAGTGAGATTGAGATTGTAAAACCATCAGCCAGTAGGTACGAGCAGCGAGTGTGCTGTGTGTATTCTACAGCCGAGCCGTCGCGCTCGTCGTGCCGAAGCCACGCGGCCACTGCACTCGCTTCGATTTCACTTTTATTAGCAATCCACTTAATTGGATACCACTGTTGCGGTTTTATTCATTTTGCAGATTCATCTGGGACGCATTTTATTATTGCATTAATGACAAAACTCAATTTGAAACCTCAAGAGCTACCACAATTAACACAGAGAGACCGAACAGGACGTAGATAGATAATAATGTAGTGATGGCACATTATGCTCATTGTGAGTGAGTGACTCAAACGTTATATTCTACCAACCAAGTAATAAGAAATCTTTATAAGGAATACAGTTCATTATTAAGAGCTTTTATGGTAAATATTTGTAAAGGTATTAGAATTAGTAGAGAAAAGCATGTAGGAAACGCAAATGGAATCCACTATCTATGTATTAGCTCAAACGACAAACGCTCCGGTAGTATTGTTAAAAGCTGAAGGTCAGTCAAGCCGCCGCCGGACGCTGGAAAAGTACAGCATGAATTAATTTATACCTAAAAATGTGCTCGTAATCCCACGCTTGAGAGACCGATTAAATGACATTAATGTAGTTTTTGTTCCACGGATCTGGCGAAACAAGAATTACTATGTACCATGCTCTAGCTGTGTTGTATGTACATAATAAGTACATACAAACGTTAAAAAGACATTTGCACTGTTTGACGACAGCGTGCAGTGTGCAGCGTACACAATAGACATATTTTATGAATTGCCTACGTGACTCTACGTTTATTCATCGGAACTCAAAGTTCCTCAACATATTTTAGCATAAAACAGGTACCAACAATTTTGGTAATAATATATAAAGGCAGCAATCTGCAAAGACGTCTGAGATGCTGCTTGCATATGTTAATATTTCCTAATATCTAATTTAAATCACGTATTCTGAGCTTAGGCGCGTAAAAACAAATCTGATTGCGATCAAAAAATGTATAGGCACCTAAGTTTACATTCTGCATTTTGCACACAGAATGTAGGTAGTAATTAAGCTGTAAAATTTCCGCATTGACATGTCACTGAAGGACGTCTCAGATTTAATTATGCCAGCACGTGTAGTTTTGTATTGGTAGGGTTGTGTTTGACCACAGTTTGACCATGGAAAATGATTATGAGCCTTAAGGTGGGAAACAGTCAGTCAGTAAAAGGGAACTGCTTCTCAAGTACAAAACATGCCATTTAACAAAAATGAATTAGGCAAGTTATGAAAAAATAACCGTATTTATGTGGACATGTATAAAATATTGGTATTGGTAGACACGGATATTGATTGATGGATAGATTACTTTATTAGTAAACATTTTCACGTAAGCGTTCATGTTGTATGTACACAGATGTTTATATTCCAAGCAAAAAGAAAGACTTACTAATTAACGATAAAAACTAAGATAAACCGGAACTGTTTATACGTACGATCATGACTTTCACTTGCACTCTATCATCGAATATTCCAACAATAAACCAGTTCTGTATTTTAGACGAGCTAGAATTTGCCACAGCTCGATAAGTTTTTAACTCTATTAGCTAGCAAGCATAACATTAATTCGCTTATCATGTGACGATACGCTAATAGCGTTACTATTATGATTTAATTTTAATATCTGACAGGTGTGTAATTAATTATAGTTTAGAAAATGCCAATGCATCGCGAATCATTAAAAAAAGTTTAAAAGTGAATATTTAATTGATTATACGAAATTTTAATGTCAGCTCCCATTATACATACTTAGTTCAGTTTGTTATTTCTGCAGTGCACTGTGTAGTGCACTCGTAGTTATTATATTATGTCATCAGGTTGAGATAAGCAAGTCCACTCACGGTGGTAGGGTACTTTGTAGTACTCGACTGGCTGGCTACCATCATCAAGTTGAAAATCTGTCGCTAAGCATTGCACTTGAGAGCCAGTTGCCTTTAAGCCATTGAAATAAGGTGTACAACACATTGGTACTTCGCTTGGTATTGCTATAGGCGACTGTAGTCACATACCACCAGGTGACCCGTCAGCTTCGTTGTCGCTAGTGGTATAAAAAAAACCACTACGGCTCCACCTAATGGTATCAATGGTGTCTATATAAAAAAAATAGGTACATCTATTTTCTTTTTTTTTATCTGATTCTTCTTCTTCTTTAGGTGCCATCTCCTACTGGAGGTCGGCTATCATTAAGGTTATCTTGATCTTGCACACAGCTGCGTGGAATAAGGATCTGGTGCTCAAGTTAAACCAAGTTCTGAGGTTTTTGAGCCACGAGGTACGCCTTCTTCCAGGTGGTCGCTTTCCCTGAATTTTCCCCTGTATAAGCAGCTGGAGCAGTTCATATTTGTTATTTCGCATTATATGACCCAAATACTGGAGCTTACGTCTCTTGATTGTATTTAACACCTCAACCTTCTTGTTCATTATTTGCAAAACTCTTTCATTTGTCACTCTATCCGTCCACGATATTTTCAAGATTCTTCTGTATACCCACATTTCAAATGCCTAAGCGTTTACTCATATTCTGAGTTAAGGTCCATGACTCTACGCCATACAGAAGAACCGAGAACACGTAGCACCGTGCCAGACGCACCCTGGTAGAGATTTTCAAAGAACGGTTGCAGAGTAGGTGGCTCAGTTTCATAAATGCATTACGCGCTTGCTCTATTCGGCACTTGATCTCTACGCTGTGATCGCTTTGGTCGTTAATGATGCAGCCCAAGTATTTGTAAGAGTGAACTCTTTGCACTATCTGATTTCTTACAATTAGATCATTATTGGCAACAAAAATTATAGCTATTTATCTGATTAACTTATTTCAACACTGAGAAAGCTTTTTAGTCAATCATTATAGGTAATTGTGATATTCTAGTACGAACATACGTGTAATTTAGCTAAGATTTAATAGAAGCTGTTATACAAATAATACTCAAATTGAGTATGTCGGTGCAAAATGCAAATTGGGCGGCCTCATTCTCGCGACCGCTCGCTCGAGCGGACATGCATCGGAAGCATTCGGCTTCGTCACCCTGATTGTTGGCTGACACACATACCATACCTAATGACAATTTATTTATATTAAATGATATTGTTTGTATAAATGCATATTTGAAATAATAATAGGCCGCTTTATTAAGTTCCATCTGAAAGTTTTCCATAACAGTTTTCCAGATAGAATAATAGAAACTTATTTTAACGTCAAATTACTAGGTATAAAATGTAGTCGTACCGAATACATGTTAATTTGTTGCGGAATCCGAGAGCAATAACCGACGGCACTGATAGCGGTATTCGGCGGTTTCTTCGACTCTAATATTCGACAAAAACAACCAGCCGAAGTTTATGTTACGTGTGTATGTGTGCATGCACAAACAAGAAAATCTTTATATGTATGTTTGGTTAGAGTGTATTTCGACATATAAAGCTTAATGTGCCGATTAGTCACGCCTCAGCCTTTAAAAGAAACGAGCCCGCATTTCTTAAATATTAAAATGCACAAAATTACAAACTTATCTTAAACATATCTTCACGATGTATGAAAAGGTGATGCTTTTATTTATCATACATAATTAATTGCTCTCGGTTAATAAAAACATTTATTCAATTACAAAAACTATACTTCTCCTTATTTACATATGTTTTATCAAATATCTCTTTTAATTAAATCAATTTTATGGATATCTTTAATATATTGTTTTCATTAATAAATTATGCAACAAAACCTAAAAGCTTTAGTGGTCATATTAATCAAAACTTTTTTATATAGGTATTCAAATTCTTCCTTAATTGAACTACTTATATTTATTTAAAAAGTCTGTAAAAAGTAGACAATGATAGGTGGGCTATCCATAAAAACATCCCATGCGGACGAATACTTTGGCAAAAGCTAGTAATTAAATAATTACTAATGAGAAAGTTTGAGGGGTTTAGATGTTTGTGACTGAATCCTACATAGACAGCTAAACAGATTTCGATTAAACATGATAGGTACAGAGATGTATCACATAAAACGAAACGAACGCAGGTAAACCTATGGAGTGGAAACTGGACAAACATAGGAGAAATAGTAAAAGCATATTATAACTTGTTTTAAAAGCGTATTATTTTTGTAATTACAATCCTAACTTTTTAAATTAGGCTTACGATCAGGGTGATGTCACTGATGGGAACTACAAAACATTTTGAGATGAAATATATAGTTTAAATGATTATAACCTAGGAAACAAAATTGTCAACTACTTAATTAGTTTTTAAAGGTACCAAATGATTGACTGTTTATATTTCAGGGCCAAAGGTCACGCGTTATAAAGGCGCAAGGACAAACACTTTCTGCGCAGGAGTGCGTCGCGGTCGGGCGCGCACCAACCTTCCGCCTAACGCCGAGCCCGCCGCCCCGCGCCGTACAGCGCACGCGAGGGGTCAAGGCGTCTCATTACCCATTTTGATATAGTTTAACCACCGAACGCTCTATTAGTAATTCCATTGTAACACTTTTGCTGTTAGTTATGTTTGTGTATACTACAAAAATCATAATAGTAGCAGTAAAGAGATATCAATTTTTTGTCATAGCAGTTAATTACAGCTATTTTAGAACCTAATGGCATGTTTCGTCACGATGGTAGGATACCCGATGGAATGACCCTGGAAGATGGGTCGGCCGTTGGTATGGGATGCCACGTGTATTGATACCTTAGCACCGTCTCATCTTCCAGAGACAATAGATAGGGTTGATGGTGCTGCCATATCAGCAGAGAGCCTCAAGCAGCGCAAATTTTGGGTTGAAACTCTGGGTTCGTGGAGGCCGAGTGCTCACCACCCCTTTCGTGATATATCAAAACGACTGGTCAACGCATCTCGTGACCAGAATGCTGGCATATACCTCGTACAAAGAATCAGCATTGCCATCCAACGTAGCAATGCCGCCAGCATTCTGGGCACGTTGCCTACTGACAACAACTTTTTTATTTAGATTTATTTATTTAGTATATGTATAATAGTAGGTACGATAGGTTATGTGTAATTGTTTGTGTTAAAATTTAGTACTCGTATCGTTTTAATGATATTAGTAGAGTATGCGATATCAATGTCAGTTACATTACAAATAGACACAATAGTCTTAATTTCGGCACATTTGCAGCTTATCTAAGCTTCATAATCTAAAATATATTTAAAAAAAAATGTTATGTTAATGTTGTGTAGTTAAAATGCGAATTAAAGCACATCTAAAGTGCAAATGTGGCGAAATTAACCTTCCATGCATGACATGGACAGAACGACAGAAAAGTGCATGGACGCTGCTGCGACTTGTGTTTGCGAGACTCTCCATTATTTATTGCGAGTGATTTTCAACATGTGATATCGTTAAAGAGGCGTAATAAATTATTGTGATATGGTCTGTGATATTTCATTATGTCAAAAAAGACGCATATTTCATTTATTGTGTGAATGACAATGTTGATCAACATTTATTGCTCTCATTGTAACTCACATGTTTAATTGGATAAGAAGTAATAAGAATAAACTCATTATTTTCGTTAATTTTATAAACACAAATTGGTTAATGGTTGGTACTATGGTTACAAGATAGATGTAGGTACCTAATGTACCGGCAGTTTTTTTTTGTATCTACAAAAATACAATAAAGTAGGACAATAATATTGTCACACAAAATTATCACCTATAGGTACCTATTTACGCAGGTCACTCGAAAATTCCGAAGACTGCTTTTTTGTAATAAAATTTCCATATGTACATTTTGATGAACGTAAATCACTATCCTAATTCAGTCTATCTCTTAGTAAAAACCTCATCAAACTCCATCCTTTTAATTTCTAAGATAAGCCTATATATTATGCGGACGACAGAAAAACGCGATGTTGGTCCCAACCCAAGATAAAATAAATTGTAATCAGAATTCGTCATTGTTTAAACAAAAAAATATTCGTTCTTATATACTTATATAGTCGGGTAATATTTATCAAATCAAAAATAATGAATATCCTTACAAAATACTTACCTAGCCTCATTAATTACTCCATTCAGAACTAGCTCTTCGATTTACCAATTTTGCACACTATTCTAGTAATGATCACACATACTCAATCTATAAGCCAAGATGATTATGCCGATATGGGAAGAAGACCAAAGAAATATGAGAGATTTAAAGATTTCTTTCCGTATTAATATATTTCTTTTTTATGCATCTGTTCCGCACTCCTTGTCTATCATTATATGTAATATTGCTATTATGTTATATCATTTGTAATGACTGTTTGTTGCCAAAATATAAAGAGAAAAAAAGAAATGGATTTCTAAGAGTTTTTGAGACTGTTGATTAAAAAACCGATTTCAGGAAATTGAAAATCGAAAAATTACCTATAAAAATAAGTGTTATGGTCCTACTTATACATAAAAATACAAAATAATTAACAAAACATACGACGTACAAACTGACCTAACGAATATTGTAGAGACGATAATCTTAAAGAGCTCTCAACACAGCCAGTCCCCCTAAAATGTCACTATGGCAATATTTATTTCCTGAATTCATAGCAAATATTATTCAATTCATTAAATCCTAATCTGTGTTTGATGAATTGATTTGTTCAGTGGAAGAGAATTACTAAGAGTTCGTTATGAATATACATAGTAGTGGAGACTTATGATGATAAAAGATTAAGAATAACGTATGTAAAAAAGAATACGACATAGCTTAAACTAATGTATAAATTAAGTATAATTCATAAATTGTTTGTGTAAACTTTTTGTCTGTAAACTTACCACTAGCTGAAGGAGAGTAATAGTTTTAATAGACAAAAAATATGTTGTTAATAATCAATCAAACAAGAGTACGTTAGTTGAAAATAAAGCAATAAAGCCCGAGGTTTTTTTTTAAAATAAAATAACTACTTATAGGTAAAGTTTTTATATAGCAATTACCAAAATTGTGCTAAATAATTGCACAATTAGCCTTCAAAGTCAAAGTAAAAGTTATTATAAGGTCCGGTTTCTTTTGAAAAAGTATTGACGTTTTGTGTTTAAAATATCCTGAAATTATTTCTTGGTATGTAAGTAGGTAATCCCGGTAATCTCCGGTTTTGTTTTTTTCTCGCGAAATGTGTCAATTTGATGTTGTGATTTTGAATGCCATCGTGGATTAGATCCCACAGAGCTTGAGTTTTCAGTGAAGAGAACATCTCGACGAAATCATATCACGGTACGGGTACTCGTCTATATAGCTGGAAAACACCCTCAAGTTGAAAATCTGTCGCCGAGCACATATTGTGTGCCAAAAGCTGCACTCTAGAGTTCCATTTCCCCTCTAGGCTTTGTGTGCTTACCTCCTCCAGCCACGTTGTTACTTACTATAGTGTGATTGTGGTCCAACACAAGGCAATATAAATTAAATTCCTACATTTGGTACTTATCGATGATCGTTTGTTTGACTATAGACAATGATTGACTAATAAAACGGAAGATAAAGCTTTCCCGTTGTTAAATTAGTGTGTCACGTATTCATAGTAATTCATATAAATCGTATGAGGTCACACCAAAAAATTGTTACCTACATTATGCTTCTATGTCTATAATGTACACAATTGTAAATGTAACGGTTCTTAAACATACTAGAAGTTAAATATTTTCCAAACATAAAGTATGTACCTAAGTAAATTTGTTTTGTTAACTACATTTGTTATGTACCTATTCATTACGTCGTATGCAAATAGTATATTTTAAGAGCGTACTAAGGTAGGAACATATAATATGGTTGTAGTAATTAACTAGGTTACAAATAATTTTGAAATGTGGCGCCTGTATAGAACATAATGGAAATAAATACAATTTCAGATTTGAATTAAAGATGAAGAACTGTCTAATATATACTGAGAAATATACAGTACCTGTCTATTTACCGACTTAATTCTAGGAAAGAAATATTTTTACTCAGTAATGCATTGAGCTACCTGAATTACGAACTGATTATAAATTGATACCCTCTATGCTATGATTTTTTTACTATGGAGGGATTTGTATATTCGCGTCGCAGTTTTATTGTAGGACGTAATATTTTAGTGGGTTGTATCCAACATTTTATTGTATATTATCTCCATGGGCATGATCAACATGGTTTGCATAATTCATCTATTTTGAACTACGGATTGAGTAATAAACAGACAAATATATACTCAATATAAAAAAAGCAATCAAATAATGTCAAACTGTAAAACCTGATAATTGAATCTATTTTCTGCGAGTAAACTTTACTATTAGTCATTATTTTGCAACTACTCTTCTACTGAGGTATTAGTATAAGAATATACGCTATTATAGTAAGAATAGTTATTGCATAGTCCGATAGCTGAGCGTGGTGCGGAGCATTCAGGTTGTGTAACGTGACAGATCACGGCTGGGTCTGCCACGCCGCCTGCCGCGCGCCCCGCGCCTCCACATAGCTATCGGAGAGCAACATAATACGTCTGCCAGATTCCTTAATATTTATTGTATACATCAAAATACATTTATAATATAAAATTCAATAGTTTGCTTAACCCTAAAAGAGTTATAAAAATATTGAAAGATAAAAAAGTCATAAGTTTAAAGCACTATAAGAATACCTTAATCACTGATTTACTACATATACTCCTTTTTTTGTAAATACATACTTAGGTAAATAGATAATTACACCCAGACTCAGGAAAAACAGTCATTTTTCATGTTAGTAGTTAGGTAGCGTTGTTCACCAAACTCAAGGCGACACTGACTAATAATGAAAAGATCGAGACAATAAATCGTTTAAGATTTAGTTTGCTACAAGAATATTGAGTGACATACTCCATTAATGTTTTATGTACCAACGTTGATACTAAAAACATTTTAATAGTAGATACTTGATAAGTGTATCGAGCCGGATATAAGTTTTTAAATAATAAATAACTCTTGTAGGTGTAATGTTTGATCCGGTACCGGTATGGCTCGACTGATGCTTTGACTTAATTTAGCGTCTGCGTCTGAGTGACTCACTGAGTTAGGGATTTTCCGGCAAATGATGCCGTTACTGTGACTACTATCGATTTTTTAAAAATAATTTCTTTCTTTTTTTTATAAAATTCTATGACCTTGTTTTTCGGTAACCCTGACAATAATTTCAGATGTAATTACATCCGTGATATTAAAATTGCAAAGAATCAAATAAAAATGGTCTGCTAATAATTATTTACCTCCCATAAAGTCTAACTGTATGTTGCAACTTACTGTTACATTTAGTTTTTAATGTTTGGATTCTGTAATAAACTTAGGTATGTGGCTAAAATAAAAATATGCAAGTAGAGATTTTTTTTTGAGTTTAGCAAAATTATACTTATCTGTATTATGGAAACGAAGTATTTACTCAAAGTTTTTCATGCAAGTGGCTAAAATAAAAATATGCAAGTAGAAATATTTTTTTTTAGTTTAGCAAAATTATACTTATCTGTATTATGGAAACGAAGTATTTACTCAAAGTTTTTCATGCAAGTGGCTAAAATAAAAATATGCAAGTAGAGATATTTTTTTTTGAGATTAGCAAAATTATACTTACCTATCTGTATTATGGAAACGAAGTATTTACTCAAAGTTTTTCATGCAAGTGGCTAAAATAAAAATATGCAAGTAGAGATATTTTTTTTTGAGAATAGCAAAATTATACTTACCTATCTGTATTATGGAAACGAAGTATTTACTCAAAGTTTTTCATTCGTTAACGAGGCATAATAACAATATAAATAGAGGTTAAGATATTTGACATTTAATCGCATATTTACACAAAATATTTCACGAATAAAGATAGTAAATGAATCTACCTCTGGCCTTACCAAACATGTCCTAACCAGTTCTTTTGTATCTTATGTATGTAAAAGAGTTCAACGCGTGATGTGAAACAATATGAAATAATAATAATAATATATATTATTCAATTTAGTTCACTGGTTCACTCAAATAAGTTGATCCGGCATTTTAAAAATATTTTAATTATTTTATTTTATAACAATAAAAAGGACGACGCACTGACATTAAAACGAATGCACAATTAGCTACAACAAATGTTTATAAAGTATCCTACACTTGAGCAAAGTGTTGCTATTTTCTAACATTTCTTCATGAGCTACATAATGAGCTACCTCCAATAAAGACTTTCTTTCAAATTGGCACACATAAATATGAACACAAAAAGGTGTCATATTCATATAAGTAGAGAAAAAAAAACATTTATTTTATAAATTCTTCACAATTTACAGTGTAACAGTGTAAAAGCTTCGATACATTTACATAGTTGGTACAGTTTAGCAGTTTCAGATAGAAAATAATCTATCAGAATGAGGGACGCGGGTAACGTTTAGGGTGGAATAGATAAAGATGATTATATCATATTGATTGCTATTAAAGTAAATATCCTAAGGTAATGACTATTTATTCCATAACTAATTTATTTTCCTCGCCCGAGCTTAATTTCTATAAGAAACTTATAAGGGTATAAATGGAAAATGTACCTATATTTCTTATAAGGTAAACTGCTCAGATAGGCAAGTAATTACCACGCTGCCCACTCATTCTCACTAGCTCTCTCATAAAAAGAAAATATTGAATAATTTCAATGGATATACCTAATGCTATATAATGCCAGCAAAGCTTTGTCTCTACCTCCGTCTACTACCATTTATTAGTAATATCCTGTATTATATGCCTGATAAATATATATTTTTAAATATTCAATTTAAACTCACCTTCACCGTCGAAGAATAGATCCAATAAACAATCAGAAATCGGATTAGCACTTCAGTGAAACAAGCACGAGTTGCAGCACTTTGTCTCAAAGTTTGAGAACAAGACAAGTGATAAGTTCATATACACCCTTGAAGCGCAATAGGGCACAGAGGGATCAGAAGTCCTTATAGCGGTGGTGCAGTCCAGGGTACGGCGGAGAGGTTCTAGAGCCGGCGGCGCGCGGGTGGCGGTCCAGCGTCCGGCCGCACAACGCGCCTCGCAACGGTAAACTGGCTGCGGGCTGCCAACACCGACACAGCCTCTCCCTCGCTTGTATGAGTGCCTCAACCTCCCTCCCGAACAAATAGTACCGTACACTGTGCTCGTGTATTGGTAACATTTATTATACTTTTGTTAGTGTTGTCTTGCGAATGCGCCTGTGTGCTGCTGACTGCTGCCACTCCGGCATACAGCCGCGAGCCGTGCCTTGCGCTGTGCCGTGTGGGTGTTGGAGTAGGTAAAGTAACTACCTATGCGTGCTTTGATCTTACGATTCGGTATGCACGGCTGCGCGGCCGCACGTAGCACCGTGGCTATACTTTACTTCTATAATAATATCTAGTCAATAATTTTAGTTTGGGTTTGTGCAACAACCGACACACGTCTCGTGTCGGGCCCGATATCTAGGCTAGTAACCGGTACACGGTACCTACATAGGTAAACCTAATCTTCCCTACATACACAACTAGCCAAAAATACATGTTTCGGCTTCATTAATATATACATATGTATGTATATAACATTATGATGTATTTCTATATGGATAGCTGTCTCCCGCCATAGGATCACACTCGCAGGATAAATAGGATTACTCTCTGAAGAACTGACGCTAAATTCACTAACTTTGTTGTAGTAGACGGTATTATTTGCTTGTAAAACTTTCATTCGAAATATCAAGCTACTACAATTATTATTTCTAAAAGCAAGAGGAAGTAAAATATTGCATCGTCATATATTTTTCTAATTAGAAAGAATTGAAGAATAAGAAGATTGAGAGGCTCTACTTACTCCGTTATAAGTTTTTGTTCATAGAGTAATTGACCCAATGTTTATATACTCTAACAAATATATTCTAATCTTATATATACTCTAACAAATATACCATCATCATCATCACTTTAGCTGAAAAACGTCCACTGCTTCCACCAAAGTCTTTCGCATCGTCCGATCCTTAGCTCTCACATCCAGCGGCGCTCCATTGGCCATCGGTTCTTCGGGCTATGTTCCTGCCCTCAGTCTACTAATCCATAGGCCTATATCGGTGACTTTTGTTCGTCTACGAATTTCATCATTTCGAATTCGATCTCGTAGCGAAACTCCGAGCATAGCCGTCTCCATAGCTCTCCAAGTGACCTTGAGCCTTCTTATGAGGTCCATAGGTAGCGACCAAGTTTCAGTGCCATAAGTTATCACTGTTAAAACACATTGGTTGAAGACTTTCGTTTTTAAGCACTGAGGTAATTCGGACGAAAAAAGTTGTGTAGTTTCCCGAACGCTGCCCAGCCGAGTTGGATTCGACGATTGACCTCTCTCTCGAAGTTTGACCTGCCTAATCAGAATGTCTGCCCCAGATAGACGTATTCATCGGGCGAGCGGAAGTTGGAAACTTTTATGGACAGTTATATGCGTACCATAGCCCACAGCACCGATGTCCCAAGAGCTCATTTGACACGCCACTACATCGAAGGCCTACGAAATCCAAGCTAGGGTTTCTCAAAAGCTATTTCATGGAACATATTTTTAGTAAATTTATTTTTGCATCTTGTTCTAGAGTCAAATATTCAAAAATTCTGATCCCTCAATTAAGCCATTATAAAAAATAGCTGACCCGCGCGGTTTCACCCGCGTTCTCGATCGAGGGAACAGTTGAATACCCAAGTAACAATCAAAAGTCCTAAAAAGGTATTGTAGATATCTTGAAGGCAAGAAGACGAATTCCAGCTGTTGACTTGGCTAAAACTAATATGTCCCTTAAGTTATAATTGATTAGATACATTGACTTAGGTAGGTATTAGATATTTAAAAAAACATCAACTTTTAAAAAGATCATTTACTTACATAAAATAAATAAATCATTAATTACATTGAATTATAATAATAAGATAGCGGGCTGCTCACGACACGGATAAACACAAAAGATGTCGACGCTTGAAAGGCAATAATTACTAAGCGACATGTTGTTTTTTTTAAATCATCAAAAATCGCCTATTATGCATTGCTGCTCCATTCCAACGAATTTTAAATGCAGTTTAAAAGATTTGTAAACTGGCATTATAAAGATTATGAGTTTTCTCAATACTTTAAGAAATAGTGTCGGTTAGTAAAAATTTATTCAAAATCACAAACGGGTAAAAATTACTTAGGTACTTACTGACAACAAAATTTCATTGTAAAATTAACCAAGACCCAGTATTTTATAATTGTGTTTGAAGCAAAATGATACATCCAGGATTAACAGATGTTTGACACATAGGTAAAATGATCGCAATAAAAATCAAACAAATTTTCCGCCAGGCAATTTCAACCATAGTACAAATTAAATAAGGTAAGTGTAGGACTTTTTGAACAAATAACAAAGAAATTAGGTTTTAGTAGTTACACAAAATTAAAAACTTCACTAAAATGTTGGTGCTGTTGATCATTATTTATTAGGCCAGCCTTCTCAGTGTTATACAAACTATAAATTTAAATGAATGTAAAATGCGCATTTAATGATCTAACAGTCATAAAATCTTTATAATGCACTTACCTAGTACACATAAGCTACGCGATCAAGCACTTTGTGCGATGCGCGTGCGCACGCGGGTTGTCTATGCGACAGTTTGGTGAAGACATGGTTATTATTTTTTTACCAACCGCCACTCAAAATCTACTTTACAGTGCGGATAAGTGACAAAACAAAATACCTACGTGCATCAGGGATAAGGTCACTTTTATACAAATTTCATATCAGAAATTATCCAGTCGCTATTTCGCGTGGCGACGGCAAGAGGCCGGATGGTATGACTTTGATCCCGAGGAGTGTCGGCATGCCGTTGGTGTGGGATGCCACTTGTGTCGATACACTTGCGCCATCTCACTTACCGGCGACTTGTAAAGCCGCGGGAGCGGCTGCGGAAAATTCAAAATTCAAAAAGTACGCCTGTATTGGTTCAAATTATCAATTTATGCCTTTTGCGGTTGAGACCATGGGTTTGTGGGGGTCTAAAACTCGTCCGTTCGCAAATATTTTAGGTAAAAAATTATTCGAGGCGGCGGGTAGGGAGCTTTTTCCGCCAACGCATCAGCTTGGCCATCCAAAGAGGAAACGCTGTCAGCCTTCTGGGAACCTTGCCGATCGGCAGCAGCGGCAGCCTCGAAGAAGTTTTTTATATATTATAGTTGTACATTTGTTTGTATATTTTGTACATTTGTTGTAAATAAAATAGTTATCTAAGTAACATAAACATTTAAAAAAAACGTCAGGTTAAAAATTACCTAACGACAAAATATATCCTTTTTAGGCAGGTAAATATTACTAGTTTACGTTTTTAAGTCAATTGCATTTAGACAAAAAGTACTAAATGACAATTAATACTAAATAATTAAGGTGTGTTAAAAATAATTAAGGTGTGACCTAAACCCGTACTTTACGCACGCTTTTCCGTGACCTAAGTTGCCTATTTCTGCACGGAGAAGTGTGCGTAAAGTGCGGGTTTATGTCACACTTGCTATAAAATAGTATACGATACTTGTGCCCGAAGTTGTCTATTATTGCACGGTGTGAAGTTAGCGCCCGAGCGCAGCGAGGATGCTAAACGCTAATGTACTATTGCACGGTACCCTAATTATTTTTTAAATAAAAGTAAAAAGGTGCCTATGAAAGTCCCGTCAAAATTTGTGCAGACATTTCGGAGTTTAACCGGCATAAATATCCAGACAGACAGACAAACGGTTTTAAAATAAGTAGTTTTTTTAATGTCAGCATTTAAATTTTTCTAAAATAGTTTCATTTTATACATTTGGTAGGACGCCCTAGAAAACATTGAGAACGTTAGTTCTCTTGGTAGTTTGTGACATTGAGTGAGTTAAAGTATTTTATTCCAAATTCAAAAAGTATACTTATTTATGTTTACCAACAGCAGCGATGAAATTTCTAAAAAGTTTGGATACTATTTCCAAAAACGGAATGAATCTTTTTTTTCTTAGAAAACTTTTACCCCTTTTTTATCTCTTCTTTTTTAAAATTAAATTATCATAAATCCTTTTATAGTGGATACCTACTTCCTAGGAGGAATCTTCCTGCCAAATGTCAAGAGTGTAGCACCTTTTGATATTTCGTTTTTTTTCATTTTCTTAAAATCTATCGAAAATTCAAATTTTCAGGTCCAAAAATTTTAACCCACTTTTTACACCATTTCCCCCCTTTAAGGGTTGAATTTTGAAAAATCCTTTCTTATCTGATGTCTAATTTCCATGAGGAATCTTCCTGCCAAATTTCAAGTTTGTAGCGTTTATACTTTCTGAGATTACGTGATATTTCACGTTTATACAGGTTGTCCGGTAAGTAGTACGACAAACTTAAGGGGGAGATAGGTGGGCGGATAATCTACCAAATATACAATAAAAAAACCGGCCAAGTGCGAGTCGGACTCGCGCACGAAGGGTACCGTAAAAAAAGGCAAAACATCACGTTTGTTGTATGGGAGCCCCCCTTAAATATTTATTTTATTTTAATTTTATTATTTATTATTAAAGTAAAAAAACAACTGAGTATTTTGCGAATATTTCAAGTGTTGCCATTATTGATATCGAGCAAAAAAGGGCAAAAAAATTGCGTTTGTTGTATCGGAGCCCCCTTAAATATATATTTTATTTTGTTTTTAGTATTTGTGGTAATAGCGGCAATAGAAATACATAATTTGTGAAAATTTCAACTTTGGGTACGGAACCCTAAAAATGACCTTAGTAAAAGTGTCACCGCACTGTAATCCCGCACTACGTTTTTGAGCTGTGGTATTCGGAAATTATTACTTTTTACATTTGTTTTTATTAAAAAACAACCTTGAATATTGTAGTTTTTTATTTTTTCCTTTAAAATTTTTCCTTTTCTACTTAAGTTTGGTAAAGTTTTAAACTCTCCTAGTGCAAAAAAAATCCTGAACGCTACCTATTAGCTTAAAAACATGCTCGTTTAATAGACATTTGGAAATGATAAACAGTTTATCATCAAGACATCGTTAAGAATGTTTTAATACAGAAGGCGTACTACCATATTAACGAATATTTAAATGACGACAATGCTTGGGTGTAGCGCTCGCTCTTGCAGGACATACATTTATGTAATAATTCTAAGATTGTTTTGAAAAGAGTAATTGCTGAGTTTATTGCCGGCTCTTCTGAGCAAAAGCAACCTTCCGAACCGTGCACTAGAGTCATTAGAGTAATTAGAATCTGACAATTCATAAGCGCCTGTGAAGGCCTATTTGGATGAATAAACATTTCATTTCATAAACATTTCATTTCATAACAATAATAAGAAAAAAAAATGGAAGAAAGCTAAGTACACGACAAATCACGTTAATCCAGTACTACATCCCAAGCTAACGTGAGAGGCTAGCTGTATTAGAATGCTCAGCTTATAATCTCTAGCAATCTAATCTAATCTATTAGCAAATTTAGCAGCAGGATAAATCTGCCCTTTGGCAGATTTCTAGCTGAGATAATAATATAAAGATTCATAAAAACCCACTCACGGTTTTTTCCACCGCACGCACGATAAAGAATCTTGAAAATCTCATCTTAGAAGTGCCGTGTAAGTAGTAGGTAAATTAGTACCACCTACTTTGTCGCAATTAAATAACTTACCTACTGAAAGTTATAAGTATTATAGGTAAAATAACCCTTTAACTCGTGCATGGGAAGGTCGTCACTGTACATTACTACTTTAGAAAAATATGATACCAAACTCAAACTCAAAGCCAAAATAACTTTATTAAATTAACTCATTACAACTTTTTTCATACAAAGTATTTTAAGTAGTAATCTATGTTAAAAATATGTTTCACAAAGTGGATTGTTGGATGGAGCAATTTATTCAAATGCTTTAAATCTTTAGTTCATGAATTTCCTCGGGTAGGTACCTATTATGTTATTGAAAGTTGAAACGTAGGTAGATAGGTACAATACTCCTGGAGTCCCTAACTCTACTGAGCCGAGTTGTTGGTACAGCAAGATTAATCAAGTGTAGGTATTTATAGGTACATATAACATCTATGTACTTATAATAATAATAGTGTATCTAGCTTATTTCTAGCGTTCAAGCAAAGAGTGTCGCTATTCTTAAAAAAAAAACTTGATGTAGGCACCTCTACCCCAGGAACCCCGAGTCTAGATGCAAGCAAGCACGATGTGCACGGTGCACAGAGCAAGCACAGACATTCCTATCAAGCAGTGCTTCATTCTGCCAACTATCAACTTACGCCATGTTCTGCAAACTTGAAACGTTTACATTACGAATTGAATTTCGTTTGTACCATTGAGGATTGTATATCTGGTTTGTACAAATAATCTGCTTTAGTTAGTAACGCCATCTAGCTCCATCTAGCTCTGATTACAACAAAAAATAAGAATATAGAATGGATTTCAACAATCGGACGCTAGGTGTCACTATGCTTGAGATTGAAATGTATGTTATCATTAAAAACGTCAGTTCCAATCTGAAATAATATGCCAAATAACTAGCTATGCTACATATCAGTAATCTGTGCAAATAACAATCTCCGCTATATAATTGATTGTAAGTCTACGAACCGCTATACAATATTGTAGTGCGGATAAGCCTATGGGTTCGTCTGTAGGTCTTTAGATAGATCTTCAAAAAGTTATGGAGATTTCAAAATGACTTTTCTCTACCTAAGTCCATAGTAGGCGAGTTGCGGTTTTAAAATCGTAAAGGTGTACCTATACTATATCCTAGTAATGTTTCAACTATAGTGTGGAAAATTATAAAATAATTTGAGAATACATTTCAAAAATACTGTCTATTTTTTATTTTTTTTTTTTTTTTTGGGGAGGACTTAAAGGTGGAGGTCTGAGGGACCATAGACACCCTTACGCGGACTTTTCGGTGAGCGCTTAGGGCTCTCAACCGAGTTTACAAATTTTAGACGACTGACCGCTGAGGGCGCCCCGGTTGGGGCACGAACCTCGGCTCAGGGCGTCGTCGGGGGGCACAAAATAGTGGGACGGACTTCGCCTAAGCGATTTAGAGGAGTTTTAAGGGACGGTCGGATTACTGGTACGGCTCGGGCCAACTACTGGGGACGAGACTGACTGAGTGGGACGTCGCGACGGGCCTCTCCGGCGAGGGCGAAAACGCGGGCGGTGTTGTATTTGTTTCTTCAGGGCTGCGCGAGCCTCCCTATCCTTAATCTGAGCTAGAATACTGTCTATTAAATTTCTTTAAATTTCTTACTGTGCATGGTTGGACAGTTGGACTATTACGTGTTCCGACTGGTGAACTGAATGATAAGTAAATCTGTATTATATTTATATTTATTTTATAATGCATTCTACTGACTGACTGATCTATCAACACACAGCTCAAACTTCTAAAAGAATTGCGCTAAAATTCGACATTCAGGCAAATAGGTTATGGAGGTTAATGTTTGTGATTAGGATAATACCTATATGTTAAAAGTCTTTGGGATAATATAACCCACCAAAAACATTCTCATGTAAAATGTTGCCGCCAAGAAACCATATGGCACGCACTGTCAAAAAGTAATTAGATCTCATGTAGAGCCAAGCTTCTAACTCTACACGCCCTAACTCTACAAGCTCTAACTTCACAAACTGTACACCTTAGTCAAAATATGTGGCTTGGCCGTTTCGCTACATTCACATGGGCGTAAGGTGAAACATTTATTCACTGTTCGTTACTTTTCTGTTTTTGTAGTAACGAAACGGCCAAGTCACATATTTTGACTAAGGTGTACAGTTTGTGAAGTTAGAGCTTGTAGAGTTAGGGCGTGTAGAGTTAGAAGCATGGCTCTACATGAGATCTAATTACTTTTTGACAGTGCGTGCCATATGGTTTCTTGGCGGCAACATTTTACATGAGAATGTTTTTGGTGGGATTTCACTTCTTTTTGTAAATTGCTTGTGACAATATTTTCGTTTCAATAAGAAACAACGCCATGTAGTTTTTCTCCCTAGTAGGTAGTGCCCTTACGCCCCCAGATCGGAATCATGATAGGTTTCCCCAAATTCGGCACAAGTATACAATTATTGTAGTTCATCACAGTGGTCTACAACATATCGCACGTCTATTTCTTCATACATTAAGTATGTCAAGGAATAGAAATATACGATGACGGCGAGGTCCCACCCAGCTCTACTTCAAGTGAAACTATTTCCCAAACAATCCATGCTAACTTTTAAATCAGTTGGAAAATCGACTATGTTCAAACAAAATAACGAAACTTGATTATATGTAACTTTTTGCCTATATAAATCTCTAAGAATGAAACCATAGCTCGTTTCAATTAGAGACAACGCCATCTAGTTTTTGAAGTGAAAACTTCTTTGGACTGCCTCTGTATTTTTGTTGTTTATTAGTTTTATAAAGGTTGTATTATTATTTTATTAGGTACCATCGTATAACTGTTCCATACATACCGAAGAGCACTAAAACGAAATATAGATATCCAGTACCTACCTTGAGAAGTACGTTTGCCCGCAGACTTTAAGGCGATGATAGCTCAGTGGTAAGTGACGTCGAATACCGCGACGAAGGTCGTGGGTTCGAATCCTACAATGAGCTTGAACTTTCGGTGAAGGAAAACATCGTGAGGAAACCATAGCACGGTGGTAGGGTACTTTGTAGTACCCAACTGGCTGGCTACCACCCTCAAGTTGAAAACCTGTCGCCAAGCACCTATCGGTGTGTTCCGACAGCTGCACTTGAGAGCCAGTTCCCATCTAGGCTTTGTGTGCTTACCAGCTTCGGCCACATCATCACTTACCATGGTGAGATTGTGGTCAAACACAAGCTTATCCAGAATAAAAAAAAAAAAAAACTTTATGATTACAATGCCCCACGATTGTACAATGTTTTTGTCTACATTCAATAATTATTGTTCACTAAGTAACTTTCAGCTTAAACAGAAAATTGAAAATTGGTTAAGTAAATATAGTTATGAGGATACAGAACAAATCTTATATAGTATTCAATAAATATTAAACATGCTAAATACACACAGACACACAAACACAAACACACACACACACAACACAACACACACACACACATACACACACACTTCTTATATCACGATTAATTTATATTGTTAATTGCATGACACCTAATTTAATTTGATTTCTAGCTTTTATTTTTAGATTTAACTTTATATTGATCACTTTTAAATGTTGTCAACTATAAGTAGGGAAGGAGCTGACCATTAGTATACAGGCTTTGCCTACCATAAAGGTCAGATACTTCGGCCTAATTGTGTTTTTTATTTGGTCAAATAAAGATTTTTATTTATTTATTTTATTTTACATTATTTTTAGCATTCCGTACCTCAAAAGGTAAAAAAAGAAACACTTATAAGATCACTCTCTTGTCCGTCTGTCAGTGTGTCATCACCGATTTTCTCAGGAACGCGCGAACGGGTGGACCTAGCAAATTGAAATTTATACCAGATTGTGAGGTCTATAGTCCCTATTAGGTGTATAAAAATCCGGTCAAATGCGAGTCGGACTCGCGCACCGAGGGTTCCGAACAAACTTGTAAATAGTTCGTTCATCACAGTAATGGAGTCTTGAGGAATTATTTAAATTTTTTTTCGATTACGTTTTCGATTACCTTATTGGAAATAGGTACCAACCCAACTAGCAAAAGAATGTGCTATAATAGTCGCGGCCACGTTTCTCTTTCAGCTAATTAGTTGTATAAATATCCCGTATAAGTTAAATAAAAGTGAAGTAAACGTTTACTCAATGCGAATTAGGCACAAATTATATTACTAAATACTGCTATATCAGTAGAGTAATTGTAGAAAAAGGAGCAAAATTGTGGAATAAATAGTTATTAAAAGTAGAACTGGACACAATTTAGAGCAGTAATTGCAATATCACTGCAATTACTCTACTGTTTGATTCAGTTAAAGGTCTCTCGTTGCTACTAATCAACAAAATAGTGGAGTAAATGATGTCGTTTTGCTACAATTGAACATTTGAATAAAGTCTACTTTACCCAATGTTTGTTTTACATGAAACTGAATTATGATCAGAAAATGTAAAATTGAAAATATCTGTTAAAAGTTTAAGTAGGAAACCTACAAAATTTTTGCATATTATGTAAAATCTATGCATTCCTGTATGCAAAGTAGATGTGCCAAATAACTTTATCGATGAAATGATATGCGTGATTTAACATACATTCGTGGGCCAAGTCAACTGTTTGATAATTTATCATCATAAATAATAAATAATTTATTAATATTGACAAAGAATTCATTTCGCCATTTTTAGTCAGTATTTAGCTATTATAGCACAACAAAACAATTAATTGTAGAATAATAGTAATGTTGTTGCTCTTATAGAACATAATACGGCCATTGTATGTAACTTTAGGGTTCCTTATTCAAAATGATGAACAAAGCCGGGCTTGAAAAACCGTTAAAAAATGGTACCGTTATTGCTCCTAGACAGAATTAACGTTATTCTAAAAATAAGGTTCTGAAATATAACGTAATTTTTAGGTCATTTTATCGTTATATATATATTTAAAGTTAATATAAAACTTAATTCATTACTATACTGATTCAGCTATATTTATGTCAGGACTAACACAACTTTCGTTAAGGAGCTTGCACATTTTAATCATGCTGGCCCCGTTATCATTTGTTACGCAATATTTTTTTTGTTTAGTTCTGTGTTAATACGGAACCGTTGAAGGTTCCACCAGTAAATTTTTCAGGTTGATGTTAACTTTGATTAGATCTGCAAAAATTACCGAATCGCTTTTATTCCACATTCAATTGAATAAATGAGACGTAATAGCATTCAAAGCAATTAAAGTTTAGTTACAGTAATTCGAAAGCTTTTATTTGACTAGTAGATTAACGGCTCTGTAAAAGAAATTTGATGCAATTTCGTAAAAAGGCAGTTATTATTCAACAGTTCAAGAAAATAATGTGGAGTAACAATTGTATAATAACTACTAAGAAAGCCATTTGGCGAATCAATAACGCCTATAACACTTTTATTGCTCTCACATGTTGTATAAATAAGAAATGGAGACTATTATTCGATTGATGAAAAAACACACTATAAGGATATATAAAAAACCATTATACGACCTAGTTATTTCAATTTCAGCTAAATTGTTGCGAAAAGCGCTTTTACTCCACAATCCGGTAACCATGTAGCTACTATTCAAAAATTATTCGATCTTTATTTGTATAACGGTTTCTTATTCGACTACTTTGCTAGTTGGGAATTAAGCTAGACCTCAAAATTGTATGAGCTCCGATACAACTCAGAGGTCTATCTTAATTGGTGGTACTATGTATGTATGGGGACCCCCTTTAATTTTAAACTTTTTTTACTTTTTGGAATTTTCCCTTTATTTGTGCTGTAAGACCTTGCTTTTTGCCAAATTTCGTGATTCTAGGACAACGGGAACTACCATATAGGTTTTCGACCCAAAACCTATAGGGTACTTCCGGTTGACCTAGAATCATCAATTTTGGTTTAAAGCAAGGTGTTACAGCACAAGTAAAGGGAAAATTCCGAAAAATATAAAATGTTGAAAACTAAGTTAAATTTTGGTACTTACAAATTTCCGCGAAAATCACAATTTGCCCATATCTTTTTCTCGTGTTGACTCAGGACCCTGATATTTATACACCTAATAAGGACTATTAGACTTCAGTATCTGGTATAAATTTCAACATTCTAGGTCCACCCGTTTCTGAGATAAAACCGTCTAAAATCTATAGGGTAGTTCCCGTCGACCTGAATCACAAAATTTTGCCAAAGGCAAGGTCTTACAGCACAAATTAAGGAAAAATTTAAAAAAAAAAAGTTGAAAATTAAAGGTTGTCCCCATACATACATAGTTGACGCATTCCCTATTTAAGGGGTTGGGGGATAAAAGTTTCAAGTTTTAAATTTTTTTTGTTGTTTGTGTACTAATATTAGCCTAAATACCAAATTTCAGCTTTCTAGGACTTCAGAAAGTACCATTTATGAATTTTGATGGTCATCGGGGGTTTTTAGATATCAATAAAATCTAAAGTATAACAGCTATGCAATTGAAACTTTATGTTTAATAAGTCTGCTATAGGCATCATATTCTGAGAATTTTGTTTATCTGGTATAATCCAAAGCGAAGTTATGAGGGTTCAAAAATACGACGAAGCGCTTCGAGAAAAGGTAGGTAGCGCCCCTGCGTTTTCGCTTCTCTGGCTTTTCTTGGCGGGGGGGCACTCCCGTGCCCCCAGATATCTCACCCATATCTCACCTCGCTTATGCCGTTCACAGATTACTCATATGTAGCTAGCTGGCACCGTTCATTTGAAGTTTCGAATGATTATCGCATCTCTCTATTTTTTTTTTTATGAATTAAATAAATAAAATTGACAAAATATAATATCTAATCTATGAACTGTAATTATTAACCATGAATCAACCCGTGATGCTCAATAAGCTTTTTTGGTGATAATCAATCGAATACGTCGTATTTGTTACTTACTTACTTACTAGTCAGTCCAGTCTGTGTCAGTCTGTGATACTCTTTTTATCTGGCATCCCTGCCGGGTGTGTGTGAGCGACGTCTAAATTGTGTATCTGTAAATTACTTATTTTTAAGTGTAAACAATGGTTTTTTCTAATAACAGAATAGTTTATTGTTAATCATTATAAAAAAACTCATTGCCAATGACATAATTTAAGAGTTTTATACGTTTATACATTGATGTGAGATTCCCGTGCTTTGTCTTCGTGTGTGACAATTACTCAAAATGGCGCATCAACTAGCACCGTCTGTAAATTGTTCATTAGACGACATTGACCTCAGCGCTCTAAAGGTAAACTTTTCAAGTAAACTGTTTATCGTGTTAACAAATTTTAGTACACCTTAAGAAAGCTGCACCCTGTCTCTCTCAAAAGAAACTGGGCAAAGGGCAATGATCTCACAGGGCGTGAATCATAACTTGGGTAGATTCTCTTTGATTTGTTTATTATGCTCCATCCACAATGAAATTTTTGTACTTCATTACAGGATCCAGCTGGAATATTTGAACTTATTGAAGTAGTCGGAAATGGGACGTATGGCCAAGTATACAAGGTATTTAATCATGTATTTTTCAAATTGAAATATGAGGGTTAAAGAATACAGGTCTTTTTACAGTATTTTATTTATATTTTTGTAAAGTATATTGTCAACAGCACTAGGAATCATTTGTAAGGTGGTACCAGTGTTCAACCCAAAATTAAAATAATTATAATTTATAACAATATTGTTGATAATATCAGTTACAAAACATCCAATCTTCTATTGTCTCAATTATCTACAAAGTTACCTATTAGTGAAAATTAAAGTTAATAGGTCTCAATAAAAGCATTACAATTAGAGAGTAGAGACTATTAATGTCAATGAACTTAATTTGTGAACAATTGTGTGCATTTCTGGTTGTTTGGGAGTAATTAAATTGATCATTCTATGACTATTCCAGAATATTTGATGTATGTGTTGGGAATAAATAAGCTGAGTCGTCTTATTAGTACCTATATATTTACTAGTATGTATTTCTTGTTAAAGTGATTTTATTTCTTGCTTACATCAATTAAACACATCTAAATCAAATGTACTGTAAGGTTGATAATATACTTTATCAAATATATAAAAAGTCAAAACTGATAAAAACATTAATCTAAAATCTTAATTCATTTGTTGTTTTTACATTTGTTATTTTGTATTCTAAACCCTTAAGTCTTGTTTTAGTTGTGACATTAAGTATTGTCACTTTGAATGCCAGTAATGGTAAAGTTTGTGGGTCTTATTATCTCTAAATAAGCTAGAATATTTGTGTAAAAAGATGTAAAGCATTTTTTTTTATTCTGTAGCAGTTGAGAGAGAGACTAGAGATGTCATGAATAGTGATTTTGCTGAATACCTAATAGTAACTGAATAATCAAGGCATCTCTAAACAAAATGCAAATATTAGGTTGGGGAAAAAGTCTTTTCGCATTATTGTGTGTATGAACTTGTAATAAAATCTCATTGGATATACTATTTGTATCTGGCTGATTTTGGTATCATTGAAAGTTTAAATTTTAAAGAACATCATTCCAAATTCAAATTAGGAAAATGTGTGATTTTCATTTGTTTTTCGTACTGTCAAGATGAGTGAATCTAGTGAAGAAATTCGATAAATTTTCTACAAAAAAAGTAAAAATGCAACGCAAAACGCGAAAAAAAATTGCGATGTTTATGGACCTAGTGCAGTGTCTGTGAGAGTAGCACAAATTATATAATTTGTGCACTCTCACAATTATAATAAGCGTTTTCAATCCGGAAATTTTGATATCAAAGATGCACGTCGCTCTGGTCGCCCTAATACGGATAAAATGGATGCCATTTTTGTAAAAGTGGAGCAAGATCGGCATATCAGTAGTTACGACGTAGCTGAAGAACTGGGAATTGACCACAAAACATAAATAATAAATAAATAAATATCCTCTGACATTTGGACATTTTTCACACACGGCTATCTGATCCCAAACTAAGCACAGCTTGTAATATGGAAACCAGATGACTGATATACTACATATACTACTTTTTTTTTGTAAATACATACTTAAATAGATAATTACACCCAGACTCAGGACAAACAGACATGTTCATGCACACAAATGTCTGTCCTGGATGGTTTATGAAGAAGCTGATAACTGGTGATGAAAAGTGGATCACGTACGACAAGAACGTGCGAAAAAGGTCGTGGTCAATGGCCGGTCAGGCTTCACAGACTGTGGCGTAACCCGGGTTAACTCGCAACAAGGTGATGCTGTGTGTGTGGTGGGATTGGAAGGTCATTATTAATTATGAGCTGTTACCACCAAGCAGGACCATCGATTCTGAACTCTACTGCGAACAACTGATGAGATTAAAGCAAGAAGTTGAGAGAAAGCGGCCGGAATTAATCAACAGAAGGGGTGTGGTTTATCATCATCATAACGCTAGACCTCACACATCTTTAGCCACTCAGCAAAAATTAAGAGAGTTTAGCTGGGAGGTGTTAATGCATCCGCCGTATAGTCCTGACCTTGTACCTTCAGATTTCCACCTGTTTCGGTCTCTTCAGAATTCTTTAGGCAGTGTCAGGTTAACATCACGAGAGGACTGCCAAAACCACTTGTCTGGTACCTACATACTTTAGTTAAATGTAAATAAACTATATTAAAAAATGTTTTGAATTTTCTTACAAAATGCGAAGAAACTTTTTCCCCAACCTATTACATTTTTTTCTTTACAAATTAATATTTTTTTATATCAAACAAGCTTTTTCTTTCAACAATTTTGACAACAAGAAAATAATGTTAATGTATTTGTAAGTTTAATATTAATAGTTTAAATAAAAATTTGGCCTTTGTGTGTTGATAAATTGGCATCCAGCAGGCTGAAAATAAGCTCTGTGTGCACAGTCCGCATGCAGAGCTTATTTTCTGCTGGAGCGGTGAGACTTCTTAATTGTTTCAAGCAATCAATGGTCACCAAGCAATCAGAAAATAAATAAATACATAGTTGTCAGTAGTCACATAACATCAGTTGACTTGTTTGTCAAACTTTTTAGGTCTTTATTACGAAAAATGTAAAGCTATACTAATTCATAACAAAATGACTACAACTATAGTATAAAAGCGAAATATCACTCACTGAATAATCACAAATTCTCACAGAGCATTAACACTAAATTTGGCAATATACCTACTCCCTATTAAGAATTTAACCTGCTAAGATGGTATCAGGGACAGGGATGTAACCATGTGCGACAGCTAGTTAATTATATGTTGAATTTCTTTTAAGTCTTTTGTTATAGATTTGAAGTGGCACTGGTCAGGGGTCTGTGTGACAGGAAAATAACAAAAAATATTGTATTTCAAGTTGCAATAAACTTTCAATATTTCTGTGATCATTCAGACCTACATTTGGATAGTTTTGACTTTATTTCAATACATACATTATTTAATTTAAATATAATTTCCTAAACGTGTTCTAGCTATTGCAACACTTGTAGGTTTGCATGTCATTAAATGCAAAACCATTTAACAATACTGTTACTTGATTAATCTTACCATGGGAAGGGTCATATTTTCAAAAAAGGAATATTTTTCTTTATACTTACATTAAGACCTTTGATCTGACATTTTATTATTAGTGGATTGTGTAAGGTTTATATCTCGGAACGCTGGTCTTGCTATCACAAGTTATAAGATTATATCATTCATTGAATATGCTGATTTCACAAAAAATATTTTTACTGTATTTCCATCTTTATTGTTTGTAAATATAGATCACTAGCTATCCCCCGCAGTTTCACCCGGGATTTTATCTTTTCCTGTTATAAAAAGTACCTAGCCTTATTCCAGGATATAAACTATTTGTGTGCAAGTTTCATCACGATCGTCTTAGTAGTTTCGGTAGTTCATAGCGTCTAAATATAATATGGCCGACCTCACTACCGCGCTCTTTCCCTGCCCATGACATGACTGCCCAACAAGCACACGCGCGATCATTATTTTGCAATATCAATATTGAAATCAAATGATGTAAAAGCATCTTTGTTCAAACTACATTTCATAAATAACGTATTTATTTTGATAAGGATTAGTACAAAGGTCTGATTTTGGTCGGCATTTCTATCGACTTTGAAAATGTAAAAAAGTTGTGACATATGGTATCGCGAGGTTTTTTTGTAGGTATTGTTATGATCTTTAATATTGTAGAACATTTTTTCGTTCTATCTTCAAAAGTTTCAGCAGCGCATGCAATGAACAACATTTTATGGCAATCTTTTTTACACCTTATTTTACATTATTGAAGTTTTAATAGGGATCCCTAATTTTTTCTAGTAATAAATATAATCTATGTTACTCAGGGATAATGTAGCATTCTAATGGTGAAAGAATTTTTTGAATAGGTCCAGTAGTTTTTGAGTTTATTTGTTACTTACATACAAATCTTTCCTCTTTATAATATTGGTGTAGATAAGAATTATAACACATTTAATGTTGTTACAGGGTCGTCACACCAAAACCGGGCAACTTGCTGCCATCAAAGTTATGGATGTCACACAGGATGAAGAGGAAGAAATAAAGCTTGAGATCAATGTGCTTAAAAAGTATTCAAACCATCGTAACATTGCCACTTACTATGGTGCTTTTATCAAAAAGAGTCCACCAGGAAAAGATGACCAGTTATGGTTGGTTATGGAGTACTGCGGTGCTGGTAGGAACTATAAAATTTTAGTCTCATATTTTTTTACTCCATGATTGAGATTGACTCAAGAAACTTAACATCTTTTTAGGATCTGTTACTGACTTGGTGAAGTCCACAAAAGGGCAGTCACTGAAAGAGGAATGGATATCATACATATGCAGAGAAATTTTACGAGGTCTCAGTTATTTGCACTCAAACAAAGTTATTCACCGGGACATTAAAGGACAGAATGTGCTGCTTACTGACAATGCTGAAGTTAAATTAGGTATGATATAAATATTTGATAAAAAATTTGCTGTGTGGTGGTTTCAGCAATATCTTAGCAGCTCTTGGTGACTTTTTTCAGTAAGAGTTTTAGTGTAATCTGCTCTACCCACTTTAATTATACTTTCGAAGTTCTGAATAGGTCCCTACTAACTTTACTAATGAAAAAGAATGAAAAATTACTGTTATTGTTTCTATTTGTCGAAAAGTACTGCTGAATTAGTTTTTTCATAAATTTTTGTTTATAGCTTTGAGGTCCTAAACAATTATTTTTGCCAAATTTGATTGACATCGGTCATATAGTTTTCAAGTAGATTAGTTGTGATATACAGGCGGATGGACATGGCTATCATATTAGGTGTTTGGACGGAATCCATCCATCAATAAAATAAATACCGAAATTCCATACATACTTTCAACCCACACTTAATTTAACCCTTTCAAGATTCCTGGTCCCTAGGCTATATATATACCAAAACTATATATATAACACCTGTGCCAAAAGTCGAAGCTTCTAGACCAGGGGTCGGCAAACTTTTTAGACAAAGAGCCAGATTCCAGAAAAATATCGACTTCTCGGAAGCTCAAAGAGCCGCAGTTTTCTGTTTTAGGTTTTTCACTGTATTCCAAATTTTAATAGTACTGTAGTAAACTGTGTTTGGGTTCGAAATAAAGACAATTATTTGACTCGCGGTATTTACGAAATATTTGATCTCATATGCACCCCAAAAAATATATTTTGAGGGGAACTTGAAGAGCCGCATGCGGCTCGCGAGCCGCGGTTTGCCGACCCTGTTCTAGACCCATCAGTTTAGGCTGTGCGTTGTGTATAAGCTTTACTAAGTCGTAGACAGTATTAACAAACAATTTTTTGTTTATAGTGGATTTTGGAGTGTCTGCACAACTCGATAGGACTATAGGTAGAAGGAACACTTTCATTGGTACACCATACTGGATGGCCCCTGAAGTGATTGCTTGTGACGAAAACCCAGATGCTACCTACGACAATCGCTCTGACCTCTGGTCCCTCGGTATAACTGCTCTCGAAATGGCTGAGAGTCAACCTCCACTCTGTGATCTTCATCCTATGAGAGCACTGTTTCTTATTCCAAGGTAATTCATCCAAATTTAAACTGATTGATATTTGCGTAAAAATGTACTAAATATGATTATATTATTTCAGAAACCCGCCGCCTCGTTTAAAGTCAAAGAAATGGGCTAAAAAGTTTCATAGTTTCATTGAAACAGTACTCGTGAAAGACTACCATCAAAGACCCTACACTGAGCAGCTTCTGAAACATTCATTCATACGGTAAATATATTTGACTATATTTGACGTGATGATTATCAACTTATTTAATATTTGGTACATCAATATAATAGCGCGAATGTCTTATTTTTATGAAAAGAACCTACCTTGGGACACTTAAGAAATTTGTTCACTTTAGTTATTTTGTATTACAAATAAAAATAAGCCTAATAAATATGATATAAAACCACTTCATCACGAGACCATAGCACAACCTCAGTTATGGTTAAAATGCGTTCAAAATTATATTCTAAATATGCAAAATTTTACGAAAGTAAGAAAACATATTTTTATGACATTTTGTTCTATAATTTTATTGATTAAGTAAGTTACTTTTCTAAGTTTTGTAGACTTTCATAAACATGCTACAAAAAGGAATAGTTCTCAAATAGGTAGGTATATAGCCTCTTTCATTCGCCTGATCATAATTTTTTATATAATATACAGAGACCAACCAACGGAACGGCAAGTGAGAATACAGTTGAAGGACCATATAGACCGGTGTAAAAAGAGAAAGCAGGACAACTCGGTGCGGGAAGACTACAAATACTCAGGGTCGGAAGGCGAAGAGGAAGAGAACGCAGTCGCCGGGGAGCCTTCCTCGATAGTGCACAATGCGGCCGCGCACCAGGGCGGGGACACGCTGCGCAGGAACTTCCAACAGATACAAGAAGGCCCCAGGTTAGCTTTTTTTATCATACATATCATCAGTAGTGTCTGCCCGTAGGTTCGGTTTCGGCCAGAAAAGTGCCGATCCTTTGGGTCGTGCTGAAACTACTACCCGTACTTTCGGATCTATTTCGTCTCGTCATTTGTTAAATTTAAAACTCTGTTTTTTTTTCATTGTTCATGTCTTGAAATAACGGTCCGCAAATTTTTATTTATAATTTTCGAAGATTTTAACACCCTATACAGTATACATAACAGTTTCGGTTTCGGACGAAATTAGAACCATAACCGAACTTTCTGTTTCGGCAAAAACAGGTATCGGTCGAACACTACATCAGGTTGACAAACAGACATACGGTCCATCTTATGGTAAGTGGTCACCGCCGTACGCTTCGCAAATGTGTTGCCGGCCCTGTTGTGTACGGATTGACAATGTGCAGAGCTATATTTACGCCCTTTTTGAAAAAAATGTCATAGCCCTGAGGGAATACCTTAATGGGCTCATTCCACCAGGGGTCCTAATAGTCCGCAGTGTCCTACTGAATCTTTGGGAAATAATCTTTAAAAGCTTGCTTCTGTCTTTTATCTGTGTACGCTTTCTTCTAATGTGATAATTTCTCAAATGAATCAGAACGGCCGATGCACCTCAACCCCAACCACCACCTAAACGCAACAGTAAACGTGAGGAGCGTGAAGAAATTCCAGGTAAATATAATTAAACTTTTCAAAACGATGCGATATATTATTAAAGGCAACCTGTATGTATTTATATATGTATGTTGTTTGTTGGTACTCTAGAGCCTGGCCCACCGGCGAGGCCTTCCATTCCACAAAGACTGATTGTTGTGCCAGATCCACAAGCACAACAGCCTAATAGATATAGGTAAATATTTGTTTGGACTAACATTTCCTTTTTTTTCATCCATGTACTGATGTTAGAAACAGAACATTTGTTTCAAAAAGGTGCAGAGGTACTTAAAATTTTCTTTAATTTTACTTTCAACTTCTCATTCTTACTTAAGGGTTCATTGTCAATTAATCCATTCTTTACTAACACGTATACTATGAAAAATCTAATCTCAAAACTTGATTTGCCTATGATCAGCAGCTAAGCCTCTGCATTAATATGTCTCACAATCAGTGAATCTACACACCATGCCTTGTTCTTTTATAAACAGAACAATGTTTTAATCATTGCGTAAACTTTTAGGGCTGATAATAATCATTAAAAAAAAATGTTTACTCTATTGATCACAATCATTTGAAAACCATTTCAAAATGACAGTGTATTAAATATATGAGTGGTGACAGGCCTCTACCGCCCACGCCCAAGTCGTCGGGCTCGTCGAACAGTTCGGGCTCCAACAATGGCACGCCTCCCGCCAGCGGACCGCAGCCGCCGCCCCCGCAACGTGGCTCTCATCACATGTTCAAACCTATGGTGAGTACACTACTGTACTCTACTACTGTCTAGTCTAGGTACTCTACCCACAAACGCAGCATTCAAATTTTTCCATAGATCGGCATCATTTTGTCTGATATAAAACCCTCTAATATACGTCAAAAGTGACAATTCTATAGGGTATTTTTAGCGACCTTTATAGTAGGACTATGAAATGATGACTTAATTAAACGGAAATAATACGAAAGGGTGCTTATCGCTTTGGCGATAACACCGCATACTTTGTTATAAGTACTGATTCACATTCACATATTTAGAGTCACACCAAAATGACTTGTTAAAAAATAACAAAAGTTCACATACTGCACATCTAAGGTCGCTCCACGACGGAATGATTTTGACTTTACCATAATTTAAAAAGTACACCCAACAATATACCTCAAGTTTATTGTTAACTTCAAGTCTCGAGTGAATAGGTAACTTCTAGGTAAGCGTGCACCACTGAGATCACTCATCACTTAAGATCAAGTGAGATTGTGGTCAAACGCAAAACTATGTTCAATAAAAAAAAATCGTCAACATATAAAATAAATATATCCTCGGACATTTTTCACACACGGCTATCTGATCCCAAACTAAGCAGAGCTTGTACTATGGAAACCAGATGACTGATATACTACATATACAACTTTTTTTTTGTAAATACATACTTAAATAGATAATTACACCCAGGCTCAGGACCAACAGACATGTTCATTCATGCACACGTGTGTCCTAGATGGGAATCGAACCCACGACCTGCGGCGTGATAGGCAGTGTGTTAACCAACCACGCCAACCGGCCCGTCAAAGAATACATGATTAATATCTCCTAATAGAGAAAGATTTTTCTCTCAAATTAATTACCAGTACTGGCGTACTAAGGGCGTAGTAAAGTTGGATCAGAGATTTGCTTTGTTTGTGCCTCATTGTGTTTCCAATTTTAAGTAAACATCCAGTCCTACATATCGGCTAGCAAAGATTGTGAGAGGCAGTTAGCACTGGTCTACTAGCTTCTATGTAATTATTACATTGTCGCGTACCAATGTGCCATGAACCCATGTCAGCTATACATTATATTTTTTGATACAGTTGCTCAAAAAGTGGTGTATTGCAGGGACGTATAGCGTTCGGGATGTGGGCTATTACATACTAGTGCTTTTTTTTTACCTTTCCCGAACTCGTGCGTCTCTTTCCCAACTGTCAAAATAATGTCTATTAAAAAGAAAAACCAACCATGAAGTTTTTATTAAAGAGTTTTTGTGATTCATACAAATACGTATATTTCTAAAAAGAAGCTACTAATTTATTTCAATATCAGATTTAATGATTTAATTGAATGAGTTAGGTTAGGTTTCATTTCATTTCATCTCATTAAATTTCATTTTCATTTCATATCAATAAAAAAAATATACTGAAGACTAAGCTGTATGGATAGTTCCCCTTGGGTGAAGAAAAAAAAACTCTGCTTATATTCTACGGTTGGCGCCATTTTCCAGAAATTTTCTTTGCGAGTTTAGTTGTTAGTTGCATAAAATGAGTAATTTCGACCCTATTTTTTTTTAAATTAACACCACCGGAATCACTATAATTGCACAAACATTGTATGACAAATATACATGAACAATCATACGAAATTAATAATTACCAATTTCAATGTACATGTGTACTATAACTTTTATAAGAAATAAATGATTTGTTAGTTGAGTTTATTGTGTTTTTATTAAATTGTTTCATTGGGGGGGTGGAGTTGCTCGCGTCCGTAGGAATCACCATCTTTGTCGCCCTACACGTGCCCCCTGGGTGGTGCTAAACGAGTAACAACGCCGAGCAACAGGCGGCGGTTAAGTAACCTGTCTTAAGGGAATTCACAAACCTTGAGGAACTAAATCTCCCAAAAAATGTGACATTGGTACCTTGGGAAAGTGCCAGTTGTATACTTCCCAACCCCAATTTTGTTATGAAGATGAATAATAATGAGAGTATTTTGTCATGCGATCCGGCTAACCCCCGGCGCTCTCTGGTACCCGGGCCAGAGGGTGTGAAATTGGCTACCGAAGACTCCGTAGAAGTGGGCAACCAGGCTCCTACGACAGTAAATGCTACTGGAAATCTAAAATTTATTCAGCAGGCCTTCCACCCTAGTCTATTTTCAAGCAGACCAAGAAGTGCATCTATAGGGAGCAAAACCAACCAACCCCTTAGTGCTAGTAACTCTCCAAAAACTACTCAAAAAGACTCAGCAGAGTGCCAACCAAGTCCCCCAGACTGGCAAAGAGTACCTACAAGTCAAAACAAGAAGCGGAAGACAACGTGCCAAACCCCATCCCCAGAAAGACTACAAACAACCAATAGGTACAGTGGTCTGCCCATAGACTTGACGGAAGAGGTGCAAGCACCAGAAAAGAAAATAAGCAAACCTCCGCCTATAATCTTGTATGGAATAGAAAATGTCGGCAAGCTAACAGAACTATTAGAAACGGTCACAGAAAGAGACCAGTTCACATACAAAATAGTGAATAGGAACCAACTCAGAATCAACTCGAATTCTGTTGAATCTTACAAAAAGCTCATAGACGTAGTTCGGAAAAAGGGGCTTATAGGACATACCTTCAACAGAAAAGAAGAAAGACACTTTAGAGTAGTTATTAAAAATCTGCACCACTCAACACCACACGATAAAATCAGAGAGGATATAGAAAAAACAGGAAATACCGTCTTTGGTGAAGTTAATAATGCCAAATATGGACCGGAAAAAATACCAACATCTACATTCTTTGTTAATCTACTGAAAAGCGAAAACAATAAATTAGTCAAGGATATTAAATATATACATCAGCAGGCAGTAATAATTAAGGATCCCAAAAGGAGAAACACTATAATACAGTGTCAGAGCTGCCAACAGTATGGCCATTCCAAAAATTACTGCATGAGACCCTATCGATGTGTCAAATGTGCACAATCACACAAAACAGCTGACTGCCCCAGACATGATCGCAACACACCAGCTGTATGTGCCCTGTGTCACGGTGCACACCCAGCTAATTATAAAGGATGTGAGGTGTACAAAGAAATCTGGTCGAGGAAAACCAATAGAAGCAATTACATGAAAAGTAAGGGAAACATAGGCAACCTTACATCAGAAAAAGTTAACCAGCCACAACAAAAACCTAGCTATGTAAGGGAAGGTGTTGGGAATAAAACATATGCTGATAGTCTTAAAACTGGAACAAATAGAAGCTCTCAACAGGAAACTGATATAATGAAAGAATTAATTATCAAACAGACAGAGAAGTTTGACGTCATACTACAACAAATGAGTACCTTAATGGGTCTCATAATAACAACGCTTGTCACCAAGCTAACAAAATAGGTCTACGGTTAGCCACTTGGAACATCAATGGACTTGCTCCTAACAAAGATGAACTGCAAATGCTGATGAGAGAGCATAAGTTGGACATTGTTTTAATTTCTGAAGCACACTGCTCCAGCAGGAGTAACATCAAACTGCAAGGATGCTGCACCTACCTCACTAACCACCCCGATGGCACAGCCCATGCTGGGACAGCAATAGTAGTTAGAAATAATATTAAACACCACCTGTTGCCTGAGTACAAGACTAACCACATACAGGCAACTACTATTGCTGTTGAGGATACGCACGGCCACTTCAATGTTGCTGCTGTCTACTGCCCACCTAGGCACACCATCGACTCTACTATGTTTACCCACTTTTTCTCTTCACTTGGAAGTAGATTTGTAGCCGGAGGAGACTGGAACGCGAAACATGTGCATTGGGGATCTAGATTGACAACCACAAGAGGGAGACAACTTAAGCAAAGCCAGATTCAAAACAACCTTCACACTGTTTCTAGTTCTGAACCCACATACTGGCCAACTGACAGTAACAAGAAGCCCGACTTGCTGGATTTCTTCATTATTAAAGGTCTTTCCAAACACTACTTTAAAGCGGAATCGTGCTTGGACAGTTCATCTGATCACACACCAGTAATATTAACTGTTAGTCATACTGTTATTGAATTTGAAAAAACCTGCTACTCTCAGTAACCCACGGACAGACTGGAATGGGTTTCGTGACTATATTGAGGGTTCAATACAGCTGGGTGTAAAACTCAAATCCGCTGATGACATTGATATTGTACTGGAAAGCTTTACTACACTGATCCAAACAGCTTGTTGGAAAAATACTTGTGCCACATTTAAAAATAAGTCTACTGTAAATTACCCTTTGGAAATAAAGGAGAAAATCCTCGAAAAGCGCAGACTGCGTCGAATATGGCATATAAGTCGACATTCTAGAGACAAAACCGCTCTAAATCGGGCAATAGCTGAACTAAAGATAATGATCAAAGAAGCCGATCAAAATACGCTGCAAGATAGGCTGGAATCTCTAACAGCAACTAGTGCCACTGACTACTCTCTGTGGAAGATGGCAAAAGCATACGATAGACCACAAGAGGCAAGACCTCCTATCAGAAGTGACGAAAACGAATGGGCAAGAACAAACAAACAAAAAGCAGATGTATTTGCTAAGCACCTTTCTACAGTCTTCACACCAAATGAAATACCAAATGATAACTTCGAATCTCTTGTGGAATATGTGTTAAGGACTGATCTTAGACCTGAAGAGCCTTTGAAATTGGTAACTCCACAAGAAGTTTGGCGAATAATTAGAAAACTCGATAGCAAAAAGGCGCCAGGGTTTGATCTCATCACGAAGGAGATTCTCCGGGAACTGCCAAGGAAAGCCATTGTGTTAATGACTGTCTTGTATAATGATATGATGAGAGTCCAGTACTTTCCAAGCCTCTGGAAAGTTTCACAGATTATAATGATATACAAATATGGGAAACCACCACATGATAAATCATCCTACAGACCAATCAGTTTGCTCCCTGTGATGTCAAAAATACTTGAAAAAATTTTACTTACCCGGTTAATGCCAATCCTACAAGAACGCAATATAATCCCAAACCACCAATTTGGGTTTAGGAGGCAACACGCAACAATAGAACAGGCTCATAGAGTTTGTGCAACTATAAGAAAAACCTTGGAGAACAAAGAGTATTGCTCTTCGGCATGTCTCGATATCCAACAGGCATTTGACAAGGTATGGCACAAGGGCTTACTGTATAAGATCAAGCAGACCCTACCGCACAGCTACTTCACGATCCTGGAATCATATTTGTCTGAAAGGATATTCTACGTTAAAGAAGCTGGGGAAAGCTCAGATTTTTATGAAATCAAGGCAGGTGTCCCCCAAGGATCAGTACTTGGACCTGCCCTGTACACACTTTACACAGCTGATCTACCAACTTCACCTGATGTCACTACGGCAACGTTTGCTGACGATACAGCACTACTTGCGAGTGATAAAGACCCAAAGCGAGCTTCAGATGTACTTCAAACTGCACTAAAAAAAGTGCATAATTGGCTCCAGGACTGGAAAATCAGAGCAAGTGCTGCTAAATCAGTACACATAACATTTACTCTTAGACAGGGCAACTGCCCACCAGTGAAACTTGGAGATAGCACTCTACCACACAGCGACTGTGTCAAATATCTGGGTATGCATATTGATCGCCGCTTGACTTGGAAACAACACATTAAAGCCAGGAGAGATGAGATCTCAACCAGACATCGAAATCTTTATTGGATGTTAGGACGAAATTCAAAATTGACTCTGGACAACAAGCTTCTAATATATCAGACAATTATAAAGCCGATCTGGATGTATGGCGTTCAACTATGGGGCTCTGCAAAAGACTCCAACATTAATACCATACAAAGAGTACAAAACAAGATTCTGAGGTCTATAGCAAACGTACCATGGTATATCACCAATGCCGAACTGCACCAACACCTGTCCATCAATACAGTGAAGGAGGAAATACGAAATTCCTCTGAAAAATATAAGAAACGGCTAACAAAACACCCTAATGAACTGGCACGCCAGTTGACCATTCAAGACTATACCAATCGGCTCAAGCGATACAATATCCTAGAGCTACATAACCGATAGTAGCATCAATTAGGCTACCAAATATGAGTTGGTGCTCTTGCTGGAGAGCCCACTCTGCACGCGAACAGCTGAAACATCACATCCGCTCATAGTCCCAGGACTGATTGCTGATTACATAAAAACACAAAAAAAAAAAATGTTTCATTTTTCGCAACTGTATTAAAAATAGTCGTTCAGTACACCTGCGGAACCGTCACTGCAACTCTTTGCAATGACAGCCTTTCCGCACTAGTAATGAAATATACTATTCTCTTATTCCAGTATTATATTGAGTGTAACAGCGTTATCTGCACTTTTATTTTATTAGCTTTTTGTTTTTTATTTTCATGTCACGCTGTTAACTTTCTTTGCACGTCCGATTTACACTTCAACTGAAGCTTCCACCGCGAAGGCCAGAGGTGGGTTGTGTTTTATTGTTTGCTCATTGTTGTTTGGTATTATTCTATATCCGTAACCTTATTTTACTTATTCTAGTATATTATAATGTATATATACAATTTCAGGACTTGGATAAGTTAGCTGCACAACTCAACGAACTTGGTGTGGTGTCCGGAAATGAGCCACCTAATCGACCTCCGCGAGCACCCACTAATGGACAAGGTTTGTAACTTAGCCCGGGATACACGAGGCTAGTTCAAGCCAGGATAGGAAGGTAGTGATAGTAAGCTGTCAGCTTTGGATTCGTGTAGACAGATCTAGATAGATAACTCTATTGGAACACCAAACAAGAAAAATAACAGAATAGAAAAAGCAGTCATAGCATTGTCAGTGTCACAATGGGCGGCCTTATCACTAATAACCTTATCTCTACCAGCTTCATTTCTAAGATAGTAAGCTAGTGTCAAGCTAGGATAATTTTATAGGATGGGATTCTATTTTTAAGCTAGTAGCGGTTTTACTGCCACCAGCGATTTTACTATCCTGGCTTGTGTACTATCTTCAAGTGGCCGGCGAAGCTAGTATTCGATTGGATAGTGTGCAGTGACGTGCACGACAGGATAGTATACCGAGCTTGCTATCCTAGCTTTGAAAAACTAGCCTCGTATGCCGGGCATTAGTAAGCAAATAGTAGGACTATATTTTAGTTTTAGTTTACTATGTATCTAGGCGGGTTGTTATTTTTTTTTAATGTATTTTTGTATTAGTTTAAGCATAAAATTGTTGAACATTTGGGAAAAAAAGCCAATATAGTCCGATGGTATAATAAGTGCCTTCTTAGGGAATTGACTAAATGGTTTTTACTTTGATAGAATTTGTGTCTATATTATGTTTCATTTACGGTACCCTTATAATATTATTTAAATTACATTTATAAAGGTCCTCCAGTGGAGAGAACCGCCCCAGAACCTACATTCGACGACACCGACAGTGACTCAGACGCTGAAGAGAGCGGTGGTCGAGTTCGCAACGATGGCACACTGCTGGCCAGCGATCCGCCTAAACCACTGTAAGTGATAGGATATCACGTCATTGAATTAAACCATTCTAGTATTCCACTAAACATGCTTGTGTGTAATATCTTTAGCCACCGTTAGCTCGAGCAGGTACTTCATTTAAAACTCACAGAACAAATGCTTCCTTTACTGTGCTTTGCGGTTCTGACCACTTTGTTTATTTGGTCTGAGTATGGAAAATTTAATTTCTAGCGGCTATATACCAAGAAAGCTGCAGAGAAGACATGGACATGTAAGCAGATCGATGTTGAGTCATGGACATGTTCGGGCTAATGCATTTTAAAACTTACACAAAATGTGAATTAATAATAATAGCAACACTAAAATTCCATAGTTAATTATATTTTTCAGGATTCCTAACAAAATAGACCTCCTTTTTATATCTGTATTGAAACCCTAATTGCAATTATCTAATCCGTAATATCTTGTTTAAATTCTTGTTTGCATTTTCTCAACCATTTTTTTGTTAATGTTTGGTTGGTTCCCCGTCGTTTTGTTTGTGTTTGCGCTTGTTAGTCCCGAGTTCTGCTACAGGCCGGGTCTGAGCGCAGTGACGGAGGACAGCGCGGTCGGGGCGGGGGTCGGGGCCGGGGCGGCGGCAGCGGGGGTCGCGGGTGGGGTCGGCGGCGCGCCCACGCGTCCGCTGCCACCGACACCGGACGATGACGACGCGCACACAGACCGCACGCTCGTCATGAAGCGGGTAAGCTCACACAACCCTACTCACTAAAAATGCTGTTTTGTGCTAACAACGTTTAGCTACTCATTGATTACATCACACCTAATTATTTCCATTGAAACACCAGGCTTCCAGTCCTACGTTTATCATGGCGATAGGGCTTCGCCTTTGCGTATTCGATCATTAGATTTTTCACGCCAAAGTAAGATCAGTGAGCATTATTACAGCTTAGTGATATATTATATTTCGATGTATTTCTTATGATTTAACATGAATTTTTGTACCGGACATGTTTGAAAAACGACAGAGAGAGAGCGCCGGGAATGATAAAAAGCAGTCGGAAGTCGACGAGGCAGTGTTGTTGAAGGACTGGGACTTTGCTAGATTTTTCCCGTCGAAGACTGCCGCCGATAAAGAGGAGAAGCGAGATCCGACCAAGGACGTCGAACAGAAGCGAGCACAGTTACAGCGCCAGTCACGAATTGAGATGGAAGACGCTTGGTCTAAATACAAAGCAGTAGCCACTCCCCCTTCGCGCCACAAACAAATATTTCATAAACCCGCCGAAAAACCGGCTACCGATAAACTGTCCGAAATGTTGAAGTATAAGAAGGAACAAGATCCGGAAGCTAACTCTCCCAATCGTTTCTTTAGAGGATTCCGGCGAGAAAACTCCGACTTATTTCCTTTACCGAGCACGCGTCACTCGGCTATATACTTTCCGAAACATGAAAATCCAGCAGGAGTCGCCAAACAAATGCGCTCGAGCGGTATTTTTAACAATCCTCGTAAACAAATAATAAAACCACCATCTTCTGGAGAACCTATTCTGACTGATTTTATAAAAATGAACGATAGTCTGAAGATGTCCGCACAAGGGGAAGTGAAGAAGAGTGATAAGAGGGTTTCTGAAAAGAAAATAACAGCGAGTAATCATATAGACGCGCTGAAGACTGTCGCAGCGTTGATAAGACAAGATAGTGAAAACAACGGTCCAAGTCGACAGAGTAGCGTGAACAGTGATTCACCGGCTACTAGCATTTGCTTCGCGAGTGGCGCCTCGTTCGAAAAGGTCGACACGCCTGATTTGACCGCGAACACGCTCGAGAACAAATCGATCGCCGATAATGTGCCCGACACGACCAATGTCGTAAAACCCCGCAGAGAAAAGACTGAATCAGACATAGTATTTCGAAGAAATTCCCATTATAATCGACACGCGGAGCTTTTGTCAAGTTGTGGGCAGGAAGCGGTACTCGCTCAGGACCAGGTAAATGCTCCCCTGCTCAGGATAGTTTGATTAATATTTATATACTTACATTTTGGTATGAGGGTTCGTTTTACTAACATCGTACAATGGATATGCTATTAAAAGACTGGTGCTTTATTTGGTTTCCTAGCTTCTGGTTTTGGTTCGTTTAACAAGTTTGTGGAAATGGTTGATGGTTCTTGTTTATAATAACACATGAATAAAATTAGACGTTTAATGGAACAATGCATACCTGCTCATGAATGATTATAGCTCACACGTCTTACTTTTTGGCGTGATTTATTTAAATCCATGGATCAATAATATATTAGAACTCGCAATTGTTGCTAAAGTATTTAGTAAAATCCAAAAAACTGATGCAGAAAACTAAACTACAAAGTAAACTAATTTTATGTCACTATATCTCTTTCTAACAAAAAAAGTTATGCAAAAATTTAGTTTATTTCAATGCACAGCAAAAAAAAGTCTAGAACAATTTTGATAACAGGATTAAATTCTTCGAATTTTTCCATTTTTTAAATTTAAGAAACAGATATAGTGACATTAAATCAGTTTAGTGTAGTAAACAACAGAATCCGCGCCATTATCTAATTAAACTAATTACGCAACAACATTTAAAAAAATTAGAGCAATTATTAATAACCATAATAATAATGAACTCATTAATTATCTATGCTTGTTTTTGCTAACCTGTGCACTCATCGCAGCTTGAAAATAATAACTAATTACTAGTTTATGTCTGTGTGCGAATACCGTCTTCCTGCCAAGAAAACAAAACCAACATAACGAATAAAGCGTGCTCTCGACACCCGAACATTAACAACTAAGAATGCCGCCTAACGAATCACGGAAGCTGAAAAAGAGAATCATCATTTTTGTGAATGTGTTTTACCATTGCATGTTTTGGCTGTTGTGTATGTATTTCGCGCTCTTTTGTCTGTCGAATTATTGTTATTCGTCAAATTACAACTGTAAACACGTACTTATTAAACACTCCAAAGTAACATTGTTTTGTGTTCTAACTCTAGTAATTGAAAATTATCGTAAGAAAGTTACTTAAGTATGTTCGGTTCGATAGGAGATGAATCCAGGTGGCGTTACCAGAATCTACCGAACCAAAACGTTATGTTTTAAGTAATATTGTCGATTGTAGTGATATCAAGGCATCTTAATGACCATGTTAATATTCAAAATATTTTGCTACCTCATATGCTGGTAGCGCCATTCATCGTAAAACATTTGCAGTTCTCCTATTGGACCGAAATTCCCGTATCAGAAATGAATTCAAAGTAAAATTCATATTTTTAACATACAAAATTAAATGCATTATTTGAAAATTTATTAGTTCCAGTACATGTAATTATGCAATAATCCGAATGAATATTTATGAAGTGCTCGTACGTAGGGTCGATCGAGTGTCAGCAACGATGGCAGTGGCGCTCGGACTAGTTCGGTGTTACCCGATCTTCTCAGTCAAGCTGGTCAGCCGACCACGCCGCCACGACATGATAAATCAACCAGCGAAGAGGTGAACTAATGTTATTCATTACTTACATAATAGTATACGCCTTACTACCATCTTATACGAACTGTTCCAACTTATGATTAGGTACTTATTAACGTCTAGTTAATAAATAATGCCACAGATTGCTTTCTGCTATGTTAAGGTGGCTCATCGTCATAATGATATATTCGAATGGTTATTATCGCCACATTCATATTTTTTTGCATAATACTCATGGGGACTAAATATATTCTTACCATCGTCTTTTTTTGGCATAGGACACCAAATATTATGTATCTCAAATTTTACTTGATCATTATTTAATTCATCTATAACCGATATTATTATGCCAATACTGTAGTTTGTTATATGTATGGGACTTCCAACATTAGTTTCTATCATCTTTGTAATTTGTATTAACCTTTATAAAAATAACTTCCCATCTCCATATGAAATAGATATGTTACTTTTTAGGCTTTGTGTCCTTACCATCTTCGGTCAAATGTTCACTAACTAGGGTGTTATTGGTAAAATACGTTAGCCTATACGGAGTAAAAATAAACTTGTGGTATTGCTAATAGATTCGATAGGTGATACTTCTGTCTATGGGCTACGGTCACCGCTTACGACACAAACTTTACGATAAGCCTGAATATTTTATGAATGTTCCGTGATACCCCCAAAGAATAACAGGGTAATATCCTTCTTTTAGATTTTGATATTATAATCATATTTCATCGTATTCAAAGAAAGAAATGAATGCCTAATAAATTCATTTGTTAACACGATCGACGGATAGAAATTTATGTTTAGGTACTTATGACTATAGTAATTAAATAAATTACTTATAATTGGGAAATGAAATGCAATATATGTAATTAAACTGTCACATCCAAATAATGTATGATAGAAACTTGATGTTGGGAGGGCCTGTTACGAATCATGTGTGGTGTCAAGCTTTTTTGGTTTACCATATTAATGTGATAATGGTTGTCAATCATGCAAACGTCCCGGAGCCACTACGCCACCGGTTTGCAGACACCTGTTACCACTGCGTAAGTACGAATCGAATTGCTGCAAGAGGATATGCTTCCTAAAATATTATCATAGATTGTTGTTTGTTGAAAGTTACATCTGTATTTCATTTCTTCTTTGTATTTATGCATTTTCTAGATATGCTTTCGTAATGTACGGATATGTTCGTTGATCATCGAATGCAGATCGATAATTCCCAAGCTTTTAGGTAGCAAAGTGAGGCAGCTTTGTAATTGTAATAAAAACGAGGTCTGGTGGGTCATGTCCCGCCCATGACTGCATCTGAGGACGTTAACAAACAGTCTGATCCTTATTGCCAAATCATATAATAACCCCATATTCTATTGGACTTTATTAATTATATTCGTATTCCTGATGCATCTGAAATAATTAATAGTGATCATATATTTGCTAATGGCAATTTAAATTTTGTATTTATCTTCTATTGGTTCATTGTAATAAAATTAATAATTCTCAAGAAAATATTTAACAGTAAAATTATTTTACAGAATTATTCTCAGTACTACCTAAATAAACAGTTATTTATTTTCAGTAAATCCATATTTACTTTTTCATATTCACTTGAATCTCAATACATTGCCTGCGTCACATCCATAAACCATTATCACGAGTTACAATTCATAAATTCTTAGATAGTAAAAATGTAGCTAACAAACAACTTTGCAATAATTGAAATGAAACTAATCGCTGGGAGATGGACTTACTTGACTAACAAATCACCTATTAATGGTAAATTAAAAGCATAAAACATGGAGAAATATAATCGAATTCATTTACCGAGCTAATCGTTTGATAGACTAAATAAGGTGATATCGTTTTATTATCTCTTTTACAGTATAGGCATGCGATATCCGGAGGCGCGCCTTTGTCCCACCATCACCAGCCGCCCTCATCCTCGGTCCAATCCACGCCCTCCAAGTCGTTTATATCAGGGGCCGCGTCGCCGCACCCGCTGCAGCATTCCCCTTCCAACTCTTCCGTGGGGTCCCAACATCAGTTCCTTCCATTGCAACAGAAACAGCGGTCTTTCCTCACGTTCGGGTTTGGCGCCGGGTCCACCGGTAGCGGCGGCACGGCCGGCTCTGGTAGCAATGCTTCACGTCGCGAGAGTCACGTCAACGTCAACGTCACGCCGACGGGACATGACCTGTCCTCCGATACACCCGAGATAAGAAAATATAAAAAGAGATTCAACTCTGAGATTCTGTGTGCTGCTTTATGGGGTGAGTAAGATACGGTCATTGAAAAAGTACTCATTGGTCAAAGTCAAAACCGTTTATGCAGTTTTATTAGGCCCTAGAAGGGCACTTATGAAGGTCGAATTACAGAAGTTACCACCGGTTCGGAAGTCATCCTTCAACTGGGAAGAACCGGCAAGAAACTCAGCAAGGTTACATTTTTTAAATATTTTTGGACTATATTGGGTTTTTTTTTATTCAAGTGTTTAACACTTTTATGCTTAAACTAAAACAAAAATATATAAAATGAAACTAAATAAAAGCTTGTAAAAAGGTCACTTGGTTTGCTAAGTTGTACGATTCACTCACACCATGCACGGTGGTAAGGTAGAACACTAGCTAGCTTCTACCCTCAAGTTGAAAGTCTGTCGCCAAGCACCTATCGGTGTGTTGCGACAGCTGCACTTAAGAGCCTGTTGCCATATAAGGTGGACAACACATAGGCAATCCCCGTGGTATTGGCAATGTCTCGGCGACGGTAGTCACTTACCATCAGGTGACGCGCCTGCTAGGTTGTCACTTGTGGCATAAAAAAAAACTTTCTTATAATTTTCAGGTGTCAATTTACTGATTGGTACTGAAAATGGATTGATGCTTCTCGATCGCTCTGGGCAAGGAAAAGTTTATCAATTAATCTCACGACGCCGATTCCAACAGATGGAAGTTTTAGAAGGACAAAATATACTTGTGACGGTTTCTGGAAAGAAAAATCGTGTTCGTGTATATTATCTTAGCTGGCTCAAGTCCAAGATTTTACGCACCGATGGACTTAGTGATGTTAGTATTTCTAGTCTCCATTTCATATAGGATCAGAGACATTACAGAGTGGCCGAGCAGTGGCCACGAACGTTTTTGGTTCTTCAATTAACTTAAATGGTATAATTTTAATATAATTACAGCAAGCAGAAAGAAGGAATGGTTGGATAAACGTTGGTGAGCTACAGGGGGCAGTACACTTCCGTATTGTGAAGTACGAACGAATTAAGTTCCTTGTGATTGCCCTGAAAGACTCGATTGAGATATATGCATGGGCGCCCAAACCATATCACAAATTTATGGCCTTCAAAAATTTCGGTGAACTACAACATAGGTAACATATGATTTAGTTTTCTCGTATCTCATCTATATGGGCAACTCGTGTTTAATCCAAGAAATAACTACTTATATAGAAAAATTTTAAAATCAGGGGTCGATATTGATACAAAAAACTCGTATACATATTAACCAATATAAATTTTCCTAGCCGAGAATCTAATCCGAGTTTGAATCGAAGTTGATTTGAAAAAAAAAAAAGATGTATTATTATTCCGCTACCCCATAGTGTCGCTTATTAGGATAAAATCTATGTAATTTTGTTTTCTTTAATTGATTTAAAATTTCTTTACATTGCCTCGACGCATTCAGCATCAAATCATAAACATTATTGGAATAAAATTTATAAAAAAAAAACTGTAGTCTTGATAATCTAATTTACATGTTGTTTTTATATATTTCAGGCCTCTGTTAGTGGACCTAACTATTGAAGAAGGCACAAGACTGAAAGTAATTTACGGATCCGGAGATGGTTTCCATGCGGTTGATCTTGACACTGCCACAGTCTATGATATTTATATTCCTAAGCATGTAAGTTTCTTTATATATATAGCATCCAACTGGTTAAATCAGACATTTGATAGGGCGGATAGATAGCCCATTCATTTAGGTCAACATTCAATCGAATCCCTTCATGACATTGTATTTTTGTATTACTTGAACAAAATTGTTAAACATCCAACAACAACAGTCAGATGGTCCAAAAATATTTAAAAGATGTAACCTTGCTGAGTTTCTTGCCGGTTCTTCTCAGTTGAAGCTGACTTCCGAACCGGTGGTAACTTCTGTAATTCGACCTTCATAAGTGCCCTTCTAGGGCCTAAACTGAATAAATGGTTTTGACTTCGACACTTAAAAAAAAACATGCAGACAAAATTAAATGTAATTAATTACTTCATAATGATACAAGACTGAATGTCGGCTTTTAATTTGCCAGATTTAACCAGTTGGCTGCAACATATATGTATGTACCAGCTGTCCCCGCAACATACTTTCATTGAAAATCCTTTGTTTCTCACAACAAAGTATTCCTGCGGTATTCCAGTTACCTTTCTTTATCCAGTGAATAACGAGCGATTGTATATATGTACGTACGCGCCAGCAAGATCTATCATTATGCCAAATTTAATGTTTCTACGATACTCAGTTTAGTTTTGTTTAGAGCCGCATGTTTTACATATTTAAGCTGCAATTGTTTACTTTTTTTCAGACACAGGGAGCAATTATTCCACATTGCATTGTACCTCTTCCAAATTCTAATGGTGTTCAGTTGTTGTTGTGCTATGATAATGAAGGTGTATACGTAAATACGTATGGACGCGTAAGCAAGAATATAGTCCTGCAGGTCAGTACATTTTTGTTATTATTCCTAGAAAAGAAAGACCTAGGTGTTGTCATTAGTTAAATCGTCAAATAAATATGAAGATGACTTAAATTAGTATTATAAATGTATGGATGGATGGATATAACTACAACTAGTTTTTAGTTTTTGACCACAATCTCACTATGTCAAATGATTATATGTTTTAAAGTCCTTGTAGAAGTCCTTTCTGCTTATATAGGTATTCTTTTAAAACGTAATACTTGATATTTAGTAATATTTAATACTTTAGCCGGGATGGGGCAACTATGTACTAAGATTTAAAATGATAAACTATTTATTTTTATTACAGTGGGGTGAAATGCCAACTTCAGTAGCTTACATCGGTACAGGACAAATTATGGGATGGGGAAATAAAGCCATTGAAATTCGTTCAGTTGAAAGTGGTCATCTTGATGGCGTATTTATGCACAAGAAAGCACAACGACTTAAGTTTTTATGTGAAAGAAATGACAAAGTTTTCTTTTCCTCTGCTAAAGGCGGTTCCTCTTGTCAAATTTATTTCATGACGCTCAATAAACCGGGCATGGCGAACTGGTAGTGGGAGGGCGCGTGTGCCCGACAATCTGTGATTGTAACAAACATACACGTCACCACCACTCATTATCTACGTGCTAGTATTCTACACGAAAATGCCAGTAGTTTAGTAGATATTTAAAAAAACATATGCTTTGGCCATTCAGAATTCAAAAAATTGTGATAATGACAGATTATTATTATTAATGTGCTCAAAAGACAATCCACAAAATATTATTACATTCAAGTATTCGAGGACCCTTTAGAAAATGTGGCATTTTGTACTGAACTTTCACTACAATCTACTGAGAAATATAATTATTTAAGCAATAACCTCTAGGATAAATTTTTTGATATTGACAATTATTCATAAGTAAGTTAATATGCTTAGGTTTTATTATGTTGCAAATGTTTATTTCTTAAAAGAAAATGTATTTCAAAGTAAACTATTGATTCATTTATGCCATATAATATTACATCGACTTCCAGATGATGGCGCCCATAAGTAATTGAACCAGCACTTATAGTTCACTTTTTTTGTTATCGTTATTAAGTGCTTCCAATCAAAATACTTTTCTTATAATTTTAGTTTAGTTAATGATCCCACTGGCCTCTCATCCCTTTCGAGTGTTCATTACCGATATAACTGAAAATATTTTTAAAGTACATGGCATCTAGCTCGATTTTTTACCTGTGTGTAGGTCTGCAAGTAGTCCATTGCGCATTCAGTGGTAGTTTTAACTTATTTATGACAGAAGTCTGTTAAGCAGGCAGGTGGGTCACATGATGGTAAGTGACTACATACATCATGCATATTTGGCATAACTTAAGAATTATAAAGAAACTAATGACTTTATTCAGTAGATTTAAGCCACCAATATAATCACAATATTGTATTAAAAATTGGGTATAAGTGCCAGTGTAAGCTTATGGGCTCCAATATCCTGACGTCAATAATATTGTTTATAATGTTAAGCTGGTGGAGTGATGTGTTGATAATTGGTTACATAATTGTTTTATCTGAACAAAGTTATTGCCATGTGACAGATTTATAAATATTGACAAAAAATAAACTTTTAGATTAATGTAAAAAATCTTCAGTTACATTATAAGTTTAATTCACATAACAAATTGACATTTAGTCAAGTCACTTTGTATCATAATTATCACACCAAACTACAATTTTATTAATGGATTAATCCAAAAAAAATGGTACTATTTATTATTTATTTGTTATGTACTATAATTATTTACACGTGTATAAAGATGTAACTGTGCATATTGAAAATTATATATTTGATGACTTTTTATTTGAGGATACCTTAGCCCAATAAAATATGAAAATACTTTCCTTTTTTTATTTTTACCACCTTTATTTTTCCACACGACATGATTTGGCATCCTATAAACATTTGGTATGCACTTGCAGTGATGTGTCATTCGAAGTTTACAGAATGCGAAATTAATATCTCACTAGAGATTCAGCTTTCGAATTACACAAACGTTCTTACAGAATTGGTAGGGGAGGCGAATAGGGGATTTCGGGATTTACTCGAGCGCGTCAGATTAACATAAGGGGGGCAACCTTGCACCTTGTGAAGTACTCTCACCAAATCTGAGCCTTCTATGTAGTGTCGAACGCCTAGGGTAGCCCGTCAGATTAGTAAAAAAAAATCGATGGTTTGAAATACTCGAGCGCGTCAGATTAAGGTAAGGTAAGTTAGTTACATGCAAAATAGTGTACATTTCAATAATCTGACAAATTGGGCGTGACGAAAGAAAATTGGAGACTCGCAAAGTTGCAAAAAAAAAACGTCACCTGGATTTTCTCGAGCGCGATTGGTTTTTTTTTTATTTTGAAGGAAATTAGTCACGAATCACGGAAATATCTTAATCTGCCGATTTGCACAAGCCGAAGTGGCTAAAATCATTATTAAGTGTATAGTCCAGGAATATTATGAGTTTCACCTCAGAATGAGAAATAGTCAGCTATTAACTTGTATAAACCTTTATTTTGACACCCTAAAACTTGTCTCAAAAGCTACTTATCTTAGGGTGCCCGCGACTACTGATTTTTCAAGGTCAAAGGTCAAAAAATCATTTATTGCAAATATCTCGTTTCCTATGGGTTTTTTGGTATATGTATTCATAATAAATATTGTAGAAGGTTAAATTCTCTACAACTTTTGCACAAACATTTTTTCGATATCTTGAACCATTTTCGAGATTTCGATATTTTTTACATATTTTTTTTTTCAAGCCGTCAGATTAAGGAAATCCCTCAACATAATTGTCAGATTATGGGTCAGTACAACAAGGCCATCAAGAAGAACCGCCTGTATAAAAATCTGACGCGCTCGAGTAAATCAAGGTCACGATTTTTTTTTGCATTTTCAAAAATCGGCCCTGACTGATGGTCGCGTCCAAATCGTCAGTCTTTAAAATAGGAGCTACTGGAGGGTTCACTTAACATCCCTTATTAATGTCTGACGCGCTCGAGTAAATTTTTTTTTTTAATATTTTCGACCCCTTCGTACGGCCACCCCCAGACCCCCACCACGCAAAACGGCAGATTATTATTTTTCCGTTATCAGACAGACGTGGCGCGACTACCCTATTAATATCTGACGCGCTCGAGTATTTCTTGGTGACTGTTTTTTTTTACATTTTTGAAACCCTGTAGACGCTCCCCCCACCGCTGAAGGGGAAAATATCACATAACCTTTTTTTCTTTATTCCACCTAATCTTCAAATTCCAGTAGGTCCCAAAGACGCTCGAGTAACTACAAATTTAGCATCAATGCCTCCCCTACCAAATAGCATAGCAGGCAGGTGGGTCACCTGATGGTAAGTGAATATTGTCACCTATAGACATTAGCAATACCAGCAGGATTGTCAAAGGAATATTATAAGCTTAAATGGTGATTGAATAATTAATTTTAAACTATTAAAGATGTGGAGTTGCCACATAAGAACACCTTTGTACTACTTAGTGTACACCCACAGGTTGGAAATCAAACTATTTTTTTTTTATTGACGATACCAATAATATAATGATGCTGATAGTAGTTATTTTAGTAAAGTCGAATGTCCTCCCTCCATAGTGGCTAGCTAAAATGCTACTTCTAAGAATATAAAAATTTTCACTACACTGATGAAAATGAGGAGTCGTAGGCATGTTAAGTCACATACTACCTATCAAGCCATAGGTTGTAGGTTCAGTTCCCATCCAGGACAGACATAGTGTACATGTCTGTTTCTGGGTGTAATTATCAATTTAAGTAAGTATAAAAAAAACCGGTCAAGTGCGAGTCGGACTCGCGCACCGAGGGTTCCGTAATAGAGCCTTAAGGATTATTTTCGATTACCTTTTTTTTTTTTTGGATAAGCTTGTGTTTGACCACAATCTCACCATGGTAAGTAATGATGTGGCCGAAGGTGGTAAGCACACAAAGCCTAGATGGGAACTAGCTCTCAAGTGCAGCTGTCGGAACACACCGATAGGAGCTTGGCGACAGATTTTCAACTTGAAGGTGGTAGCCAGCCAGTCGGGTACTACAAAGTACCCTACCACCGAGCTATGTTTTCCTTCACCGAAAGCTCAAGCTCATTGTAGGATTGTAAATTTTGGTACTTACAAGTTTTCGTGGAAATCTAAATATCCCCATATCTTTTTGTGGTGTTAACTCAGGATCTTGATTTTTATACACATAATAGGGATATAGACCTCAGTATCTGGTATAATTTCAACTTGCTAGGTCCACCCGTTCCTGAGATAATCGGTGGTGACACATGGACAAACAGACGGACAAGAAAGTGATCTTATAAGGGTTCCTTTTTTTTACCTATTGAGGTACGGATCCCTAAAAAGGTGTATATTTATCAGTTATCTGGTTTCCATAGCACAAGCTTGGCTTAGTTTGGGATCAGAAAGCTATGTGTAAAGATGGATCCAGGATAGGTATATCTAATTTAAAATGAAGTGTCATTGCTATGGAGTGTTAACTAGTTTATTAGCAACCATATTTTAGGTAGGTACAGTTGATATCAAACTAACTACAAGCAACAATGCATTTAGAACATTTAGTAGGTACATATTATTATTCAGTACAATCCTGCTCTTGATAGTGCTGCAGTTTCTTTTTCTGACATGGGCACCAACATCAACCCAGGCACAGGAGGTTGCATTTCCAAATCTCTCAAGTTATTGACTAGTACTTTAAGATCACATCTTAATTTATTTATATCTATATTTAACTGCTTCTGATCAGCTTCAAGTAGGGATATGGTAGCTTCAATGTCATGTTTGATAAGTATAGATCCCACTGTCACCCAACATTTCTTATGAGATTGTTTTTGAAAAGCCCGTAGTGCTTCACGGTTATCATTCCTCCTTTTGTCTAATTTAATGATCTCATATTTGTTGGCAAATATTTCTTCAGCTAACTTCTCTGCGGATACTAAATACTTCAAAACTTTATCTTGATTGTTCATTATTCTACTCTGTCCATTATGCTCAATTGCTCATATTTTCAGACTTTGGTTCAGACCAACCCGATAGGAATAATAGTGCCTCTCTCCCTAGACGTTTTGTGTTTCGGACCAGTTTTTATCCTCTTTGTTTCGGACTTATCAATCAATATAACAAATCAATACATTAACAAAGAGAATATAAACACTACGTTTTATGGTTCCGAGGTTTTATGTGTGATTGACAAACGCATGGACTTAATATAATAAACAGGACTGAGTACTGGCAGCTGAAAAACGAGCCGAGCGAGATAGGTAGTACAGACAGAGGCCCTGTGTCCCTTTCTGTCAGGGTGACAATAAAAATGTGAGACAAATTCAATCTTCCTACTAATAAATAAATATCCTGAGACATTTGTCACACGGCTATCTGATCCCAAACTAAGCAGAGCTTTGTAATATGGAAACCAGGAGACTGATATGATACATATGTATATGTATTACTTTTTTGTAAATACATACTTAAATAGATAATTACACCCAGACTCAGGACAAACAGACATGTTCATGCACTCAAACGTCTGCCCTGGATGGGAATTGAACCCACGACCTGATGGGAATCGAACCCACGGCGTGACAGGTAGTGTGTTAACCAACCACGCCAACCGACCCGTCAATAGTTACTAATCGTTTATTATAATAGGTATTGAAGTTTTTCATTGGCAATGGATTTCTGAGGTATTAGGGATGGATTACGAAATAAATAATTCTGCCTCAAACTCAAAATGTTTTATTCAATTTTGGGACACTTAAGGAACACTTATTGAACGTCTTATTGCTATTTTTTTATGCTATTGTTACTGTTACCACCATTTCCAAATAAAGACCTGTCAGGAGAAGAATACAAATAGTACAAGGTATCGATTTATTAATTGACCTTAATGCAATATTTGTTACCTACAGTTTACAAGTAAATACAGTTCAAATAATGCCAGTAAAATTATTTTAAACCTTCATTATTAAATGACTACTTTTTAAACATGACTAAATAAAATAGTTTTATTGAGTTTCTGTCTTAGTCCAATCTTACTGCCAAAATTTCGTAACGAATTTAATTTCGTTTGATGTTTTTTTTTAATTCATATAGGAATTAACAAACGCTTTCACAAATTGTAGTTCGTATGGCTCTTCACTTCGTAATTTTTTGCTTCACGTTTATACAGTTGAGCCATTTTTGTCTTATTTTTTCATTTTTTGGGAAACTGTAATAATAGTACAACAGTAAAGACCACACAATACAAGAATGCATGGTCAACATAGTTGTTAGATTTACAATAATGTTATTTTTAGCGTACCTGTGGAAAGATATATTAATAGAAAACGTTTCGGAATGGAATTATAAAGCTAAATACACATTTAAGCTACAACTGATAATTCAAGTTAATTTGATCATAACAAAGGTATTTAGCCTCTAAATATAAAATAATAAAACACGTATTTAAGGTTTTTTTGAATTTCAACCCTTGAAGGGGTAAAAGGGGTGTTGAAGTTTGTATGACAAAAAAAATGTTTATATTAGAATTACTCAAAATTTAGTATTTATGCTCTTCAATCATATTAAAGATACAAATTTACGGATTTTTTGAATTTCAACCCTTAAAGGGGTAAAAAGGGCTGTTAGTTTGTATGGAAAAAAATTGTTTCTAATCAAAATTACTTGAAATTTTGTACTTTTGCACTTCAATAAAATTAAAGAAACATGTGATCAAGAATTTTTCAATTCCAACCCTTAAAGGGCTTAAAAGGGGTGTTCAAATTTGTATGAAAAAAAAATATACAAATTAAAATTTTGTATTTATGCTCTTCAATAAAATCAAAGAAACATGTATTTAAGTATTTTTTCACTTTCACCCCTGAAAGGGATAAAAAGGGGTGTTAAGGTCTGGATGTTTCTTTATCATGTAGTCCACGCATCCATCCATAAATAAATCGGAATTAAAATCTATGTATCAAAACAAAATATTATATACTTTTTGCTTTATATTCGAGTCATCCTACCTATGTAGGTATATACTGAACGAATGGTTTGTAACAAAAAGCGAGATGGCAAAAAACAGCCATTGACAACCAATATTAAGGTAAATAACCATTATTAGGGTTCCGTACCTCAAAAGGTAAAAAAAGGAACCCTTATAAGATCACTCTCTTGTCCGTCTGTCTGTCCATGTGTCACCACCGGTTATCTCAGGAACGGGAAGACCTAGCAAGTTGAAATTGTGTATAAAAATCAAGGTCCTGAGTCAACACGATAAAAAGATAAGGGCAAATTTAGATTTTCGCGAATACTTGTAAGTACCAAAATGTACCTTAATTTTCAACTTTTTTTATTTTTCGGAATTTTTCCTTTACTTGTATGCTGTAAGACCTTGCTTTTAACCAAAAAAGTTGAAAATTAAAGGCTGTCCATACATACATAGTGACTAGCAGTTAAGATAGACCTCTGAGTTGTATCGGCGCTCATACAATTTAGAGGTCTAGCTTAATTGGCACCAACCTCAAATAAGGTATTATTATCCATTTTTTGGGATTAGAGCTGTTAGTGGCCCCTTTTTTTAATGTTTTAAGTTAGAATGCATGTCAATTAATAGAAATGATTAACAAAAACTGAACCTACTACTAGCAGCTTAAAAATACTGCCCGAGAATGGTTAGAATTAAAGAATTTTATTATAAGTGTTTTTAACTTTGAAGTGCTTTATTAAAAAAAAATGCACGGACTTATTCGGCAAATGATTTTAAAAACTTCTACGTCTCTTTAGCTATTCAAAAAGGTAGTTATAAATATTTTTTTACGTATTAATTGCAATTTAACAGCTTTAGTGGGGTGTAAGGATATTAAAGTTTTAGAATCTTTTAATATTGCATTAATTTATATATTTGATTAGATAAATTTTATTTTTCATGAGTAGACTACATTTTTTTTCCTATCCGTGACCAAATATTTATGAGCTGACTTTTTTGAAATCAATGGTATTGTTTAACAATTGTAAAAAAAAATTTATTTATGTATCTATCTCTATTCCGTTACTTTTTGGTAATTATACACTTAATGATAAGTCTTATCTCCGAAATATCACATTTTCAATGAGTTCTTTCATATCTTAAACAGCTAACATAACTAACAAAAACTACGTAACAAACAAAAAGATCTTCAATTTCTTAATCTAAAATTAAACAAGATTTAAGAATTTAAAAAAAAGGACAAGTCACGGAAAAATCAGACTGGTAACGGAATGGAATCCTAAAGGCCACTACACAATAGTTATAAAAAAGATATCGTGAAATTATTTGTTCTTTGGTAATTAAAATGATCAAAACACTGTATCACGTACCTACGTATTACTTTTTTATATAAACAAACATACCTGTATAGCTGACTCAATTTAGTTTAATTAAATCTATTATTCATTTCGAATTAAAAATTACTGAGTTACATACAAAATTTGGAACCCCGTTTCATCCCCTTAGAAATTAAAATTCACCCCATTTTGGAAAATCCTTTCTTAGCGGAAACCTACGTCATCATAATAACTATCTGCGTGCCGAATTTCAGCGAAATCGTTTCAGCTTTGCGTTGAGATTAGTCAGTATTACGATGTTTTGAATCTTTCGGCACGTTAAAAATAGGTTTTTCTAGCGTTTTAATATAATTTTTTGTACATTTCGGCACTATACAATATTTATACATAGTTTAAAAAGTAAATTAGACACAAATCGGACACTTATTTGTTTTAAAATTCACAATTAAAGAAACAACCGACTGCGCGCCTTATCGCTGCCAACGGCTAACTCAAAGTCACGATACACACATTCATTTCATTTCACTCCACTTGTGCACTTAGATTTGTTAGATTCTCGATCTTTATTGGACAAAACACAACGGATATCTATATATATAAAAGAAAGTCGTGTTAGTTACTCCACTTATAACTCAAGAACGGCTGAACCGATTTAGCTTAAAATTGGCAGGAGCCAGGAGAAGGACATAGGATTAAAAAATATGAAAATATCACAAAAAAAAAGAATGAAGAAAATTATTTTGTCATACATTTTGTATAGAACGACGTTTTGACATGTCTCGAGATCGGACTGACAGATGGTTTAGTTTCACAATTGGTGGCGCTGGTATCGGGTTCTAAGTTTTATTTTCAGGGCAGGACAACGTCTGCCGGGCCCACTAGTTATTCAATAAAACTCAAAAGACACCAAATCGGTTGAAAAATTGTTACAGTAAAGCTTGTATGTATACAAATACACAAATTGTTGTAGTCAAAAATACCTATTAGTTTTGATTTTAGTCACGTGACCGCATGTGACGTCAATTTGCAACGCTCCGCCAGTCTAGGGAAACTTCAAACAAATTTAATCCGCCATATTTTTGTGGATTAAATCCTCGGAACAATAACTAAATCCATACAAAAAAAATCGTAAGTACATACAAGCTTTACTGTAACAATTTTTCAACAGATTTGGCATAGGTACCTATTAACATTCTCCATTATAATTTCGAGTTCCATGTCAGGTTCCATTTGTCCTCATTTATAAGTTCGAGGGAAGATGACACGAAAATTTCCCATCTGCCCTCATTTCATATCTCCGGAAATTAATAAAACACAGTTTTTATTTTAAATAAAGTTTAATAATTAAACCTGCGCCTCAGGCAGTGTCGTGATGATATCAGAGTCTCCGGGATCAGTAATGGCAAGGGTGCATACTCGGTAGTATTTACCACAAGCCGTTCCTAGCTCAATGTTGTTCCCACTGTAGTGGTGTACTCCAGTTTTCGCCAAAAGAGCATAGTACTCAATTTCAGACTTCCTAAAAACAAAATTTTCTTTATTCAATATTTTATTTATAAAAAAAAATCTAGTACATGAGGCAATTTCCTAGGTTAAGGCTTCATATTATCACAATATTATCAGACTACCAAGACATAAAGGTAGGAAGATGATAATAAATAATGATCAATATTATAAAAAAAACAGTACCTATTAGTTATGAAAAACAGTTCATCATAAGATGTTGTAATAATGACTTGACATAAGTTTCCAGCTAGTTTTATTCTGGTCCTTTTTGTCATTGTAGTAATTTCTTCCATTCAAATTATTATGGTCAAGTCAAAGAGCCAAATGTATATAATTATATGTTAATATTCAGCCATTTAATTAATGAAAATATAGAACTAGCTTTCCGCCCTGCGGTTTCACCCACGTATCCCTATTTTACCCATTTAGAGATTTAATGAAAAAGAGCCTCAAACCATAGCAAATATAGTAAGAGAAAAATACCTGTGTTAGTTCAGCACAAGACATCAAAGACTACTCCATAGGTTTCCCATACATATTTGTGTGTGAATGAAATATATTTATTGACTATAACTAAAGACCAATCAAATTTAGAAAAGAAAGACAATAAGTATACTATTGTATTTTTCTTAGTTTGAAACATAGTCTCAGAATATTTAAGTATGCAGTGGAACAGGTGAGAGTCAGTGACCAATACAATAAATTATATTATTTATGTTATGGTCAATTCTCTATATAAACTGCTCAAGATGATTTGACTGTTTTCATCATTCACTCACAATAAGGGAATCCATACTTCTTTATCAAATGACTCCATATGTTTCCCAACAAATAGGAAACTCTACTTCTCAGTAGTCTCACCTTAGTGGAGGGGCATTCTTGGCGATGATGACCAACTTGGCTTTGCCTTGGCGGAGTGTTTTCAAGGTCTGCTTGTATCCAAGGCAGTATTTGCCAGATTTCATGACCAGAGCAAGACGCGAGTTGATAGACTCAATGGTCTTTTTCTGGAAATATTAATATTGATTGCTTATAATATTGTCTCCAATTCAGTTCTATTAGTTAGCTGACCCAGTATTAGATAACTTAATCTTACAACAGCTTGACATACAAAAGAGATTCAATGTTTATACACTGCTACAAGGATACCTTTTAGGATTCGAAACTCGCACTTTAGAAAGCTATTAAAATAATCTTGTTGGCCCAGTCCTGCCTGAACTTACAGCAATATGTATGCAATAGTTTGATAAGTCCACAAGTGCTACCTACTCATTCGCTAGTATGTTCCCATTCTTTCTAATCACTAACCAACTGAGAACCGACAGGTTAACTGAACTTTTTTCCCTTGATTCGTCCATGTTTGAATATTCGAAAATTGTGAGCTCAAACTTACACTCCTACTAAAACATGGTGGCACCATAGAAATTGGTGTACTACTTAAATATGAAAAGTTAGTAATTAGATAATCAATATCTACCAGCGACTATTTATATGAAGCGACAAATTGCATAAAAATATTTTAATTAACCTTTATAGATATTTCTAATTACTTAATTTTGATGCATGCATGGTCGTATCATAACCTATCATCGTTAAACCTAACCTAAAAAATATAATGTGTGACACATCCTCAACCTTGCTAACTAAGAAATTGCAAGCCTATCGTGTATCATTCAATTTGGGACTTTTCTACGAATTAGAAGGTTATATCAATACAAATTGAAAAAACCATACTAGTAGTCCTCGTTTTAAAAAAATGTAAGAGTTTGTAACTCACCTGTTTTTTTGCGGCAACCATTCTGTACTAATTTAGCAACGAAACTGAAAATATATTGAGAAAGTTAATTTAGAACACACATATATATGCACGGAACAACATAAATAAAAAAATATATAATTGTGGAAGCAAGAAATACCTCGTCACAAACGTGTCAATCAATCGCTAAAAAGAAAAGGATATGGTTTCTTTCAGTGTTGCTAACAAAAATTTTTCAATTCCGTCAACATAACCAAGAAATTCCGGCAAAAATCCGTCAAACATTTTCAGTTTTCTGCCAATATTAAGATAATGTTTGACAGATTTTTGCCATTTCCATCGGGTATTTTTAGCTTTATTGAATAATGCTCAAAATGGTGGTGTTTTGTCCAATAAAGATCAATCTAAGTGCTCAAGTGAAGTGAAATTAATTAAAGCGTGTATCGTGACTTTCCAAGTTGTCCCAAAAAGTCTTGGAATAGCCGCCAATTTCACTAAAACTAGACCGGACTTGTTCGGACGAGGACTCTACAGTGAAAGTGACAATAAAACGTGACTATAAGAATATTTAGAATAAAGAAATGGCTTAAAGGTCTAGATACCAAGCCAAAATCCTTCTTAAAAAAAACTATTCCTCATTCCTATCCAAGAATTATATTATTATCTCGGAACAATAACTAGCATATTGTTCCGAGATTATTATATTCTAACTTCCTTATTTTTTTAATCTTGCAGGATATTTAATATAATATTCTATTTACAACAAATAAAATTCCTATCTACCACAGATTAGTAAGTAGTATGTTTCTATCAAGAATGATATATTCTAAATGGATAGGTAACTCTAAATACCTATTTGAAGCAAATACCTATCAATGAGGATCAGTAAAGTTATAGCAAATTCAATAGAACTAGTTTCCACGTTATTCTTTATGACTTAAATATAAATCGGACCATTACTTACGAAGATATTAAGTAATAAACATATGCCGTTCCTGTCGCTGAAAGCCAATACACGCGGGTGCGTGTGACGTCACTGTGATGGAACGAGCGCAGCCGGCTGGCACTTATTTCTGGTAAACTGGTATTAGGTCAATGTTTTGCCGATTTAATAGCAAGTGTTATACCTTTTTGAATAGCTAAAGAGACGTAGAAGTTTTTAAAATTATTTGCCGAATAAGACCATGCATTTTTTAAAAAAAAGTACTTCAAAGTTAAAAACACTTAGTTAAAATTCTTTAATTCTAACCATTCTCGAGCAGTATTTTTAAGCTGTTAGTAGTAGGTTCAGTTTTTATTAATCATTTCTATTAATTGACATGCCTTCTAACTTAAAACATAAAAAAGGGGCCACAAACAGCTCTAATCCCAAAAAATGGATAATAATACCTTATTTGAGGTTGGTGCCATTTAAGCTAGACCTCTAAATTGTATGAGCGCCGATACAACTCAGAGGTCTATCTTAACTGCTAGTCACTATGTATGTATGGTATGGAGACTGCCTTTAATTTTCAACTTTTTTGGTTAAAAGCAAGGTCTTACAGTATACTCGTACAAGTAAAGGAAAAATTCCGAAAAATAAAAAAAGTTGAAAACTAAGGTATATTTTGGAACTTACAAGTATTCGCGAAAATCTAAATTTGCCCATATATTTTTATCGTGTTGACTCAGGGCCTTGATTTTTATACACCTAATAATAGGGACTATAGATTTCAATATCTGGTATAAATTTCAACTTGCTAGGTCTTCCTGTTCCTGAGATAATCAGTGGTGACACATGGACAGACAAACAGACAGACGGACAAGAGAGTGATCTTATAAGGGTTCCTTTTTTTACCTTTTGAGGTACGGAACCCTAATAAAGGTTATTTTTAAATATTTTTTAAGGTTGAATATCTCCGTAACGGTTAAGTTTCGGACACCATATTACAAACCAAATCCATCAGAAATGAGCTGAATAGTAACATCCTTTAATATTCAGTACAACTTTCCCTGTATCCCTGTATACGCTGTATATATCATTTTGCGAATGGCCATTTAACCTACTTGCGCTTTATTTAGTGCATGGTTCTCTACACTTGCTGATCTAGGTATGATAGAAACCTTAATTTTTTTTTTTTACATTTTTTGGGCTTGCGTTTAGCCACTGTCCCGTCCATGAAGGACGAAGACGAGGCCTATGATGGAGCACGCTTGCCCAGAAGGTGCCTATTCACTCTGGCCTTGAAGATCCCCAGATATTGATTGTCAATGGCTGTTTTTTGCCATCTCGTTTTTTGTTACAAACCATTCGTTCAACATATACCTACTTAGGTAGGATGACTCGAACATAAAGCAAAAATATATATAATATTTTGTTTTTATACATAGATTTTAATTCCGATTTATTTATTTACTAGTTTCAAACTCAAAAAACTCAAAACTCATTTATTCAGTTTAGGCCCTGGTAAGGCACTCATGAACGTTACAATTGACTCTACCACCGGTTCGGAATACACTTAAACTGAGAAGACTCCGGCAAGAAACTCAGCAAGGCAATTTTTTTTTAACAGTGGATCTTTCTTACATTTTTATAAGTACATTTTTTGCCAGCATCATCGCACGCGTGGACTACACGATTAAAGAAACATACAGACCTTAACACCCCTTTTTATACCTTTCAGGGGTAAATTTAAATAATCATTAAAAGCATGTTTCTTTATTTTATTGAAGAGCATAAATACTATACTTCAAGTAATTTTGATAATAAACTTTTTTTTTCATGCATACTTTAATACCCCTTTTTTTACACCTGTTAGAGGTGAAAGTGAAAAAATACTTAAATACCTACATGTTTCTTTGATTTTATTGAAGAGCATAAATACTAAATTTTGAATTTGTATAAAAAAATCATACAAATTTTAACACCCCTTTTAACCCTTTTAAGGGTTGAAATTCAAAAATCCGTAAATTTGGATCTTTAATTTGATCGATGAGCATAAATACTAACTTTTGAGTAATTCTGATAATAAACAATTTATTTTTCATACAAACTTTAACACCCCTTTTTACCCCTTAAAGGGTTGAAATTCAAAAAATCCTTAAATACATGTTTTACTATTTTATATTTAGAGGCTAAATACCAAATTTTATTCATTTCAAATAAAAAATTACTGAGTTACATACAAAATTTGGACCCCCGTTTTATCCCCTTAGGGGGTGAATTTTGGAAAATCCTTTCTTAGCGGAAACCTACGTCATAATAACTATCTGCGTGCCGAATTTCAGCGAAATCTGTTCAGTGGTTTCAGCTGTGCGTTGATAGATCAGTCAGTCAGTCGGTCAGTTTTCTGATGTTTTGGGTCTTTCGGCACGTTAAAAAATAGGTTTTTCTGGCGTTTTAATGGAATTGTTTGTACATGTAGGCACTATGCAATATTTATACATAGTTAAAAAAGTAAATTAGACACAAATCGGACACTTATTTGTTTTAAAATTCACAATTAAAGAAATAACCCACTGCGCGCCTTACGGCTAACTGACGGCGACCCTCACTGTGACGTTTCAGCTACCGCGAAGGTGCACTTCGCTAGTAATTCGGTCATAACTTCGTAAATTTTTGTTGTAGAACAAAAATTTTTGCACTGGATGTTAAAGATTTCTTAGCTCTATAAATCTGCATTCTTAACTAAAAACGTTACGGATCCTCATTGCGAAAAAGACAAAGATAGCAACTATCTCTCTTTCTAACCCAACTTACCATTCATGAAAGAAAGAGAGATTGTCCCAACGTAGTTGTGGTCTTTCTCTTTTTCGCAATTGATAGGTATTTGCTTCAAATAGGTATTTAGAGTTACCTATCCATTTAGAATATATCATTCTTGGTTTTCATCAACATTTTTGTATTTGTCACGAATTGGTCACGAACTTTGATTTTAAACCAGCCCGAAGTGCACAGAGTAACCTGCCGAAGTGTCCGAAGCTTAGACGAATTACGAAGCATCAGTAATCTGTGGTCCACAGAGTACCTTTTATATACTGCTGTGGTCCGGGAATGTGTTTGTAATTCTTCCGATTCTTCCTAGCGACATCTCTAATAAATACAAGTATTAAAATTTTGCATTTGGATAATAAATATGCCTGAACTAACAGCAAAGAAAGATAAAAGCAAAGGACTTTCCACATTTGGAAAATTTTATCTCATTGCATACAACGGTATCCAAACATTAGGGTAAGTATGTTTCTAGAAAGTATGTTCATTCCATGATCTTGAATTTAGATTTAAAAAATCTTATGTCCTTAAAATGTGCACTGAATGCTGCCAAACCCTCAACCCATAGCACATAAAACACTTGAGTAGATAGAGAAACTTTGGGGGTATTGTCTTTTAAATTAATGATAATTTACTTTTGTATAAAAAAAAATCATGGATCATTAACTTTAGCCTTGTGTCACCCATTGAGAAAACTAAAATATTTACTGTATAGTATTTTACATTCATAATTTTTTGTACAATAATTTTCAATAGAGGCATTCCATGTAAAAAAAAATATTTCATTTGCAAAATTGAGTAGATGTGATATTTTTCTAGGCTTGATTTTGCACTGTAGATGTTTCCAAATTTTCTAGAAGTAACTCCTAAAAAACCGCAACTTATAAAAATTTGTACAGACATGATAAAAATTTTAATTCCATTAATAACCCCTACAAAATTATAAAAAAATACATATTTTGTTTGTAGAATATAAAAAAAAAACACTGCCTGACAATTTATTTGAATGAGGTAGGTTGTATAGTTTTGAGGGTTATTTGCACTTACTACACAATTGTGGAAATGATAGTGATAATAAATAACATAATTTTCATATAAAATAGCAATATTGCAAAGATTTTAAAAAAGTAAATTTTTGTCTGGAGTGTATTATCTTCACATTGTCAAATTTATGGTTACTACAGATAAGAAAAAATGTGTACCATTTAACTAAAGTTAAATAATTAAGTCACAATTAACAGAAACCTACTAACCCTAACTGAGAAAATTTTGTAGAGTTTACTCTATGAGAGAATTATAATTGCAGATGGACATATCTATTGCTGCAGTCATTATCACACTTCTTGAACCGTGGCACATTAGACACATTTTGGCCTGAAATCAAATGGACTGTCATCATTTTCCAAAATGCTGCAGTGCTAGAGGTAAATTATTAACCAAGCTTTTTGTTAACTATAGACATTGATATTATACTGCTGTATTTTGAATATGGTACTTATGAGTTTTTATGCTAATTGATGCACAATGTTTTGTAGGTATAGAGACTTACATTTTAAGAATATTACTAAAGTGAGAGAACTGCAGTACCTATTCATGTTAATCAGAAAGACAAAATATTTGAATCTTCAATATTTTATGTTAATTTAGACAGTTATGGTAAGCAAGTGATACATAGGTACAGTTCCATGATAATGAAATTTTACATATGTAAATATTTAAATACGTACTATTGTATTCAAATGAAATAAGTTGAGGTGTTAACATGTCATGGATATTAATTTATTTGTGAATTAGATTTGTCATTTTGTTGGCATAAAGTTATATTAAAATTACAATTCAATCAATAGTAAAAAAAATGTTAATGTGACAACATTTCAGCAGGCAGGTCTAAAGAGTGAGTAAGATCATTGGTTTATTTGTTAAAGGAGTTTTACAAATTATAGCTTCAGGGTAAACAGGGTGGACTTCTCAGATATGAAACCATATACTTGTTATGCTAATATAATATCCTTTATTATCCTTGCGATTTATCTGTTATATACAGGATGTGGCGTAAAGAGTAGTCAAGCCGTTACCAATGGGTGGGGGGCGTCATGATTGAACAGAAAATCAAAATTTGAGTTCAGTAAAAGTGCCATGGTTTTCGAGTATTTGGCCATTTTTTAAATTTCATAAATAATTACACCCATGGTCACTCTTTTCGATGGCATGATCACAAATAAAAGTATTTTCCCTGTCTGCTTGTTGAGAAGTACTCTTGGATAGACGTGCTATCAAATGTAAACTTTCGTATTTATACAGCTAGCTTAGTTTTTTTAATATTCAAAATTTTTGTACAAAAATTTGTAAGACGAAAAAAATAATTGAAAGTTTGAGCGCCCGTGGTGTAAAAAAAAATGTATGGTGACCTGTGTGACCAAGTAACAATAAAATAGCACATTTCATTGAGATTCTAAAACGGTATAACACACGGTATTTTCAGTTTTTAGTTCAAAGAATACGCCTATTATAGGGATCAGGATCTAATATTTTGAGTAATCGGGTCCCTGTAAACTTTTTCCTTCGGGCATCCCCAGTAGAAGAAGTCCAGTGACCATGGTGGCCATGGTGGTTCTTATTGGAAGACATGCCTTTAGAGCAACGCAGAAGAATGTGGCTGCAACACGATAGCTGCCCTGCGCATTACGCCCGAGATGTCCACCAGTACCTCGACCGTGCATATCCCAGACGGTGGATCGGGCGCCTGGGAACTATTCAGTGGCCAACATAGTCACCAGACTTAAACTCTTCAATTATTTTTTTCGTCTTACAAATTTTTGTACTAAAATTTTGAATATTAAAAAAACTAAGCTAGCTGTATAAAAAAATATAGTTTACATTTGATAGCACATCTATCCAAGAGTACTTCTCAAAAACAAGACTGGGAAAATACTTTTATTTGTGATCATGCCATCGTATAGTGACCAAGGGTGTAATTTTTATGAAATTAAAAAAATGGCCAAATACTCGAAAACCAGGGCACTTTTACCAAACACAATTTTTGATTTTCTGATCAATCATGACGCCCCCCACCCATATATAACGGCTTGACTACTCTTTACGCCACACCATGTATATACAGGGTGTCCGGTAAGTAGTACGACAAACTTAAGGGGGAGATAGGTGGGCGGACCATATTCGAGATATTTCAGATTTTTGTATTGATTTTTGAATTTCTGATTTTAAATACATATCTCGATAATGGTGGCACTTTTACTGAGGTCATTTTTGTATATTTGGTAGGTGACGCCCACATGGATAGTATAGGATTACTTTCCTATTTCCAATGTTTTTAGCCAACTTCTTTGGCTTTAAATAATAATAGGGCACTAGGTCGAAGTGAAAATGAGATATAATATATTTTTAGGTATTACACGCTGCGATAGGACTGGTTCCGTCGGGTGTGTTCGTGGTCCTCATGCAGGTATATTCGCGAGTGTTCCTCGTAAGTGGAGCTCTGTTAACTACGCTTGGAGCTACCACCAGTCCTGGATTACCTCTTTGTATACTCGCCTGGTCTATCACCGAAATCATCCGATACGCATATTACACTTTGAATTTACTCAAATGTGTGCCGCACATCCTTTTATTCGTTAGGTAAGTGTAATTTTACCCGTTAATCTGTAATCTATATGTATAATAACGAAATACCTTTTTTTAATTTTTATTCTGGATAGGCTTGTGTTTGACCACAATCTCACCGTGGTAACTGCTGATGTGGCCCAAGATGGTAAGCACACAAAACCTAGATGGGAACTGGCTCTCAAGTGCAGCTGTCGGAACACACCGATAGGTGTTTGGCGACAGATTTTCAAGTTGAGGGTGGTAGCCAACCAGTCGGGTACTAGAAAGTGCAAAAACCTTTCACTGATTAAAAATATTTCGGGAGAAGATTAAATGTTTAATTCCCATCGGTCCCCATTGTCCCCATTATAAGTTTGGGGACAGATGACACGAAAATTTCCATTTGCCCAGACAGACTCTCGGGGGCAGATGGGAATACTCAAATGGTGGTAAGCAATAAAAATGACGTTCAATGAGTGTTCCATTAGTGTCCTTAAATTGAATAAAAAATACTGAATTTGAATTTCAAATAAATTGTTTAATTTTCAGGTACTCTACCTTCCTTGCTCTGTATCCCCTCGGCATAACAGGCGAGTTGCTGTGTATGTATCACTCACTCGACGAGGTTGCTGAAAAGGAATTATTTACGATATCCATGCCCAATGCGTGGAATGTCGCTTTCGACTACTATTATTTCTTAATTTTCTATATGTTCCTTTACATTCCACTGTTTCCTGTTCTTTTTGGTCACATGTTGACGCAGAGAAGAAAAATGCTCAATCCTATGAAAAACAAATTAAATTAACGTTGTCTTTTGTTATCTTTGAATAGTTATTCAATATAGTTGTCTAATTTAATTCCACTAAACATGACATTGCATTTTGACATGTTGTATTGTTTAACGATACGTTAAGTTTAACTTGATAGTAAAAAATAGTTTGAACATATTGAATAAGTTATTTGTTATTTTAATGTCTGTTGAGGTCACACACTATTGACTTACTCTAAGAATAACTTAGATACAACGACAAATAAATTGTAATAAATTGGAAAATACTCAAAAGTTTATGTTGAATTAGCATTCTCAATTTTTGTAAAAGGGTTATTTATAGTATAAGGTCATACAAAGTATGTATAAACAGAATAAGTGGTGTTGTGGTTAAAATAAGTTATTTATTAAAATTGTTTTGGGCTATGGGCAATGACGAGAATAAAATATAATTAATATTTTTTTAACATGTTTTGTTTCACTTGTAATTAAGGTTTTTTCTTTAATGTTTTTTGTTTGTTGTCCAAATAAAATATAGGCTGACGACAATTCTTAAAATCATTAATTCAGAAATTTAAAAAAAGACTTGTTTCGACCGAAGGTTCAGTTTCACACAAAAATGTGCCGAGCCTTTCGGTTGCGCCATGACTTTATATACAGGGTTACTGGTTATTCGATACATTCCTTTAAGGGCGTGATAGTATACACTGTAAGCTACGAAATGAACCCCATGATACAAATGTTGACCGTTACTGAGATATTTGGGATATAGTATTTTCTCGAAAAAATCCCGAATTACAACTTCAAAATCAAATTTAAAAAAAAGTACGTAACATTTTTAACTTTTTTTGTTTCTGGTACTCAGACAACATGTAAATACTATTTTTAAATCAATTAAATGATGAAATTTTGCAATGGCTTCGACACAATATCTTTTAAATCGTGTCACTTTGAATTATTTCTCTGTTTTCTTAAAGATTAAAATGCCAATAAAAAAAAAGTAATGGAGTTAGAAGTGTACAAAATGTACCAAAACTTCCTCACCTATCTAGCTATATAATAAAGTAAGAATATTAAAAAATCTCTACAAAATATGAAGAATTAGTTCTTAGAAACAGAACAGGTCACAATTTATTAAAATAACATTTATAATTATTTTTACAGAAAAAGTGTCCATACACCGCCAATGTTGTGATAAGAGATCGGCAAATTCCGGTATAGTTCGGAATGGTCATGCCCGTCTTCGCTGGTAAGTTTTGGGTTCGCTAGCGTCAGTTCGTTTACGAACAACTGACTGCCCGTGCGTTTAAGTATTGTTAACCGAGCTACGTGAATTCTCGCGAGTATTTCTTTTGTAAAATGGCGGCGGATCTTCCAAGGTGATACGATTATATCGATTTCCGAATCGAAGACAACCAAACGTAAGGGTATTTAACATAAATATATACGAATGTGTACTTGTCAGAGACGCCAACATGACGCTGATCGACCTAGCCTCCACCTTACGTTTGGATGCTACCGATTTAGGAATCGATGTATGTATTCAGCTCGGGCAGCCGCAGCATCTCCATTACAAAATCCATACACAAACAAGATATCGACGTACTCAGCTTTTATAAATGAATTCTGCTACCTTGTCGCCTTGGATGACCCATTTTACAAAATAAATACTCGCAAGAATTCACGTAGCTCCGTTAACAAAACTTAAACGCACGCGCAGTCACTTGTTCGTAAACGAACTGACGCTAGCGAATCCAAAACTTACCAGCAAAGACGGGCATGACCATTCCGAACTATACCGGAATTTGCCGATCTCTTATCACAACATTGGCGGTGTAGGGACACTTTTTCTGTAAAAATAATTATAAATATTATTTTAATAAATTGCGACCTGTTATGTTTCTAAGAACTAATTCTTCATATTTTGTAGAGATTTTTTTTAATATTCTTACTTTATTAGATAGCCAGATAGGTGAGGAAGTTTTGGTACATTTTGTACACTTCTAACTCCATAACTTTTTTTTTTATTGGCATTTTAATCTTTAAGAAAACAGAGAAATAATTCAAATTGACACGATTTAAAAGATATTGTGTCGAAGCCATTGCAAAATTTCATCATTTAATTGATTTAAAAATAGTATTTACATGTTGTCTGAGTACCAGAAACAAAAAAAGTTAAAAATGTTACGTACTTTTTTTAAAATTTGATTTTGAAGTTGTAATTCGGGATTTTTTCGAGAAAATACTAAATCCCAAATATCTCAGTAACGGTCAACATTTGTATCATGCAATATAGGGTTCATTTCGTAGCTTACAGTGTATACTATCACGCCCTTAAAGGAATGTATCGAATAACCAGTAACCCTGTATATATACTACTTTTATAAATAAATAAATTAAGTACCCATACTCCCGGATATCGTTCGGCTCGTCATTTGTTAAAATCAGAACTCAGAATATCTACTCTTATTTCAACTTTATAAGTGAACTTGTTTCATTTTACACCACCTAGGTACACGACTTACTAGTGGTTTATTTTTCATATATCTAGATATATCTAATAGTCCACTAATAGTTTTATTCATAACTAGTGGGCCCGGCAGACGTTGTCCTGCCCTGAAATTAAAACAAAACATAGAACCCGATTCCAGCGACACCTACCGTGTCCAAGTTGTGAATCTAAACCATCTGTCAGCTTGATCTCGAGACATGTCAAAAAGTCGTACTATACAAAATGTATGACAAAAATAATTGTCTTCATTTTTTTTTGTGCATTTTTCATATTTTTTAATAGTTATTCTGCTATTCCGGGCGGAGACGAACCTCAAAAATCAAAAACCATGAAAACGGTCCAGCCGTTCTCGAGTTATAAATAGTGTAACTAACACGACTTTCTTTTATATATACAGGCTGAATTTTTCAAATGGGCGTGGATGGCCAAATCCTAAACTAAAGGGAATATCGAAAAATGCTGAAAGAAGTCTCGAGGCCGATTTTAATAATAATATAATAATAAATTTATTTATTCAGGTAATTTACACCCATTCATTACAAAATTAATTCAAACAAGCTTATAAAATACAAAAATAAACATATACAACATTAAAAATATAAAATCAAATATAAATACAGATAAAATACAATAAAATAATTAAAATACATTTTAAAGCCTTCTCTCCGGCACTGGTACAGCGACATGTCTGCTGGAACAATGCCGGATGAAAGGACAGTCCAACCTTCCTCCGATCATCGCCAGCACGGTGTTGGAGCTGGCCCGCACTCTACGCACCAAGGACGCTGCGCGCTTACGCATAGTAGCGTTAAAGCAGTCTGTGTGCGTTTCTGCGAACATTCCCGAGGCGCTGCAGTATCGGGGCAGCCCCATCACCGCCCTGAACGCGGATGGCGCTGTAACTTCTATTAGTATAGTTCGCCCACAGGCTGCACGAATACAGTGATACACAGTACGCTCTGAAGAGCGTAACCTTTACCTCCCTTGAACACCGTGCAAACCTGCGAGCGAACATATTAGCTCTAACAGACAACGCCCTCCGCTCCCGCTCCATGTCTTCGTGATCCTTGAGGTCGACAGTCAAAATATGCCCCAAGTATTTAAATTTCCCAACCCTTTCCAGAGGAGAACCATTGAATAGAACAGGTGGTATGTTCCCAGGACACTTTGCTCTGGCGGTCTCAAAGATCATACACTGACTCTTCTTCACATTGTACAATAATCCGTGGCCACAAGCATATTCCTCACATGTCCGCACCAGCTTCCTCAGGCCACACACCGACGCGCTCAGCAGTACCATGTCGTCAGCATAACTTAGATTATTGATACATAAACCGTCTATGTGGCAGCCGACATGCTGACTGCTGAGCGCTGCAATCAGTCCGTTAATATACAAATTAAACAGGGTAGGTGATGTTAAATCGCCCTGCCTGACTCCGCACTCGAGTTGATACGGATCCGACATTGCCCCCGCCCACGCGACACTGTTGGATTGATGCGCATACCAGTATTGAAACATACTAATGAATTCCTGTGGCAAATTTGTGCTCTTCAGCTTGCTCCACAGCAGATCATACACCACCAAGTCGAAAGCCTTGGATAAGTCAAGGAAGCACGCATACACGGGCGTCTTACGATCGGTGTAGTATTTGATGGTGTGCTTCAAACAAAGTATAGCACTTTCTGTAGACAGCCGGGGCCGAAACCCGAACTGATTATCGTGCAGCGTTACATATTTATTCAACTGTGCGTTAAGCAAACCATCAAACACCTTTGCAATAATAGTGGCAAGAGAAATAGGCCTGTAGTTACTCTTATCAGTAAGATCACCCGTTTTATTCTTAACCACTGGCACTACAACTGTTTTCATAAAATCGGCTGGCAAGTAGGAATGGCTCACGCACAGCGAGTAGAACAAAGCCAAGAGCCTAGCGATGTGAGGTCCGGCGTGCTGCAGGTGCTCAATGCTGAGTCCATCATGCCCCGGGGACTTACCTCTCGATATAAGGCCTATGGCTTTAGTCACATCCTTTGCCAGGCAGGTAGTCCCTAGCCCCTGACTTCCCATATCAGCATTGAACACCTCATTTTGATTAAAACTAAAACTGCATCATTCGATTTTTGAAAAAATATTTCCCCAAGGCAGGAATCGAACCCGATGAATTTGAAAAAAATACACATCCTGTATTATTACACCATCCAATAATGTTGCTAATAAGAATCAAATTCTCAGAAGTAATGACATACTAGTGGGCCCGGCAGACGTTGTCCTGCCCTGAAATTAAAGCAAAACATAGAACCCTATTCCAGCGCCACCTACCGGGTCCAATTTTTGAATCTAAACCATCTGTCAGTCCCTTTGGTCAGTCCAATCTCGAAACATGTTCAAAAAGTCGTTCTATATAAAATATAGACAAATATTTTTCTTCATTTTTTTTTGTGATTTATTCGTATTTTTTAATAGTTATTCTGCTATATTCGGGGCGGAGACGAAAATCGGTCCAGCCGTTCTGGAGTTATAAGTGTAGGTACGAACAAACTCGACGTTGTTTTATATTGTATAGATATTCAACGATTTTATCACATTCATAAAAGATTCGGTTTCGGCCGAAACTAAAACCACAACCCAACCGTCGCGCGTCGGTTTCGTTTTCTGTATCGGCAAAAAACATTATTTCGGTCGGACACTAGATATATTACATTATTTTATTGAATGTTCCTAGGTAGGTATCTATTATGATTGCTTTTCATAGTTATCTTTACTAAAATAGACATTGGTTGTAAAATATGACCTTTTATATGTCTGACCTTTTATAGCGATGGTAAACAAATGATGGCCTTGCAATATGTACCAAGTTTTACAAAATAACAGGGAAAAGTTAGTGCCAATAATAACTCATATATGCAATTTGAGTATAGCAAAAGGGACGTTTCCTACAATATTTAAAGTAGCGTTAGTTCATTCAGTATATAAGGCGGGTGACAGAAACTGTGTTGGTAATTACAGACCTATATCCGTACTACCGGCTCTGTCTAAAATCCTTGAAAAGATTATGAATAAGCAACTGCTATCATTTTTATGTAGAGAAAATCTTCTTTCTGTTAACCAATTTGGGTTCAGAGCCGGCATGTCAGCGGAAGAGGCTGTCTCAAATTTAGTTGAACATGTAGCTGAAACACTGGATGAAAAGGAAAAATGTGTTGGAGTATTCCTTGATATGGCTAAAGCGTTCGAAACGGTTTCTGTCCCTCGTCTTATATCTAAATTGGAAAGGATTGGAGTGAGAGGTGTAGCTTTAGACCTTTTTAAAGATTACTTCACAAACAGGACTCGGAGAGTAAAAATAGGTAATCTTATTAGTTCCTCAACTTCCATCGACTATGGTGTATCTCAAGGTAGTGTACTCGGTCCTAGCCTCTTCTTAATATATATCAATCAGTTATGTGACATGCATCTTGAAAACGGACGCATTTTTACTTTCGCAGATGATACAGCATTAATATTTAAAGGACATGATTGGGAGGAGGCTAGGTCCAAAGCAGAACTAGGACTTGCGAGAGTGAAACATTGGCTCGATGTAAACCTGCTTACCCTAAACGTGAGCAAAACTAAGTTTATTCCATTTTCTATTCTAAAGTCATATCTTCCAAAAAGTAATTTTGAACTAAAAGTACATAATTGCAGTATGTTAGACATGGTGAATGGTTCCTGTAAATGTCCTAAACTAGTACGTGCGGAAAATCTAAAATATCTAGGTGTTCTTTTGGATGATAGACTAAATTGGAAGCCACAGATAGATGTCTTGTCGGGAAGAGTACGCAAAGTCATGTACATATTCAAAACATTGAGATATATAGCAGATTCAAAACTATTACTTTCAATTTATTTCGCTCTTGCACAATCTATTATTACTTACAGCATATCGGCATGGGGAGGTTCTTGTAAAACATTTCTTCTTACTCTTGAAAGAGCTCAAAGGTCATTATTGAAAGTAATGCTACGAAAAAGATACACGTTTGCAACTGATAGCCTGTACTCTCTTGCTGGAGTGCTAACTGTAAGACAGCTGTATATAAAGCAAATTATTGGACGAATACATAAGAAGTTATCATATGATCCTCACAAGGTAATTGTGAGAAGAAATGATATAGTTTGCCCCACGAATACATATAAAACATTCTTTATTAACAAATTCGCATGCTTCCAAGGTCCTAGGGTTTATAATAAAGTAAATAAAATTCTAGACATTTACAAATTACCCCATAAGCATTGTGTTTCTAAAGTTAAAAAATGGCTACAATCTCTAAATTACAATAACACTGAACAACTGCTTGCAGTATTGTCATAGGTTCACACGGATATCATTGTTTACATATTAAATTACGAGTATATAATATCTATAATATTTATATGGATAGGTATATATTGATAGTATTTATCATATAATATTTATAACTATATATTTATTTACTAATAAACAAAATATCTCAAACATTCCACTGTGTATATATATACAGTGAAACTTGGTTAAGTGGGACCTGGATAAGTGAGAAACCTCCATAACAGGAACTCATGCTGAGGTCCCAACACTTTGGCACTGAATTACCTCTGTTAGTGGGACAAGGTAAGCCTCTATATCTGGGACTTGTTCTTTCGATTTATCATCATAGTTACCTCTATAACTGAGACAGCGAGTAAATTTTATATGCATAAACCTCTGTAACTGAGATAACATTGTTTGTTTACTCATTCTTATTCTACCCACAAATTCCACACGTAATTCCAAGTACGTAAGTAATTTTGATCTTCAATTACCTTCAGTTTTAGTTTCGCTTTACTATCATACAGATGTTTATTTGAAAAATGCCAAAACGAAAGCTACAATCGTTATCATTACGTGAAAAACTGAAGTAAATATCCGTTTATGAAAGTGGGAAGAGACGCGAAGAAGTTTGTGCCGAATTTAATGTGCCAAAATCTACTCTTTGTAGAATAATTCAGAGTAAACATAAAATTGAATCACAATGTTCTGAAGGACAAGGAAAACTAAAACGTGTACGTTTATCAGAATATCCTGAACTTGAACAGTGTTTGCTAACATGGGTCAAGCACCTTCGTAACAAAAACGTTCCGGTAAGTGGACCGATGATTAAAGAAAAGGCACAAGATTTCGCGCGAAGGCTCGATATTCATAATTTTTGTAGCAGCAATGGTTGGATGGAAGGGTTTAAGAAAAGAAACGGTATAGTTTTCAAAGCAATTTGTGGAGAAAGTAACGCCGTTGATGTTAACAAATGTAGCCAATGGATTGAAGACCTACCAGTTCTATTACGCAATTATTCTGCTGATGATATTTTTAACGCAGACGAAGCGGGTTTATTTTATAAGTGTCTTCCCGATAAAACTTTTACCTTAAAAGGTGAGTCTTGTCATGGCGGGAAACTTAGTAAAGAGCGCATTACAATACTTCTAGGTGCTAACATGTCAGAAACTGAAAAGTTGCCTATCCTATTAATCGGAAAATCTAAGTCTCCACGATGTTTCAAAGGTGTTAAAACTTTGCCTGTGAATTACCAAAATAATAAAAAGGCATGGATGACATCCACTATTTTTTCTGATTGGTTGAAGAATTTATACCAAGAAATGAAAGCCCAGAAGAGAAAAATTTTAATGTTTGTGGACAATTGTACTGCTCACAATAATATGCCCGAGCTAAGCCACATTAAACTCGTGTATCTGCCTGCGAATACGACAAGTAAATTGCAGCCAATGGATCAAGGCATCATCAACAATTTCAAAATTTATTACAGAAAAGAGGTTGTTCGACATGTTATTAAATCTATAGAAGACAATCAGTGCCCACAAATCGATGTTCTTCAGGCGATGAGGTTTGCTAGGAAAGCTTGGTTTTCTGTGACCAAAACTACTATAGCAAACTGCTTTAAAAAATCTGGATTTAAATCTGAAGTAACTGTAGCTGAAATCTTACAAGAGGAGGACGAAAATATAGAAACTGATCCTGAAGATTGGAACTTAGCCATCAGCAACGACAATAATCAACAGCCAACATTCCAAGATTTTATAAACGTCGATGACGGTTTAATAGTTTCAGGAGAACTTAATGAAAGCGACATTGTTCATGCCTTCTCGTCTTCTTCATTGGAAAATGAAGAAGAAGACGATGAAATGAGCACGGAAGTAAATTTAGTAAAAATTTCTAAACGCGAAGCAGTAAAAGCACTAGAAACTTTGCACAGTTATTTTGAAATGTCATCAATTGGTGACCAAAGCATATTTGATAAAATTTATAACATCGAAAAACATCTGATGGCTGATACTTCCAAACGACAAACTAAAATGACAGATTTTTATAATTGATACATTCTGTTTCCATATTCGTACATATTACGTGTAAAAACGTGCTTGAATATTTTTGTTGATTACATTTGTATGATTACCTTTAAGTACTATTTTTTTTTTATTAAAACTCATTTACATACATAACACGTTATTTTATTTAATGATCGCACCTGTATAACTGAAATAACCTGTATTCTCACCTCTATTAATGGAACCCTCTGTAAATGAGACAGATATTTATTTATACCTGTATATCTGAGACACTGGGTAAGTGGAATACCTCTATAAGTGAAACGACATTGCAGGTCCCTTGATGTCTCACTTAACCAGGTTTCACTGTATATATATATAATTATCCATTTACATAAAATCAGTTAAGCGCAAATAAAAAAAAATGAAAAATTTAGACACTATACTACTATATTTTAACCACATGGAGAGGAACCTGGTTCTCAAGATACAGGTTTGACCTAGTTTGAGGATCAGGGCACTTTTGTCAAGTGAATGAATTAAATTTATGTATAATGCAATATTGATTAAGATATACATGTATAAATTCATGTTTTCGTAATAAATAAATTATTATCCCATTTATTTATTTCTCTTTTACTTATTTATTACAATTTTAAATATAGATATAAAAAAAACAGTATTTATATTTAAAACTATAAAAAACAGCATCCAACCGGCATCGGGAACAAGGTCCAAGTTACCGGTGGTCAAGGCTCCAGAGAGAGGAACTTCCTCACAATGCGTGCCGTCTCCAGGAGTACTGCCTTCTGAACCTGGCCCTTGATCCAGCCACCTAACGTGAGCCTCTTAAGGTGTTTGTCGAGGCTCTTTGCCAATAGGCCATGGGCGGAAACGACTATTGGTACAATGACTGCCGTGTCAATGTCCCACATGTCGACAACCTCGTGGACCAGATCAAGATACTTGATTTCTTTATCTTTCTCCGCCTTCACAAGGTTGTCGTCATGAGGGACAGTAACATCGACAATCATTGCACGACGTTCTTGGCGATCTATCAATACAATGTCAGGTCTATTGGCTACAATAGTCCTGTCAGTGATGATAGATCTATCCCAGTATAGTGTGATATGACCATCTTCAAGAACAGATTCTGGTACATACCTGTAGTACGGCACCTCAGATGTCACAAGATGGTATTTCAGGGCAAGTTGCTGGTGGATTATCCTGGCTACTTGGTTGTGCCTGTGCAAGTATTCACCATTTGCGAGACGCGAACAACCGGAGATTATATGCCTGAGGGATTCACCAGGGCGATGACATGCTCGACATATGTCGACGGTGCCATCCCGCAGGATAAATCTCCGGTAGTTGTTCGCCATCACAACCTCATCCATAATTGCACAAACAAAACCTTCGGTTTCCCCGAAAAGATCTCCAAACTGTAGCCAGGCCACGGAGGCTATAAGGTCCACATCGGGACCGTGAAGTGCCCGATAGTACCTTCCATGTAACTCCATGTCCTGCCATATCTGCCTGCGATCGTCCAATGTGAGCACCACAGGCCTGCGCCAATTCTGTCTAGCTAAAGATAGAGGAGTCAACCCTTTGTCCACTGCTATAACAACCGCATGCATTCCCTCATCGGCTTGGAGAAAATACTCCCTGAGGTTATACACCTCGCGGTTATGGAGGGTCTTAGCATTTAAAAAGCCTCGACCACCACATTTCCGCGGGATATATAACCTCATCACCGAGGATCGTGGGTGATGCATACGGTAAGCAGTCAGCAATGTACGGATATTATTGATGTTATTATTATTATTATTACCTACCTTTAATAATAACTTGTGCTCCGTTCCGTAATTATAGAAAACGCAACCAGTTAGGTAGGTATTCAATTGATTATTACCAAAGTCGATCGCATACGATAGTTGTAATCAAAAGCGATATTTATCTTAATGATAGAAGAATCATATTTGTAGCTACTTTTTAATAAATCCTACTATTAATTGTGAAAGTTTGTATATTTCTTCCTCCATCACGCAAAAACAGCTGAACGGATTTTGATGAAACTTGGCACACAGGTAGATCATATCTTTGAATAAAACTTTGAATAGGTACTTTTTATCCCGGGAAAAGATAAGATCCCTCGGGAATGCGGGTGAAGGAACTAAGTAGGTACCTAGGTATTATGGAACAAGGCACCTGAACCCCAAGGAAGCGAATGTTAGGTTTTGGTAAGTTGGTAACCTATTAAATACAAGTCCTTTAACAGGCGACACGTACAGCCCTAAGTATGTAGAAATAATCTATCAACGAAGCCTTGCGTGATATTCGCAGTCACCGAGTCGCTATTGTTGTTGTTGTACCTTTAGGTAATAGCACAAGTGCTAGATAAACTTACTTGCTTGCGTAAACTAATTAATTAAGATTGATATCTTCCTAATTTTTTATAATCGACATTGATTTGTAAATAACGACATAGATAAAAGGTATTTGTGATTATATTATGTTATCTCTCAGTGAGGGGTTCATATAAATAAAAAAATATCAGTTAAAAGATTAGTCCCTTTTTGAGCATTAAACTTGTGATGTATAAGAAATATACAGCTGTGGTGCTTGCTCTGCTGTTGGCTACAGCCGAGGCCAACAGCATCAACGCCAAATCTTTACCATCTACGAAATTACTTAGTGGATTGTGAGTTATATCTTTGATTCATTCATTTGTTACTTATATGACAGACGCTAGATACAAGTCTCCTGAGACTAACTGCCCATCGCGGTTTCGTTACACCCGCGTTATAAAGAAAAACCGGTCAAGTGCGAGTTGGACTCGCGCACCGAGGGTTCCTCGTCTCGACAGACCGACAACAAAGTGATCCAATAAGGGTTCCATTTTTTTCCTTTTGAGATACGGCACCCTAAAAATGTACCTAGGTACCTAATGATACGTTAACTACACAGAGCAAATGATTATGATTCCCTCGGCCAAATTATCCACTTAGAAAATTGTAAACAGAGTCAACAGGCTCTCTTGTGCTTATGGGTGTGCATCTTTATTCATTTTGTTCCAAAAGTATTGTAGGTATCTGTTTTAGGTCAGGTTGTGTAGGTACCTAGGTACACAGTATAAAGATATATTATACTGTGCTATACCTAGGTAACGGCCATACAATCAATGTTTTCATAGTTTTTGTTAATTTAAGTAGGTACCCCTTGTTACTCAAGCATCAGGTTTTTTTTGTATTATAATTAATTATTCAATAAAAGTCCATAAAATAATTATTTCAGAAAAAATTGGGGAGATATTGGGATATCTGCGAATGTAAACGATTATTTGGATAATACAATTTCTATGATCGTGCCCTTCATAGAGACTCATGGACTCGACCCCATGGATTTGCCTGATATTGAAGAGGGTTTTGAAGTTGTAAGTATTCCTACTCTTGGTAGGTACCTAACCTACATGTGTTCATTACTTAGGTAGGTAAGTATATCATCCGCTCACTAGGCTAGGTCATCGTGGCTGGGGACCGCGGTCCAATTGTAGATGTTGGAAACTCGTATAAAAAAAAAAAACATGGAGTCGAACGAGCCTTATCTATCTGTTGTTAAATTCGCATGTCACACTCGAAATATCGGGGTAGGTGTCGTTGAAAAAACTCTTAAAAAAACATCGTCAAGTAGGAAACTTCAACAATCTTCTATTTATATAATAGCGAAATACCTACCACTTACCTACTGATTAATCACGAAATCTCAGAAAGTAGGCAGGTACATACAACCTACCAACCTAAATGCTACAAACTTGAAAGGCAGGCAGATTTTAATAGGAAGTAAGTAAGTAGGTATCCGCTAAGAAAGGATTTTCGAAAATTCAAGTTCCCTTGGGAACGCGGGTGTCACACACAGCGGGGGACTAGTAGGATAACAATTGAATAAAAAAATCCGCGAGCCAACTTATGATATAGGTAACTATCCTTAAAATTGTCGATCGCCGATTGATTAGGTACTTTATCTTTACCTATCGTCTCTGAAAGATACCATATGGGTCATTCTACTTTTTAGTGCAGGTTTTTGCACTGCTAAAAATGGGTTTTAAAATTTTTATCATTAGAGATAAATGAAGTAAATTAACTGTTTTTATGCGTAATTATATCCAGACAATTGAAATTAACTGCCAGCAGCGAATTTTGTAAGTACATATTTCTTTCTCAAAATGAAGGTTTTGCAGACCAAGGTAGAAAAATCAAACCACTTTGTTACCAATCTAAATATTTTTATTGAGCAGCTTCAGTCACTCATTACAAACAAACAATTAACAAAACGTATTTTAGGAACATAAATCTTTCTCTTCCATAACTATAATAAGAAATTATCATTAATTAAGTCTTATAAATCACATTAAATGACAACTATGTTACCGTTGTGCACTTTTGTTTACAAATATTTGACATAAAATGTATATATGTAAAAATATCTTAACAACGTATTTAACATTGATATTAAAAAATATTATCTTGCATCTGATATATCTGTAATGTAGCTTATTATGCCAATTGTACAACTCAAATTGAAAAACCTATACTTAGAAATAAGAACATAATGGTAACACAGTTGTGCAACAGTAACAAAGTTGTTTCAATAGACAATTCTCTTCTCTACAAAAATAGCTAATCAGTCTCTTAGTTACCACAAAGGTTGAAGATAATAATTTAATCCTACTATTATATCCGTTTTACCAAAATCACAGCACTTATGCAGGTTGGATACCATTTTTACAACTGCGTTACCACAGCGGAGTAACAAAGTGGGCCAGTACACAGTTGTAAAATAACATGATGCTACCTGATATTTACGAAATGACCATATAATTTGCAAATCCAACAATAGAATACAATTCAGTGATATAAATGCCACGTATCAATAGTTAAAACATAACGTAAAAGTTCTGAAACTTACCTTTTCGCCGGGTAACAAAGTGCACACCAAATAAACACACGCGTCTTGATTCAAAACATGGCGGCGACTGAGTGGCGGCACGCGGCTTACTGCCATTCCCCTCCAGCCCGCTCTTGTAATGGTAGGGGAGGCATTGATGCTAAATTTGTAGTTACTCGAGCGTCTTTGGAACCTACTGGAATTTGAAGATTAGGTGGAATAAAGAAAAAAAGGTTATGTGATATTTTCCCCTTCAGCGGTGGGGGGAGCGTCTACAGGGTTTCAAAAATGTTTAAAAAAAACAGTCACCAAGAAATACTCGAGCGCGTCAGATATTAATAGGGTAGTCGCGCCACGTCTGTCTGATAACGGAAAAATAATAATCTGCCGTTTTGCGTGGTGGGGGTGGCCGTACGAAGGGGTCGAAAATATTAAAAAAAAAAATTTACTCGAGCGCGTCAGACATTGATAAGGGATGTTAAGTGAACCCTCCAGTAGCTTCTATTTTAAAGACTGACGATTTGGACGCGACCATCAGTCAGGGCCGATTTTTGAAAATGCAAAAAAAAATCGTGACCTTGATTTACTCGAGCGCGTCAGATTTTTACACAGGCGGTTCTTCTTGATGGCCTTGTTGTACTGACCCATAATCTGACAATTATGTTGAGGGATTTCCTTAATCTGACGGTTTGAAAAAAAAAATATGTAAAAAATATCGAAATCTCGAAAATGGTTCAAGATATCGAAAAAATGTTTGCACAAAAGTTGTAGAGAATTTAACCTTCTACAATATTTATTATGAATACATATACCAAAAAACCCATAGGAAACGAGATATTTGCAATAAATGATTTTTTGACCTTTGACCTTGAAATATCAGTAGTCGCGGGCACCCTAAGATAAGTAGCTTTTGAGACAAGTTTTAGGGTGACAAAATAAAGGTTTATACAAGTTAATAGCTGACTATTTCTCATTCTGAGGTGAAACTCATAATATTCCTGGACTATACACTTAATAATGATTTTAGCCACTTCGGCTTGTGCAAATCGGCAGATTAAGATATTTCCGTGATTCGTGACTAATTTCCTTCAAAATAAAAAAAAAACGAATCGCGCTCGAGAAAATCCAGGTGACGTTTTTTTTTTGCAACTTTGCCAGTCTCCAATTTTCTTTCGTCACGCCCAATTTGTCAGATTATTGAAATGTACACTATTTTGCATGTAACTAACTTACCTTACCTTAATCTGACGCGCTCGAGTATTTCAAACCATCGATTTTTTTTTACTAATCTGACGGGCTACCCTAGGCGTTCGACACTACATAGAAGGCTCAGATTTGGTGAGAGTACTTCACAAGGTGCAAGGTTGCCCCCTTATGTTAATCTGACGCGCTCGAGTAAATCCCGAAATCCCCTATTCGCCTCCCCTACCATAATGCCCAACCTACCCAATCGAGCCGACCAGTGACGGTACAGTGACATCTAACGATTTTTTGAGAAAATACCAGTAACATAGTAGTACCGTATTGCGCTTCTTCCTTAGGGACAAAACTAAAGTAATTATTTTGAAAAAAAATAAAGCTTTTAAAAATATATGAGGCCTACATAAAAAACGCAAACATATTAAATAAACTTAATAAATTTTTGAAGCACTCAAACTAACCAAACTTAACCAAAAAAAGTATTCTTCTTACAGTGTGGACTACACTGTAAGAAGAATACTTTTTTTGGTTAAGTTAGTCTGCATATTGGGTCGGGGACACTGCAATACTATGGAAAACAACCATGTTACCATTAAATTCGACTATGTTACTCTTAATTATCTTAAAATAGGCACAAAAACCTGCACTAAAAAGTAGAATGACCCATATACCTAAGTAAGTAAATTCCTACATAGAAATTATTTCTCCATGATATCTATCGCAGCGGCTCTACAAATCAAAAAAATTATCATGGTGGCGCCAGTTTTATAATCGCGATGCCCAATGAAACTGTAGGTGCTTACCAAACTATTTGCAAACATGAGGCGTCAAACAATCCACCTGGAGCATGTAGGTACCTACCTACCACTGGATGGATTAGGTATGGTATGGTAGCAAATCTTAGACTCAAATTAGACCCTGATAAGGCATTATGACCATTACAATTGACTCTACCACCGGTTTGCAATAACACTTTATCTGAAAGAAACTCAGCACTTAGGTTTACCTACTTTAGGCCTTAGACCCGCTTCGCTGAACGACATCTCATTACAAATCATTGAAATTCTCGGCTTTTCTGTATTATAATATGTATGTATGTATTATACATATAAACCTTCCTCTTGAATCACTCTATCTGTTGCTGAAAACTGCATTAAAATCTGTTGAGTAGTTGCAAAGATCTAAACGAACAGACAGCGGAAGGCACTTCATTTTATACCTACCTACTATGTAAAGATATACTTCCCTAAGTAACTTAGGTAGGTATCTACTGTGTGTTTGATACCTATCTACTTAGTTAGGTATGTAAGTGTAATACTTAGGTATGGTACATTAATGTTTTCAGAGACCATTGCTGGTCACATATAGTGCATGGCTGAGAATCCATGATGGCTACATGACTGGTTTGGTGAATGTAGCCAGATCAGGTGATCAAAAAGTGCAATTCTTCGCCAAAATGCTACGCGTGCGGATGCAGCTTCAGTTTACCAACCTTGAGGTAGGTAACGATAATGTTTTCTTCGTAGGTATTTACCTTCTATTTTCATGTCTACACAATAATTATGTTGAATGAACTCAAATAGACCTTTTCAAGTATAGGTAGGTATAACCTACTGAGTTCATGGTTCAATAGATTCATGAGTATGAACAGTCTAGATTAGATTCTAATCTTTATCTTAAGAGCCGGCAAGAAACTCAGCAATTATCTTTAAAACTTAAGACATTCAATAATTATTTATCTAGTCTCATTGATAGTTGTTTAAGTAATTATCTACGTGTTATGGCAGCGAAAACAGAATAAATAAGTATCTTAAAAACAAACTTGATATTGAGTCTCACTCAGGCGAGCGAGCTAACATCGAAAGCGAACTCACACGACCTTGATTTGGCATCCTATAAACATTCGGTACGCACTTACGAAGTGAAGAGTGTCATTCGAAGTTTACAGAATGCACCTGAGGTTCAGCTGTCGAGATAATAACGTTCTTACAGAATCATTGCATGCAGTGCTTCATTGCAAATGAGATCATTTCGACGTTATAATACCTACTCCTATCGATTTAAAAGAATGCCGTAGAAAAAGTCGTGGGTTTGAATACAGTCAGCTTCAGCTTTCGGTGATGGAAAATATCGTGAGAAAGCCATAGGTAGGTAGTAGTAGGGTAATTTGTAATATCTACCCGCCTGGCTGGCTAGCACCCACCCTAAAGTAAAAAAGCTGTCGGCTAGCCACCTCCCGGTGTGTTCCATCCTACAGCAGCACTTGATAGCCAGTTTTTTTTAGTTTTTTTTTTAATGTCACAAATGACAACGAGGCAGGCGGGTCACCTGATGGTAAGTGACAACCGTCGCCTATAGACATTGGCAATACCAGGGGATTGCTAATGTGTTGTACACCTTATTAAGGCGAACTGGCTCTCAAGTGCAATTGCCGGAACACACCAACAGGTGCTTGGCGACAGATTTTCAACTTGAGGGTGGTAGCCAGCCAGTCGAGTACTACAAAGTACCCTACCACCGTGCTGTGGTTTCCTCACGATGTTTTCCTTCGCTGAAAGCTCAAGCTCATTGTAAGGATTCGAACCCACGACCTTCGCCGCGGTATCCGACGTCACTTACCACTCAGCTATCATCGCCTTAAAGTTACAATCTTTTGCCCAATCTTTTTGTGGAATGAAAAGTAACCATGTATTTATGTTCTCAGTTCGTGTACAAATACGCAGTGAAGGTAATGAACATAGGACCAACTGGTGGCATCATCGGCTCCCTGAACCGCTTCGTCGTCAACGTAGACATTCTTCTGGACTTCAACAATGATGAGATTCACCTACAAGAATTTTCACTAACAGATATTGGGTTAGTAAAAGTTCAGATCGAAAACATTTGTGAAATTACCGCGCCCTATCAGATCCCCGAACTACCTAAGTACTTAGTAACAGCCCCATCCCGTAGAATAACGCGATTAGGGTATCCTTTATTTATATCAATGAGTAGGGCGGGTACCTGGGCGCTCGAGCTTTGCACAGGACATATATTAGGAGCAAGTAATTTTTGTTACTATGTGCGTGAAAACATGGGAGTAGGTAAACAAATCCTAGCTAGATCGATTCTTCGCTATCGTAAACGCCACAACGTAAATTACCAATCTATCAATAAATAAAGCTTGTAAAAACAATAGCCGGTTGCGATGGCGATGATTGGGTAATCAACCGGCCAAACCGATGAATCTACGTATACTTAGGTTCTCAACTCTCATATATGAAGGTAACTCTTTAATATAAAATTCCTATTACGAACTCTGAAAACGGAATTCAACTAGGAATTGAAAAATGGGACAATATTTCGAGTGACCAAAAATTATTCTTCGACCAAAAATATTAAGAGTTGTTTTTATCGCAATTTCATAGTTGTTCCTAAGTACCTATAGGTACCTAATCTTGATCGTTGAAATTAAAGCTGCTCTGCATAAGCACCACCTAAGTCATAAGTAGATACATTAATTAAACATTATTTTCAGACGTCTTCGTGTACGTTTGACCGGTAACATCCTGGTGGACTGGCTACTGAACCCTGTAATCGCTGTCTTCATGACCATTATTGACAATATCATCATGAACGTTGTCCAGTCCAACATTCGCAGTGCAGTGCAAGATGCTATCAATATTATCAACATAAATGTAAAGGATGTGATTCAAGCTATTGAATCGTTTAATTGAAACCTAGTATAATGAATATAGATTGCTGCTTGCTATACGAGTACCTATACATATTACACCTACTTATAAAATAAATTATTTTTGTTGTTGTTCTTCTTCTTTGGTTTAATGGCAACAGTAGGTAGGTACCTATATTTCTTTTTAAAAATACCTAGTTACTTGCACTGATTTGATGGACTGATCTTTAAAATGGGGTTCGCGGCTGAAACCTTAGAGCAGAAAGCTACTTTACGCAAACTTTGCACTAAGAAATGTCGCAATTTTTTTGGGATTTTTTTAAACTGTTTGAGCGATACTAAAGCCGAAGTAACGATTTTTAGAAATTGTAGTCTGTCCGTGCGTCTGCTTGTCTTATCTCAAGATCTACTATTATGGTCGACATGGGTACTAACTAATGGGTAGCTAACCTACCTTTTACAGATGAGAACTGACTTTACTGGGAATGTGATGTATAACGTCACTTTAACATAAGAGAAGAATATTAAAATGATTAAAACTGTAGTAATGGCTTAAAAATTTAGTACACCTACACTTAAATTTTAGTATATCTATCTTATATATATATATAAATAATTCTCGTGTCACAGTTTTTGTTACCGTACTCTTAGTTACCGTACTCTTCTGAAACGGCTTGACCGATTTTGATGAAACTTTATATTTACATTTTACTAGCTGTCCCCCGCGGTTTCACCTGCGTTCCCGTGGGATCCGCGTTCCCGTGGGATCTAGCGTTATAAAAAATAGATGACAACTTACTCTCAGATCTACTGAATATAGGTACATATAAAGTTAGTATATAGTGTATTATCTATGGCTAGTATATAATAAAATTTAAGTTATTTGACGAATTTTTGGCGGGAACTTGTGAAGTGACGTTGTGTTTTCGTTTTATTTTCATTAAATTCGTGTATTTTGAGTTTTATTGAATAATATCGGTGGTGTTTTGTCCAATAATGATCAATCTAAGTGCACAAGTGAAGTGAAATTAAATGAAAGCGTGTATCGTGACTTTCCAGGTTGCCCCAAAAAGTCCGTGAATGTTTTAGTGGAACAACCGCCAATTTCAATAAAGCCTGACTGGACATGCACGGACGAGGACTAGACATTACAGGGAATTAGAGAATGTGACTATACCATAAAAGAAGAAATTAAAACTGAATAAAATGTATGCGACTGAAAGACATTGTATTGACAAAAAGTTATAAAAAAAATAGACCAAGACCATTTCAAATACTTTGACATTGGCAGAAATATCCTAAAAGGATGATTGCCAGTAACAAAAAAAAAAGTTATTTGACAGATGTAAAAGTGGCTGTCAGAACCTTAACGGGTATATAAATTATATAAATATTAGTCTTCTAAAAAAATTTTTTAGTCCATGCATATGAAATGAAATATTTATTCATCCAAATAGGGCTTCACAGGCACTTATGAATAGTCAGACTCTAAATGCTTGGCTCGGAAGGTTGCTTTTGCTGAGAAGAGCCGGAAATAAACTCAGCAATTACTCTTTTCAAAAACAACTTACACCTATCACATTCAGTAATTATTTATCTAGTCTCACTGACAATATTATACGCAATTTTATGGCGGCAAAAATAGTAATCTATAGATTTTAATTATGACTGACGAAGTATGACGCGTGTGGCAGCCACCGACCTCCTCGCACATATTATAGGGAAGTGGGCGACCAACCACACGACGCCGCGCCGCAAGCACAGGCCTTAAATACATCGGACACTGGGGTGGCCATTATTCCTAGCAGGAGAGAGCATGACTAACATAAGCTTGCTCCAAACAAAAAGAAAAATTATTAGTTTGACATTTGCATCCCAAGGAATGAAAAAGCAGACCTAAGTAACAATAATATATTTAAAAAAACGTTATCCACAAATATTTATCGGTAAATATCGGTTGTTGTACATCACTATTTAAGAAGTGGAAAAACCTTGTAACACTTGAAATGTCAAATTGCTACCTCTGTAAAAAAAAAACATTCACCACCTTGTTTGCTTCCTGCCCGTTGGGGTTATGTTAGTTTTTGAAGATTTAATAATTATTTACATTTGAATTCATAATAATGGGAAAAGTGAAAAAGATGAAACCGTCACAAGTTGGTAAAAATGTAGCCCTCGCAGACCAGATAGAGTTGGTAAATTCGTTAAAGTCTAAGAATAGAAATAAAGATCGGAATAGACACGATGATGATGATGAGGTAAGATTGTAGTTATTCATTCATTCAACATATATACGTACCACCAAACAATAATTTCAAAAAGAAAATACCTATCTATGTACAATCGAAGCAGTTTTAGTTTGATGTATTCAAGATGTGTTTATTGACAAAAAATGATATATTTTCAGTTTGTTAATCCAGAATTATCTAAGAAAATTTTGAAAGCTGCTCGTAGACAACAAGCTGAACTTGAGGATGGTGTAGTAGGGTCTTTACCTGCTAAACATGTGAACCTTTCTATTCCCTTGCAAGGTAATAATAACAATATAATTTAGCTACTCCATTGAATGTCCATAAACCATTTTAACGTAACTTTGAATAACTATGACATTAATAGGACAGGCCTGTTGGCAGAGTTGGTTGATAATATCACTATAATAATATGTCACACACCATGGGTTGTGGGTTGCTTATGGGTATGTGTCCTAAGTTCAAAGAAGTATATTTAATTCTGTGGAAATAGTGTTCACATTCTAATATCAAACCGAAAAGAACTGTTAAGTTCTCAGTTAGTATGATTTTTCCGACATCATTATCATATTTCAGATAATTTTCACAGAATGTTGATTAAATATGTATACATCTAAATCTTCCTCTTGAATCACTTCTTGCATTGGTGTGAAAATGTGTTTTATCACAGATAACCCTACCACCTATGCAAACATGTGTATTAAATAACTCTTAAGGGCCAAGACCACTAAAATTACTTTTTGTATTCAGATGCAACATCTGATGATGAATCAGTTTCTGACAATGATGACTTGGAGCCGGATACTTACTATGACAACATTGAAATAAACGAAGAGGATGAAGATGCCATTAAAATGTTTATGTCAACCAGACCAGAAAGAACTCGTACATTAGCTGACATAATTAAAGATAAAATAACAGACAAACATACAGAACTCCAAACACAGTTTTCTGATGTAGAAACTTTGAAACTACAAAATATAGATCCTAGGTAGGCATCTTTGATTTAACACTTAAGTCTGAGATGCAGGCAGCTAGCCATAGCTAGGTCACCGAGTAATTGCCAGCTTGGATTTTCTATGATTCTATATTATTTGAAAGCAAAATACTACTCTTTCACTTATCAGTATATTTCAGTAGGTAACTATAAAACCACCATTGGCAGGTAGCTTATTGTCGGTGGACAATCGGAATTTCTTCCTGGGAGCTAGTACATGCCCCTATATTTTGAGTTGATCTCACTTCGTTTTGACTCTATGTGTTTGTACCATGTCATTCGGCGGTCTAGGTGCAATCCCAAATATTTAACAGAGTCACTTTGAGGGAGTTCTCTACCACCCAGGTTCACTGGGGGACATGTTCCATTTCTCAGAGTAAAGGTGACTTGCACTGACTTATATGCACTAACTTTGATCCTCCATTTATTGAACCAGTTGTTTATTTCGCTAAGACTTCTTTGTAGTTTCGTTGAGTCTTTGCCCGATTTTTACTATTAGCTAATATTGCTGTATCATCCACATAGGTAGTAATAGCTACTCCTGGAGTTTGAGGTAAATCTGCAGTAAAGATGGTATACAGGACAGGACCAAGTACCGAGCCTTGTGGTACTCTGGCAAGTATGTCATAAAATCCTGATGTACAGTCACCTTCTTTCACTTGGAAGATTCTATCAGTGATATAAGATTCCAGGATTCCATAGAATGTGTGAGGCAAGAGTGATTTAACTTTACTTAATAGACCCTTGTGCCACACTCGGTCAAAGGTCTGTTGCATATCCAGAAAGGTGGAACTGATGAAAATCTGTCGCCAAGCACCTATTGGTGTGTTCCGACAGCTGCACTTGAGAGCCAGTTCCCATCTAGGCTTTGTCTCACCATGGTAAGTGGCCACATCGTCACTTACCATGGTGAGATTGTGGTCAAACACAAGCTTATCTAGAATTAAAAAAAAAAACTTTAAGGAATAGTTAGTTGACGACTTGTATCTGAAGTCGAGACCTCTTTGGAGCGGGTCTCGGAATGGGGGAGACGTAATTTAGTCCAATTCAACCCCTCGAAGACACAGGTCTGCGCGTTCTCCACGAAAAAAACCCCATTCATAGCAGCACCAAAGTTCGAAGACACTCCTCTCACCATCTCTAAGAGTATCGGGATCCTCGGTGTTGACATTGCGAGTGATGTCCAGTTCCGAGGTCATCTGGAAAGCAAAGCCAAACTGGCTTCAAAAAAGCTGGGTGTGCTAAATAGGTCCCTCACCTCCCCAGCGGCTGCAGCTTTATAAAGCGCAGGTTAGGCCGCATATGGAGTACTGCTCACATCTCTGGGCTGGCGCACCCGCTTACCAGCTTGATCCACTTGCCTCGGTGCAAAGGCGGACCACTCGTATAGTTGACGATCCCGAACTCACCAGCGGTATAGAACCTCTCAGCCTTCGGAGAGATATTGGCTCTCTCTGTGTGTTCTACCGTCTGTATAATGGGGAGTGTTCTCAAGAACTTTTTGACTTGGTGCCACCGTCACCATTCTACCATCGCACTGCTCGCCGGCGATGTGGAGCTCATCCTCACATCCTCGAGCCGCCTCGATCGTCCACCGAACGATTCGGTCGGACGTTCCTTCTGCGGACCATTAGGATGTGGAAGGTCGGCAACACATCGGCAATCACCCTGGTATTGCAAATGTCCATAGGCGGCGGTGACCACTTACCATCATGTGGACCGTCTGCCTGTTTGTCAACCTATTGACATAAAAAAAAAAAAAAGTTGAGCCTGAAAAATATATTAACATTTTTTTTCGTAGTTTCTGAGTTGGTTCCATAGAAAAATTGTTAGGTACCTACTAACCCAACATAATTATGTTTCGAAAGTTACCATCTCAATATATCTATCAAATATACTGAGATTGATTTAATGAAATAACTCCACCAACTAAACTGCACTAAATAGTAGCAAAAATAACTTTATCACTAGAGGTATCTCCCCTATTTCCATTTCACTGAGACATATACATAGATTGCATTCTTGCATCATAAACCAAATGTGACATACCACATGAGGATTATTATTATGTTCAAAAACATCAATAAATATTGGATAGAATGTGAATTCAAAATGTATGAATTAAAATTATTCATTTTATTCTCCTAGGATAAAGGCTATGTATGAAGGTGTCCGAGATGTTCTAAAGAAGTACCGATCTGGAAAATTACCAAAAGCTTTTAAAATGATTCCACATCTACAAAACTGGGAACAAATTTTGTATATTACGGAACCAATGACTTGGTCTGCAGCTGCTATGTATCAGGTAATTACAAATAAAAACTATATAATTTTTACTTAACTGTACTTTATCCCAACACACATTCTAACTATGTACTTAGATCAAATAAACACCAACTCATCAGTTTAATAATATAAGAATGAATAAGAGGCCATCATTTTGTATACTTTGAGTTCTGCAATATTTGAAATCACTTGTCAAATTTAATTTATTTACAAACCCGTACCATGTTTTATTCAGAGTTTAATTTCGAATGAAACTCTACACTCACGCTTTAGGTAAGTATATAGTTCCAGTGATATCGTGATTAGTCCTATTAAAAGTGTAATACCTTATCTAAACTTTTAATGCACATTCAATTAATAGAAATACTCTTTCAGGCAACTAGAATCTTCGCATCAAACCTGAAGGAGAAGATGGCACAACGATTTTACAACTTAGTCTTATTGCCACGTGTTCGTGATGACCTTGCTGAATACAAACGATTGAATTTCCACTTGTACCAGGCGTTAAGAAAGTCCCTATTCAAGCCAGGTGCTTTTATGAAGGGTATTTTATTGCCATTATTAGAGGTGGGTTTTTTGCATTTTTTTGTATTTAAAATGGTGGTCAATACTTGTATTATTGTAGGATATGGATGGTATTATTGGTAACGTTTAAGGACACGTTTTCGAACCTAAAATAAAATCTAATCTGACAGTTGCATTAGCACTCTCCAAAGTACACCTTTGGTCGCACCAAGAGGAGGAATTTCGATGTATTTTTGCTGCCTTTTGTTCTAAAGAACATTTCTACCGATTTTCATAGTTCTATGATGAACAGTGGTTTTGGTTTTTGTGTTGAACTCTCAGTCGATCATAGATCCAGATAATTCATTATAGATTTTTTTAATTAGGAATAAATTGTGATTGTCTGATATATATTTAATTTACAGGCAGGAGATTGCACTCTTCGCGAAGCCGTCATTGTAGGGTCAGTGTTAGCCCGAAACTCTGTACCTGTACTGCATTCCAGCGCAGCATTGCTTAAGATTGCAGAAATGGACTATACAGGTGCAAATTCAATATTCCTGAGAATTCTGTTCGACAAGAAATATGCATTGCCATACAGAGTGGTAGATTCTGTTGTTTTCCACTTTATCAGGTATTTATTATTTTTTTGCACATCATTTCGCATTAGCATTGTCATATCACTATTCGACACATAATATTCTGTGCGTGAATAGACTCGTTATATTACTACAAATATGAATTTTCTCAAAGGTATTTTAAAAAAATATCTATTTATGACTTATAAGCATATTTAAAAAAATCACCTGCTCATGAATATCGAAGTAGGTAGGTAGACTTATTATTTATTCGTAGGGTATACCGGTATGGGTGATTTTTTTAACTACGAGGGTGCCTGTTTACTGGATCAAAAAGAGCCCACTTGCCTATGTATGTTGGGTTCCCACTAAGTTTTTTAGGGTAGGTACCTCAAAAGATAAATAATGGAAGTCTTATAAGATCACTCTCTTGTTTTTTTGGGGGACAAGAAGGTGGAGGCCTTACGTGGACTGTTTGGCGAGTGCTTAGGGGTCTCAACCGGAATGTTAATCTTTAGACGACTGACCACTGAGGGCTCCCCAGGTGGAGCACGAACCTTGGCTTGGGCGTCGACGGGGGGCACAAAAGTGGGGCGGACTTCGCATAAGCGATTTAGAGGAATTTTAGGGGATGGTCGAATTACTGAATGCAACTGGAGCCGCTATCAGAGGACGAGACTGAGTCTGAGTGGGAATGTGTAACTTTGGATATACTAACAGTTTACAAATATGCACCAACCTACCACACTGATGAATGCAATAATTGATGCTAGCTTTTTATTTCAGATTTCAGTCGGATTCACGCACATTGCCAGTGTTGTGGCACCAAGCATTATTGACATTTGTTCAGCGATACAAAGCAGATATATCAACAGAGCAGAGGGATGCTCTTTTAGAATTGCTGAGAAAACAATCTCATCCCACAGTTACTCAAGAAGTTTGTATAATAATTATTCAGCTTTCTAGTTACCATAATGGACATGTTTTTCCTGCTTTTTTTTTCTAAATATCGATTGTGTGCCCTGTTTATGCCGAATGTCATCAAAATTTTTAGTTAACAATTTTATTATTATACTATATAGGATAGAAGAAATATTAAAAGAACGTTATACTTATTTATTGGTCACTAGCTTCGTTTCACCCGCGTTTTTGAGATCATTCGGAGATAATTTTCAGATCAGTACCTAGTTTCGGAGATTACCTCCTACATCCAAAAAATATTACCTTTACAATATATATACTAGGGAGGTCCCATAGTATACTTTTTTAATGATTTGTATATTTCTAGATCCGGAGAGAATTACAAGCAGCCAAATGCAGAGACATTGAGGTTAATGAAACAGTGCCCACTGGTATGGTGGTGGAATAATAAATTTGTATATTGTCACAGAAAATATAGCTTATTTTTAAATATTTACTGTAGTTTGATTTAACTCCATATCTCTCTGTTGGACATACTTTATGTAAGATATGTTTTTTATATTTTTCTTATCATCGCTAAAGCGACTAAAACGCAATACAATTTAGTAAATATATATTATTTTTCAAACTACTTATAGGTACCTAAGTCAACAAAATATCAGATATAATTTCTGACTTGTGTAATACACAATCAAGGCAAAGAATAGGTAAAAGAAACTGTTTCCACATGTGTAATACACAATCAAGGCAAAGAATAGGTAAAAGAAACTGTTTCCAGTAAGTACTTATACCATATTTGTTAATATGTATTTACTAGGCTTTGATGACCTGAAGATGAACTGTGGAGTCTTCAAATGGAAAAACTGAAAGGTTTGAACTAGTTATCGAATTTCTGGGCAACTTTTTTTTTGTGTCATGTGTGTCCATGAAGAACTCCTTAACTAATGAACCAATTTTAATGAAATATATTGTGTGCAGTTTGATCCAACTTGAGAGTCATAGACTAATATGTATCTATTAACTGAGATTGAGAGTTAGGATATTTTTTATACCATGAATCCCTCTGGAACGCAGGAAAAACCGAGGGGGACACCTATAATATAAAAGATAGGTAGATTCTTTCCAATTTAATGTTTGACTACCATAGTTCTACAAACAGTCTATAAATCTTATCTATTTTTAAAAAACAAGTTCAATATTTACTTACAATTTAAAACATTAGCCAACAAAATAGGTAATGAAGTAATTGTTAGGAAGAAAAATAATATTAACATTGCACAAAGACAAATAATATTTTTTTACTTTCAGCAAATTTATTCTTGTACAGTTGTTTAAAATTAATATTATTGATATTTATTTTCGCTTATTGTCACTATATACCTAAACATAAATTCTTACAACTTTCAAAATCAAATTGACTGTGTAACAGGTGATCAGGCGAAATAATAAAGAATCTGAAGATATAAGCTTGACTTGATGGTGCATGCATAGTCCCCAAAATTTGTAATTGATAACAAAATATTGTTGGAGGGAGTAGAATAGTAATTTATTGTTTAAATAAATACTCAATACCTATGTATTTCTAAATGGACCTTAAGTCCTGTATATTATTGAATGATATTGGCCTATCAACTTGACTACAAATAAAATATACAGGTGGCAAAACAGAATTCCCACAGTCACATTTTCTTCCAGACACATAATCAAAAGACCCAACTCTGCAGCTGCAGTTCACACAATTTAATTTTCCTTTAGTCCATTGTTCATTTTCTATTTTTATTTTAATCCAGTCTGGGAGTTTATCTTCGATCAAGTATATAAAGTTGTTGTCTTTGGAACTGTTACATTGCTGAGGATCACAGGTCGATCCACTGTTTGTACTTGAGTTTTCTAGCAATATATGACGGCATTTGTGGCATTTTATAGTTATCAAGTTGTTAGTGTTCATGTTTTTGATTCAGAAGAGAACCCCGTTAGCAAAAGGAACTCTACCCTGTGCTACCCGACCCTGAATGAAAGAAAGAAAGAGAGATTCAAGTAGGGATGTTAAAAAATAATCGATTTTTATAATAATATAAATCGATTTTTAATAAATCGATTATATAATTTACTCCTTTAAATCGATTTTTATAAAACAAACGCCATCTATGCGACGGAAAAAAAAACAACGGGTTGCACTCCGGGAGTGCCGGCAGAAGTGAAAACTTGAACATTAACGTTGTGCATTTTGGAATGGTTAGGGAATAATTTGCACGAATTGCTATATTTATCAGTATAAAAGTACTATCATCTATGTGGTAAAATACAATATTCATTTATTGCGCTATCGTACACAAACATGACAATTTATATTACATTAGACCGCCGGCGCGGTAGAAACAGAGAGGGATATTACTTTCTCTCCTACGCCGCGCCGGCGGTCTACTCTCCCTCCGTCTTACGAATTTTCTATAAAGTCACGTGTTCGCGTGACGCGAGTTTAACATTTTTTTAACCATCCCAAAGTTTCAATTTCATAAACAGCGCTATATATGCGGCTTTAAATTTATTATTAAAGTTATTGTTTTTAAACTGCTTACCTGAAAATTTATGGTAATAAGTATTCGAAGGTCGTGGGTTCGAATCCTACAATGAGCTTGAGCTTTCGGTGAAGGAAAACATCGTGAGGAAACCATAGCATGGTGGTAGGGTACTTTGTAGTGCCCGACTGGCTGGCTACCACCCTCAAGTTGAAAATCTGTCGCCAAGCACCTATCGGTGTGTTCCGATAGCTGCACTTGAGAGCCAGTTCCCATCTAGGCTTTGTGTGCTTACCACCTTCGGCCACATCATCACTTACCATGGTGAGATTGTGGTCAATCAGAAGCTTATCCAAAATAAAAAAACAAAATCTAATCAAATGTAAAACATTTTGTTTTTTAATTCTCGTTTTATGTATTTTATTTTAAAACAAGTCAAATGTACTGAACATTTGTTTTACATTTAAGTTTTTGAGACCATAAGGTTGTAATTTTGTTGGGATGCTAAGCATTGAATTTTTATTATAATAAAACGTTTAATGGCACTGAAAATTTGTATCAATAATGATATTTGGTTTCTTTATTTATTACCTTGAAAGTTTAAAAGAACATTCACTTAGTTTTGAATTGGTTTTTTTTATTCATATCATTTTACTTGATTTTTAATTTGATAAATTGTTAAGACTACATAATATGGCTTAGGTTTATTACTGGAATAAGAAAAGCATGTAGATTTTTAAATAATAAAAAAAAATCGATTTTTTTCGCAGAAATCGAGTATTTATTTTTATAAAAATCGATTTTTGACAAATCGTTTAATATTGGATAAAGAATAATCGATTTTTATTTAATCGATTATTTTCCATCAATCTCACATCCCTAGATTCAAGACATTCAAGAGAGATTGTCGACTTTTTGGCGGGAACTTGCGAAGTGACGTTGTGTTTTCGTTTTATTTTCATTAAATTCGTGTATTTTGAGTTTTATTGAATAATTTCGGTGGTGTTTTGTCCAATAAAGATCAATCTAAGTGCACAAGTGAAGTGAAATGAAATGAAAGCGTGTATCGTGACTTTCCAGGTTGTCCCAAGAAGTCCGTGAAAAGTTTTAGTGGAATAGCCGCCAATTTCACTAAAAATAGGCTGGACTTGTACGGATGAGGACTAGACTTTACAGTGAAAGTGACAATAAAACGTGACTATAACATAAAAATGAAATATTTAAATTAAGAAATGGCTTAAAGGTCTAGATACCAAGCCAAAAACCTTGAAAAAAAAAAAGAGAGATTGTCCCAACCAAAGAGTATGTCACAGATTACTGATATGTGAGTATGTAACCGCTACGCTGTCCCAACCAGTGTTTTTATCTCGGAACAATAACTAGCATGGAAGCCGGGCTAAAATAAAAACCGAGTACTATACAGTTTATTCATTTATGGTCAATTAGCATATCGTAATGTGGGAATGAAACAAAACATGGCTGTTTGTTTTTATTATTTTTGAACGTGTCACAAGTAAAATGTCAAATGGTCCTCTTTGGTCCTCTTATAATGCTAACAAATACAAAAGTTCTATCCAAGACGTCAAAATACTTACGTTGGCTATCAACTTAATTTTGTAGTTTTATGTTTTGTTAATACGAGTCGGGAGTTTGACGAATTTAACAAGTGAAAAAAGCGAGTTAATTATTAATTTCTGTCTGAGAACGTGGCCAGAAAGTATATACGAGAGGTGTACAGTGCCCTGGACAAGATGTCTTGTGTTGTTGAAGGGTGTAAAGCCCATAGTTCGAGAAAAGAAAATGAGAACGAAACGTTAACATTTCATCGGTGAGTTTAGAGATATATTTTTCAATGTTGGAAATAAAAAAAGTGATAGACGATTAATAAAAATAGTACTTTATGCCTATCTACTCAAAAGAATTCACGTATTTGCTTTATTTTATGATTTTTCTGAAAAATAAAATTGTCGCAAGTATAGGTTACTAGTGATGTAAAAATGGTTATCGATAATCATTTCAATACTGTTGCAGATTTCCTAATGATGGTGAAATGAAAATGAAATGGAGTGAGTGCATCAATAGGTTTTTCTCATACAAACTTCCACCCCCTTTTCACCCCCTTAAAGGGTGATTTCTAGGATAAAAACTATCCTATGTTTTTTCCCGGGACTCCAACTTTCATCTAAATCGGTACGGTGGTTTAAGAGTGAAGAGGTAACAGTCAGACAGACAGACAGACACACTTTCGCATTTATAATATTTAATAATTATAATATTAATTAGTAAATTAGTATTAGTATGGATTTTAATGATTAATAAAGACATTAAATTAATAATTGTAGTTTCATTTATACTTGTGTCAAATTCTTATCGTCTCTTTCCTACCACACTTGACTGATATTCCGACGCCGAAGTTCCGTCGTGGTAAATCCTTTAGTAAACCACAGCCACACTTGGCAGATTATTCGTCGACAGCCAGCGCCTATACTGATAATAAATTATAATAACATGGGAATGTTAAGAAAAGGATAGACTATATTAATTAAAAAATATGTAATAGAAAACTATTCTATCTATAGGTACACATAATAAAAATGTAACGGATCGCTATCTGTACATGGAAGATATATGAGAAAAAATATTATTGGGTCCTATATCAACGCAATAGCACCAAAAAAAAAAATTGTTAGAATTTTGTTTGTTTGTGCAAGCTAATCTCAGAAACGGCGTATTCGGATGTGGTTTTCACTAATATATTGTGGTAAGCTTCACTTAACATTTTGTGTTTGTTTCATGTCAATCGGTTCTTAAATAAAAAAGTTATGTCAATTTAAAGAATCACGTCGAACATTTGTTAATCCAAAATAAACCAAAAGATATGCCCAAAGTCACTATTCCACGCGGACGAAGTCGCGGGCATAACTAGTACTAACTATATTTACTTGTTTGCTTTGATGACTTATATCGACACGACAATGTCGATGATAATCCCATCACTAGCCAAAAAATAGCTTGTAGACAACCTGCATAATAACGAAACAGAACGGTATTATATGTCTCTTTCCCACGCATTATTAACGTCGAAAGTAAAAAAAGGTAAAGTATATGCATTTCATTTCTTATTTTAGCCCGGCTTCCATGTTAGTTATTGTTCCGAGCTTTTTGACCAAAACATATTGGACCCAAGAATTATGTATTCTAAATGGATAGGTAACTCTAAATACCTATCAATTGCGAAAAAGAGAAAGATAACAACTACGTTGGGACAATGTCTCTTTCTAACCCTACTTACCCTGAAAGAAGTAGTTATTTAAAGTTACTTATCCATTTAGAATACATAATTCTTGGTTGGACCCAAGCAAATACCTATCAATTGCGAAAAAGAGAAACTCCCGTCACGTAAAAAGAACGCTGAGCTTTGAGAATTTGGCTAGTTTAATAATCAAAGACGCTGAACGACAGTGAAGGGGATGTGGCTTCGTACGGGTAGGCAGTTTATATCACGGAACACTATTATATTAGTCTACTAGTTTTCCGCCCCGCAGTTTCACCCGCGTTCCTGAGGAATCTTATATTTTCCCGGGATAAAAAGTATCCTATATGTTATTCCGGTATATGATCTACCTGTGTACCAAGTTTCATTAAAATCCATTCAGTAGTTTTTGCGTGAAAGAGTAACAAACATCTTCACATGTTCACATGCTCACACACATCCAAACATACTTTCGCATTTATTAATATTAGTAGGATAGGATACCTATCAGGTACAGTCGTTTTTTTTCAGAATCAAATTAGGTAATTTACTTAGTTAGTACTTTTGAAAAGGCCGACTAGTACCTATATATATAGTTAGTTATCTGGGGAAAAGGCTGTAAATAAATAAATCGCTCAGTGCGCAGGTAAACGAGCGGCGTTCTTTTTAAAAGTTTTAATTTAGTTAGGTATTTCAGTGAATAAAACAACATGTCGCATGTGCGTGATATTTTATTTCAATGAACATATTTCTTGATAATTTTGCGCTGTTCAATTAATGCAAAATTTTGAATAACTATGTGACTAATAATGTGCTCTGTTAATGTAATTCTCTATTTAAGTAGGTTACATAATTATTATGAGGTGTGTAGGTATATACGTTCAACATTTTCGAGTTAAACGTCATTCGATAAATAATATAGGTAGGTAGGTAATAACTTGTTGAAATCGATCGATTACGTAAGTGTGTATAAAATGATATCTATCCAAAGCAAAATATTGTGGTTTCGTTTGCAAATATTATATCATAATTATATCATTCCAGTCAGAAAATGACGTTAAAAACAATCGTTGCTATTTTTCAAAACTAATTAAATTTATGTGAATTGATATTTACATAGGTAGGTATGATAATATAGCTTAGAAGTATAACTTAGTAGTTAATTAGTTTAAAATAAAGAGAAAACAAATTTGCAAACTAGCAATGTGCTGTTGTAACCTATATTTAATATTTTATTTTAGATTTCAATTCTGTAAAGATGATACCTACCTGATAATATTATATTATATACATACCTGTAAACAGGTAAAAAAGTTAATGCAGTGGAAATCTGTCAGAATGAATCCGAGTCCTTAAATTAGTAAGTATAGTATAAAGTACCTACTTAAAGATATAAAAGAAAAAGTCGGTTAAAAAGGGAGTACAGAGCTTGATTATTGAGAAAACCTTACGGCCCTGTTGATTTTGTATAAATTCGATTAGATAGGTAGGTACTCTATATTATTGCACCGATCGATTCTATTGTAGTTTAACGGTCAAATCTTGCAATCGAAGTTTATATATAAAACTGCAATGCTATTATCTTAAATACAAACTCGATGTAGAGTCTCACTTAGGTGAGCGAGCTCACATCGAAAGCGAACTCACACGAACTTGATGTGGCATCCTATAAACATTTGGTACGCACTTGCGAAGTGAAGTGTCATTAGAGTTTACAGAATGTGAAAATGATATCTCACCTGAGATTCAGTTTTCGAGATACACAAACGTTCTTACAGAATAGCATTGCTGGAAAAAAAATGATTCCTTTGCTTGACATCAAAGGATTTAGGGTTTTAGGTAGGTACCTACGTCGGAATTATTTGTTATACAAATGGTTGTGATCTACAACAGCGGCCATATCAAAATACACGTGGATTCTCTTTTTCGGTTTGGCTGATCTTTAACTCCTGATCGTCACAAAGGAAATAAACTAAAAGTACCTAGTAGCTATAGAGGTTTTTAATTTTCAATGGCAAGAAAATTGTACATATTGTGTGTATTGCTGGATAGACTATCTGAATGAATTAGGTACTTTAGTGCAGTTAATTGTATCGGTATCAATAAACACGCATCATGCTTTTGATCGATCAATTATAGTTTTAGTAGAACATATAATTAGTTGTTAGTGTTCATGTTTTTGATTCAGAAGAGAACCCCGTTAGCAAAAGGAACTCTACCCTGTGCTACCCGACCCTGAATGAAAGAAAGAAAGAGAGATTCAAGTAGGGATGTTAAAAAATAATCGATTTTTATAATAATATAAATCGATTTTTAATAAATCGATTATATAATTTACTCCTTTAAATCGATTTTTATAAAACAAACGCCATCTATGCGACGGAAAAAAAAACAACGGGTTGCACTCCGGGAGTGCCGGCAGAAGTGAAAACTTGAACATTAACGTTGTGCATTTTGGAATGGTTAGGGAATAATTTGCACGAATTGCTATATTTATCAGTATAAAAGTACTATCATCTATGTGGTAAAATACAATATTCATTTATTGCGCTATCGTACACAAACATGACAATTTATATTACATTAGACCGCCGGCGCGGTAGAAACAGAGAGGGATATTACTTTCTCTCCTACGCCGCGCCGGCGGTCTACTCTCCCTCCGTCTTACGAATTTTCTATAAAGTCACGTGTTCGCGTGACGCGAGTTTAACATTTTTTTAACCATCCCAAAGTTTCAATTTCATAAACAGCGCTATATATGCGGCTTTAAATTTATTATTAAAGTTATTGTTTTTAAACTGCTTACCTGAAAATTTATGGTAATAAGTATTCGAAGGTCGTGGGTTCGAATCCTACAATGAGCTTGAGCTTTCGGTGAAGGAAAACATCGTGAGGAAACCATAGCATGGTGGTAGGGTACTTTGTAGTGCCCGACTGGCTGGCTACCACCCTCAAGTTGAAAATCTGTCGCCAAGCACCTATCGGTGTGTTCCGATAGCTGCACTTGAGAGCCAGTTCCCATCTAGGCTTTGTGTGCTTACCACCTTCGGCCACATCATCACTTACCATGGTGAGATTGTGGTCAATCAGAAGCTTATCCAAAATAAAAAAACAAAATCTAATCAAATGTAAAACATTTTGTTTTTTAATTCTCGTTTTATGTATTTTATTTTAAAACAAGTCAAATGTACTGAACATTTGTTTTACATTTAAGTTTTTGAGACCATAAGGTTGTAATTTTGTTGGGATGCTAAGCATTGAATTTTTATTATAATAAAACGTTTAATGGCACTGAAAATTTGTATCAATAATGATATTTGGTTTCTTTATTTATTACCTTGAAAGTTTAAAAGAACATTCACTTAGTTTTGAATTGGTTTTTTTTATTCATATCATTTTACTTGATTTTTAATTTGATAAATTGTTAAGACTACATAATATGGCTTAGGTTTATTACTGGAATAAGAAAAGCATGTAGATTTTTAAATAATAAAAAAAAATCGATTTTTTTCGCAGAAATCGAGTATTTATTTTTATAAAAATCGATTTTTGACAAATCGTTTAATATTGGATAAAGAATAATCGATTTTTATTTAATCGATTATTTTCCATCAATCTCACATCCCTAGATTCAAGACATTCAAGAGAGATTGTCGACTTTTTGGCGGGAACTTGCGAAGTGACGTTGTGTTTTCGTTTTATTTTCATTAAATTCGTGTATTTTGAGTTTTATTGAATAATTTCGGTGGTGTTTTGTCCAATAAAGGTCAATGTAAGTGCACAAGTGAAGTGAAATGAAATGAAAGCGTGTATCGTGACTTTCCAGGTTGTCCCAAAAAGTCCATGAAATGTTTTAGTGGAATAGCCGCCAATTTCACTAAAATTAGACCGGACTTGTACGGACGAGGACTAGACTTTACAGTGAAAGTGACAATAAAACGTGACTAAACATAAAAGATGAATATTTAAAATAAAGAAATGGCTTAAAGGTCACGCTACCAGGCCAAAAATCTTCTTAAAAAAAAAAAAGAGAGATTGTCCATCTTTTTGGCGGGAACTTGCGAAGTGACGTTGTGTTTTCGTTTTATTTTCATTAAATTCGCGTATTTTGAGTTTTATTGAATAATTTTGGTGGTGTTTTGTCCAATAAAGATCAATCTAAGTGCACAAGTGAAGTGAAATGAAATGAAAGCGTGTATCGTGACTTTCCAGGTTGTCCCAAGAAGTCCGTGAAAAGTTTTAGTGGAATAGCCGCCAATTTCACTAAAAATAGGCTGGACTTGTACGGATGAGGACTAGACTTTACAGTGAAAGTGACAATAAAACGTGACTATAACATAAAAATGAAATATTTAAATTAAGAAATGGCTTAAAGGTCTAGATACCAAGCCAAAAACCTTGAAAAAAAAAAAGAGAGATTGTCCCAACCAAAGAGTATGTCACAGATTACTGATATGTGAGTATGTAACCGCTACGCTGTCCCAACCAGTGTTTTTATCTCGGAACAATAACTAGCATGGAAGCCGGGCTAAAATAAAAACCGAGTACTATACAGTTTATTCATTTATGGTCAATTAGCATATCGTAATGTGGGAATGAAACAAAACATGGCTGTTTGTTTTTATTATTTTTGAACGTGTCACAAGTAAAATGTCAAATGGTCCTCTTTGGTCCTCTTATAATGCTAACAAATACAAAAGTTCTATCCAAGACGTCAAAATACTTACGTTGGCTATCAACTTAATTTTGTAGTTTTATGTTTTGTTAATACGAGTCGGGAGTTTGACGAATTTAACAAGTGAAAAAAGCGAGTTAATTATTAATTTCTGTCTGAGAACGTGGCCAGAAAGTATATACGAGAGGTGTACAGTGCCCTGGACAAGATGTCTTGTGTTGTTGAAGGGTGTAAAGCCCATAGTTCGAGAAAAGAAAATGAGAACGAAACGTTAACATTTCATCGGTGAGTTTAGAGATATATTTTTCAATGTTGGAAATAAAAAAAGTGATAGACGATTAATAAAAATAGTACTTTATGCCTATCTACTCAAAAGAATTCACGTATTTGCTTTATTTTATGATTTTTCTGAAAAATAAAATTGTCGCAAGTATAGGTTACTAGTGATGTAAAAATGGTTATCGATAATCATTTCAATACTGTTGCAGATTTCCTAATGATGGTGAAATGAAAATGAAATGGAGTGAGTGCATCAATAGGTTTTTCTCATACAAACTTCCACCCCCTTTTCACCCCCTTAAAGGGTGATTTCTAGGATAAAAACTATCCTATGTTTTTTCCCGGGACTCCAACTTTCATCTAAATCGGTACGGTGGTTTAAGAGTGAAGAGGTAACAGTCAGACAGACAGACAGACACACTTTCGCATTTATAATATTTAATAATTATAATATTAATTAGTAAATTAGTATTAGTATGGATTTTAATGATTAATAAAGACATTAAATTAATAATTGTAGTTTCATTTATACTTGTGTCAAATTCTTATCGTCTCTTTCCTACCACACTTGACTGATATTCCGACGCCGAAGTTCCGTCGTGGTAAATCCTTTAGTAAACCACAGCCACACTTGGCAGATTATTCGTCGACAGCCAGCGCCTATACTGATAATAAATTATAATAACATGGGAATGTTAAGAAAAGGATAGACTATATTAATTAAAAAATATGTAATAGAAAACTATTCTATCTATAGGTACACATAATAAAAATGTAACGGATCGCTATCTGTACATGGAAGATATATGAGAAAAAATATTATTGGGTCCTATATCAACGCAATAGCACCAAAAAAAAAAATTGTTAGAATTTTGTTTGTTTGTGCAAGCTAATCTCAGAAACGGCGTATTCGGATGTGGTTTTCACTAATATATTGTGGTAAGCTTCACTTAACATTTTGTGTTTGTTTCATGTCAATCGGTTCTTAAATAAAAAAGTTATGTCAATTTAAAGAATCACGTCGAACATTTGTTAATCCAAAATAAACCAAAAGATATGCCCAAAGTCACTATTCCACGCGGACGAAGTCGCGGGCATAACTAGTACTAACTATATTTACTTGTTTGCTTTGATGACTTATATCGACACGACAATGTCGATGATAATCCCATCACTAGCCAAAAAATAGCTTGTAGACAACCTGCATAATAACGAAACAGAACGGTATTATATGTCTCTTTCCCACGCATTATTAACGTCGAAAGTAAAAAAAGGTAAAGTATATGCATTTCATTTCTTATTTTAGCCCGGCTTCCATGTTAGTTATTGTTCCGAGCTTTTTGACCAAAACATATTGGACCCAAGAATTATGTATTCTAAATGGATAGGTAACTCTAAATACCTATCAATTGCGAAAAAGAGAAAGATAACAACTACGTTGGGACAATGTCTCTTTCTAACCCTACTTACCCTGAAAGAAGTAGTTATTTAAAGTTACTTATCCATTTAGAATACATAATTCTTGGTTGGACCCAAGCAAATACCTATCAATTGCGAAAAAGAGAAACTCCCGTCACGTAAAAAGAACGCTGAGCTTTGAGAATTTGGCTAGTTTAATAATCAAAGACGCTGAACGACAGTGAAGGGGATGTGGCTTCGTACGGGTAGGCAGTTTATATCACGGAACACTATTATATTAGTCTACTAGTTTTCCGCCCCGCAGTTTCACCCGCGTTCCTGAGGAATCTTATATTTTCCCGGGATAAAAAGTATCCTATATGTTATTCCGGTATATGATCTACCTGTGTACCAAGTTTCATTAAAATCCATTCAGTAGTTTTTGCGTGAAAGAGTAACAAACATCTTCACATGTTCACATGCTCACACACATCCAAACATACTTTCGCATTTATTAATATTAGTAGGATAGGATACCTATCAGGTACAGTCGTTTTTTTTCAGAATCAAATTAGGTAATTTACTTAGTTAGTACTTTTGAAAAGGCCGACTAGTACCTATATATATAGTTAGTTATCTGGGGAAAAGGCTGTAAATAAATAAATCGCTCAGTGCGCAGGTAAACGAGCGGCGTTCTTTTTAAAAGTTTTAATTTAGTTAGGTATTTCAGTGAATAAAACAACATGTCGCATGTGCGTGATATTTTATTTCAATGAACATATTTCTTGATAATTTTGCGCTGTTCAATTAATGCAAAATTTTGAATAACTATGTGACTAATAATGTGCTCTGTTAATGTAATTCTCTATTTAAGTAGGTTACATAATTATTATGAGGTGTGTAGGTATATACGTTCAACATTTTCGAGTTAAACGTCATTCGATAAATAATATAGGTAGGTAGGTAATAACTTGTTGAAATCGATCGATTACGTAAGTGTGTATAAAATGATATCTATCCAAAGCAAAATATTGTGGTTTCGTTTGCAAATATTATATCATAATTATATCATTCCAGTCAGAAAATGACGTTAAAAACAATCGTTGCTATTTTTCAAAACTAATTAAATTTATGTGAATTGATATTTACATAGGTAGGTATGATAATATAGCTTAGAAGTATAACTTAGTAGTTAATTAGTTTAAAATAAAGAGAAAACAAATTTGCAAACTAGCAATGTGCTGTTGTAACCTATATTTAATATTTTATTTTAGATTTCAATTCTGTAAAGATGATACCTACCTGATAATATTATATTATATACATACCTGTAAACAGGTAAAAAAGTTAATGCAGTGGAAATCTGTCAGAATGAATCCGAGTCCTTAAATTAGTAAGTATAGTATAAAGTACCTACTTAAAGATATAAAAGAAAAAGTCGGTTAAAAAGGGAGTACAGAGCTTGATTATTGAGAAAACCTTACGGCCCTGTTGATTTTGTATAAATTCGATTAGATAGGTAGGTACTCTATATTATTGCACCGATCGATTCTATTGTAGTTTAACGGTCAAATCTTGCAATCGAAGTTTATATATAAAACTGCAATGCTATTATCTTAAATACAAACTCGATGTAGAGTCTCACTTAGGTGAGCGAGCTCACATCGAAAGCGAACTCACACGAACTTGATGTGGCATCCTATAAACATTTGGTACGCACTTGCGAAGTGAAGTGTCATTAGAGTTTACAGAATGTGAAAATGATATCTCACCTGAGATTCAGTTTTCGAGATACACAAACGTTCTTACAGAATAGCATTGCTGGAAAAAAAATGATTCCTTTGCTTGACATCAAAGGATTTAGGGTTTTAGGTAGGTACCTACGTCGGAATTATTTGTTATACAAATGGTTGTGATCTACAACAGCGGCCATATCAAAATACACGTGGATTCTCTTTTTCGGTTTGGCTGATCTTTAACTCCTGATCGTCACAAAGGAAATAAACTAAAAGTACCTAGTAGCTATAGAGGTTTTTAATTTTCAATGGCAAGAAAATTGTACATATTGTGTGTATTGCTGGATAGACTATCTGAATGAATTAGGTACTTTAGTGCAGTTAATTGTATCGGTATCAATAAACACGCATCATGCTTTTGATCGATCAATTATAGTTTTAGTAGAACATATATATCCATGTTTTAGTATAACAGAACAGATATTATCATTGTGTGATATTTATAGGTATTAAAAGGTATGATAAGCAATTAAAACATTTACACAATATCGTAATTTTGACACTCTGTAGGTATTTTAATTTAATAACAGGTATGACCTATTATTAATAACTCGTTAAAAAATACAACTTAAACTGAAAAGTTAATCTTATAAACGTGCCAAAATTGGGAAGGTTGAAATGAAGGGTTATATTATAGATAGGTAGGTTAGAATACCTAAGTGCCTACCTATAATTCTATAGGTATATTTTATTGTCGTGCTTTGGATAAGATATTTATTTGTATCGTTTTAATTTTCTTATAAAATGATAGTTATGTCCCGTATATAAATGAATTATATACCCTAGCCAACCATAAATATTAGTGTGATTTGTTGTGTTATTAGCCTGGCTGGCTAGCTACCAACACCTTGAAGATGAAAACCTCGCATGAGGCAAGTGATGACCACCTTTGGGTAGGTACATCAGCACTTTCCATGGTAAAATTGTGACAAACACGAACTTATTAAATCATCAAAAAATAATCAGAGAATTTAAGTCTGCGAAAAGTTTATCAGAATTATGAAGATGAAACTGATTTATATGGAGCATGATAACTAAAAATAATATATTAGGTAGTAGGTATCATACAACGAAGCACTGACCAGCTGCTCAAATTATTAAGTAAGTACATAATACGCGACAGTATAAATTCAATCACTGCCTATTCATTTTAAGTAGGTACATACTCGTATTTTAACAGAATGTCTGCCACTTTTTTCGTCTCTTTTCAAATTACCTAGATAAATAATACATCCAGCATAAAAAAATCGATCGTGTGCTTTATATTTCAGCTTAACAATATAAAATTTCGATCACAGACAAAATTACATAATACAATGCACGCGTTAATGTTGCGCTTTTGTTGTTGAAATATAAAATTACTTAACTTATCATTACAATATCTCTAATAATATTATTGTGGGATTATTCGAATCTGAATCAACCAGTTATCTGTGTCATATTTTTTTCAAGGCAACGTTTTTCAAATAATAATCAAGCGAGCGACCATCTTTATCGCCTAGTCACGACCAACTTACGCTACCCCGCATTGCTTAGTTTCCTTCTTTTTTCTATTCTTATCGATATAATATATTCTTTTCTTCTTTTACAATAATTTATATAACGTGTGGTACAATAGAATCGTAAACATTAGTTATTATTTTTCGAAAAAACATGAAAATGATGTCAAATGTAGGTATGTGCGTATACCTATGCACAAACAGTTGACATAATTGTTATTCATAAATAAAAGGTACATTCGTTGCAATCAATTTCAGACAGCCCTATCTTTAACATTCAATACTGAAAATCAATATTGACATCCAAGTAAACAGTAAAGGTTAATGTTTTCGTTAGGTATAAGTAAACTAGCTGTCCCTCGCGGTTAAACTCGCGTTCCCGTGGGATCTTATCTATTCCCGGGATGAAAATTATCCTATCTCTTATTGCAAGATAAAATCTATTTGTGTATCAAGTTTCATCAAGATCAGTTTAGTAGTTACGGAGTTCAGCGCGGACCAACATACGAGAATTTTATATACCTAGGTATATTAAGATTAAAACACTTAGTCCTTCCTTAAGTAGATATTTGTCCTAATTTATTAAAAATGCCAATAGCTTTATGATTTGCAGAATGTATAGATAAATGGAGATGGATTTTGAAAATTGTAACAGCTTGAATAATAAATTAAATCCTGGTCCTGTGAATGAAAGTTATGTTTCTGAATATCTTTTTGATGTTTTGGTTTTGGATAAATTGTGATGATACAGTTTCTTGAGTAGGAAAAAATACAGTAATAAGGGGCCGTTCAAATATTACGTAAGCAGATTTATTACAATTATTTACCCTCCCATCCCCCTTGTCAGCAAAAGTAAGCAAAGCTCATACCCCCTCCCCCATGCTTACGTAAACATTTTTCAATTATAAATGTTTTTTTTAATATTATAATTATAATTTTAAAAATAAAAAAATAGATTCAGTATAGAGATTAGATTTTACTGATAATTCCCCTAATCGGTTCTAAAGCGAGTGCCTAAACGTATGCATTATTTGCGGGAATCCCCGAAAATTCGTGTAAAAAAGTAAATAACTACCGATGACGTAATCATCATCTAGACTCCCCTACCCCCCATGTCATCCAAAATAAGCAAAACAAAGACCCCCCCACCCCCCCATAGTGCTTACTTAATACTTGAACGGCCCCTAATAATAAATACATAAATAATAACAATAAATTATCCTGGGATGATTTTCGCACACGGGCATTCCATACTAAGCAAAGCTTGTACCATGGAGACCAGATAATTAATATCGTACGTCTGCTTTAAGTAAATACTTACATAGATAATTACACGCAAACTCAAACAAACGGACATATCTACATTACGTACGTACCTACATTTTTATGCAAGAGCATACAAATGTAGGTACGTCCTAGGTGGGAATCAAACCCACGATCTGTGGAACGAAAAATTAAAAAATATACAAAGTATTCAAAGATGGAATCTGTTGATCAAGGTTAACGGTTAGGTTAAGTTTAGGTACCTACTATACTATATTTTTATAAATTCTCCAGGCTGTGTTTTAAAGCGCTATTCATAAAATAAATCAAATCATATTAGCGTGTAATGTGATCAGTTCTTAAAAAAAGTGTGAGTATGTTATGCAATAGCTAAATGCCTATTTGAAAAACAAAAATAGTTAAACTTTGTTAGAGCTAATGGTAGGCTATAAATCGCAACGGGAGTGTGATTTGGGCCGCCCGCCGTGATTATAAGATTTTATATAAACCTTTGATAGGTACGTACTTAGCTAACGCGGTTTGGTGCACTTAGCTATTTAATTATATTATTATAATATTTCTATGTAACACCGATTCGTAATTAAAAAATCCTAATTTAAGCTGACTTATCTAGTATTGATCACATTATGTAACAGTTAAATTAAAAGTAGAGTACAATATATTGAACTCGATCATGATATATATAGTTAACATTTTAACGAAAAAATACACATAATTAAATTTTAAGGTGTCTTTTTATATTACCTACCTACGTAGGTATTTAATGCTTGCAAATAAAAAAAGTAAATAAATTCTTATAAGTACTATATCTTACTTAAAATATGGTATGTCAGAGTTAAAAGTGAAAAATATTTTAGGACGTAAACAATTTAATACACCTGTTTAAATGTTGGATACTAAAATGTTCTGAAGTGATTCTGAAGCCCATGATATACCTACACGTTGCAATTGAGTAAGCGCTGTGATATTAATAAGTAACTGATAAACTATAAACTAGTTTTAGATGACATCAAGAGCAGCGCTTTATATACATTTCTCTAAGCAGTGTTTCAAACTTCTCCCTTTAGGGACCCACGTAGTTCGCTGGCCTTCACTAATGTACCTAATATAAATTTGTACCCTTAGGCACAAAAATAAAGATATTATACTATTTGATAATCGGGCAATTTCAAATTATTACTACTACAAAAGCAAATATCAATGCCTTAATGTAGAACTAGTGTGCTTGGCGAATAAGAGTAATTATTTCAAAGCAAAGCTATTAATTAATTTTGTTAAACTAGATAGATTGAAGAGTATAGGTGTACATGGGAATTGACCAATTTACAAATCTAAATCTACATAAGTAGGTATCTAATTTTTTTACAATTGGTTTCTCTTGTGATATAATTTATTTATTATTTTACTGAACTATTAAGACTGCGTTTTCTGGTAGTATGTTAATATGTACCTCGTCACAGCTAAAGTTGTTCATTTCATATTACTATCTGCTTTTCTATCAACAATCCGATTTTTAGTAGGTACCTGTATTTAGTACACCAATTCACCTTTTTAAATGTCATGTTTATGTTTATATATAAACGCAAATGAAAAAATATTAATTAATATGTGATGAGCAGCAATATTCTGCATTTCAACAATAATATACAATATTTAAGGTATCACCTTATAGTACCTACTTGTACGCAGTACATTATTTACGCTGAGCTTATACCGAATTAAGAATTCTTGCGTTTTTTGCAAATAGCAGCTTTATGATATATTTTTGTTTGATCAAGAATATTTTCTTCGAAATGTTTGAAAGCAAACTACGTATTTTCAAAACATTACGTGATCTCTTTATTTTGAGCTTTGATCTGTGATAGCACTATCGTAAAAATCATATCCAGAATCGTAAGTTCTACAGTTATTTATTTAGAACTGCAATTTGCAACAAACTCAAGAAAACTGTAAATATATTAGTAGAGTTAATTTTACGAAACAATCCATTTTAAATAGTCGCTCAATAGACTTTTAAAAAGTCACGAACATTAGAACCGCAGGTAAGTTTATGACCTGGACTCTATTTCAAACTTAACAACGCTTAAACTTGGTAATATTATAGTAGGTAAAGCCTCGAAATCGCTCTTTGACTTTTTTATATTATTTTATTGAATGAAACTGTACACAATCAACGTGCTTGACGCGTTATTGAGTTTGTACATATTTTCACTTTTTACCTACAGATGAATAATGAAAATATAAAATAAATGATTCATTGTTACTGTAGGTAGTCTGTTGGTGCCTGTGTTACTTTCGTTCTTGACGATCTCTGTGGTAAAGACATATTTTCAGTATCATCTGATTATTTCTACATAATAATGCGTGATATCTATGGACGCAGAAGTGAACTTTAACTTTATGTTATTAGGGTGAATTTCCTATTACCAAATGTTTGTCTCGACTCCTGAATAAGATGTAATTACAAAGAAAGCAATGAAGGTATTTACTACGAAAGCGCTCCGTAGTAGATACATACCTACTTACACAAAATGCTATTGACATTAGCGATCAATAAGCTTGTAACGTAACATAATGTCAATCAAATACTTAAGTGAAAATAAAACGTAGCACTATCTGAATACAATGAAATATTTAATGTGGATGTTATATATCCACTCACATTATAATGATCACGATGTAGACCTTAAAGTACGGTGAGTTTCATTATTGCTTATAATGATATTGGCGAAATTTCTTAATCCGTAACTAGGATACATTATAACATAACGTTAGTATTTTGAGCCACAATTTTAGTAAATCTTACATAAATTAAGATGAAAAGTGGATGGTAAGTATATTTACGAATACCTTTAAAATACAAGAATGCATGAATGCCTGTAGTGCTACTGCTCCAGCATGAAATCATGCCATATTTAATATATTTTTATTTATAAATGTTTCATTAAACGATACATAAAATCGAAAATATTTTATGTTAAATATTATCGTAGCTATGCATCATTGAAGACAATGCGGCAAGTGTAGTATACCTGTGTCGAGGGTATCTTCATAAACGCACTTCCACAAGGAGCATTTCAGTTAATCCTCGACATGTAGTGTCTGACATTTACCTATAGCTACTATGTAAAGGCAAGGAGCAAGGACGGGTAGAAAGCGTTTATCGTTTAGGTACTCTCTTCTGGAAATACAGTTCACGGTATTACGTAGTCTCTCAGTCTTATAAGCCTCATTCTGATTAGCTGAAATCTATGATATAACATGTAAATATTTAGGTATTATAGGTAGGTAGATAAATAATTTAAAAACAATTCGGATTTTGCTCACATAAAAAATATCACCGGAAGAATAAAGAATATTACAGTCAGATAGTGCTATTGTACATTATAACAATCATGTGGAATAATGTAAAATCGACCTTTTTTAAAGCATGTAAATTACATAAAATTAAAGCACCCAATATATCCACCACTTATTGCATTTCTAACCACTCGTGTAATATTATGATATCTTAAATGTCAAACCGTTTTGTCCCTCTTGCGAAGTTAGCCGAATCGGGTCTGGAGGACAATTTTACAGTTTTTCTACTTAAGCGATCCTGAATTATTATATTTAATTACAAATGGACTCACACGGGCGGTACTGTCGCCTTCTAGAGATCGTGAGGACGTGTTAATTTAGGCGTTCGGAAGTACAAAATTGGTCCATAAGTCGTGTTGGGCCACGTCAGAGGAAACTCCGGGCGTCAGCGTGCCGAGACTGCGCGATTCGCCGGCAAAAGTGGAAGTTCTCACGCGGCGCGGGTGAGGCGCGCGTGCCTCCAGGCGCGGGCGCGGGCGGCTCGGGACACTCGGGAGCGGCCGGCGGGCCACCCACCAGCGAGCCGCACGAGGCGGACTCAGCGAGCGAGCGCGTCGAAGGCCGGGAGCGGGGAGCGCTCGTCTCGCCTGCCTCACACTACCTATAGAACGAGTGTGAATGTGGGGGCGGCGGGAGAGCTGGCGGCATTGGCGCGTGCGGCTCCGACGCGGAGCGCTGCACCCCCGGAGTACGGTCAGAGCGTTCCCCACGTCCGTAACGACCTCCACTTCGCTCGCGATCGCGATCTCCGTTCCAGTTCCATTCCCACTGAAAGTTTGAGAAATTAATGCCTGGTGTAATTATTCACCTCAATTTTATTTAAATATACCTACATTGAATACCTACTTAATTTTTTGGAACGAAGTTCTTTTACTTACTTGCGGCTTACAGTAGAGTGAATCGTCACGTTTTAAGGCGATGATAGCAGTGGTAAGTGACGTCGAATACCGCGGCGAAGGTCGTGGGTTCGAATCCTACAATGAGCTTGAGCTTTCGGTGAAGGAAAACATCGTGAGGAAACCACAGCACGGTGGTAGGGTACTATGTGGTACTCGACTGGCTGGCTATATACGACCCTCAAGTTGAAAATCTGTCGCCAAGCACCTGTTGGTGTGTTCCGGCAGTTCCACTTGAGAGCCAGTTGCCCTTGCCCTTAAGGCATTGTAATAAGGTGTACAACACGTTGGCAGTCCCCATGGTATTGCTAATGTCTATAGGCGACGGTAGTCACTTACCATCAGGTGACCCGCCTGCCTCGTTGTCACTAGTAAGCTTCGTAGCTCACAGCCCGTGAGCTACGAAAAGAATAGAATTTGAACTTCATTCCTGACGGGGGTCCCTCGACGGCATTATTTTTCTTAATAAATTTAAACAAAGATAGTAAGTATACCTCGTTCGTTTGAGGCACCGAAAGTGAGGCCTTAGGTAGAGGTTGCGAAGGTGTGTGCGCTGGTTGTGCGTTATGATGCATGCCACCTTCGCGGGCTTGCAGGAGCTGTAGGATACGACGTACATCCGCCGTGAGCCCGGTTTCCAACACAGCTACTCGTCTGCTTAATTCTTCTAAGCGTGTGAGTACTGTCGCTACCGATGCTGCTGTTGTTGCCGCTCCTACATTCTGATATTGTGGGGATACGCTATCCTGCAATTAGAAAATGTTTATGTTGATTTTTACACTAATCGGTAATTTAAATTAAAAAGTTTTTTTTTTTAAATAAAATATTCTTATTTCCATTTATATATAACTAGCTTTCCGCCCGCAGCTTCGCCTACGTGGGCTACACGATTTTGGCTGATTAGTTTTTTCCCGTTCTGTAGGGATATTTCAAATTATCCAAAAATAGTCTTTTTATTTTTCATACAAACGTTAATATTCCTTTTTACCCCTTTAAGGGGTGAAATTCAAATAATCCTTGAATATATGTTTCTTTAATTCGATTGAAGAGCATAAATACTAAATTTTGAGTAATTTTGATGATAAACAATTAATTTTTCATACAAACTTTAACACCCCTTTTTACCGCTTTAAGGGTTGAAATTCAAAAAATCCGTACACTTGTATCTTTAATTTGATTGAAGAGCATAAATACTAAATTTTGAGTAATGCTGATAATAAGCAATTTTTTTTCATACAAACTTTAACCCCCCTTTTCACCCCTTCGGGGGTGGAATTGTCAAAAACGCTGACACACGTCAATATTAATTTTCAACTGTCATCCTAACTTCAAATCTGACGGACTTTCATACAAACATTCATCCCCTATTTTACCCCCTTAGGGGTGGTATTTCCAAAAATCCTTTCTTAGTGGATGCCTACACTGTATAAGGTATCTATGTGCAAAATTTCAAGTCTCTAGGTTCAGCGGTTTGGGCTGTGCGTTGATATCTCAGTCAGTCAATCAGTCAGTCAGGACTTTGAATTTTATATTTATATATAATTAGCTGTCCGCCCCGCGGTTTCACCCGCGTACCCCTTTTTTTATCCCTTTAGGGGTTGAAACAATCCTTTCTTGTTCCTCGTTTTCGTCTTAAAAACAACACTTTATTTCTCTCCGCTCTCGTACCCCAGTGACGCCTACATCGCATAGCTAGCCGAGCGGGGTGAGCGGCGACCACGTGACTTTTTTCTAATACTTACATTTTTACAACTCGTGATATCTTTCGAATGGAATGTCCGAATTGAATTAAAAAAAGTTATACAAAGGTATTAAAACAGTCTTGAATATGCAGTAATTTATTTTGATAAGAATTAATACCAAGGGACAAATAAAGAGCTTTTTCTAGCGCCGACATTTCAATTAAATTTTTAAAATAAAAAAAACACTCATTGTGACATAACTATAATAGCTAGACATTTGCTGTCGCGGCATTTTTTGTGTTCTGCAAAGTCATAGTACATTATTTTGTTCTATCATCAATACTTTTCGCAGCGCACGCGATGTAAGGAATTTATAGGTAATTTTTTTAACACCTCGGGTTACATTATTGGAGTTTTAATAAGGATCCCTATTTTTTTTGAAAAAGTATGCCTATGTTCATCATGGATAGTGTAGCTTCCCAACGGTGAAAGAATTTTTGAAATCGGTCCAGTAGTTTCGGAGCCTATTCAATGCAAACAAACAAACAATCAAATCTTTCCTCTTTATAATATTAGTATAGAAAACTGTCTAGATATGACAGTTCAATGAGCATAAATGGTAATATTTTTGCTCAAAATATTACCTGCACGGCATTTTGATTTTTTTCACTAGCAAATCCAAGGGCAGCTGGACGGCTTGTCTGGTGAAGATTGATAGCAGAATGTGGGGCAGAACGGCTGGATGGAGTGCGCGCAACCGAGGCTGGGACGGGCGACGCGAGTATGTCATCACATGACACATGTTGTGGCTGTAGAGAAGCTGCTGCTGGTGGACTGGGTGAAGCGTTCGTGTAATACGAGCTAGGGTTCGTACTGAGGCTAGAGACTGGCAGCGTGGTGCTGTGCGCGGGCGTGCTCACGGCAGGCTCCCCCGCCGCAGCGCCGCCGGTCAGCGGTGACGTATCGTTCAACGGACCCACCGATGACTGCCGCCGCACTCCTGCAGCTCTACCTCTATATGTTTGTGGTGTCGATTGCGCTGAAAAATACTCAATTCATCAACGTTATACCTATGTACTTTAAGAATTTCTCCAATGTTGTGATCCAGTATCAAGAGTTATAGAAGAATTTATTTGTGTGCGATTCTTATTCATTCGCATATTATGGGCATACTTATATGGCTACAGTAAATAGTTCAGACGTAACTAGAGTAAGAGGAGTGCATCTTGTTTCGTATCATCATATGAATATTCGGGCTTTGAGACACGTTTTGCGACACTTATCTATAGTATGATATTTTCAATGCAGTAATCCTATTAAAACATGCACTATATAATAGTATATGTACACTTACAGTACTTGTTGTGCAGCGGCTGGTGTGTTTTATGATGGTAGAGGTCTGGGAAGCTCCGTTTAAGTTGCGCTAGCATGCCTGCACACAAGGGCCGCGCTCAGAGCGGAGCAGCGTGGCACCGGGGGTGCGGGGTGAAGGGAGCCAGTTGCGGTTTATTACACAATTATTTACATATTACCTCTCATCAGCTAGCCATCAATGCCTAGTCGAATGTCAAGATCTATTCGCAACTGTTTACTAAAGTAATGACAAGTGTTTAGTACACAAAAGTTTCAATATCGATTTCAATTCAATTTCGAAGCCTTTATTCTTTTTTATGTTCCTGCACACAACCCAAACGTGTTTTTATTTTATTTTAGTCTGTTTGTTTGACCTAATCTGTGAAACGACGAACGGTTTTCATTAAGACTTTCTCTGTCTCTCTTCTCGACTCTAGGCTACTTTTTATCCCAGGGTGCATCCCTGAAATCGCGGTGGACAAAAACTTAGATACCAAAACCATATTATATGAAAGTTATAAAAAGTTGAGATTTATATGTAATAATTGTATAATATAAATGACGATCGTAGGTTTATAAACCGCTTACTCCACACCGCAGCCCCATGGCCACGTCAACAATAAACAGGAATAAAAAATTGTAGATACGAAAACAAGCGGAATACATGCTGCTTAAAATTAAATTAAATATTTTAATAGTCAGCGAAGACACTTCGACATGTTTAAACTACGATTTATAATAAATTCTGTGATGTTAGTTCTAAATATATTTTATTTTTAAAAATAATGTTTTGTACTTTGTTTGTATCCAACTGAATGGATCATCTGCACTTATATCTTATCTTATCCATTAAAAGAGCAATATATTTCGTGTATCTCGGAAACGGCTCTAATGATTTGGATCTAATTTTGTGTTTAGATATGGTTTTGCTTCTTATGTTTATCAACACATAGGCATCTTTCCTGAAAAATAACGCGATCTTACACAAGAAAATACGCCTAGTGAAGCTCGATAGGTACTTTGTAATGACTATGATTATGTATAATATTTTATTTTCATAACCATTGCTCAAGACTTATTTTCATAATAAACACAAAATTTAAATTTAGTTTACTTTTTTTTATTTAATTCGGTTTTACTTTTTTACTTTCTTAGGTTTAACAATAAAATAAAACGACATTATTTTACAAAGGAAGGTACCTGTTTGCCTGCCCGTTACTTGTGGAAGATAGACCGGGAGGTAGCGTTGAAAATCAAAAAGTCACAGTAAGGCGACTGATTTTAATATCGATATCAATTAGTGTAGGTTCCAATCAGTGAACTGACCGTCAGCTGCATATGTAACGGGGGTCTGTGTGAGATAACCTTTGTAATATGCAAATAATCACCTAGTTAAGTAGCTAACACATTAGCTCCTCTGTAATTTAGCAGCCTTTTTTTTCAACTCACTATAATGACAACAACTACCGCTATTTTAAACTTTCGCAGCCTCTCACACTCACATGCACCGCGGATGCGCCAGCTGATGCTTGGTTCATCGAAAAATATAATCCTCAATCAGCTTAAAAACATTACCCACCCAAAATACAAAGCTACCTCCTAGCCTATGAAGATTATGAACGACTTGAGGTTAATAAGTAAAGAAGAATAGTATTACTTAAAATTATGATATAACGGGATATGCACAATTGATACATTCATTTTCTATGTGTAGGTTTCTACTCTATAAATAGACAGGAAGGTAATATGGCATACCACAACATGCCGCCCGTGTTTAGCTTGTGAATTATGTAGAAAATAATTGTAGTTTATCATTCACACACGGGTTTCAGTGAAATAGACAGAATTTAAAAAAAACTCAACGTAACTATGAACATTCCATTGTGGTGATAATTATAACTTACCCGTGATTGAGTTAAGTGTAGTAGAGCGTTGCTTGCTGAAATTAAAGTTGAGGGGCGTGACGTCTTGGCCGGCTTTGTCAGCTGAGAACTCCAGAATGCCACGACTTTGAGGTGTTTCAGTGTCGTCATCGCTGCACTGAGAGTCCTAGAAATTAATATGATATTTTGGTTGTTTTACTTTATATTTAATTATCTAGCTTTACGTTTATGAGTAGCTATTATACGATATAAGGCGCGTTATTAAAATAATATAATTATTCCTTATATAATTTACTAACTTCTATAATAGGTACTAACTACGACGCAAGCGACGCGGGGGCTAAAGTTGCCAATCGATCAGCGACCTAAACATAACTTTAAACATTTGAGTACTTGCCTACGAACTACGTGTAACGGGTCTACGAACAGAGCGGTCGCCGTAGAGGTGGTTTGCCCCGAGCTGTAGCATCCGTAGCCAAGCTTTCGTAGCCACATGATTCATATTTATTTTACTCAATACCGTAGCGTTGTGTTGTCTCCTATTCTTATTATTTTTCACATAGGTTGCTTATTTAATGTTAATGCAAGAACAATATAATTTTATGTTACAAATATACATACAAGATTAATACACACCATTTTCTCGGCAAAGGTTTCAGTGTGCGGACGTCGCGTGGTGCGTGCGTACGCTTCTCGTAGCAAGCGCGCATCACTCGGGTTCTCGTAGCGCATGCGTCGCCGAGGTTCAATACCTCCTATCTCTTCCTGCATACAATAAAAACTTTTCAATACATGTTTCATTGCATTAAGAAGGAGTTAATATGTATAGTAGTATATGAAAATCCCGAGGATTTACCAGAAGAGTGAGCCAAACAAAAATTCTCTATGAGTCTTTGATAGATACCCTACTTGCTTACATCTCTCATATTGTACGTTATTTCCAGGTTGTTCACAAACGAAGAGCGAAATTCTGGGTAAAAATCGAGCACATCTAGCAAGTCGTCCCTGTGCACTCGATGTAAGTCGCAGTAGGTGAGTGCGCGCACACGGCAGTTGCTACGCCCTACTGTTGAGTAAATGCATGCATTCTCCCCAAACACGTCATCTTTACCTGAAATATATCATAGATATTTTTAAATAGAAGAACTTAGTCAGTAACATGTCTTTTTAAAGTTAAATGTCAAATAACGTACCCAAGATAGCCATAACAATATCATCCTTTAAAATTTCTATCGACCCACGGGATATGAAGTAAAGTGATGTGAGAACGTCACCTCGATGCACCAATGTTTCACCAGGAGGCGCATGCGTCGTTTTGAATCTTAGTGATAATGCCCTGGAAATAATATTTAGTTGTCATTTTAGTTTTATATGTATACCTACTAGCGGGCCCAGCAGACGTTGTCCTGCCTTAAGGCATTGTAATATGGTGTACAACACGTTGGCAGTCCCCCTGGTATTGCTAATGTCTATAGGCGACGGTAGTCACTTACCATCAGGTGACCCGCCTGCCTCGTTGTCACTAGTGACATAAAAAAAAATACAAAAAAAAAACAAATCTTAGAACTCGATTCCAGCGCCACTTAGGGTCCAATTGTGTTTTCAAACCATCGAGGAACCCATTGAAATATACACACAAAATTTCATTCAAATCGGTCCAGCCGTTTAGGAGGAATTAGTTGACAAACACACGTACAGAAGATTGGTGGGTTTGTCAAGATTATAAGCTTAGCCCTAAAAACAAAGCAATCAGACAAACAGACAGACAGATTTCCTTTCACTAAACGTAATTATCATAGATTAATAAAACGTCGCGCCACTCCTTCGTACATGGAGCGCTCCTTTTCCGTGACAGCTCCGAAAATAAGGCAACTCAATATTTTAGTGTGTATTAAAAGGATGATAGTGTGCGTGAAAAATTGTGTCACGACAACTGAATGGTGTCATTTCTTGCAACGAGACTGGGCTCGGTTCGGCTCGGGTACGCTTCGGGTTCGATTAAGGCGTAGTATTTGTTGCCGCCTTTTTCAAGTACGACGATGGTATCTAAAGGAGCGGCGCGACGTTTTATTAATCTATGGTAATTATCTTGTAATTATGATATCATTTATACTCGTAAGTTATAATAAGGATTACCTCAAACATCCTGGACTTGCACCATCGAAAGCGGAACAGTTAGCAAGTAAATTTCTGTTGAGATGAAGGCATATGTCTGCTTGGAGGCATTCAGGAAATCCTTTAAGGAGGCTGGACGTATCAATGCCATTGGTATAGCTCCACGCATGCTGGAAGTACTCCTCCAATCTTTGTCGGAGAGGATTAGCAATCTGCACAAAGTACATCGTAGAGAGTTAAATTACAGTTAGGTACCGTAAGAAGTGGATATAAAAGAATAAAATGTTTCTCACTTGATGAAATCGAATGAATTCTCGCACTCTCAGTATTTGAGTATGATAACGAGCCGTGCCAGAATATAATCGCTGTATTATCGCAGATACGTTTCCAAAAATACTGGCGTACATGAGAGCTGTGAATAATAACAGTAAGTTAGCCATGTAAAGCCTTGTTGTGTATCGTTAGAAAAGTAGCAGGAAACTTCAAGCATACTCACATCCAACAAGCATGACAAATATAGTGAATCCTTTCTCCAAATCTGTATTTGGCGCTACGTTACCAAAGCCCACGCTCGTTAGGGACGTGCAAGTGAAGTATAAAGCGGTTATATAGCGAGATCTAAAACGAGAAACAACTTTAGTATAGAGTCTACCAGTGTTATGTGTATCAGTCTTTTACTGTACCAAACATACCTCAAAGAGGGGCCGGTAGAATTATCATAAGTTGCTTGGACATCATTAGCGAGTGCGTCGAGCCAGCCGATGGGTGCATGAAGTTGAGGTCGCTCCCAGCTACCTATCGCATACCTGTACAGATGAAAATTAAAAGATTGAAATTTAAAAACCTAAAAATAAAAACTCATCCTCGATCGTCCACCCAACGATACAGACGGACGTTCCTTCTGCGGACCATTAGGATGTATTGAAAACGTCCATAGGCGGCGGTGACCAATTACCATCAGGTGGACCGTCTGCCTGCTTGTCAACCTGTTTACATAAAAAAAGTCATAAATATGGGTATCGGAATAGTTCTCACCATATACAGGCCAACCAATGAGCTATAAGGACAAACGTAGCCATTAGAAGCAGCAGAACGGCAGTCCCATATTCAGAGTATCTGTCAATTTTGCGTGCGACTCGCACGAGCCGCAGCAACCGCGCCGTCTTGAGAAGGCCGATGAGGGTCGTCGTCTGCAACCACCACAATGTCAGCTCAGAATGCGCCAAGGCCAGCCCCGGCAGCAAGGTAAGTAGCCGCAAACCCAACTCAAGCGGTATATGAAACGTTCGCTTAGAACTAAATAGCATCAACGAGGCCTCGCAGCGAAAACCACGCTAACTAAGCAAAAGTTGCCTATGATAATGCTCTTCAGCTCAACCAAACTTAGACATATTTTGCAGAATTACAAGCGATTATTTTAAAACTATGAAATTAGCTGGCATCGTACAGAATGCGGTGCATTATAACTGTTTTAATTTTTGAGTAAGTACATGGTATTGTATTGTTGTAAAGCAACTCACTTCTAGACTGAAATATTTTCAAAAATGTACGTCAAATAAATTACCTTTGATTTAAATTCTTAGCATTTTTTTTTTATTTACAGTCAAAATGTGATATTTTAATCAAAACACGGTGCATTATAAATAACAACCGAAAAGTCAGTAAGTACCAACTGTAGTAAAAAACTTATAATTTTAAGTAACTTACCTACGCTCGCACTTATGTACGATCTCGAACATACGAATGTATAGGTACTTACTAAAAGTTTAACTCATTTTTCAGCACTGGTAACAATTTACTATATATGTTTATTGGTTAATGAGTTATTTTTGTTAAGCTTTCTTTACGACGTAACTAAAAATGCCACTTTTCGTTGCCTTTCAGTAAATACAAAGTTATAGTATAACCTAACATTTATATGACATAATAATTAAGTATGTATTAAGATTATTTTGTGTATCTAATTACAATGTTTGAAGATGAATATATTTGTACTGTTTTGCATACTCACTTGTTCTATATATAAGTTACCTAGATAAAACCTTTACATCTCCGAGATTTCTCTATTATTTCATATAAATTGTCTTTAAATGTACATAATGATTATTAAACTGTGATGTCGTCTTGTGATTTTTATTACATTCAATATTATAATATATTTAGTTTCAACAAGTGGCGAGTAAATATTTTGATCATATGAATACAGGATAATTTAATATTATTATTGAATGTCGAAAATCAAATGTATTTAAGAAATTATAAGTATATGTTTTGTTACATTTTTTTACTAAAGTATTCATATAATTAAGAGGAAATTTCCGGTATTATTGTTACAATTTCAAAGAAGACGCGTCTAGGCGTGACGGGAATAGTGTTCTAATGTAAATATCAATAACATGATCGATTTTGATTTATGCAGATTTTGACATAGGCAGATAAAAACTTGCAGGTATTTCATCAACTTGAGTAAATAAATCGGCGTATTGCGGATCATATGGAATCTGACTATCAACATGCATATTAATTACTAATTTTAGTGTGTTTAATTACTAATTTGTAAGTGTTTTATTTTATTTAGTTTTATTAATTGATATGTAAAATAAGAACATATTTTGTTTTTTTAAGAGAGCGGTGTTATCCTTTTAATAATCTTGCATGGAAATATTTATTGATTGAGACCATGGTTTATATAGTAAGTAGACAAGGATGAATGTGGGTAAGGAACAGGTAAACAAAAAAAAACGTAATAAAAATTTATTACAATATTTAAGAAATTAAATAGCTTGAACATTAATGCAATTCATAACAACAAATTATAAAACTACGACAAATATTCCAATAAGTAAAACAATCGATAAAAAAATTGTCGGACATAATTCTATGTTTTATTAAATAAAAGTAATGTAAGTGGGCGGTAATAAGAATAATGAACATCAAAACACTTGATTGCTTAATGTAAGGTGGGTGCTTTACGTAGGTAAGTAAATAACTTTATTATGTATGTTCGGGATCAATACTATAACTTTGTGCTTCTTTACGTCGTGAAATAGGCGAATATTAATTGTACAAAAATGTACGTCTGGGAAGTGTGAGCGTATTTGCTACTAAGCTCTGTGCATATTGTGGCTTTTGCACTTTTACTTTACGTACTATGATAAGCTAATGGATGGATGTTTCGGTACCATTCAATGTTCTGCCTTTAACTATTTAGTATCGTACTAATCTCTATTTTAAGAAACATTCTCAGTTTTACTAATTCTTAAGTAATCTTACTACGTTTTAACTCTGCAATAAGATACTTAATAAAGGAAGCGCTCATATAATAAGTCACCTCTGAATATCTGCCTGAGTATTTTCTACGTTTTATTTCTTGATTTTAACGTAGAAATCGGGTACATTTGAAATATAAATAAATAAATATTAGAGTGACTTGTGGAATCACTTGTTTATTAAGCAAACCCTATTCGGCGGCGATCAAGCTCGTGATATAGCGTTGCAAATCCGTTGGATGCCCTGCACTGCACGGTGAACAACTTGATAATGATTGAAATACTTTGCTCATGGGAAGCGTCCTTATCTTCCATTAACGCATTCAATAAGTGGTTTCAAATCTCTAGTGGAATTAATGAATAAAAATATGTCAACTAAAAATGTAATAAAATAGAGTGGCAGCAACATAAAAATAGTTCACAAAGATGGTTATACCTCATCACTTTCCAGCCCCTGCTGTAACAAGAAATGGTATTACAAGTTCAATACGCACCCACCTTTGGGTATAGTATACTCCACATATTATGATTATAAGAAAATTATAAAATAAATATGAATGTTTAGGTAGGTAAGTTGTACTAATTATTAAAAAAAAACTAAAGGGCAATTAAAATGTAAGTACTGTTTCAAATAAAAGGGATACACAAATCAACGAAACGTACTGAATGATAATTATGAAAGCTTTATCGATTTGTACGAAGTATTTTGTCACAAATAAATTAATTTGATAATAAAGTGGGATCACAATGTGATTGGTCTATAGGTGAAATCCTAATCAAGTGATAGTTGCTACAGCTGCAGTCCATAGCTAAGTGATTTTATTTGTCTAGTCAAGAACTTGAATTGTCCGAAAGAATTAATCCCGAACGACTGAAAACTCAAACATTGACAGTTTTATCAACTTGTTTAACAAAATATTATTTCGACTTGAAATAGTTGTTTTGCAGCCCTTACTTGACCTAGTTCACTTTCATATTCTTATGACCTTATTATTATATATTTTACCCTTCGCTATGCATTATAATATATCTATCGTGCTTCGCTACCCTAATCTGGTTTTACTATATGGCCTCCACTTCTGACCATTATGCAGTTTTTATACTCGTATTTCACACGTTGTTCTTATACCTACTTCATTCTGTTACATTAAGATTTTAATGTTCGGGATTTCCTATATTTTGAACAGTTGACTTGCATTTTTCGGACAAATTTATCGTCTCTGTATCTCAATAAAAAACGCCAGGGTGCTTAAAACATCAGCACACTGACATTTTTATAGAGACTCTAAAAAAATCAATTGGAACGGAAATTAAAGATCTTGTGATTCACAAGAAGCTCTCAATTATTGCTTTTTAATCTTGAAAGGGTCAGCCATCAACGTTTGCTGTCTAATATTCTAGATTGAAATGTATCGTATGTGAAATGAAACCAAATGTGGTGGGAATAAAAGCAGCTCACTTCATCAGTGTCGGTGCCGAAGAGCAGCAGGTCGAAGGGGATGGCAGCGACGAGGTCGATGAGGAACCATCCTCGCAGATAGTGGAGAGCAATCTTTTGGGGGTCAGACTCAACCTCGTCTGCCGTATTCACAAACGTCGTACGAAAATTTATTAGGATGTCTATGATGAAAGTGACGTCAACTGAAAAGTAATATAAAAAATTATTTAGTTAGAACCAATTTTGATTTTTAATAGAAATGAATATAGCCTATATTTTGATTACCGATCATGTCAATAACAACAATGGGATCCTCGCCGAAGCCACGGGAACGTTTGTCGAAGTCAGGTTCATTCAGTTGGAATGCTGCGACATATGGGGTGAATATCGCCGTGTAGATGACCAGAATAAGGATCAACCAATCCCAAGCGGCCTGTAAAATGCATTTTAAACTGTTATTTTTTACAACCTCGTGGTGTGGTCTACCTAATTGCTTTATTTGACTCATTAACAGAGTAGTGAGTAAGTCGTGCTTTCGCGTGCCGTGAGGTTGGGCGAGGTCATTTTGACAAACGTGGGGTATGTTTCTATATCTTTCTACAAACATTTGATGTTTTTTACATGTTAGGCACGACTGTTATTATTTAAAATGTCGCTAACCTACTTTTTCAGAATCAGATTTCACTACAGATACCCGTAGCTATATTTTTAAATAAAAACTAATGTCTAAAAATACATTCATCAATGATTAGATTGCAAAACAGTGTAATATATAAAGTAAGTTACCGAGCTTGATGATTACCTTATAAGGAGAATGGTGGAGGATAGTGCAGGGGTGTGAAGGTTGCGTGGTTCCCTTGTGGCCGCCCGTCGCGCCCAGTGACAGTACCTGCGGACAACGGCGATACTATTATGTAGTTACCTAACAGGTTATATAATACTTTGTGTAAAAACAAAAGATGATTCACTGAATAACTGACATTTCAAAGCGAAGGCAAAACGGCTCATGCATTAGTAGGTACTTATGACGAAACTTCGTTAGATGCTTTCTCACGCTAATAAGAAAACGATTCTGAAAAAACGAAGTGAGAGAAACGAAACGAGTTGAGAAGTGCGGGAAACCCGTACAATCTTATATGGTTGCGACAACTGATTGAAAGATATTCTTCTTTATGGTATTATATACTGTGAAAACTAAGAATAAGGATTCTTTCATCCTCACCTCATATTAGTTATAAATACCTCATATTAGTTATAAATGCGAAACATGTTGGTTTACTTCGTTCACACAGCAACAAAGCAACGGATCGACGTGCTTTTTTGTATAAAGTAGGCTGGAGTGACATAGGCTACTTTTTATCACCGAGACGCGGGGTAACCACGGGGCAGAACCTAGACTACAAATCTATACTAATATTATAAAAGTTATGTAAAGTTGGTGAGGTTGTAAGGGGTAATCTACTGGATGTAATGAACCGATTTTGAAAATTATTTTACCAATAGAAAGCCACGTAATTTGTGAGTGTCAAAGGCTATATTTTTATACCGGGAAAAAATAACATTCCACGGGAACGCGGGTGAAAACGTGGGGGAGTTTAACATAAATTAGATTTTAAATGTACATTGTTTATATTTTATAAGCCATGTGTAACAAACTAAAAGACTTTAAAGAAGTACAATAACAATAAGCAACGTAAGCCTGTAGCAGGCAGACAAGTAACATTATGTACCGAAGACAAAAGAGAACACTGCACAATGGCTTTCTGAGATATAAGCAAACTGTAGTCCTTATGTATCTGTTTCTGTATTTATAATGGAAATCTATAAACGTAAAATCGCCTTGATAATAATTTATTACATCGACATTGGCTACGACTTATTCGTAGGCATGCTACGGTGCTGACACACTCTGGGTAAAATCACATGGAAAATAATGACTACCAATTTAAATGGCTTTAAATATTATCCAATAACATGAATATAAACATAAATATTGAGATTTGCAAAAAAAATATCAAAAATATATTCGGAAATGCGCAAGTATTTATGCATTATGTTCGTAAACGTTAACCCATTTCGCGAATAAAAAAAAATTAGGTAATTTATGAAATATTATTTATATAATATTTTATAAAATTACCTAATATAAAAAAAAAAAATTAGGTAATTTATGAAATGTTATTTATATAATATTTTATAAAATTACCTAATATTTTTCTTTGATAGATTAGAAAAAGAAAAAAAGATTTATCCTAACTGTTAATGGTTTCAACATAGAAAAGCAGCAGTTAGCTACTAGATAGATATGTTACCTACTTTATTAAAACAAATACCTATAGCTCAGATGAGTCTGATTGGACTGCTGACGATCTTAGATTATTAATAATTCATACAATATACCTACTATTTTTAGAAATTTCGTGGTCTACAAATAGAAATCATCGAAAACTAATATTGATAATTCTCTCACACTCACTCAGCCATTCAACTAAGGAAAGGAGTATAATTTTTTTTGTTATTTTAATAGTCTGCTTTACATTATACTACGAGTATTATTTGTTATTTTCTGATATAATGGTTCTTGTTGAGAAAAAATCTTCAATGGTACCCTACAACAATTTGGATAGCGTAGGTATATAATTACCGCTGCATAAATGATTTCTGTTATGGTAATTAATCTGGTGTTGATTGTAATTTCCACGAGTCTTAAAGGTATTTTTCCCCAAATCGTTGACATTGCACTCATGGATATTAAACTTTGTTTAATAAAACGAATCTATATAATATAATATATATTGTTATTTTAGCATACAATACAATTAGCAACGACGAAAACACCTATTTTTTGGAACATAATTCAGGCAAAGAGATAAATTATTACCTCCTTGCCGATGGCAGGTAACCCGTTGAGGCCATTACAGGGTGGTTCGAGGCGTACGACACTCTTGCGTGAGCCGCGAAAACCAGTGTCACGCACGCGCACTGAGGAGCACCAGGAGGGCGGCGGGTCATCGCGGGAGCCGCGGGCGGAGGCGGTGCGCCGCGAGGTGGTGAGAGCTGCGCCGGCGCCGACCGCGCCGCCCCCGACCGGCTGTGTCACGATCAATGGCACGTCAGGGGGACCACGCTCCTCCATGCCGCTGCCGCTGCCGCACCAACGTTCTCACCGGAACCCACCGTGCTCCGACGCCTCCAGGTGGTCACATTCCAGCACGGCTCTCTCGAAGGCCGACGCCGACTCGAGAAGCGCAATAGCCGTATTTTGCATAGATGCGTTATTTATCTTCTCGGGCACTACTGAATCTTCGCCTTTGTCTATTTCGATAATCGTATGTGCGTATTAGAAAATATTTTCCCCAAATGCGTTGCACGAATGACGATATGTTTACTATGGTATGGTTTTAAAAAATGATGCGATAGAGAAGGCAATTGAATCATATACCTAAACGCATTAGTAATAACAGGCTTCAACATAGGTTTCCGCAAATGTCGGCTAAGACTGAAAAGTATAGAGCGCACTAATAGGCATAGAGCTACGAACGCCTGAAAGCGGAGAACGAGGCCATGCCCCATTCAAGTGTGTCAATGGGCTGTCGGTTCTTTTCATCTTTTTATGCACATGTTCAACGTGAGCGACGAGACGTTTCAACTCGTTGTTAACACAAACGAAAGATCATAAAGCATCATTTTTGAATTGCTACAGTAAAACAGACAATGGATTTGTAAATGGTGACAAATATTGTCGAATTTACGGACATTTCTATTTGTAAAATAAAAAGTTATGAAGAAAAAAAACGTTTAAAATTATATCATTTTTCCTGTTAAAAGGATTGATATTTAATTATATAAATTGAGGGAGGAAAGATTGGCAATAAAATATGTATAACGCCGACCCCAAATGATATGAACACTGTATAGGCAGATTAAGAATATGTTATCTATATTGATCGGTCGCGTACAGATTTATTTTTATTGGAAATTCAGCTTATCAATGTTAGGAACATGTTACTAACAGAAAATATATATTCTCACATCTCACAATAAATAATGCGGTTGCACAGTATTATCTGTGCCAAGTTTCGTCCAAATATGTTATTTAGTGTGTTCTATTTTTTTATAATATTTTACTTTAATGATTTCCATAAAAACATAATTAATGATATAAAAATATATCAGGTAAATTATTCATGTAAAATTATAAGTGTGCCTATAAAATGCTAACTATTATTACTAGACATATTACTGTTATTTAGTATTATTAAGAAAATTAAATTGAGTTTGTTTATTTGTTACCTCCGTAACTGCACAAGCACCTTAGAATAAAGCATAGGATATTATTATTACGAAAAATATATATTACACCACGGGAAAACCGCGGGGTGAAATCTAGTGGAAACACATTTTAACGCAGCTAATTATGTAGGTAAATAGCAAATAATAATTTTCCGCAGCTTTTACTGTCTGCAGACACATTGAAAGCGCTACAACATACATATTATAGCAATACAATATAATTCAATACATTGGAACGTAATAACATCACGGATTAAAAATATACCCTTACTAAATTATAGAGTAAGTATTTTTTATTTGTTTTAAAATTTTAGAAGCTTACATAAATATGAAAACAAAGTTATATTAAACTCCATTTCATAGACAAGGCATTTCGCATTAGGCATGGTTTATGCAAATTACAATAATTGTTTACTTTCGATGAGATTCTTTTATATCGATCATCCATTTGCTGAAGCTTGAAATAATAGGGTCGTGGTTAACATTGTAATTTGGCAAGGAATTCTAAGACTTGAGTCAACTTCTCATTGTTGTACGTATTTCATATACGAAAATCTCTCATGAAAAACATGAATATAGTTTTAAAGGTTCATGAGTAGACTCAATTTGCACGGGCTATCATTTATCACGTAATAATGCTAGAATATGTGTTTTAGCTACCTAAATAGCTGAAACTCTGCTATGGCTGATAAATAATATTCAACATTTAGTATAAATGAATCAATTTCCTTGTCTATCTAACAGTAGAATACGATGATATAAAATTATTATCATAAACTCATAATACATAATTAAATGTTTGCTCCAAATTGAATGAACAATGTAACAACTAAATATATTATTATCGGTAGGTAATTATAATAGAGCGTATGCTACGTTTTTAACAAAGGTAATGGAGACATCAGGTTTGAGGGTCAACCATTGTCTATGGATTGTGGATATACGGAAGGACGTGTACGTGTAATGCGAAAGTCTGTCTGCTTAGCTAAACGGATGAACTGATTTCGATTTTTAGGATGCAACATCGCCATATTTTTTAAATAAATTTTTGTAAGTCGGTGAAAAGACCCGTGACAAAAGAATTCCGCTGGGGACGTAATCTAGAAATAATATAAGGCTCATTTGATAGTGTCGCCGAATGCCATGACGTAAGGAAAACATAGCACGGTGGTACTTTGTAGTTGTTAAACTGTCGCTAACTCTGCTAACACTGTTTTTCGGCCGCTGCACTTGAGAGAGAGTTGGTTTCTAGGCATTGTAAGAAGGTAGAAACACATTGAAAATCCCTCTGGTATTGCTAGTTCGTAGGAAACGGTAGACATTTATCCATAGTTGAACAGCCAGTCTGGTTTTTAGACTTGTGATATAAATAAAAAACCGTCAGCTGAATTTGTGAACAACTAAAATCGTCCAAAATTAACTTAAGAATTAATTTTAAGCCAGAAATGTATTTTTTATTGTAATTGGTAGCCCGTTGCGCGTACCAAATTTTCAAATACTTGGTCAACGTATAATTTGAATAGTAAAAACTAATGACGTCATTACGAAATTGATATGTATTTTGTTACACCTATTCATCGAATGACGAAGTAATGTTATAGAACCGAAAATATGTTTCTTTATTTTTATCGTAGCCCTCCGCAAATCCGACTCGCACTTGGCGTTGTTTTAACTTGTATCCCGATTGCGCAGTTGAATCTTAGTGGTACTTTCTACTAAATGTATTTAATAAACAAATCTGGTATTCTGATTCCAGAAAACAGACTACTTAAGTACCTATCGCTATTAATCGAATTTATTAGCCTATGAATTCAAACACTTGAAATTTTCATTCGGTAAACTAAAAACTGTTTCATAATAGTTTCCAACAGTTTTTTTTGTACTTTTGCGTGTGATGAATAAAATATTCATATCATACCTACCAATGAAAGATACCATTTGAATAGGTATACTATTAAACGTACATCCAGATTTACTAAATTTAATAAATTTCTGTTATGAAAAAAGTATTCATATCAATAGCTAAGTATGATAAAGCCGCGTCCAAAATGTTAAAGAAAAATGTAAGTTTTGATAGAGATGCTTGGTATGTAGGTAGCGAAGCTGAGGCTAGATTCCTGGGGAATTCTTACTGAACGTAAAAGGTGGGAGGGGCTGCATGCTCTGCATAGTTTTTACAATGGACTTTACTTTACTAACTGAATATAAAAACAGCGTTTTTGCGCATACATACCTACTATGATAATTACTTTGTACGAAAGCATTAAAAGCAACATGAAATAGCATCCATATACATTAACAGTTAAAATGAGTGCTTTTAATGGTAATGTTAATGTATTTTCACCAATTTAATAGGCACTACTTAGTTTTATAACAACTATTCTAATTCTACTTAATTGGTATCACATTTTTAATAGATATCCAGAACCTACGATAACATGAATGAATATTCTATATTTTGTAAGATTTTTAATGGATTAATTTGACTGAAAGGCATCAATTTATGTGAAATGCACTACTCTCCTTTACTAAGAAGAGGAAATAAGATAAAAAGTATAATTTAATATAGACAAAGGAAACCATACCATAGTAGTCATAACTCCAAGCATGGATCGCGATTGTTCACAAGAATTACAAATCAAAGCAAGAAATAATCGAACGAATACAAATAGCTAAGCTCGCAAACCAAAGGAAGGAAGAAAACCACCTCGGCAATTGACGCACTGTTCACACTTTGAACTAAGCACAGGACGGCACCACACTATATTTAACTACCTATTCAATACCCACAATATACGACCACTTTATAGAAAGTGTATAAAATTAGAAATCAAAAGCCCTATCGCAGCATAACAAAATCTGCAAAAGGCGATCGCAAAATTATAACAATAGATTTTACTTTTAAATGCAGTCGATCGATTAAGCGCTATAGACTTTTAAGGCTCATTTACAAATGATTGCGCTTGTAATAAATAACAAAACTATTATTTGATTTTAAGTGTTGAAAATAAGTTTTCGATATAAAACGCGTCGTCGTTCGCGAAGGGCGAGGAGCCTTAAGAACGATATTTGGATAACAATTTGATGGCAGTGTAAAAGGCGGTAGAGTCCGCAGCGTGTTCGCCGGACATAAACTCGATGAGGCACTGTAGCAGCGCACGCAAGAGGTCGCTGTGCGCGCGTCGAGTCTGTGCGGGGTCCCGAGTACCGGCGAAGACACCCGAGCACAGGCGTGACCTCCCCTTCCACTCACTCATCGAACATTTCAGCTGGATGGAACGCATAGTGTCGCTATGCCCCTGTCGCGTCAAGCCACCGAAATGTACGTGCCGCAGCGATCACGTGACTGCTCGATATTAACCCCCTAGACCCTAGACCACACCAAAATATTTTATTTGGTATGTGTTTATGAGTCATCGCTTAGGTAGGTATCTACTTTTTTTAACGATAAACTTTAAATAAAAGTTTTCTTAAAAAGGTTATTCTTCATGGTTAAAACTTTAAGAACCACTAGGAATTAATAATAAATAAAAGTACAATTTGTCCATTCATTCATTCAGTAATTAAATTCAATAATTCAAGTAGGTATGTAACTTAATTTCTATAGTGCGTAGAGCGGTTACTGAACGGCTACGAAACTGCTACGAAGCTAATATTTACAATTTTTCTTGTTATTTTTTTCTACGTATTTTAAAAGCATTCCGGCCAACGATTTAAAATGCGATTTTTATTTTAATCCTTAGGGGAAAAAAACTTAAAACAATTTTTTAGCACATCCTTATGCTACAAAACGAATATATGCTACAAACGCCCATCACTCAGTCAATCAATCAGTAAATCTTGATTTGTTTTACAGAGTAACTTACTTTTTTATGAACTATTTTTATTTTTATATAACTTAAAAGGAAACTTATCACCACATAGAGGTTTACTAACTTCCGAGCAATGCGCTCCGTATGCTTGTTAATTTAATTCTATATGTTCGGTCAAAGTGTTAGACGGTTTACCTCACATTGACCATGGAACTCTTATCTGCATGTGTTTTGACAAGCACTTTTTAAGCAGAAACCTCGAATGTATTGAGGTTATATACACTAACGCCCATCTGAATCTAAACGTTACTTTAATGTTCCACCAAAATTAATTGACACTTGAATATCAGCTCTACAACGATTTGTCTATATTCTATATTTTTCATGAAATTGACGGCATCATCGTTTTTGTTTCTTTCATTAATTGATTCTGATGTGATTAATTAATTTGCTATCTTTTTTGTCAGAAGTAAGTGATCACCGTCGCCTATGGACATCTATCATCTATCATATCTAGTAATGCCAGAGTGATTGCATATTTGTCGTCTTTTATATCTTACTGATAAAATATTAAATGCAAATATGAGTTGGTAACCACTTGAGTAACGTAAGTGATAGAGAGAAACATAAACCAAATTTTTATTCTGGCCACACCGTTTTAGGTACAAAAATGAAAATCACGTCCACCATTGTTGAAGGGAGACCTTGAGTTAAGCAATATTGCAAAGGAGGTAACCTATAGCCACTGTTATTCGTCTATTTGGCGGTAATCTGTTTGAAAGGCGTGGAGTCCTTGAACTATCGCGTGCTAATCGCGGGTATCGCGGCCAGTTCACCAGCCCTCTATATAAGTAGCCCCTAGTTTTAGCACGTGACGTAGATGCATAGCATAGGTAGGTACATAGATAAACCTTTGCATACTGCAGCACTTTCACTTCGACCAACTTCTCTAGATTCCAGTAGGTACGATACTGGTTCTCATTGACCTAAAAACTACCTATAGTTTTATTTGACCCACTTCAATTGGTGACTGTTTATTTGTAAGTAGTATAACTTGAACTGCTACTGTTTAAATAGAATTTGGTGCTTTATTTAGCTACTAGCATTATAACTAAAATATTAAGCATTTTCAACACTAGATAAATGGTTTTTGTACAATTTGGTTGAGACATACCAATTATTTGTTTACTGCTGCTTTAGTCCATAGGCACAGAATATTTTACAATAACAACATTCGTGAGGAAGCTACCGTTATACCGTAAACATGGCAGTTCCGGCTTTATATGAGGCATTCAATTATTTTCTATCTATCATTCAGGATTGGATTGGACAGTTCATCATCTTCCAGAAATGTATGTACTTACGGAAGACTTTTATTTTCAGATAAAGATAAAATACTAATAATAATTAAATAAATACATTTTAAAACTAATAACTAAATTAAATTAAAAAAAGTTAGGCCCCTTCGGCATGGTTCCGAAGATGCTGTCAGCGTTTCCTCGCTGTATCGCTATGCTGATACGTTGTGCGAGGAAACTGCCAGCTCTTCGTTCCCCAGTACAAAATCTTAACCTATTAGCCAGCTCTTTAAAGAGCTGGCGAGCGCCAGAACCCCACGGACCAAGGTTCTCAACACCGAAAGGAATAAAATTATATTCAGTGCCGAGACCCCTATATTTTTGTCTTTTTAATTTTTCTGCCGCCTCAGCCGCCGCGCCTGCTTGAATGCTGGTTCCATGAAGATGAGAAGGGGCCAATGTGTCCACACAGGTAGCATCCCATACCAGTGCCCTTCCCAAGCTCCATCGAACCTGGGTCATCCCGTCCGGTCTCTTTCCGTCGTCTCTGGAAATGCCGGTTGGCTCGAGTAGAGCTGGCACGTTGACGGTGGCAAGAGTGCGGCGTATGATATCATTCAGCGCGGCATGCCTAGAGAAGCGACCGGCACTTTTTTGGCACGACAGCCCATGGTGTCCCAGTGGGTCGACCTCGCTGCCACAGGGACACCTGTGAGGAAAGCATACACGAACTCCTAGTCGTAGACAGGTTGCAAGGCGAAGTGTGTCTGGCACCAAAAAAGTGCCGATGTTCGGTGACGGGTATGCATGTAACCAATCACCAGCATCCCTGGTGGCCGACGCCAGTAATCTGGCCCGTTCCGATCCCATGCTGCGGCTTAAAAGAGAATTAAAAGTTAATTTAGAAATGACATCATCCCAGCTCCTTTGTGAAAATACGGAATAAATAAGCAAAATATGCAATAAAAAGAATATATTTAAATTCGACTTCCTCAGAACGATCGTACCAAAACTAAATATAGGTACAATTCCAATGGCGATGCCGCGAGGATGTTACACGCTTGCTCTGAAGATGTCAGGAAATACCGACGCCATTCTTTCATTCTTATGGTGTTTGCGTGATAAATGTGAAAGCAAAACGTGCACGAATTTGCGAACATCCACAACGCACACTTTTTTTTTAAATTGAGTATAGGTTCACGTTTAACCACTATCTCACTTGATGTTAGGTGACGATGTGGTCTATGATGGTGCACGCTTACCTAGCAGCAACCTATTCACTCGTGACTTGAAGATTCCCAGGTTGTAACAATCGGGAAACACAGACTCAGGCAAGGAGTTCCACTCCTTCACAGTACGCATAATGTAACGGTGGCACTCATTCTCCAAAATAAGTTTTGTAGAAGATCAATAGGCAAGCAAGCTTTCGCGGCCGACTAGTAGCAATTGTAACAATAGTAATTCTAGTGATAAAATTACCGATTTCGAAGAATATAATAGAAAATATGGTATGAATTATTTAAGTAGCTGTTCGAACGAGGCCGTCTCGTAATAGATACCTAGAGGACGTTAGTATCGATTACTTCAGCACTATCTTCCTTCACTCATCGTTTATGAAAATGGTTGAAAATATACTTATTGGGAAGTTATTTTCGTATGGATATCGCAAAAACATCAGCTGTTCTCAAAAGGGGTGTATGAGAACAGCTGATGTTTCTAAACACTTATTTTTTTAATTCTGGATATGCTTGTGTTTGACCACAATCTCACCATGGTAGCTGATGTGGCCGAAGGTGGTAAGCACATAAAGCCTAAATGGGAACTGACTCTCAGTGCAGCTGTCGGAACACATCGATAGGTGCTTGGTGACAGATTTTCAACTTGAGGGTGGTAGCCAGCCAGTCGGGTACTACAAAGTACTCTAACACCGTGTTATGGTTTCCTCACGATGTTTTCCTTCACCGAAAGCTCAAGCTTGTTGTAGAACGAACTCACGACCTTCGCCGCGGTATCCGACGTCACTACCACTGAGCTATCATCGCCTTAAAAAAACTCCTCACCTCGCCTCAAAACTCTTTCACAGTTAAATACTTACCCAATCTTAGTAATATAATTATGTACATCTAAAAGTATTTTCTTAGGACTGGAGTGGAGAAGGCACTTACTCGGATGGTACCAAGTAAATTACTAAAATACAAATTAATGTATGTTTTGGTCGTCATAACTGTATCTTTACAACATGTACAAAATATACAATCTATATACATAATTATTTACACACGGATATCTAATAAAAAAAGCTTATTTTGTAGATATTTAAGTATTACAATATGAAACTATATTTTGTAATTAGTAAAACTAATTAAAAAGAAATAATCTATATCCATAAACAAAACTTCCTCGAGGCGGGGAGATTTTTCCGCCAACGCATCAGCCTGGCCATCCAAAATCCATTAAACCTGCTGAGAACGTTGCCGATCAGCAGCAGCGGCAGCCTCTGGCGGCAAATGTCTCAAAGTTCATAACGCTGATCAAGTAATATTTTTTTTTTTGTAACTTTCCTCTCCCTTCAACAATCTGTGGGAGTAAGTTCTAGAGTAAAGGGACAGAATTGTGAAACAGGAAGGCAGGTTATCATATAGGAACGGTAAGTATGTTATTTTATTTCCTCTATTGTAGTGCAGGCAAAGTATTTTGGCCCATACAGCCTCAAACTCAAAGTCAAAACTCATTTATTGACCAATGAGCGCACGTGGTGGTAGAGTTGGCTGTCAGATGGTACCAACCCATATTCAGAGAGGTTGTGTCAGCCAACAGTGTTGCGTGTGTGTGATGAGAAAGAGAAAGATTATTACCAAGGGGAGATGTCAGGTGTAACACATCAATTATTATGCGACTACAAGACTTGCTCGTTTTTTTCATTATCTGTAGAAAAAGGCAATCGTTACTGTCTGACTGACTGATCTATAAACACATAGCTCGAATTACTGATCGGATTGCGCTGAAATTCGGCACGCAGATAATTATTATGACGTAGGTATCCGCTAAGAAAGGATTTTCCAAAATTCACCCCCTAAGGGATGAAATGGCGATTCCAAAGTTTGTATGGAGAAACGGTATCGCGGGTGAAATCGCGGGGAGGAAAGCTATTATACACAATGACAATGTTTTAGAGAGAGATTTTCATAGCCATTAAACAAAGATTCTTTTATTCATATGTCAGAAGTCTACTGGAATATTGTAGTGTAGTCTGACGTCCTCATTATGCCTCTGATTCTCTAAGAATTGAACGTATTCAAAAAATATTTCTTTACCATATTTCCTATAGTATTGGAAAAGCTAAGAAAATTACGTCTTATAGAAAAAGATTAGAATATTTTAAAATAACATCTCTCTTGCAGCGTAGAGACATTCTAGATTTGCTATTTTTCTACAAAATTATGAGAGGTGGAATCGATAGTCCCCAAATCCTAAAGCGTTTTAAAATTAGAGTACCCATGAGATATCCACGGCATAAAATCACCTCTCTGGTTCCCTCATTCCGCAGATCAGTACTTGGATGTAGCTCCCCTGTTCCTAGGATATGTAAATTATATTATATAAATAAATAAAATAATAAATATCCTTGGACATTTTTCACACACGGCTATCTGATCCCAAACTAAGCAAAGCTTGTATATGGAAACCAGATTACTGATATACTACATATACTACTTTTTTTTTGTAAATACATACTTAAATAGATAATTACACCCAGACTCAGGACAAACAGACATGTTCATGCACACAAATGTGTGTCCTGGATGGGAATCGAACCCACGACATGCGGCGTGATAGGCAGTGTTTTAACCAACCACGCCAACCGGCCCGTCGTATATAATAGTGTGTGTCAGTCAGGCAGTCGATGTTAATGCTGATCCATTTGGTAAATTTAAAAAATGCATCAATGTTGCTCTCAGTGATAATTTGTAATGATACAACTACGCTTCCGTTATTAATCTGGTACCTACTTAAAGCTGATTTAAATTTTTCTTAATTATATTGTAATTTGAATTCTTACAAGAGGTGCTTAATTTAAATAGGCATTTTAGAATAAGAACATCATTATGTAAGTTTATTGAGCTGTTAGTGAGCCTAATAAAATAAATAAATAAATGTATTGTTCCATATGTTAGAAAATAAGTAGCCTATAATATTGTTTTTCTATATGTACCTAATAGGTACCCTTAGAATAAATATTTTAAGGTAACCGAATGTAAAGCCAATAAAATATTTAAAAAAATATATAATCTCTACATAAATTAATATTATTTGAAAAAATGAGTGTTCGATAATAGTTGATAGGAGTATATTATGTACATAAGATGCTTTAGGTATAGGTACTTACCACTTTTTCTTCGACGATATCATTGTTGTTGTTATTGCTCCCATATTTTAAGGCACCGTTTTCCATGACCACAAATGATCGTCGGATTAAATATACATACGTATTTAACACTAATTGTTCTCATTTATTATATTTACATTGTATTTGTACATGTGACTAAATTAAGAGGTTTATTTTATTATATCTATTGATGTATGTACCTTAGTTGCTACAACTAGAGGAGGAATACTTTAAGTAAGCCGTGTTTACTATATTTTTCCAGTGATATAACTACCTGATACAGCTGAAATTATATGATATAGAATATTAGGTGAACATGAAGTTTATATATTTTTTTCTTAAAAATAAGTAATTATTTTAAACGTACCTATATTTTTATTAATTGAGCATGTTTTGTACACAATGTCTGGAAATAATGGCTTTATATACTTATTTTATTTTATGAGTGGTAAATAAACGTAATAATTTGTCGCTAACCGCAGTATTCGGGTTGCTACGAAAAACACGTACCTTGTCTGTATAAGTACTTAAAGGTACTATCTACCAGATATACCTCACTATAGGGACGTAGGTAGGTACTGGTAGGTATTTCAAAGCGACATAATATTATTATGCAGTTTTTAATAATGTTTATACTGTGAGTGGTCCAGACTATATTGCCGGCTCTTCTCAGCAAAAGCAAACTTTCGAACCGTGTATTAGTAAAAAAAATATTCGTAATATGTCAAACATGTGACGATTAAACTTATAATGAGTTCACTTAATAAAGAGATTTTTGAATTTGAATTTGAATATAAAAATATGTATTTCAATTGGCAGCCTAGTTCTTACGCGCTCCGTTCAATTTATCTTATTCTTACGTACTCACTTTTCTGATTACCAATTTAGAAGTTCGTTATAACGTTCATACTTTGGTTTTTGACTATTCGGTCTATTCATTTGAATTAATTAGTTAAATATTTTTGGTACTTACTGGTTAACTTTAGTTTTTTCTAATATCGTTTTGCTACTTTTTCAATAGTATAGATATATTGTAACTATGCGTTAAAAATACTGAACCTGTAATTAAACCCTTCACGCATGAGATCGACTTATGTAAATTCTTAGTTTATTCGTCTCTGTAATGAGTGTAATAAGAAAAGTAAAGTATTGGAATAAATCATCGTTAGAAGATCAAAATATTTACTGCATTATTTCCGTTAAATTTGGTCATTGTCTTTGAAACATAAACATAATTGATTATTGATATAAAAAGAAAGACGGCAAACTCAAACGTCAAATCATTTTATCCCAATTATAAAAAAATGAAAAAAGAAGGTGATTTGCTCTTAAAAAGCTTGTTTATTAATTAAAAGATACCATTAGAAAGTTATATTATGAATTTATCGATAACAAACTCTTATTAAGTTTTCATTTGCATGATAGTTATTTAAAAAAAAAGGAATCATTTCTATGAAACTGCACCCATTATGATCCTATTGCGATGTTACATAATTGTACTAGGTATGTACATATTATTAAAATTAAATCCGTTGCTACGTTACTTTTTTTTGTAAACACTTTTCTTTGTTCGTTTTACTTAATTAATTGAACAAACATTGGTTTCATTTATTTTCAATGTTCAAACCAGAAAAATACTTTTTATTATGACGTTAATTCAATTAAACTTCTAAAAATAGTAAAAAAAATTATAACACTGTTTGAATTCTTACGGTTCACAAATGTTATTAATGGATATTATTCCAAAAAAGATATTTAACCATTTTTCGTTTAGTGTTTAAAGGCACAGTTACTAGCAGACACATGATTTATGGGAAATAATATAAGTAGTTTAACATCGTGACGGGTTTGTTTGGGGTGCAGCGAAGCGCACAATTGGTGAGGCGGGCGCGGGCGGGCGGCTCGCGGGCCGTGTCATACTGCGGCGGCACAGTACGGGGAGAGACGGTTGGGGGCTTAGGGCACAGGACCGCCGCGCCAAGCCGCGCCGTGCCGCATACCCGCACTCTGCCACCGTTCACCATCACCGTCACAGCGCCCGGCACCCGGCGCCCGCTGCCGCAACCACATACTACCAAGGGAACTTACGTTGCCGCAACTTAGCCACAGCGCGACGCCATCGCCTGTTCCGCCACTACTCACCATCATTTATTATTGACAGACGACCTTGGACAATATAATAATATTTTCCTTCTACACTGAAACGTTTTATTAGGTCAATGATAGGCTATATTTAGACATTTAGGTACGTAAGTAACACGGAAAAATATTTGATTAAAGTGACATGACTTAATAAGGTTTTTTTTATTGCTAATAGAAAACTACATTAAAAGATAAATACATAAAAAACGAAACCTTAATTTTATATTCAAGAATTAATTCTTTAAGGCAATTGAAAACTAATTATCTTCTAATTAATACGATTACAGAATTTTAATGCAAACGTAATGGTGCAACTCTTATTTATTTAGCTTCTCACACTAAAATGCCCTGTATAGCGGGGTCAGGCAGGCTTCTTTCATTCCAGTTATATTTTATCATAAATTCCGAATAAAAATTGCAGATTTACTAAAAATACTACGTAGATAAAGTACTATAATTATTTTTCTAGTCATACAACAATATTTGCGTGTTAAGGCGGCAACGAAATAAATAAATAGTAAGTATACGTTATTACTATGACTATTGACAGGTTTAGTGTATCTAATAAGAAGAATGTGCTCAAGTAGAAAGCTGCCAAACCAGATAATAATTATTTAAATTTTACTGTCGATTTTTTATACGCCGGGACGGTTTTTCATTTTCATACGGCCATCTAAATCCAAACTATCTAGCCACTTTTAGAATGCGATCCAGAAGGGTCGTGATCGAACGGACATAACTTTGATGTGGTGTTGGATTTAAAAAAAACAATCGTTTATTTGCCATACTAACGAATAATTAATTATGTCAAGTTAAAAGAAATGTTATATTTTTGCGCTAAATTTCATGTTAAATAAATAAGAAAAATATTATTTTATATAACCATAAGTACTACGCCGTTACAAGGTCAGATAAACTGTTTATTTTTGTAGCGGTGTGCCAGAAATCGCTGGTAAAAGTAACGTGTTGTTATATTATACAATAATTCGATTTTCGTTTTGATATAATTTAAAACGAATAACATTTTTAAGGGAAGCGAAAAACATCTATGACTGGGATAACGTCCACTGCAAAAAAATTTTTCTTGCTGAGGTTCTTGCCGAAATCTTCACAGTTTAAGTGTTTTCCAAACCGGTAGTAGAGTCGGGGTTGGAGAGTCACGACTTGTTGGACTACTGACTATATATATGGCATCCGCCATAATCGTTCCACGCCAGTGACCTTTAGGTGCCTTTAGTTTATCTCACGCACTGTTTTGGCCACTCGGTGTCAGACGGGGACAGTGAACCGTATGTTCATTGCATGGGTCGTGCAAATATCTCTCGTTCCGCGGTGGAGGAAAACTGCGAAAAGTTTGTGTCTGAAATCGAGTGTAGGTATTGTAGTCGACTAAACTGAGTCCATTTCAAACCCACTAACACACAAACTTTTCGCAGATGCAGATGCCAGATGCTACCTATTTGCCGTGTATTCCTCAATTCCAGAACACATCTCTCAACATCGCGAAAGCATCGAAATTTTTGGAGCATAGCGTTATTTCGCATTGGACCAAAAGACTACAGCTTTATAAGTTGCAAGTCCGGCACCGTATGAAGTACGTATTACTGTCATGAGCTCCCCGCCACCGTGATCTCCATAGAGAGTAGGCATAGCATGGGGTTCTCCAAGAAAGGTGTGTGTGTCAGCGAGGCGCGATTGAGCAACGGTAACCGTTTACTTTTAATGCGGTCAAAACTCATTCCCATAAAATTCCTGCGGAATAGATAAAATTAATACTTATCATATCGAGGGATAATTGTTTTAATTAAATAATTTTATAGATAGTCTTAGGGTTTTAGCGAGCTTGTTTGTCCTTACCTAATAATATTTGAATTACAAAAGTTATTCTGTGTATTTTATTTGTTTATACATTTTAAATTGAAATTCTAAATGCGATAATCACAAGGGCATTTTATTGTACTATCATGCTGACATTCGATTTATTTGATGCTAGTCCCGATTAAATCGATAAAGAAATTAGGTGCTTACTACAATTTGATATCTACGAACGTATGCTATAGATTAAACGGACAATTATAATCATGAATCTTTGAAAACGTTTGTCATTATCCTCGCATTTTAAGCATCGTTCATCAACAATCTAATGTATTATGAAATTTATGTTACAACAATAATCATTTTCTACTTTTATCTCGGAACAAATATGCGCAGTAATTATGACATGTAAGTATTTTTTAGGTACTCACCATCTGATTCAACTTATTTTTTTAAATTTGAATACTAATTGAGTATTAGTTATATTCCTAAAATTTTATAGTTTGCCTGTATTTTAAATAAATTATCAAATAATAACCAGTGTCTAAACTTTCAAAAATACTCTACATTGAATTATATCTATCTATATATATATAAAATTCTCGTGTCACAGTTTTAGTTACCGTATTCCTCCGAAACGGCGTAAAACAAACAGCATTGAAATATATTTCATGAGGAACATAATGATTAGTACTACATTTTATATTATGACGGCAATTACCTAAACACCCGGAGAACATAAATATTCAGTGTGTTTCAAAATAAAATAATAATCAATAGTCCAATAAATCGCAAATGGTAACCATTTGCCGCGAAACAATGTTTTAAGTTCTTAGGCGATGATAGCTAAGTGGTAGTGGCGTCGGATACTGCGGCGAAGATCGTGGGTTCGAATCCTACAATGAGATTGGGCTTTCGGTGAAGGAAAACATCGTGAGGAAATCATAGCACGGTGGTAGGGTACTTTGGGCTCAAACTCAAACTCAAAACTCATTTATTCAGTTTAGGCCCTGGTAAGGCACTCATGAACGTTACAATTGACTCTACCACCGGTTCGGAATACACTTAAACTGAGAAGACTCCGACAAGAAACTCAGCATGGCAATTTTTTTTTAACAGTGGATCTTTCTTACATTTTTATAAGTACATTTAGATACATTTTCAAATATTTTACACTACGCCAGGGGGATGCAGGTGCAGAGAGAAGCTACTACAACCATATATTTCTGTCTTTCATGTAATGAGCCACCTTATAGTAGGCTTTGTTCATTAACCTAAGTTTAATAAAAATTTAAAATTTAAAATAAGACATTCCAGCTACCTCACGTGGGATCCTATTGTAAAAACGAACACAATTCCCGAGAAAAGATTTATTAACTTTCGCTAGCCTGAATCTAGGGGTCACAATTTTATCTTTGTGTCTTGTATTAAAATTATGATGATTACTGTTTACTTCAAACAAATTTAAATTTTTTCGAACATACATTATATTTTCATATATGTACAGCGAGGGCAACGTTAATATCTTAAATTCCTTAAATTGATTTCTCAGTGACTCGCGAGGACTCAAACAATAGATCGCGCGAATCGCCCTTTTCTGTAAAATAAAAACAGTATCCAAATCAGTCCCTGAACCCCACAGCAAGAGGTTATAGGATATCAGACTATGAAAATATGCAAAGTAAACTAACCTAGCTGTAGCAATATCTGTTATTTGTCTAATTTTCTTTACCGCAAAAGCAGCCGAACTCAATTTGCTAGCTAAATTTTCTATATGAGGACCCCATTGTAATTTACTATCTAAAGTTATACCAAGGAAAACTGTCTTGTCAACTAGTTCAAGTGTTCTATCATCAACTAGTACGTTGGTGCTGCTCTTAGGAACATTTGGAAGAGAGAATCTAATACATTTGGTTTTGCACGCATTAAGCATAAGATTATTGGTGGCAAACCATTTTGACACTGTTGCTAAGGTCTCATTGAGATGGGTAAGGTCAGCGTCTTTTCTATCTACTCTAAAAATTTGGGAAGTATCATCCGCAAATAAAACTATGTCGCACAAGTTATTTATCATGTAAGGCAGATCATTTATATAGACCAAGAACAAAAATGGCCCTAGAATCGATCCTTGCGGTACGCCCGTTTTAACTAAAGACCCTGGGGACGTATTACAACCGATACTATCGACAGAAGTTCAACTTGAGGGTCAAGTTGAACATCTGTCGCCAAGCACCTATCGGTGTGTTCCGACAGTTGCACTTGAGAGCCAGTTCCTATCTAGGCTTTGTGTGCTTACCTCCTTCGGCCACATCATAACTTACCATGGTGAGATTGCGGTAAAACACATACATACTTATCCAAAAGTTAAAAAAAAAGTTGCTTCGACAAACATATATTAATAGAGCTCTGTAATAGTGTCTGTTACACACAATACCTAGATTCTACTGTTACCTATTTAACTTTTTAATAGATATGGCCCAAGGACAATTTTATTATAGGTAATAACGTTTTTTAATACTGCAGGGTTACCACTAGGGTTGTAACGTAGGCCTTCTTAGCGGAGGCGGAGGCGGATGCGGAGGCGACGAGTTTCACATCCGCGGATGCGGAGGTTAACGGAGGCGGAGGCGGAGGTTAAAGTGGATGTAGAAAAAATAGTATTTGTGGTTCATTAAAACTATTAAAAGTACAAAATCTTTCAAAACTTTCGCGAACTAAATTCATATTCGTAGATAGTTAAATATAATTTTGACTAACCTCGAAGTTTCGATCAAGTTGCATTGATCGTGGTCACGAGTGGACTGAAATGGCTGGTAATTATATTTTGATAATATTCTATGCGCGAATAGACCCGGTATAACTATCTACGATTACAAAATCTTTATTTCAAATACGTACATTCATAGTAGGTACACTTAAGTAGTTTCGACAGGTTGATTCCTGTTGTGTATCATTTGATAAATGACATACGCCCGCCCCCACCCCAACCGCACTCGTTGATTCTTAACCATTTCGCGCGCAACACACGGCACGCGGCCGGACGGCTGAGTCGTCGTCGAGCGTCGCTGCACGCGCGTTATTGTTCTAGGATTCGTCGTGATTAAACCTCCGTTATAACTCCGCAAAAATTGTGCGGAGGCGGAAGCGAAGATACGATTTCTTGCGGAACTTCCGCAGTAACGGAGGCGGAGGCAAAGATCCGTTACAACCCTAGTTACCACACCAACTCTTATGAAATTAAAATAATAGATTTAGTTTTATTTATTTAAAACAAAATCGTTTTGTTTTTCATTTTTTAGGTTCTCATGTACAAATTCTCAGATTTGTTACTCACTGATGACATGCATATTATCCTTATATTATTCATTAATAATGAAATTATCGACAATGTTGGATAACATATTTCAATCGCGCCATATTTTAAAAAGCGCTTTGTCATTATTGTATTAAAGTAATATTCATTATTGTTCATCCTATCAGTGGCTCAAATCAGGCAGGCTATAATATCTTGATGACCTCAAGGAAGCAAGATTCCTGCTAAGCTTTGTGTGCTTACCATTTTCTGTCAAACCATCACTTACCAAGGTGAAATACTTAGAGCTTGGACCTATCTAAAAAAAACGAAAGTTAGGGCTGAAATCATCCTGACATATTATAAAACAAAGTCCTCCGCCGCGTCTGTCTGTCTGCCTGTCTGTTCGCGATAATCTCAAAAACTACTGCACCGATTTTCATGCTGTTTTCACCAATGGATAGAGTGGTTCTCGAGGAAGGTTGTAGTATATAATTTGTCAAGTTTTTTTTATTAAAGCCTTTATTCTGAATGTTTCAATATACATTAATTGAATTTAGTTATAATATATCTTCTGTATTTATATTCTCTTCAGCTTGCTTTTTAGCAAAGGCCTCCTCTGACATAGTCTGTACGCACCTTAACGGCAGCGGTTGCGCGTAACCTAAAATACCTATAGGATATTATCAGAGAAACAAAACAAATATTAATTAATATATATTTTTTATAATTAGAAACAATATTATTAATTATTTAAGACATTAATATGTCGAAAAAAAGATACTTTAGTTAAAAACTAAAAATACAACGTAACATTCCATTGGACTAAAAACCCAGTTTAGGAGCCAACAATCATCTTAGGCGCCTGTAACTAGCTATAATTATATGTAATAGCTATAGTTAATAAGAACAAAAAAAAATTATTTACTTAATCATCTGATACCAAAATACATTCGATGACGTCGAAGACATACATAGGCAAACGTTTGGTCTTGGCCTCTGGGGACTTGAAAGCTAAAGATTTGTTCACCCAGAGGCTAAGCTTAACTGTTCAGCGGGGTAACGCCGCTCGTATCATGGGTACCATGGAACATTTAGAAAATCTTTTATTGTGAATATATTTTTTATTTAGGTTTTTAATTTTATTGTTCTTTTGTAAATATCATACTATTAGTCAGTGTAATTAAGTTTAATACTTTATCCGCCCTAATTTTGTACTGAATCAGTAGGCTTCATGAGATCAAATAATCACAATAACCATCATTTAGGTCTAGTTTTCTTCAACCTTTTCGACGACGGGCGCTTGGTGTCGTTTCCACGCCTGCTCCGTTGCGCTCCGTGTAGTGGTGGAGGCGGGGAATACGGGTTAAGTGTATATTTGGTAGGTAGTGAAACCATGACCAGCTACTTAGGACATAAGATGCATGCGACGAGAATTATTATTATTATCAGCGAAAATGTATTGAATACGATCGAATCGACATCGCGCGACCTCTTGAAGGTTAAATAAACAACGCTATAATTTACGTGGTTTATACCAGGATAATTTAATGAAAAATAAGAATAAGCCTCATTTCTAATCACAATAAAATATAATCCTAAATATATCTCAATTATCAAAATCGATTTCGCCTTGAAACCTTAACAAACAATAAGACTGACTGACGGATTCACTTTTACAATAAATGTACTTATCTGCCTCCAATTAAAACTAAAGAGAAATTAATTACTGCTTACTGTGTTGTTGTTTTTACGAGTATATAGATATTATTTATAAAGCAATATAAAGGTATGTACATTACAGATTGCAATTAAATGGTAATTTGCTGTTACATACGACGGATGGATAGTCATCAAGAAACTATGAGGGTTTCCTATTTTACTACGAAACACTAAAAAGTTATAACTATGCAACATAAATATTTTATCATACTTATGATTTTATTGCAATATAGAATAGAGTTATGGTGTCATAGCATTGTGATGGTATTATTATTGAACTCTGGCCTATGCCCTGGGTCTTGGTTTATTTATAACTAGCTGTCCTATACAGTTTCACTCGCGTTCCCGTGGGATCTTATCTTATCCCGGGTCTATATAGTCTATACATCTGGAATAATGTAGCATTCAAATGGTGAAAGAATTTAAAAAATCGGCCCATTAGTTTTTGAGTTTATTCGTTACATACATACATACAAATCTTTCCTCTTTAAAATATTATAATATATAATAGATAGATAGAAAGATAGACATACCTAATAATAGTAGGTACGTCTTCTTTTTTTAGGAATTTATTTTTTCTGTAGTCGCATGTAGTCTTTATAAACTTGTAGGGTCATAGGGGCTGTTCATAAAATACGTTCGCAAATAGGATAAGGGGGGAATATTGCTTAGCATTAAGAGATATGACAAGGGGGTGGAGGGGGTCTAAGGAAATTTGACTTTCGTAGTACATTACGTTCATACAACTGAGTATTTTGTGAATATTTCAAGAGCCTACCTGTTGCCATTATTGATATCAAGAAAAAGAGGTCCAAAAATCGCTTAAATATTTATTTTATTTTGTTCTTACTCGTAGTATTTGTTGTTATAGCGGCAACAGAAATACATAATTTGTGAAAATTTCAGCTGTCTAACTATCGCGGTTCTTGAGATACAGCCTGGTGACAGACAGACGGACAGACAGCGAAGTCTTAGTAATAGGGTCCCATTTTTACCCTTTGGGTACGGAACCCTAAAAATTTAAGACTACGCAAAGTTAACTTTTAATGTTCAAGCGAGGCATCCAAACTGTAAACGTTGCCGATATACGTAATCTATATTGTCTCTATAATTTTTATTAGGAATCAATATATCTACATTATATACAATGTGTATGTATGTCGTTATAATAATTTAAATAAGGTACCTACTATTTATTCGTAAATAAAGTTAAAATAAACAAAATCAATACCAAAACAAAAATAATAACTTAATAAAATTTATATTTAAAAAAAAGGGAACCGCCTTCAAAAATAATTTTAATATATCCCACCCCCCACCCCTATCCTTATCCAGTCCCTATCTCATCTCTATTCCTTCCTACCTCGTAAAGTAAATTTCAACCAAAAAGTAATTAATACCTGATAATAAGAAAATTAATAATTATCTGGGTATTTGGTTTTTGAATATAAACACACCTACTTGGAAGACTTTCAAATGTAAATCAAAATATAAAATATTTTTCAGGTACTACTATGACGCTTCTAACCTAAAGAAATGGTAAAAATGGTAGGTTAATAATGGTAATAACGGTATACATAATATGAAGTATCTACCTATTTAACAGAATGAGAATTTAATTAGACATTACATAGTTCACAAAATCTTTCGATTTAAAATACATATAGCTACGGTAATTTTCCATGACATCAACAAGGACGAGTACCTTTATCAAGCAACTAAAATTAGCAACATAACCTAAAAGCGGCACTGTTAAAAATTATTATAATTAACAAGCATATAGGTACTCGTAGCAGAGTGTTAAAGATATTAATGATATCCATATCCATATTATATACACGGTGTCCCAAAAATAACACGCCAGAGTGACACTGGAGCTAGATTGGCTTCAGGTCTATCAGATAATATCAACATGACCTTAGTAAAAGTTTTCTGGTTTTCGAGATATTGCCATTTAAAAAGATGTTTTGGCTATAAATAACTTCTAACTTATAGTTTTTTTCCTAGTTGGTTGAGACAATCAAGTACTTAATCATTTCATTTGAAAATAGTACGCTATGCTCAAAAAATAATTAAGTTTTTTCATTTTAAGTCAATGCGAAAACCTTAACTAAAGTTTGACTAATTACTGTGAAAAAACAATTGTACTGGACTGAATCAGCAAAATGATCTTAAAAACTAGCCTATTTAATGTCATTTCGAAAATGGTAAAATATTCGTCGATTTTTTGCCAAAAGTATAAAAATTCAAATTTTTGACATTTAAGTCGTGCTACTTGGGAAATACTACATTTAAAAAATAATACTTAATACATGGTGCAGGCATCTGTTGTCCGATTGACCTGAAGCCAATCTAGCTCCAGTGTTACTCTGGCGTGTTATTTATGGGACACCCTGTATATAAAAAGAGAAGTCCTGAGTGACTCATCAACGCCCAGCCTAAACCCTTAGACCTAGAAAGCTTTTTTTCACAGATGTTGTTTTTAAGACGTGACCGAGGAATAAGAATGGATTTTTCGAAATTCAATCTCTAAATGGGTAAAAAAGGGATACGCAGGTGAAACCGCAGGGCGGAAAGCTAGTACATTATAAATACCTGATAATAAATATCGCCAAAGGAGGGTGTTCAGTGGCAGTTCTTAGTCGTACGAGTAACATACAGTCCGTTGAAGCACGTATCGCGTGCGCATCGGTGTCAATCCGTCCTTAAATAAAAAATAAAATACCTTTTACATAATCAATATAAAGGCTATTTGATGAAAAATATGTGAAAAATATTTCATTCAAGTTATTATATCCAGAATTATTGGCTAATTTAGAATTTAATATCTAATTATAACTGAAAGTGATTATCAAAATGGGAACTAAAAAAGCAAAAAGTGAAATAAAAACACCGAACAATATGGCTGAAAAAAAAGTGCCCGGATGGTTTTCGAGGTTCTTATTCTGTTGGATGTTTCCTTTGTTCTGGAATGGAAACAAAAGAGACCTTGAGGAGCACGATTTGGTGCCTGCGAAGAAACTTTACGATTCTAAGCTTGTAGGCGACAAGTTTGAAAGGTATGATATTTGAATAAAAAAATAAATTTTTATTTTTTTTATTTTTTATACCACAAGTGACTACGAAGCTGATGGGTCACCTGCTGGTAAGTGACTACCGTCGCCTATAGACATTAGCAATACCAAGGGTATTGCCAATGTGTTGTACACCTTATTACAATGCCTTAAAGGCAACTGGCTCTCAAGTGCAACTGTCGGAACACACACATCAAATGGTCGTTAGTATTTTTAATAATTCTGATTTCTTTTTCGCTCTGAGTAATGTATAGAATTTGAGTAAAATGTAATCTATTGTCATAAAGATTGCTTCAGAAAAAAACAATCTTTATTAAATGTTGCATTTAATTAGTTTCGTTAGTCTGTTTGAACATAGTCGATTTTCCTACTGATTTAAAAGTTAGCATGGATTGTGAAATAGTTTCACTTGAAGAAATAGACGTTGAGGTGGCGTCGCAAGTCGGGACTGCTATTGTGCGATATGTTGTAGACCACTAGAATTTACTACAATGTATACTTGTGCCGAATTTGGGGAGACCTATCATGATCACGATTCCGTGGGGGCACGGGAGTCTCCCGCTAAATGAAGCCAAACGAAGCGCAAGGGCACTACCTGCTAGTACCTACTAGGGGATGGCAGTTTGTATGAAACTTCAGTTTTCACTTCAAAAACTATGTTTCGAATTGAAACGAGAATATTGTCATAAGCAACTTACAAAAAGAAGTTAAATCTCACCAAAAACATTCTCATGTAAAGTGTTGCCGAGACACCATATGGCTCGCACTGTCAAAAAGTAATCAGATCTCTACAAGCCCTAACTTCAAGAACTCAGTGAATACATTTTTCACCTTACGCCCATGTCAGTTCCCATCTAGGCTTTGTGTGCTTACCATCTTCGGCCACATCATCACTTACCATGGTGAGATTGTGGTCAAAACACAAGCCTATCCAGAATAAAAAAAAATGTTGTGAAATGGCCAAGTCAAATATTTTGACTAAGGTGTAGAGTTCGTGAAGTTAGGGCGTGTAGAGTTAGAAGCTTGGTTCTATACGAGATCTGATTACTTTTTGGCAGTGCGAGCCATATGGTGTCTCGGAAACACTTTACATGAGAATGTTTTTGGTGGGATTATTATACTCATGTCTATATATATAACTAGCTTTCCGCCCCGCGGTTTCAAACGCATATCCATTTTTTATCCGTTTAGAGATTGTATTTCGAAAAATCCTATCTTATTCTTCGTCTACATCTTAAAAAATATACCTGTGAAAATTTCAGCTTTCTAGGTTGTAGACTGTAGACTGGGCGTTCCATACAAACTTTCAAACCCCATTTCACCCCCTCAGGGGTGGAATTTAAAAAAAACACTAAAACATGTGTTTCTTTATTTTTAATTGTTAGTGTAATAACAAAATTTCATGCTTCTAGCTTCAAAAATGACCGACTTACATACAAACTTTCAACCCCTTTTTCACCCCCTTTAGGGTTGAATTTCGAAAAATCCGTTCTCATTCCTCGGTCACGTCTTAAAAACAATACCTGTGAAAAAAACTGCTTTTTAAGTCTAAGGGTTTAGGCTGGGCATTGATGAGTCATGAAAAGAAATTGTTTATTTATCCAAATAGGCCTTCACAGGCACTTATGAATAGTCAGACTCTAAGTGCTCGGTTCGGAAGGTTAAATGAAATTTTGTTAAAATTATTTAATTCTAACCATTCTCGGGCAGTATTCTTAAGCTGTTAGAAGTAGGTTCAGTTATTGTTAATCATTTCTATTAATTGACATGCCTTCTAACTTAAAACATAAACAAATCGGACCCTAACAGCTCTAATCCCAAAAAAATCGATAATGAAGCAAAAAATAAAGGTTATTTTAAAATAATCTTTAAAGTTGAATAACTCCATACTACCATATTACGGAACCAAATCTATCAGAATGAGCTGAATAATAACGTCCTTTAGTATTCAGTACGACTTACCCTGTAACCCTGTATATAGATGACCCTTTTCTACTATAATATTTCTTTCTTGTGGATTTTGTCTGCGTCAGTACATTTTAGAACAAAAATAAACAAATCAGGCTTACGTATGTAAGCAAATGGTAACATTTCTTTTAGTTTTAAACTATACAGTTGCTTACCAAAGTAGGAAATACAGCGTGATTGTGAATGTTTGTGTGGGTGGATGTTTGTTACTCACGCCATAATGGCTGAACGGATTAAACATAGAATATCATAGTGTTATCCCGACAAAACTATTATATCCCTCGGTAATGTAGTCCCTAATAAATTGCATTAGACTATATTTAGCTATAACTAATGACCAGTGCTGTTATCAGCAACATAGAAATGATCACTACTACTTTAGGAAATAAGTTTACGGTGTAACGCTGTATCGATTTTTGCTGATATGGAATTTTATGCTTTAATTTGTGACGATTACTAGCTAAATTATAGATAGAGTATATACCAATAGATAAGCTTATTGCAAAATCATCTTCACAAAATATTACAGTATGCATTTTTCCACGAGGTTAAAATATGCTTATTGAATTTAATAGGTAACATTGAATATAAATGTTTGGTTGTATCTGTGGTTAATTTTAATTTGACTACAATTGCACCATGGTCAATGAAGAAGAGGCTCCCAGTTTCCAGATACCTTCTGGAAACTGGATGCCGCATTTTCACCTACTATTTTATTTAATTGTATCTGTAATTGAAGTAAATAAGTACCGTCATTTCGGCTTCAAATTTGTTTTTAACCGACTTCAAAAAAGGAGGAGGTTCTCAATTCGACTGTGTGTTTTTTTTTGTTACTCGATTACTCTGCCAATTATGAATAGATTTTGATGATTCTTTTTTTGTTTGGTAGATCATACTTCAGAGGTGGTCCCATATAAATTTTATCGAAATTGATTCAGCACTTTTTGAGAAAATCAACAAAAACAAAAATTTTAATATCTCGTTTGATAAACCTTAGTGAATCAAACTGAGTCGTTGAGCATGACTTTTTGGATTTGGATGAAATTTTGTATACTTCAATGGGTTCTTCGATGGTTTTAAAATACAATTGGACCCGGTAGGTGGCTGGAATCGAGTTCCAAGATTTGTTTTAATTTCAGGGCAGGACGACGTCTGCCGGGCCCGCTAGTTATATATTATATTTTACCGGCCAGACCCGATTTCAGAACAAACTAGTTTTGCCTAGGATAACATATATAAGGAATAAACTTTAAAAATTTAAAAATAAAATTATTTTTAAAAATAAAAAACAAAAACCGACTTCAAAACTGTAACCTATACCTATGTACAAACATAAACTAAAAAGTAAAGAATAATATTTTAATTTCAAAGCAAGAGCCTTAAAGGACAATCAACATGCTTGCATGCTTGTGGGGGCTGGTCTGCTTGAGTTTGTTGTTTATTAAGTCAGTCATAATTAAATTCTATAGATTACTATTTTTGCCGCCATAACACGCAAATATTGTCAGTGAGACTAGATAAATAATAATTATTGAATGTAATAGGTGTAAGTTGTTTTTGAAAAGAGTAATTGCTGAGTTTATTGCCGGCTCTTCTCAGCAAAAACAACCTTCCGAACCGAGCATTTAGAGTCTGACTATTCATAAGTGCCTGTGAAGGCCTATTTGGATGAATAAACAATTTCATTTCATTTCATTTCAACAAAATTATTGATATTTATATATCTATTTAGTATTTATAAACAGTTCTTTTTGGAGTCGGTGCCAGCCAAGAAGGACAGTTTAATTCTGCCTTTGTAACAAACTTTCGAAAAGTAGGGGAGCGACGGCGCAGACCTAAGGAACATTACCGTAAGGAGAGGTGTCGTAAGACGTTTTCTCGTATGAACACTTCGTGCCCTTTCAAAACTGTCCTTCTTGGCTGGCACCGACTCCAAAAAGAACTGTTTATAAATATTAAATAGATATATAAATATCAATAATTTTGTTGATTGTCTTGAAATTAAAATATTATTCTTTACTTTTTAGTTTATGTTTATACATAGGTATAGGTTAGAGTTTTGAAGTCGGATTTTGTTTTTTATTTTTAAAAATAATTTGATATTCAACCTCGTTATGAATGTAATAAAAGGGTGCAAAATCCACGCGAATTTGGGAAATTTCTTATATTTCCTGTCGTTGTACAGAGGGGATTGAATGAAAGCTGTTTCCTTTATTATTTTGCATCCTTTTCTGTATTTGCTAACTGGATAATTAAATGTTGATAACAAAATAAAGTATAACAACAGTTACGATAGACCTTAAAATTTTATATGATTCGATAAAGATGCGTAGCATGGAGTTGTGTTTAACCCCTAACAGCAAAAGATTACTTTTTCGTCCCCAAATGAAAACTACGAGTATCATAGTGAACAGTTTACGAAAAATATCCAGTATAAATTCTGTGAGCAAGATTATCCATTTTTTGTATGTTGTTTTGGGTTAATTAGGTACCTACGTTAAAGAAAATAGTTTTCAGGGTCAAGGTCTAACAGTATTTTTTATATTTGCAGAAATTGGCTTAAAGAACAGGCAGCAGCAAGATCAGCTGGACGAGAACCATCGTTAATAAGAGCACTCTACAAATCATTTTTTTGGTCTTACTTACCTGGTGGAATTATGCAGCTCATTAATGTTATTCTAAGGTATGCAAATATTTCCTATGGTGTATTCAAAGTTTGTGATGTGATTTTGAGTAGTTAGAGGCGTGTAAGGGATGGGCAAAGGGATACACATACACGACACTTTGTACTCTTGTATCTGTTCTGTGTTTCTTTTATTGTGTGTACATAAACTAATAAATAAATAAATAAGACATGCATGTCTTATTATAGAAAAAAAAATAAAGTGTAAGTGCTACGCACTTGACATTTGACAGGTAGATTCCTCATAGGGAGTAGGTATCCGTCATGAATGGATTTTTGAAAATTTCATGAAAAAAAAGAAGATAAAAACGGGGTAAATAAGTTTTCTTAGAATTATTTTTAATTCAAAGTTTTTAGAAATTCCATTGCTGCTGGTAGTAAACATAAATATACTTTTAGAATTTGGAATAAAATACCTACATTTACATTAAAAACGATTTTAAAACAGTTTGTCTGTCTGGCTATTTGTGCCGGCTAATATCCGAAACGTCTGCACCAATTTTGATTGGGCTTTTACTGGCAGAATTTTTACTTATATTTAAAAAAAAATAGGGTACCGCGCAAAATAAAGTAAACCCATGAAATTGTGAACAAAATCTGTAGTATTATAGTAGGTACTTGAAAATCTGGTAGATTCATTATAGTAAGCAGTGATCCGCTAAGAAAGGATTTTTGAACATTCAACTGTTCCCTTGAGAACGCGCGTGCGTATACCAGTTGGGCTGGGCTACGCACGGCCTGGGCTGATTTCAACAATTCATTCACCATTTGAATGCTACATTATTCCAGATTAACATAGGCTATATTTTTATCCCGGGATAAGATAAGATCCCACGGGAACGCGGGTGAAACCGTGGAGGACAGCTAGTCTATTCTAATATAATAAAGAGGTAAAGTTTGTAAGGTTGTAGGGGGTAATCTCTGGATCTACAAAACCGATTTTGAAAATTCTTTTACCAACAGAAAGCCACGTTATTTGTGAGTCTCATAGGCTATATTTTTATACCGGGAAAAGATAAGATCCACGGGAACGCGGGTGTAACCGCGGGGGACAGCTAGTTAGGGTATATACTTAGTGACCGCAATTAAATATGCTATATTTGTGCTGTGCTGGAATTAATACTGATGAAATAATATTTTTATGGGCATTATATTACCTTTGTAAGATTTTGATGAATTAACAAGATTAGCCAGATTTTGCTTGTGTACCTATAATGTACCTATAATACTTAGGTGATCATGATTCTTTTAGTAGAAAATACAGCGTGATTCGTTGAACAATTGGGTTTTTAATCTGTGATAATTTTACTAGCTGACAAAGACTTAGGTAAGTTTATATTATAAGTTGTTTACCTAAGTGAGATAGTGGTCAAACGTATTACCTATATTTAATTAAAAAAAAAATACATAGGAAATGAGTGAGGAAATCCAAACAACTTTTTCGACAGAACGTTGTCTCCACTACTCTTCGCCGAGCTACTGGGATACTGGTCGGCAGAATCTAATATGTCAAAAGAGGTTGCAGGATACTATGCTATAGCGATGATCTTAACCCTTTGGGTAGCAGCATTCTTCAATCACCACGGAGCTCTATATTGTCAGCAATATGGAATGAAATTACGTGTTGCTACAAGCTCAGTAATGTTCAGAAAGGTAATTTGTTATTGCAAAACGATGGTTTTACTAAAAAACCGGTCAAGTGCAAGTCGGACTCGCGCACCGAGAGTTCCTTACAAACCTGTAGATATGTGCGCGAATAGACCCGGTATAATTTACGAATATGTAAATAGTTCGTTCATCACGGTTATGGAGCAAATTTACGGTTTATGAACTCAATGTACTTAATTATATTCTTTGCAAATAAAGAATTATTATTATTATTAAATCGGTGGTGACACACGGACAGACGGACAAGAGAGTGATCTGATGAGGGTTCCTTTTTTACCTTTTGAGGTACGGAACCCTAAAAACTAACAAAACATGTTGTAAAATGTCTACAAAAAATGTACAGCGGTTCTCCCTCGGTGACGAATGACGGAACATGACAGTTTTAATGGATTTTAGGCCTGATGTGCGGCAGTGTGTCATAACAACGAAACAATACGCAAAGACGCTGCAGTGACGTGCATCAATACGTCAGCCATTGGTGATGCAGTGTGCAATTCAGCACAATTTGTCTTGGGCGGGAATCAAACCCACGACTTGGGTCTTGGCAGTCAGCGTACCTAACAACCGGCCGCCGTCACCTCGTATTTGTTTTTATTAAGATTTTTGTTTATAATATCAAAAAGAATTTATGTAGCAGACTATCTCAATCCATATAACTGATCGATTTCCCGTTATATATATATATTTTTTTATGTCACTAGTGACAACGAGGCAGGCGGGTCACCTGATGGTAAGTGACTACCGTCGCCTATAGACATTAGCAATACCAGGGGGACTTCCAACGTGTTGTACACCTTATTATAATGCCTTAAGGGCAAGGGCAACTGGCTCTCAAGTGCAACTGCCAGAACACACCAACAGGTGCTTGGCGACAGATTTTCAACTTGAGGGTGGTAGCCAGCCAGTCGAGTACCACATAGTACCCTACCACCGTGCTGTGGTTTCCTCACGATGTTTTCCTTCACCGAAAGCTCAAGCTCATTGTAGGATTCGAACCCACGACCTTCGCCGTGGTATTCGACGTCACTTACCACTGAGCTATCATCGCCTTGAAAACTAAATATTATTTCTAGATAATGAGAATGGACAATGGTTCTCTCGGAGAAACCACGGCGGGTAAAGTTGTGAATTTACTATCAAACGACCTTCAACGATTCGACATGGCGTTCATGTTCTTACATTATATTTGGATTATTCCACTGCAATTGGCGGCTGTCTGCTACCTAGGATACTTACAGGCTGGGTTTGCAGCTCTCATCGGTTTAGCTGCTTTGACTTTAATTGCCCTGCCAGCTCAAGGTAATTTACATTTCCTTTATTTGGTGATGGGATAAAAAGTATCCTATCTAAAAATGGCTCAACGGATTTTGATAAAACTTGGCACACAGGTAGATCATATCCTGGAATAACACAGGATATTTTTTATCCCGGGAAAGGATAAGATTCCACGGGAAGGCAAAAGTTTCATCAAAATCCGTAAAGCCGATTTTTCGTGAAAGAGTAACAAACATCTTCACACACATCCAAACATACTTTCACATTTATAATACTAGCTGTTCCGCGCGGTTTCACCCGCGTTCCCGAGGGATCTTATCTTTTCCCGGGATAAAAAGTTGTCTATGTGCTATTGCAGACTATAATATATGTCCATGCCAAATTTCATCCAGATCCGTTCAGCCGTTCTGGCGTAAATGAGTAACACACATACATCCATCCAAACTTTCACATTTATAATATTAGTAAGATAGTAGGATTAAGTAGGATAGGATTAGTGGGACAATAACAATGTTATTTGTCTCGTCCATGACTCGAATAAACAGGTACCCGTAGATAAGAATAATATTAACTTTTATATTGAATGTTAATATAGATAAAAACCAAAGACTTCAATGCGATATAATTAAAATTATATACGTACAGTAACTATATTTATATCATTTTATGTCAGGAGATTATCTAGTCCTTTAATCAACAATTCAATGTCATCAAAAATATTTTTTAACATCTGTGATTTCGAAATGTGTATTTTACTTACAACATAATGTTACAAGTACGTACGTAGGTAGGTACTCATAACAACAAATACATAGTCCAATTTTTTTTTACTCATTGAATGGATTATAGTGACTCACAAAATTGTTACAGTTAAGGGATTGAATTCAAACAACGAGGTGGGAAATTTATAGTCGCAAAATGATAGTTATAAAATAAATATCGTTACACTTATGGTTAGATATATATATTACATTGAACAATAATTTATTTGAGACATACATACAGATAGATTTTGTAAACGGCTTGAACACGAAACTCGTAATAAAAAGATCCTAACCATGAAAAATAATTCCATGTGTTTTTCATAGGCAAAGGTAACTAAGTTTTCATTGTTATGCTTTTGCTTATACCAATAGGTGGTCTTGGACAAATAATTGGAAAGGTACGGTTCCGATCAGCCGAAAAAACAGACGAGAGAATAAAGGTCATGAGTGAAGTTATCAATGGAATACAAGTAAGTACTGAACGTGGATATGTGACGTCGTATCTATACATTTTAATTCTGGTATTGTAAATTAATATATGTAGACCTTTAATCGTTCACTCTAATCAGGTCGTTGGATGTAGCAGATGTAAGTTTTAATATAAAATAATATAAAAAATTTTACCATCAACAATTTAATGCATAATTTTTATGCATAATTTATTACTTAAATATTTACATAAAAAGAAAGTACACAAATAAATTCCGATTTTACTAATGCTATTACTTAGGTGGTGGTTTGATTTAATATTTAATACTAATATGGCAACAAACGACGTGCGTGATGATATTACTTACTTTAAAAGACATAAGTAATCTAGATAAGAAACGAAAGATTTAAAGTCGTCATATAGATATTTATAATGCTACTCTACTTGCTAGAGCTACGCAATATTGTAAATAACTTAAACTATACTTATTTATGTACCCAGACGGTAGTAGGACATAAATCAAAAATAAAATATCTTCCAGGTAATAAAAATGTATGCATGGGAGATTCCTTTCCAAAAAGTGGTTGGAAAGAAGCGATGGGATGAACTCAAAGAAGTCAGAGTGGCCACTATTTTGAGAACAATATTCAACGGTTTTATGATTTTCACTGAAAGGACGGCACTTTTTATTACTATTCTAACATTCATATTATTTGGAAATTCGATGACTGCTACTGTGGTATGTACCATATTTTCACAATCTTAAAAATATTGTTAATTAAGGATAGTATTATTATTCTCTATGATTATTCACCATTTGGCTCGTCCTCGTTTTTATATTTTATAATTTAGTCGAACGACTTATTCGTTCGGGCAATACATGTACATATTTAAAAAAAGAAAATTATTCTACTTAATTGTTTTTATTCTAGATCTACCCACTGCAGCAGTTTATGAATGCAGCACAAGTAAATATAACGCTGATTTTGCCTCTAGTGCTGGCCTTCACAGCGGAGCTCTTTGTCTCGATTAAAAGAGTTCAAGAATTTCTATCATTACGTTAGTATATTGAAGTATATAAAATGTTGTTAACAAGGAGTTAGAAAAAATACTCTGAATACTAATACTTTTTATTTAAGGACTAGTCCTTAAATAAAAAGTACCCCACGGTTTCACCCGCGTAACCCTTTTTTAGCCCTTTAGGTGTTGAATTTCGAAAAATCCTTTCTTATTCTTCGTCTACGTTTTAAAAACAATACCTGTGCAAAAATTCTGATTTCTAAATCCAAGGGTTTAGGCTGGTCGTTGATGAGTCAGTGAGTCAGGCCTTCTCTTTTTATATCTTATATAACACCCGTTATATTCGGTCGGGAGGCCGAACATGAAAATTCCTTTAATTTTCAACATTTTGTAAATATTTCTTTGTTTTTTGCTGTAAGACCTCGCTTTTTGCCAAATTTCGTGATTCTAGGTCAACGGGAACTACCATATACGTTTTCGACCCAAAACCTTTGTGGAAAAATTCGAAAAACTACTTCGAAAAATTCCGAAAAAAATATAAAAAGTTGAAAATGAAGGTAAATTTTGGTACTTACAAGTTTTCGGGTAAATGTAAATTTGCCCATAATATCTTTTTATCGTGTTGACTCAGGACCTTGATTTTTATACACTTAATAGGGACTATAGACCTCAGTATCTGGTATAAATTTCAACTTGCTAGGTCCACTCGTTCCTGAGAAAATCGGTGATGACACACAGACAGGCGGACAAGAGAGTGATCAAGGGTTCCTTTTTTTACCTTTTGAGGTACGGAACCCGTAAAAAAAGAATTTGGGTACCGCGCAAATAAAATTAAACCCTTGAAATTCTGAACGTATAGTACTTGAAAAGCAGATAGATTCCTTATAGAGAGTAGTTATCCGAAAAAAAAGGATTTTTGAACATTCAACTGTTCCCTCGATGTCGGGTCCCTCGGGTCAATTAGTATTATTATAGACTGCAACTAACTCGTAAAAATCGCCATATGTAGAGTATTGTAACATATCTAATGTAAAGCTCTTCTTTTGTCCCATGATTATTGCCATGACGGTCATGAGACATAACAGCAAATTCATCCCAATTGGTCTTCCTATATGTATAGATTATGATCTATTTCTGTACCATATTTTTAAAATCCGTTGAGTCGGTTCGGAGCTGAATGGTAACAAGCACAGATACAAACTTTCGCATTTATAATATTAGTTGGAAGTAGGATTATTAAAATTACTACACTCAAAATGCGGCCCACATCTTGCAGAATATTTGTTCCTTGAGTGAAAGGTTTACAAATAAATTAATGCCCACTATAACATTCATGTAAACTTCTCGGGTTTTAATTGTTTATAAATCCAAACGGACGTTAAATTGGCCAATTCAAGCTGCATCCTTGTTTTCAGTCATATTTAGAAACCCTCATAAAAAGTAACAGCCGCTGCACGTTCGCTATAAGTGGGCACCCTTTCAATCTGATTCTTTTTTCGTCTCTAAGGAACTGCGCTTCGGTTATTGTTTTTTTGAATTTCAGTGAAGAATGTATATGCATAACGTTGCGAAATAAATATCGGCGTAGAGAATAGGCTAACGTAGCCAATATTTTTTTTATACAGAAGACAGACCCGACTTGCTCATGGATTTCATTTCGGACCCTGTTTCGGATTCGAAGCAGACTTTGTTCCGCAACATCTCAAGCAGCTTCACTGAAGTCGATATAAGCATCCGGCCGCTCTCTTATAACCGTAAATCTGACGCCTCTATAAAGAGCCCTGTCGTTAATGGTAAGTAAGCCAATATTCATAGCAATGTGTGAAATAAAAAAAAAACTTATTATCCTGATATTACAAAGAGGTAAAAGTAGGTAAATATTTCATGTAAATCACTGATGAATGTTAAAGTTACCACAATAACATGTGTGATACACATTGTTATCGTGCGTGATATACATACATGCTAGAAGAGTGTTTGTTTGTCGCTTGATATTTTATTCAATGCACGATATTCCTGAGCTCTTGTAAAATAAAAGAGAGGTTTACGTTTAATATAAAATATATTCATTAGATCAAAAAGATATTGGCTGAAAATAAAATACGGCTGAATAAAACTGACTTGATGAAAAAAAAACATTATTTTTTTTCACCAAGTCGGTTTTTTATTTAGCAATAAAAGTTTAAAAAAATGTAAATAGACAGTGAATATGAATTCAACTCCAGAAACTTTGTTTTCATTGAGTAGGTATATTTTATCACGGTCGGTGGATTGGTAGTTGAAAGAATAGTACATTATCCATAGGGTACGGTAACCACTTACCATCAGGTGATTAGAAAACCGTAGTGATAGCTTTTTGCAAAGAGGTTATTTCAGGAGTCGATTCGATAAAACATTTAAATATCTTCAACACTATCGAACTGAAGTTTCGACCTTATTGCAATATGAATGTTCTAACAACATTTAATGGAAAAGGGTCGCAAATTAAAGCTCCTGACTGTACCATATTGAAATAAAATATGACTATTGATTGATTGACTTCATTTAACGTCCAGGTAACATGAGACCAATGAAAAAAAGATTGCGCAGTTACTCACAAGCAGATGACACAGCAGTGGAGCTACGCAATGTATCTGCCAGTTGGACTGGTGACCCTAATTTCTTAGCTCTTAAGAACATTTCTACGCGTCTGAGGAAAGGCAAGCTTTGTGCCATCATCGGTTCTGTCGGCTCTGGAAAGGTACGAAAGTGATTTTTTTTAATGTCACAAGTGACAACGAGGCAGGCGGGTCACCTGATGGTAAGTGACAACCGTCGCCTATTGACATTGGCAATACCAGGGGATTGCTAATGTGTTGTACACCCTATTCAATGCCTTAAAGGCGAACTGGCTCTCAAGTGCAAATGCCGGAACACCCCAACAGGTGCTTGGCGATAGTTTTTCAACTTGAGGGTGGTAGCCAGCCAGTCGAGTACTACAAAGTACCCTACCACCGTGCTGTGGTTTCCTCACGATGTTTTCCTTCACCGAAAGCTCAAGCTCATTGTAGGATTCGAACCCACGACCTTCGCCGCGGTATTCGACGTCACTTACCACTGAGCTATCATCGCCTTAATAATAACAACAAAATATAGAACAACTTTCTCAGTTTATAACTTAAGACTTGGAAATTCGGTTGTTTTCTAGGATGGTTGGTTACATATTTTTTTAATCTGTAGCTCGAGCTTTCGGTGCAGGGATATATCGTCAGGAAAACAGCACAGTGGTAGTGTACTTTGTATTATAGTACTAAACTGGCTGGCTACCATCCTCAAGTTGAAAATCTGTCGCCAAGCAATTATCGGTGTGTTCCAACAGCTGCACTTGAGAACCAGTTTCTTACTAGACTTTGTGTGCTTACCACCTACGGTCACTACCCAATAATACTAATTGCTGATAAAGCTTTGAAAAAGAAAGTACTTTTTAACCTGAAAAAAAAATTGATTTCACGAAAGCTACGGTACTAGTAAACGAGTCTTACATAAAATATTTTGTACGGTACAAATTTGACTAGGAAGTGCAAACGGAGGTACAAAATAGTAAACATAAGTTTATTCCAAAAATATGTTCTTAGGTACTTACCGTAATTTATTGCTACTAATAAAAGTATAAATGAGACTGCAGATTACGACTGTATTGTAATACATACAGCTATTACAATGACTCTGATTGCTTTTTTAAGCACATCGATTTTCACATTTTGCGTATTCATTTGGCTTTGGTACATGCAAAATGAGATAGCCCAGTTCGAATGAAGTATCTTCATGGTTAGTATGACATTATAAATTTAATTTAAAACAACTGTTTTAAAGATAAAGATTTTTATTTGTGAGAATATATATATATATAACATAGGATGGAAATACAATTAGTGAAATACAAAAGTAAAATGTCGCAGCTCGCAGGCATGCTCGTGAGAACATACATCAAACTAACAAAATATTCGAAAATTATTTCAATTATATTTGTACAAATTATTAGTTATTATTAAATGTCGTCATTACTTATATATTATGACAAAAGCTTTTTAACTGAGTAAAAATTTCTCTCCCCTAGCCATCTCTGAAGCCTTAATATATTGTGTATTTTACAGCACATTCAACTTGCTGCATTGCGTATACGTAGTTTATTCCAGTTAGCATAGCATTATGAACGAACAGTAATGCTTTGCCGACGTATTTTGATTAATTGAAATTATTTTACATACTTGCCTACCAATAGTTCAAAAATGTTAATAAAAGCTCATTTGCGTGAGAGAATGTGCACATTCATTTTCGCAGTGAATATATTTTTAGAATGGATTTATAAACTGAATTGACAGTATTTTCCAAATCCATGCTAATTAAATAAGATTAGAAACGAGTTTTGAATAAGTACTGAGAGTTTGATATAATGAGTTAACATAATTTTATTAATACCTAAATATCTTCCGGTATTACGTAAGCTCCCTATGTTTTCCTGGGATTGAATATTTGATGTTAATCTAAATATGATCTTTCTTTGTGCCAAGTTTTAATAATTTACAAATATCCTTCTGTCTGTAGCTTCACGAGCATTTCCAAACGATTAAATGCTTTCTCGACTAAATATGTTCTAAATTTCACCCAAAAAATCGACAAAAGTTTGCTTTTGTATGAGAGATTATTGTATTATCATGCGAGTGATTATTGTAAATTTTAGGAAGGTTAATTGTTACCTATGTAATGATAAAATTACACTACCTTAATTGATGAAACTTATAAATAGTAAGTTTCATTTGTTTTTGTTCGCAGTCTTCGATTTTGCAACTGCTACTAAAGGAATTGCCCGCGGCTACTGGCACAGTTTCAATATACGGCAAGATCTCATATGCTTGCCAAGAGGCGTGGCTCTTCCCAAGCACTGTTCGGGAAAACATTCTTTTTGGCCTGCCCTATGATCCGGCAAAATATAAGAGCGTACGTAAATATGTATATTGCAATTTATCTTCGATACCATTTCATTGGAATACCTACGATTTATGTTAAAATAAGTTTGACATCTGTAGTTTATTTGATTTGTACTTATTTATCCACGTCATCACTTACCATGGTGATTGTGGATTTCTATACTGCTTAACCCTACCTTTTGCTTCGCCGTAGTGGGGTAATTAAAAACATGACAAATTTATAATTGTAATTTGTGTCACAGTTAAGCTTCGTATGTTACGTATACTTATATTCAATGGTGTATTTTAGGTCTGCAAAGCATGTGCATTAGAAAAGGACTTTAAACAATTTCCATATGGAGACCAGACTTTAGTGGGCGAGAGGGGAGTCTCCCTCTCCGGAGGCCAGCGCGCTAGAATCAATTTGGCTCGTTCCGTCTACAGAGAGGTAATTGGTTTTTTATTTGTTTTGTACATGAGCGCATAGAGCGATGGAAAACTGCGCCGGTTTATTATTTGCAGCGCAGAAAAGGCAATATTCCGAAGATAATAATAATAATTATTTTTATATGACAAGTGACAACCAGGCAGACGGTTCACCTGATGGTTAGTGAATACTGTCACCTATAGACATTAGAAATACCCGGGGGAATGCCAATGTGTTGTCGACCTATTTACAATATCTTAACTGGCTCTCAAGTACAAATGCCGGAACACGTTAGACTTTCAACTTGATGTTGGTATCCAGGCAGTCGAGTACTATAAAGTACCCTACCACCATGCTGTGTTTTCCTCACGATGTTTTCCTTTACTGAAGGTAGGTATTAAACCTACTTTCAACTGTAATATCCGTATTTTTTTTATTACTGTTTGATATTTTTTACAATTTAACTGATAAAATTATCTCCATCGTCATCCTCGCTTTTTAGGGTTCCGTACCCAAAGAGTAAAAACGGGACCCTATTACTAAGACTTCGATGTCTGTCCGTCTGTCTGTCACCAGGCTGTATCAAGAACCGCGATAGCTAGACAGTTGAAATTTTCAAAAATTATGTATTTCTTTTGCCGCTATAACAACAAATACTAAAAACAAAACAAAATAAATATTTAAGGGGGGCTCCCAAACAACAAACGCGATTTTTTTGCCCATTTTTGCTCGATATCAATACTTAATGGCAACAGGTAGGCACTTGAAATATTCACAAAATACTCAGTTGTATTTTTAATTTAATAATAAATAACAAAATTAAAATAAAATAAATATTTAATAATTTATTTAATTTTAATAATATTCCCATACGTACAAACGTGATTTTTTGCCGTTTTTATTTATAACATCATTAACTAATAGTTACTACCTTGAAGTGCTGACTCACTTGCTAAATAACCTTAGTTTATACGGTGGTTGTGTAGAGAGTAGGTATACTTGTACAGGCAGGCCTCCGTCACTGTCTCAAAGTATCACATTAACATACATATGGTGCGCCATATCTTGAGTAATTAAAATTTGTCGGTTGCCAAGTGTTAGCTCGGGTTATAAAATGTTTTAATTTTACCGTGTGTTTGGTTGGAGGCAAGCATGGTTCCTGCGGCAACGAAGTAGTAGATGTTCTAGACCGTCTGCGTACCTACAAAAATACCTAAATATTACCTGTATTCCTTTTCTATGGAGAAGTATTTTTTCGTAGTAACTATCAGCCGTTTATTGCCATCGTTCTCCGGGTCACCTGATGGGAAGTGACTACCGTCACCTATAGACATAAGCAATACCGTGGACAATGCCAATATGTTGTAAACCTTTTTACAATCCTTCTAAGTAACTAGCTCTCAAGTGCAACTCCCGGAACACCACCATCTGTTTTCCTTCACCGAAAGCTCATTGTAGGATTCGATTCCTCGATCTTCGCCGCGGCATCTGACGTAGAAGTAGTAAGTTTCAGACATAAATTGATGTGTCATAACATAACATAATTTTACTCCTAGGCGGATATCTACCTCATGGACGACCCACTGTCAGCTGTGGATGCAAATGTAGGGCGGCAACTGTTTGAGGGATGCATCAACGGCTACTTGAGGAATAGCACACGAATCCTTGTGACACATCAGATACACTTCCTCAAGGCTGCTGACTACATTATCGTTTTGAATGAGGTGATATTGATAATTTAGAAACATTGTTATAGACTAACAAGGCGTTTTATTAAATACTCATTTGTAGTGCTAGAAAGTAGGTGCAAAAGATGTATTGTTATAGTAGATTGTTATACAAGAGTCGAAAAGAAACAATTCTCATACGCGGTATTTAGCCTATAGTCCGGTAAAAATCGATGACTTTCACCCATGATAAACACTATAGGTACATAGCTATTTATGGAAATTCACACCGGCTGTTTATACACTCACAAGGCCGCAGCAATTTATTTTTTATTTTAATTGATATTTTCCTTAGTAAGTAAAATTTATCATAGCCGAATACGTAACTAAATTTAGTCATTATTTTCAAAATTCATTCCCGCCCTAGACAGGGAAGTAACAACTATGAGTCTTTCCCAAAATACTAAATGAATGAAATAGTATTTTCATACCCCCATCTCGGAAAGAGTATTTTTGCTCTTCGATATGCTTCTGAGTGCAAAGCCGTTTTTATACGCTAGAGGATAAAGTAAATTGAATTTAGAACATGTGCACTAACTTTGTGAATTCAAAACATCATTAAATCTATTTACTTCTCCCTCCATGGTGCCGAATTTATCATACTGCTGGAAATCAGAAGTGAAATTCGTTATTTAACGAAACACAATTTTAATAAACTCAATTTTTAGAAAAGGATTTACAAAAGCAATAATTAAAACACTAAATCGAGAAAATGAGGGTATGAAAAATACTTTTAAAACTTTCGCGAACCGAATTCATATTCGTAGATTATACCGGGTCTATTAGAGGTCTAGAGGTCTAGAGGTTAGTCAAAATTATATTTTGATATTATTCTGTGTGCAAATAGACCCGTTATAATCTACGAATATGAAAATATATACACGTAGGTAGGTAGGAATCGTCCGATCGATACGATTGCTTCCAAGATCAGAAAAAAGAGGGGCCGTAGAGCGCGACGCGTTGTTTTATATTGGCGGCCGTCCTCCCCTACATCTTAAGCGAGCTCATCCAACAATACAACCTTTTTTAATTTGTTAAAAACTCAGACTCGGAACCTTCTTGGTGTACTTTTTTTTAATTTGCTTTGCGCGCGCCATTTTCTTTTCACGTCATATTGTTAAAACCTTAGGTTAAAAACAAGAAACTTGAAAACAAGTGAAAAACCTAAAATGAGTGGTTCTAGCGACGAGGAAGTTTATTTGACGCCAAGTGCGAGTCGGACTCTACCTACTCGGTCTATCCTACAAATCTTACTAATCCTACTAATATTATAAATGTGAAAGTTGGGATGGATGGATGTATGTTTGTTACTCATTTACGCCAGAACGGCTGAATGGATCTGAATGAAATTTGGCATGGATATATTTTATAGTCTGGAATAGCACATAGGCTACTTTTTATCCCGGGAAAAGATAAGATCTCTAGAGAACGCGGGTGAAACCGCGGGGCGGAAAACTAGTAATAATATAATCTATATCTTATATACCTATCTTAACTTTTTTATATAAAATTCTCGTGTCACAGTTTTTGTTACCGTACTCCTCCGAAACGGCTTGACTGAATTTGATGAAAGTTTATATTAAGTCTTGGTCTTTACCTATGCCGTTTTGTATGAAAAAATTTAAACGTTTTTTTTTTCATGTATTTTTTATTTGTATTAATCGAAGTAATCACCCATGCAATCAATGCATCTTTGCCAACGCAGTGGCAGTTTATTGATGCCCTTCTTAAAGAAATCAGCTGGACGGGAGGCAACAAATTCTTCAAAGGCATTTGCTGCCTCTCGGGTATTGAATTTTTTTCCCGCTAAGAAGTTATCCAAATTCTGGAAAAAGTAGTAGTCTGTAGGCGCAAGGTCTGGTGAGTAGGGCGGATGACGGAGAGCTTCCAACCCCAGTTCTTGCAACTTGGAGACCATCTGCTGTGCAGTATGAGGTCGCGTGTTGTCGTGCAGGAGCAGCGGAGACGAGCGATTGACCAATGCTGGTTGGAGATGTGCCAGCTTCTCCATATATGTGTTCAGTTCTTCACAGTACACATCTGCAGTAATGCTCACCCCGTTTGGTAAGAAGCTGTGATGAATCACACCGGCGCTAGATCACCAAACAGTGACCATCACTTTTCTAGGGGTAAGTTTTCGTTTAGGGCATTGTTTAGGTGCTGAACCAGGATCCGACCAACTTGCTGAGCGCTTGCGGTTATCAAACAGAATCCATTTTTCATCGCAGGTAACAATGCGGTTCAAAATTCCTTCATTTGTGTGTCTGTTGAGCAGTGCAAGGCACGTCTCGACGCGTACTTCGCGCTGGCGATCATTGGGTTCGTGGGCTGGCGTTCCCATTTGTCAAGCTTTTTTACCTTACCAATTTGACGCAAATGGACCATTGACACTAATGTTGAAAGCTGCTTCTAATTCAGCCGTAGATTGTATATCATCAGCTTCCACAATCGCCTTTAATTCGTCATTGTCGACCAAAGTCTTCGGACGACCGCGAGGTTCATTTTTTAGGTCAAAATTTCCAGAACGGAAGCGAGCAAACCAATAACAGGTGGTGCGTTGGTTTGTAGTGTTAGCTCCGTAAACGTCGTTGATGTTGCGCGCCCCTTGTGGCGTTGCTGCCACGATGGTACTCATATTCCATAATTACTCGAATTTTTTACATATCCATGATGACGAAAAAGATTGAAATGCGATGAAAATGTAACACTAATCAATAAACAAATGACTACTTTTGGAAAAAAAAACCATGTTTTTAAAATAAAATTAATTTGAAATTAGAATTCTTAGCCAAACAAAAATTATTTTGATTTGAAATGGCCAGTACTGCAGAACGGCAATTTCATAGGCAAAGACCTATTATTTATATTCAGTAGGTCTGAGAGTAGGTTGTTATCTATTTTTAAATTGGACCCGGTAAGTGGCGCTGGAATCGGGTTCTAAGTTATTTTTTAATTTCAGAGCAGGACGACGTCTGCCGGGTCCGCTAGTTTATCTATAAATTTCATAAATTGTTCTCATTTAATTTTAAATAAGTATTTTTCATGTTATTATCTATTATTAATAAGTATTTAAGAAATACTACTATGTATTACTTTCCTTATTATTCAAAATGAAAAGTAGAGTGTTTAACACGGGTGAAAGTCATCAATTCCTGTTCGGTTAGATCAACATTTTTTTTAATAAAGTTTTTATTAAAACACATTTAATGATTAAACTTATTTTAGCTTCATTTAGACTTTGCAAATACTTATAATATATGTACTTTTATTTTTCTTTAATGGTATAAAGGGCCGAGTGGAAAATATGGGAACGTTTGATGAGCTCGCGAGTTCCGGTAAAGAATTCGCAATGCTGCTTACCTCGCTTCAAGAGAGCAAAGAAAAGGATGCAGAGAGTGTGGGATCAAAGGTAAGTGTTGTACAAAAAACTCTAGGTACACCGACCATATATAAAATATAAATACTTACATGGTTGATACCGCTCTTAATAATATTCGAGTATTATTCGCAATTAAGATCCAGTTCTTATCTAGTGTTTTTGTTGAGAAAAAACTGATTAGATGTTGTATTTTTTTTACCTTATTTCAAATTAGTAAATTACAATATTATTAATTTGCCTAAATACAAGTACAACTATATTCATACATTATGTTACTCTGACATCGAGAATCTGTAGTAGGCTAGACTATTAATAATAAACTGTACCTAATCTCATTTAGCTGATAAATGGTTAGCCGATATTCAATTTCATAATCAAGAAGTTCTTGAAAATTTTGAGAAAATTAAAAAATATGTTGAAGATTTACTTGCTACTATTTGATAGCAACCGTAGATTTATTACATCGGCATGTATCGGCTGAACGCATTTGGATAAAACTTGGGAAACAGACTGCTAATAGGTATATCCCGGATTTTATAACTCGCAGGAGACAATAAATAAATACATATTTATTGTGTTATTTACTCCTTGTCACTAGAATGTAGAAGAAAACGAGAGGCCGCGAATGTTACGTACTATATCAAGCGTAAACGAGAACGAGGAAATGCCTCAATTCGAGGCACAACAGTTGGAGGCGGAGGAGAGGCAGTCGGGCAACCTGCGGTGGGAGGTGATCTCCGCTTACTTCCGCTCAGGGGGCAATTTCTGCTTCATAACGTTCGCCATATCACTCATCCTCATCACTTCTGCAAGTGCCGCAGCGGCCGATTATTGGATCAGTTATTGGTGAGTCAACTTAAGATAAGGTTTTGAAGTTCATAATGGTATTCAACTAATCTTTACAAAGGGATCGAACTACTTATCAAACCGTACTCATGGTTTACAAACCATAGAGGTAAGATAAACCTAACATGATCTGTCTTACATACAAATTTCTTCTCATGTTTTCCAGGTCAAATCAAATGGCAACTTACGAGGAGGGATTAGCTGGAGCTGATATGGGTTAGTATTTATTAGTATTTAATGTTTCACTTTCAATGTTAGCATACATTTGTATACACAAAAAACACACAATGTGTAGGGAAGGTTGTCTCAATGACAGCTGAATAACAATCTACTTAAGTGCTTTGTATAATCCCCCTGGCGATGTGTAAAATATTTGAATATCTATCTACATTTATTTTTGAAAATGTAACTAATTTAAAAGAAAGATCCACTGCAGAAAAAAATTGCCTAGCTGATATTGTTGCCGGAATCTTCTCAATTAAAGTGTAAACTGAACCGGTGCTAGAGAAGGAAAACATAGTGAGGAAACCATAGCATGGTTAGTGGTACCTAATAGGTAATAATTTGTGGTACCCGACTGGCTGGGTGACTTGAGGTTGGTTCAAGTTGAAAATCTGTCGCCAAGCACTTATCAATGTGATCCGGCAGCTGCACTTGAGAGCCAGTTCCCATCTAGGCTTTGTGTGCTTACCACCTTTGGCCACATCATCACTTACCATGGTGAGATTGCGGTCAAACACAAGCTTATCAAAAAGTAAAAAAAAATCAAACGATAAATTAATTACATGATTAATTTGCAGTTATCCAAGTATTATCACCAATGGTACCAGTTTCCTAACATTATATTTTTTGTTAAATAGAGCCCGGACTGGATGTCCAGGTGGGATTATTCACCACTGGCCAATATCTCATCATCCACGGAAGCATTGTAATTGCATGTATTTTGCTCACGAACATTCGTGTTTTCCCGTTCGCTGCGCTCTGCGTCTCCGCTACGAAAAATCTTCACAATAACATGTTCTCCACTATGATCAAAGGAATCATGAGATTCTTTGATACAAGCTCGTCAGGTAATTTTCTCATTAAATATTGATAATGTAAAAACTAATGTTTACGTACATGGTAAGTATGCATGGTTAATACTATGTGTCATATTGTTATTTCGATAAGAAAACAATGGATTATTGAATTTGTTTGATTGATGACCAGATTTCCTGAAGCTTGTTTCACGAAGTTAACGTAACTTATTAGTTATTATTGGATGTGATTTAACGTGATTGGCGATAGCCAATATTTTGTGATTGATAATGATTTGACCATGATTCATTTATGTGTTTAAGCAAGTTTTAAACTCATCAATTTAAATCATGTTTCATTCAATAGTTAGTACCTGGATGACCGAGCGTTGCTCGTGTTTTTCTTTATGGTAAATTTTTTATAGTTTTTCGCACAAAAGAAGGAACTTGAAAAAAGGAAATAAATAATCAGCTAGATTTGAACCGGGGTCTTCTGGCTTCGGGTCTGCCTGATTTCCCACTTGAGCTATTATAACCTTGGAGATGGTTGTAGAATTTACCTTCGTATTCTAATGATATTGTAGCAGTTTTTCATTGCCTGAAAACACGGATAAAATGTCGTTTTTTTAAAATGAAACCTAGCTAGATCGATCGCAGATTTTGGAATCGGACTGGGGGTAGCGAGTGAGTTGCGAAAGGATTGGATTGAAAGAAGCGGGAAAGAACGGAAGGTATAAGTGATTGAATTTTAATAAATTTATGTGCGGTAGCATATGTATGCGTATTGGTTCGTTTATATTTGAACGGCGTGAATTATTAAATAAGGAAACTAAAACCTTTTTACTAATCTCATACTAAATGTATGGTAGTGTTTAATGACAAAATTTTGGATACTTCTCGTTTGTATTTTAAAAAGTTATTAATGTCATTTTACTGATATTTTAACGAACTTTCGATATCAGTTTTTTTTATATCTGTAAGAGTTACGGAATAATCGCCTGGACTCACTTAACGATTACATCCTGTATACAAGAATTGCTCGTTCAAAGGTATTAGATTGATTACGCATACAATAAGCAAATAAGTTAATAAATAGTGAGTAAATACTATCAATGTGTTTTTAAAATGACATTATTGTTTTAATAAAAAAAGTACAAATTATGCTAGTTGCTTTATCGATTGTTTACTAATCTTAATTATGTGTCAAACTACAAATATTTTCTGATAGTTTCCTTTGTCTGTTTACAATCTCGATTCTTTCATGTTTGTTTTCCACAGGTCGTATTTTGAATAGGTTCACCAAGGACATGGGGGCGCTCGACGATGTCTTGCCCAGAACATTACTGGACGTCTTACAGATATATAGCACTTTGGCAGCTATATTGATTCTCAACGCAATAGCATTGTATTGGACGCTGGTACCCTCGGCTGTGTTACTTGTTGTATTCTTTTTCTATGTCAAAGTATACATGAAGACAGCGCAGAGCATCAAGCGATTGGAAGGAACGAGTGAGTGTATCTTAAAGTATATATTTAGGGTATAACCTTACCAAATTAGTTTAAGGCGATGATAGCTCAGTGGTAGTGACGTCGGGTACCGCGGCGAAGGTCGTGAGTTCGAATCCTACAATGAGCTCGAGCTTTCGGTGAAGGAAAACATCGTGAGGAAACCACAGCACGTGGGTATTTTGTAGTAGGTACTTACTCGAATAGCTGCCTACCACACTCAAGTTGAAAATTTGAAAGCACCTTCGGTAACGGTTGATATTTTCTGATTATAATAGTAATAGGAACGTTTCTATTGATAAATAAGATATACATAATACATTTTTTAATGATTACATACCTAGGTAGGTATAATTACTTTTTTATGACATATTTAAAATCGTAAATACGAGTAGGACGTCATTTCATGAACATACAATATTTCCTAGATAAATAGGGATGTTGACTGACATATCACATCAGCTTATTTTTATGGATTTTTTTAATGAAATATTGGCTTGTGACGATAGAAATGTACACCATCAAAATATTTACTCTGTCGTAAAATTTCTACTTAAAATCAGAAAAATGATCCATCTCACTAAGTTTTCGCTATTTTTAAACGACTTCAAAAAAGGAGGAGGTTATATGTTCGACTGTATGTATTTTTTTTATATATATGTATGTTCATCAAATTTGTAAATATTATGGGCTAATATTAATAATTCATATACTTTCTAAAGCTATTCAGATATTTGCATCTGGTAGTCATCATCTATGTTGCTGAGCTGATGATGGTAGGTCAAACTCCTTAACGGCTAGGAGTTAGGGGATATTTCTTTAAATATTATAGTCACGTTTCGACTCGTATCGTCGTCTCTTTGTATATTCAAATGAGCTGATGATAGAAGTTAAACTCTTTATCGGTTAGGAGTTAGAATATACGTTGTCCTAGATATGAAATGAAACGCAATATCAAGTAGCTGCTGAGAAAGAAGCCTTAATCATTTAGGATATATATTCTTTATTTTCTTTAAAAGTTTATCTATTTATATATTCCCTCATCTAATAGCGTGATGTTATTTAACTTATAGGCTTTCTCGATAAATGGGCTATCCAACACTAATATATTTTATGTAGTTCCTGAGATTAGTGCGTTCAAATAAACAAACAAACTCTTCAGCTTTTTAATATTAGTAAAGATAATGTAAATTAATAATAGGCTTAATTTGCTCGAAAACAATTAAATATTTCTTGAAAACAATATGGAATAAAAAATGGAAAAATAAAACTTTTTATAAAAAAATAAAAACGACTTCAAAGACAAATGTTGCACTAAAAACGACTCCACTCTGGGAGGCTGAACTGCCATCTGGCGAAAGTAGGTAATCTTACAATTCATAAGTGCTTGTGAAGGCATTTATTATCTCTTTCATTGTATTTTTGGGCTTGGCACCGACTTCAAACAGATCAAAAGGTATTTATAGAATAATAATTTGAATAGGTGCGTAGGTAGTTAACATAAGTATTTGGTCTATTTAGTTATTGAAATATTTTTTGTCAATTTTATTTAATGTCTTATTCAGTTTATTTTTCGGTTTTTAGTGCAAAATTTGTCTTTGAAGTCGTTTTTATTTTTCTATTAAAACTTCGTTTCGGATGTTTCGGAATCAAGTCGGAAGTCTTCGGTAATCTTCTTTCTTACTCTAATTAATCTGTCGTGTTCAAGGTCGTGTTGTCGCGTACGGGAGTCGGGATAGGCCTCGGAACAATAACTAGCATGGAAGCCGGGCTAAATTTATCTTTTTGAGTATTTTTATACACTGGTTCGGTTAGTGTTACACAATATTTTTTCTTGAATAATAATACCTATAGGCAACCTCTCTACTGAAAGCGAATACAATATTTTGTTGTGTGTTAATTTTTGCCAGTATTAAAATAAAAACTAATGATGAACAATGCTGGAAGCTCACAATCTATTATGTAGGTACCTACTACGAAAGCCAAGCTCCATAAAATATATTTTAGTTTATTTCTAGTCTTATTTATGTATATATCTTCTGTATCATTGCATGATATCTGGTATTTCCAGGAATATCTAATCAATTTGTATCTTGCCAGTCAGCAAAATCAAAAAACGCCACGCGATTGCCGCCATTAAAACTGACTAAACTGATTTCAATGACCAATAACTCGATTCGATATTGGCTGCATTAAATATTCAATAGATTAGAGTGTTATATATTTGCTGTAATTCTGAGAAATCCACCGAAAGACTTCAATAAAAAAATCAAAGTAAAAAACTCAATTTCTTACATCTTTATGCTATTTCTTTTCAGCTAAAAGTCCAGTGTTTGGAATGGTGACATCATCACTCAACGGTATAGCCACCATCAGATCATCCAATTCTCAATTTAGGCTCATCAAAGATTTCGATCTTTGTCAGGTAAAAAAAAAAACACAAAAACAATTTAAAAGTTTGTAAAACTTTTATAAAATATGTATATTTATTTTAGAATATGCACACGTCAGCATGGAATGACTACTTGGGCGGTGGTTCCGCTTTTGGCTTCTATTTGGATACCACGTGCTTAATTTATCTAACAGTTGTAATTTTCGTCTTCTTGTATATTGATTTTGGTATGTATCCTATTTATATAACTTAATTGAATAACTTATTATATTCACTTAACACCTATATCTATTATGTGAATAGAAATAAAACTCCCTATGGGAAACCACGACGTTTATTTAACTCCAAATAAAATTATTTGGTAAACGTGTTCCTAAACACAGCTTCATACCTACACGCGTCATACTTGTGAACAGGTGCTACTTGTGTGTGGGGGCTGGTCTGCTTGAGGTTGTTGTTTACTGAATCACTCGTGTCTAAATTCTATTTCTTTATTCCTTTTTTGCCACCATAACACACATAATTATTATCAGTGAGAATATTAAATGTAATAGGTCTAAGTAGCTTTTTAAAATAAAAAACAAAAACCGACTTCAAAACTGTAACCTATAGGGTAGGGGAGGCGAATAGGGGATTTCGGGATTTACTCGAGCGCGGCAGATTAACATAAGGGGGGCAACCTTGCACCTTGTGAAGTACTCTCACCAAATCTGAGCCCTCTATATAGTGTCGAAGGTCTAGGGTAGCCCGTCAGATTAGTAAAAAAAAATCGATGGTTTGAAATACTCGAGCGCGTCAGATTAAGGTAAGGTAAGTTAGTTACATGCAAAATAGTGTACATTTCAATAATCTGACAATTTGGGCGTGACGAAAGAAAATTGGAGACTCGCAAAGTTGCAAAAAAAAAACGTCACCTGGATTTTCTCGAGCGCGATTAGTTTTTATTTTTATTTTGAAGGAAATTAGTTACGAATCACGGAAATATCTTAATCTGCCGATTTGCACAAGCCGAAAAATAGAAAATAGAATATAAAGTAGCTAAAATCATTATTAAGTGTATAGTCCAGGAATATTATGAGTTTCACCTCAGAATGAGAGATAGTCAGCTATTAACTTTCATAACCCTTTATTTTGACACCCTAAAACTTGTCTCAAAAGCTACTTATCTTAGGGTGCCCGCGACTACTGATTTTTCAAGGTCAAAGGTCAAAAAATCATTTATTGCAAATATCTCGTTTCCTATGGGTTTTTTTGGTATGTGTATTCATAATAAATATTGTAGAAGATCAAATTCTCTACAACTTTTGTACAAACATTTTTTCGATATCTTGAACCATTTTCAGTACCATGTCAGATTAAGGAAATTCCTCAACATAATTGTCAGATTATGGGTCAGTACAACAAGGCCATCAAGAAGACGGCCATCTGACGCGCTCGAGTAAATCAAGGTCACGATTTTTTTTTGCATTTTCCAAAATCGGCCCTGACTGATGGTCGCGTCCAAATCGACAGTCTTTAAAATAGGAGCTACTGGAGGGTTCACTTAACATCCCTTATCAATGTCTGACGCGCTCGAGTATTTCTTGGTGACTGTTTTTTTTTACATTTTTGAAACCCTGTAGACGCTCCCCCCACCGCTGAAGGGGAAAATATCACATAACCTTTTTTTCTTTATTCCACCTAATCTTCAAATTCCAGTAGGTCAATCAAAGGACAATCAACAAAATTATTGATATTTATATATCTATTTAATATTTATAAACAGTTCTTTTTGGAGTCGGTGCCAGCCAAGAAGAAGGACAGTTTTGAACTGGACACGAAGTGTTCATACGAGAAAACGTCTTACGACACCTCTCCTTACGGTAATGATCCTTAGGTCTGCGCCGTCTGCCCTACCTTTCGAAAGTTTTTTTTTTTTGTTGCTGGCAATCATCCTTTTAGGATATTTCTGCCAATGTCAAAGTATTTGAAATGGTCTTGGTCCATTTGTCACAGTTTTAGTATTTAGTCAATACAAAGTCTTTCAATCGCATACATTTTCTTCAGTTTTAATTTCTTATTTTACGTTATAGTCACATTCTCAAACTCACTGCAATGTCCAGTCCTCGTCCATACATGTCCAGTCAAGCTTTAGTGAAATTGGCGGTTGTTCCACTAAAACATTCACGGACTTTTTGGAACAACCTGGAAAGTCACGATACACGCTTTCATTTCATTTCACTTCACTTGTGCACTTAGATTGATCATTATTGGATAAAACACCACCGAAATTATTCAATAAAACTCAAAATACACGAATTTAATGAAAATAAAAAGAACTGTTTATAAATATTAAATAGATATATAAATATCAATAATTTTGTTGATTGTCCTTTAAGGCTCTTGCTTTGAAATTAAAATATTATTCTTTACTTTTTAGTTTATGTTTGTACGAGTATAGGTTACAGTTTTGAAGTCGGTTTTTGTTTTTTATTTTTAAAAATAATTTTATTTTCCAATTTTTAAAGTTTATTCCTTAAATATGTTATCCTAGGCGATGATAGCTCAGTGGTAATTGACGTCGAATACCGCGGTGAAGGTCGTGGGTTCGAATCCTACAATGAGCTTGAGCTTTCGGTGAAGGAAAACATATTGGAACTCGATTCCGGCGCCACCTACCGGGTCCAATTGTATTTTAAAACCATCGAAGAACCCATTGAAGTATACAAACAAAATTTCATTCAAATCCAAAAAGTCATGCTCAACGACTCAGTTTGATTCACTAAGGTTTATCAAACGAGATATTAAAATTTTTGTTTTTGTTGATTTTCTCAAAAAGTGCTCTGAATCAATTTCGATAAAATTTAAATGGGACCACCTCTGAAGTATGATCTACCAAACAATAAAAGAATCATCAAAATCTATTCATAAGTGGCAGAGTAATCGCGTAACAAACACAAAAAAAAATTAAAAAAAACACAGTCGAATTGAGAACCTTTTCTCCTCCTTTTTTGAAGTCGGTTAAAAAGAGTAATTTCTGAGTTTTTTGCCAGCCCTTCTCAGCAAATGGAACCTTCCGAACCGTGCGTTAGAGTAAAAAAAAACTTTTCATAATATATCAAACATCCGACGATTAAAAATAGTGTACTTGTAATGAGTTCATTTAAGTAATAAAGATATTTTTAATCGACTTCAAAAAAAAGGAGGAGGTTCTCAATTCGTCTGTATGTTTTTTTTTTTTTTTTTTGTATGTTTGTTACTCTATTTCTCTGCCAATTATGAATAGATTTTGATGATTCTTTTTTTGTTTGGTAGATCCTACTTCAGAGGTGGTCCCATTTAAATTTTGTCGAAATTGATTAAGCACTTTTTAAGAAAATCAACAAAAACGAAAAAAAATCTATCTCGTTTGATAAACCTTAGTGAATCAAACTGAGTCGTTGAGCGTGACTTTTTGGATTTGGATGAAATTTCGTGTGTATACTTCAATGGGTTCTTCGATGGTTTTAAAATACAATTGGACCCGGTAGGTGGCGCTGGAATCGAGTTCCAAGATTTGTTTTAATTTCAGGGCAGGACGACGTCTGCCGGGCCCGCTAGTTATATATTATATTTTACCGGCCAGACCCGATTTCAGGACAAACTAGTTTTGCCTAGGATAACATATAATAAGGAATAAACTTTAAAAATTAAAAAATAAAATTATTTTTAAAAATAAAAAACAAAAACCGACTTCAAAACTGTAACCTATACCTATGTACAAACATAAACTAAAAAGTAAAGAATAATATTTTAATTTCAAAGCAAGAGCCTTAAAGGACAATCAACAAAATTATTGATATTTATATATCTATTTAATATTTATAAACAGTTCTTTTTGGAGTCGGTGCCAGCCAAGAAGGACAGTTTAATTCTGCCTTTGTAACAAACTTTCGAAAAGTAGGGGAGCGACGGCGCAGACCTAAGGAACATTACCGTAAGGAGAGGTGTCGTAAGACGTTTTCTCGTATGAACACTTCGTGTCCAGTTCAAAACTGTCCTTCTTCTTGACTGGCACCGACTCCAAAAAGAACTGTTTATAAATATTAAATAGATATATAAATATCAATAATTTATTTATTAAATAAAAAAATGCTTTGCTGAGTTACACGTCTACTTCTTATATATGTAGCCTGGGATCGATCGATAGGCCACGTAGGTGAAGAAATATCCTGCAATTTATTTAATTTATGTAAAGGTGACATGATCCCGGTGGGCAGCGTGGGTTTAGCGGTGACACAAACCAACACGCTGACGACGATGTTGCAGCACGGAGCGCGGACACTTGTTGAGTTTCTTGCGCAGCTCACCAGCGTCGAGCGAGTGCTTGAATACACGCGCATTGAGACAGAGCCCAACCTTTTTGAAGGAAGTAAGTAAATGGCGATTACGAACCGCAAGACGCTGCGAGGTCTGGCCTCCCACACGGTGGACCGACGATCTTGTTAGGGTCTCGGGAAGCCACTGTATGCGAGTAGCGCAAGACCGACTATCGTGGAGATCCTTGGGGAGGTCTTTGTCCAGCAGAGACGTCTTTCGGCTGGCATGATGAAGTAAATGGATCAAGTGAAATAAAAATATTTCAATTATTAACAATATCTACTGAAACTCGCATCTTATAATTCTATTTAATTGTTTGAAGATTGCTGTGCAATTCGCCCAGCACTTAATATTTTACCTCATACCTTCTCGCAGTTTGTTTTTGACAATGCCGATTCTAACAGCAACATTTCAATGTGTTACACCTTATGATAGTATCGAGGCTGATTTACCAAAAGAATACCAGCTTCAGCTAAATCTACTTTAGGGTTAATTTCTCTTGCGTCCTACTCAAAAGGCAAACAATTGGATTGAGAAAAATAAATGTTTCATTAATTAAGAGTATCACATCATCGACCAAAAAAATTGTGGCTGTATAGTAAATGGTCTTGCACTTTAAATATCAGTGGATGAAACAGCTTTATGATTGAAGCAACTGCAGAAAAACCTTTTTAAAAAACGCGCCTCCAGACTACCTGATAGGTGGTGGGGAAATCGAAATCTTCGATAATAAATTAATAATAACATAGGATTGTTAAGAAAATTATAAATTATATGAATAAAAAATAAAATATAGTATAATAGATAACTAAACTAAGCCTAATGGTTCGTTTTTATCATAGGTATTCTAAAGAGTATTCAAGAACCCGGTAAACTTCGGAGCGCTGTAAAATCCAGATAAATTTATGAAATTAAACAAATTTGTAGTGAAAATTATTTAAAAAAAAACCCTCTTTAAGGCCTTTTAAACAACCAATAAAATAGCTGAGCGGTGACGAGATGTGTGAATAACGAAATTCTATTGGTTGTTTAAAAAACATCTCCGCTCCGCTCCGTAAGCTCAGCTTTGGTGGAGTTGCAGCCTATGATTGCTTTCTTGATTGTCATCTTATTGTAAACTGACCAAAAAAAAAGTTATAACGCCGAAAAGTTGTAGACAATTTAATTTGCTACAAAATAGTTGCTACTTCACAAGATACTAGATGGTGGCCGGGGGATCGGGTGGCGACCCCACAAACTTGAACTTAAGCTTATACTAACCCCCCCCTACACATAAAAAAAATAAAATTGCGTCCTCTAACAAATGCAAGCTAAGCCCAAAAAAATGTTACATTTCAATGGACTATATTGCTTTTCAAAATATTCGCCATGATGATCGATGTACTTTTGCATAGGTACGATGGAACCAATTTTCCAAGCACTTTTTCCATTCGGATTGAGGTATCTCCAAAACGTGCATTTTGAACGCATCAACGTCCTCTTCACGGCTCGAAAAACGTTGACCACGTAATTTATTCTTCACGGTTGGGAATAAATAGAAGTCGTTGAGGGTCAAGTCGGGGCTGTATCGTCAGTGGATGACCGAGTTGTTTCGGCCGATGTGTGCGGCCAGCTAGCAGTGTCATGATGAAGAAGGATTCTGCGTCGTCAGTTCTTCTTACTTATTTCTTCAAAGATTTCTAGCAAACAAATGGTGGTGTATCATTCAGAATTAACCGTTTGACGATCTTCTAGTGGTACTGTAGCCACATGTCCATTTAAATGAATAAAAACAAGCGACCATTTGCTTCAAAGTGATTTTTGAACGAATGAATTTTGTCGGGTTCGGCTCATCTTGGAACAACCAAACCGTTGATTGTTGTTTAGTTTCAGGATCATACGCATATTATCAAAGATTCATCACCTGTGTAGATAGATATTAAAGATAGCTTTTGACGCACCTTGATTGTACTTTTGTACCATTTTTTACACCAATCGACACGAGCCCGTTTTTGGTCAATTCTTAAGTTGTGTGGATTCTATCGTGAACATTTTTTTGACAGCTAAATGTTCGTGTAATATTTTATATATTACTCGTCATACTTATGCCCACAGACGCCTCTATCTCGATATGTAACATGCGATATGTAACATGACGATCTTGCATTATTAGTTCTCGCACAGCATCTGTATTTTGAGGTAAAAAAAAACGATTTAGGGCGACCTTCTTTAAATTCGTCAGTGAGCACAGACCACCCACGATTAAACTCACTAGTGATACACAGTAGTTTAGTCAATAGTGATTCGTATCCAAAAGTCGAGGTGACTTGATCGATGCAGTTTTTGAGTTAGCCCTCGCCGAAAATCGTAATAAATCATAGCACGAAAATTATCACGAGTTAAATCCATAGTGATAAAGACACGCAACTTTCAAAATGACGCCACTAAGAATAAACAAATGACAGCTACATGCAACAATTTGTAGTCTTCAGCCAAAGTGCTCCATTTTAATATATTATAATAACTTTTTTAAATATTGTTCTGTAAGTGGCCAGTTCCAGATATATCAATAGCAGCCCTTGTACAAAAACCGGGTCATGAATATTTTATCTCTGGTCTATTTACCAGGTTTTCTTTCTTACCAATAAAAATTGCCGGTTCTTCTCAGCAAAAGCAACCTTCCGAAGCAAGCATTAGAGTAAAAAATAAATTCATGATGTATTAAAAATTTTACGATTAAAAATACTTGTATTGAGTTCAGAGTTTAAGGGTGGATTTTTAGAAAACGCTAAAATACGTGTTTCTTTATTTTTAATTGATAGTCTAAAAACAAAGTTTCATGATTCTAGCTTCAAAAATGACCGACTTTCATACAAACTTTCAACCCCTTTTTCACTCCCTTAAAGGTTGAATTTCGAAAAATCCGTTCTTATTCCTCGGTCAAGTTTAAAAAAAATCAGCTTTCTAGGTCTAAGGGTTTAGGCTGGGCGTTGATAGATCAGTCAGGACTTATACTTTTATATATTATTATATAGATAGAAGAAGAAGATGAACATGTCAGTCGCAAAAATGTATGAAAGACACTTAGATAAATAGTATAAACTAAGTATTGTTTTTTTAAGGTTTTTTGCCTTGGTAAGCCATTTCTTTATTTTAAATATTCTTCTTTTATGTTATAGTCACGTTTAATTGTCACATTCACTGTAAAGTCTAGTCCTCGACGGTAGGTACAAGTCCGGTCTAGTTTTAGTGAATTTGGCGGCTGTTCCACTAGAACTTTACATGGACTTTTTGGGACAATCTGGAAAGTCGCGATACACGATATCTCATTTAATTTCACTTCACTTGTGCACTTAGATTGATCATTAAAGGACAAAACACCACCGATATTATTCAATAGAACTCAATATTCACGAATTTAATAAAAATAAAACGAAAACGTAACGTCACCCTGCAAGTACCCGCCAAAAAGTCTATAAGTATTGGTTTAATTTAGTATTTATTACTAGTGCTCGCCCTCTGATCGAAATTTGACCAAAAAGTTTTGGAAAAAAGTCTCTCAATAACTGTCAATAAAAAAGATAATCGGTTGAGAAATAGAGGAGGATAATGATATGTGTCTGTGTCTAACGCATGGTAGTGTGTGTAATGATTTTATTATTAAATTAATTTATTTCTAAAGCATGTTTTATAAAAATATTAGCTTTCTATACTCCTTCTCCATATAAACTTTAACTGTGCCTTTGATACTCCTCCGTCCGCGTAATTTTCGTAAAAAGGGGTAAAAAGTTTTTGCATAATGTATTAATATTATGATGATAGATTAAAAAATATGTAGGTTTCTAATTAAAACAAAACAGGCGACTATTGTAAAGGAGTCCTAATTAAAGTTATTTCGATTCACCAAATAGACTACTAAAATAACCTAACCCCATTTGGCTTGACTCACTATTGTGTAATACCAAAGATTGTTAAAGTGCCTATGATTTGTGTTTGCAGAAATTGCTATGCCACCTACTTGGCCGTCTCAAGGAAAGCTTGAATTCCAAAATGTCTACTTACGCTATGGTCCTGAAGAAGCGCCAGTGCTCAAGAATCTGAACATAACCATTGAAAACGGTTGGAGGGTACGCAATAAACCGAACTAATTATTTATTTTAAATTAACTCTATAGCTTTATAGAGCAGCGACTATCGATTCTTTAGCTGTATTTCGAACCGGTGGAACAGTCAATTCTAACGTTCATAAATGCCTTTACCAGGGCCTAAACTCATTAATTGACAACATGTAATTAAAAATAAACGGAAATTTTGAAATATCTCTGCGTCGTGACGCTCGCTCTAATTGGGAAGCACCGCGCATGCGCGGTCTGTGTGCAATGTTGGTACAGTAAGAGACGTGTTGCCGTTGTTAGAAAATGAATGAGGTGACCGCGCTATAACAAACAATTAAAACAATAATTGACATTTTGTTAGGATTCGTCAATTAAAGCACTAAATATATACCTACAACTTCCCTTTAACTTTGCTCAGGTGTTACTCTACATTTAACTATATAAAAATTTATTTTGCGCTTGACTTCTACATTATCCAACAACAGCAGTGTTTACAAAACCATCCCGTGATGCCAGTAATTCCTTGGCACTGCGTGTTTCCGCACCATTATAGCAATCATTTTCAATAATATGGTCCACTTTTGGTAGGTTCCTCATAAAAACAATCTTATTCAAAGAAAAGCAAAAATATGGGTATCGTATTTTTATAAAAAGATAAATATGCAAGTTAAAAAAATTACATGTCGTCAATTGTGTTTTGAGTTTCAGTTTGAGCTTAATATATTATATACTTTTTTATAATATAGTAATTTATAATCTGTACCTAAGAGTACGTTTAAGGATATACGTAAGTACTAACTAAAATAAAACAGAATTATCATTCCTTTGTCAAATAATGTTTTCAGGTTGGTATCGTCGGTAGAACAGGCGCTGGTAAATCATCATTGATATCAGCTTTGTTCAGGTTCGCGTACATAGATGGATTAATATCAATTGACGGTCTTGACACATCGCTGCTCTCCAGACAGGTACGTATTTAAACTTAATATAAAATCCGCAAATGCTTAAAATAATATATAATAATATGTAAAAAGGTGTAACTAGGTATTAACCCGGCGTCATGGGGGTGGAAAAGTGTTACACGGACGTTGGGGTGGGTCTCACCGACCCGCTCATTAATGTCACATTTATTCCAATAGTTTATAAATAATTAATTATTTTTTTTCGATTTCAGTTTTTTAGGTATTTATGCAAAAAAATGAAACACAAATATCATATTATATTATGTTTTTATTATATTTAATAGAAATTTAAAAAAAGAACGAAAAATGGTAACAAAAAATTTCTCTTCGACTTAAATGCAATTATATTAACAATTAACAATCAGTCTTCATGTTTTAATTAAACTTTTTAATAGGAAACTAAATTAACTTTAAAATATAATATAAAATATATAAATTAATTAATTAAAATTGCAAGAACAAGACGTCGTAGTACCTCTTCTCGATCCATTATATACTAAATACATGCAAAAATACAAATAAAATACATTAAACTGTATATTAACAATTACAATCAAAACCCATACCAAAAAAACAAATATTAAAGGATAAAAAGGCAGATAATAATTAAAACAATATCTATACATAATGGCGCGAAATTGTTACACTGACTGCGGGGTTGGGTGAGACCCAACCCCGCAGTCAGTGTAACAATACCTTATTCAATGTTATCACATATCTTTATACTGTGATGTTATGCACGTGTAACTCCCACTGCGGCTGTCGCACAACTAACGTGTTGGTAGCGATGCATAGAACAACTCAACAGCTCCAGCTATTAAGAAGAGCGGCAACGTCGCACGCATAGTAACAGAACTAGAAGGAAAATAAAATGTGACGGGTCGCACAGACCCAACCCCCATGACGCCGGGTTAAAATAAATAAATAATTTGAAAAGTTACATAAGCATTCTCATAGGTTTGGCTAATACAATGTTATAACCAACAATTATAAAATTATTAAAAAATAATAGGTATCTAACTGATGGATATGAGTAGATATGCAGACAAAAACTACTTATAAACATAACAAAAAAATAAAAATATACCTAGTATTTACCTCACAATTTGAAAACAAAATGATGATAAATAATATAATACTTACAGGGACTGCGATCAAAAATTTCAATAATCCCGCAAGAGCCGGTCCTGTTCTCGGCAACAATTAGATACAATTTGGACCCGTTTGACATTTATAGCGACGATGATCTTTGGAGGGCTTTGGAACAGGTCAGTTGAATGAAAGTACGAACAATAAAATAGGTCTATTTACTTAGTGATTCTTCTACTGCAGACTCCAAATGATTCACGTCAGTAATTTTCACAGGGTTCACACCTTGTGTCCAATGAAATATTACAAGCTCTGCTTAGTTTGTGATCAGATAGCCGTGTGTGAACAAATGTCCGAGGAAAAAAAAAAAAAATGAAAGTGATGAAACAATTAAAGATGCTGTGCACGTAACCCTGTTCTATGTAATTTATTGTATCATTATAATTATTAACGATGTTATTATTGCAGGTGGACATGAAATCTGCTATTCCTTCCCTAGACTTTAAAGTAACCGAGGGCGGCGCCAACTTTTCCGTTGGACAGCGTCAGTTGATGTGTCTGGCTCGAGCTATTCTGAGGTCCAATAAGCTATTGATAATGGATGAAGCTACAGCTAATGTTGACCCACAGTAAGTTACTCACAGATAATATTTGTTACTCGGCCTATTACGTGTCTTCATTGATGTTCACTTTGTTGCAGAACGGACAACTTCATACAGCAGACAATACGTCGCCAGTTCAAGGCATGCACAGTACTTACCATCGCTCACCGTCTCAACACCATCATGGACTCCGACCGCGTCATGGTGATGAATACCGGTGAAATGGTAGAGTTTGATCATCCCTACATACTCCTCTCAGACCCCAACAGTCATCTCTCCTCGATGGTGCGGGAGACAGGCAAAAAGAGTAGTGCACAATTATTCGAAGTGGCTAAGGACGCCTACTTCCAGAGTAGGTAATATAAAAGAAAACGCTAGATGAACAATAGTAACCCAGTGATTTTTTCACTAAACTGAACAATATAGTCGTCTAATTATCATAGACTTGTTTCTTGGAATTTTAATACTCATATTCTGTGAAAAATTAAATTCACGTTGAAACGAGTATTAATGTAATTTTGTGTTATACATGTAAGTGTTATGTAAGTTGGTAACTATTTGTGTATTAAAGATATCTTATTATTAGTATTATATTATTATATCTTTTATTACTCAGTTTTAATATAACATTACTAGCTTTTCGCCCGCAGTTTCACTCGCGTGCCTGTCCCTTTTTGTACCTATTTAGAGGTAGAATTTCAAAAACTCTATTCTTATTCCTCTTCTACATCTTATAAACAATACCTGTGAAAATTCAGCTTTCTAGGTCCAAGGGTGTAGGCTGGGTGTTAATGAGTTAGTCCTTCTCATTTTTAATACCAACTTTGAACCCCCGTTTCACCCCTGCCGTGGTGAAATTTTAGAAAACGTTAAAACACGTTACTTTATTTCTAATTGTTAGCTTAAAAACACAGTTTCATGCTTCTAGCTTAAAAAAATACGGACTTCCATACAAACTTTCAACCCCTTTTTCACTCCCTTAAGGGTTGAATTTCGAAAAATCCGTTCATTATTTTCGTCTAGGTATATCTTATAAACAATACCTGTGAAAAAAATCAGCTTTCTAGGTCTGTTCATCTCATAGCAAGTCCTTTCATTTGATACCCATAATGTAGGAAAACATAAAAAAACTTAGTCCGCCATCTTTAGAAGTTTGCTACATTGGATTTGGAGTGAAATCACTTAATTTTTCGAGTTATTCTCAACAAGCCCTTTCATTTGATATCCATATTGTAGTATTGCATTAAAAAAGAATAGTCCGCTATCTTAGTTGTTTTGCCATGTTGGATTTAGAATAATGTCACACAGCTAACCATGCATTGTCATCTAAACTAAACGTGTATACAAAATTTCAGCTCAATCGGTTAAAGATATCTGCTTCAAAATTGAGTTTCAAGATTCACCCCGGGAAAACATACATACATTGCAAGCTAATATAAAGCTTTTTCACCCCCGTAAGGGTTGAATTTCCAAATATTCGTTCTTATTCCTCAGTAACGTCTTAAAAACAACATCTGTAAAAAAAAACAAATATTTAATACCGGTAATAACTTCCGAAACCGTGATAACGGCTTTTTTAAATATATTTTTCATCCCCCCATCTCGGAAAGAGTATTTTTGTTCTTCGATATCTGAGTGTAAAATCCGATATTATCCGCTAGAGGATAAAGTAAATAGAACATCGTGTGCACTAAGTTACTGAATTCAAAACATCATTAAACCTATGTACTTCTTCCTCCATAGTGCCGAATTTATCATACATACTTTTTTTTATTTCTTAAAAACTCAGACTCGGAACCTTCTTGGTGTACTTTTTTGTAATTGGCTTTGCGCGCACCATTTTCTTTTTTTTGCATTTAGTAATTTCCTCGCTGAGGTGGGATGAAAAGTTACGTGTTACACTCGAGTGCAAAGATTTTTCACCTCGTGCTCTTTTGATTCCCTCGCTTACGCTCAGGATTCTAATTTTAGAATCCTCCGCTTGCTTGGTCATCAAAATTGAGCACGCGATTAAAAAGCAACTTTACACTCTTGTATAACAAATCACTATTTTAAAAAATAGGTATACGTAATGTTAGAGTGGCTCACTTATGTGTACTTGGCTGTGGCTGTGGCTGTGGCTGTGGCTGTGGCTGTGGCTGTGGCTGTGGCTGTGGCTGTGGCTGTGGCTGTAGCTGTGGCTGTGGCTGTGGCTGTGGACGGAAGGGGGCGTGTCAACATGGCGGGCCTGGCGGGCTGACAGGCACTGCGGCTGATATCACATCCGTTACATTCGACAATCCAGTAACTATCAACAATCCACTAACAACAATTAGCTCTCTAACAAGTCAATAAGATCTTCGGTCTCAAGTGGTTCATCAGAACTACCTAGCACTATCAGAGATGGGAGCTATACTTCTATAAGGCCTTAACGAATCTGCGGGTAACCCTTTAATACCTACTTCTGATCGGTATCTATCTTTTCCTACAACTTTGGTTACTACATATGGGCCAGAGCACAAGTCGTTTAACTTTGTATTTACCCTAGCAGCGCTACCTACAGGTTGGGGCCTGTCTCTATAGTACAAAATCTGCCATTTTATACACACGAGCACTTTTTCGTTTTTTATCAAAATTGCGCTACATTTTTTTTTTTTTTTTTTTTTTTTTTTTTTTTTTTTTTTTTTTTTGAGGAGGACTTAAAGGTGGCGGTCTGAAGGACCATAGACACCCTTACGCGGACTATTCGGCGAGCGCTTAGGGCTCTCAGCCGTGTTTGTTTGTGACGACTCACCGCTGAGGGCGCCCCAGTTGGGGCCCGAACCTCGGCTCAGGGCGTCGTCGGGGGACACAAAAAGTGGGACGGACTTCGCCGAAGCGATTTAGAGGAGTTTTTTTTTAGGGGACGGTCGGATTACTGACTGTGGCGGCTCGGGCCGTTAACGACTGACTAACGGGGGGACGAGACTGAATCTGAGTGGGACGTCGCGACGGGCCTCTCCGGCGAGGGCGGAAACGCGGGCGTTGTTTCTCGAGGGCTGCGCGAGCCTCCCTATCCTGAATTTGAGCTAAAGTTATGGGGTCATCCGGTTCGCTGAGGGCGACCTTAGGCCTACGGATTTTTGAGATCTTTGAGGGAGTATAGTTGGCAGTTTTGACTATTAACGGATTCGCGTGGTTTAGGGCACGATCGTAATAACGGCGAGATGCGCACTTAATGAATTGCTTAACTGTGGGCAGATTGAGGTCTATGTGTAGATCTAGGTTACGCATGTACCACGGGGCGCCCGTGGCTTTGCGCATGAAGCGGTTTTGAACCACTTGGAGGCTATGGATCAGCTTGGGGGATGCATGTGCGAACACAGTGCATGCATAGAGCATAATGGGGCGGATGCACGCGGTGTAAAGTCTGACCTTGCTTTTTAGGGCAAGTTTGGACTTTGAGTTTAGCATGAAGTGAAGGCGACTGGACACAAGGTAGGCGCGTGCACGAACCTTCCTTATGTGGTTGGAGAAGGACAAACGATCATCCAGGGTAACACCGAGATATTTAGCTTGCCTCTCCCAAGGGATCGGCTCGCCAAACATGGTGACTGGAGGGGGGGGAGTGGGAATGTATTTCTTGGCGGGACTGAAGAACAGTACCGCCTGACTTTTGGTGGGATTTATCTCAATTCTCCATTTCCGAAACCAGGGACCTAGGGTGTGAGTTGCGGCTTGGAGGACTTTGGCAATTGCCGTGGGGCATCTGCCTGAATAGTAAATTGCGGTGTCGTCCGCGAAAAGGGCTAGCTGTGCTTTGCCAGCTTTGGGGATGTCACTCGTGTAGAGTGTGAACAGTAGGGGGGACAGCACAGAGCCTTGGGGGACTCCGGCTAAGACGGGGTGGGGTGAGGATAGCGCTCCTGTTATTCGGTAGTTGAAATGGCGATTCGACAAGAAGTCTCGTAGGATGGTCACGAGTCTGACTGGCACTCCGAGTTTGTACAGCTTAAAGATTAAGCCGTTGTGCCAGACTTTGTCGAATGCCTTTGCAACATCGAAAAAGAGGACGCCGGTCATTTGACCTTTCTGGAAGTTGGCGGAGATGTGTTCAACAATACGATGGACTTGTTGAACGCACGAGTGTCTGGTTCGAAAGCCAAACTGCTCGTCGGGGATGAGTTTATTAGCGTCGGCGTACGCTTTGAGTCGGAGGTAGATTAACCTTTCGTATATTTTGCCCATGACGTTGAGCAAGCTGATAGGTCTGTAACTGGAGGGCTCGGATTTAGGTTTGCCGGGTTTGGGGATCCCAATTACGTGGGCTGTTTTCCACTGGTGTGGAAAAATGTTGTTGGAGAGGGCAGCGTTAAAGATCGCTGTCAGGAGCGTGATGAGGGTAGCCGGAAACAGCTTGACCACTCTGTTTGTGATTTTATCCGAGCCAGGGGCTTGTCTCGGGTGAAGGTCCCGGATGATCTGTTTGACCTCGTCCGGGGTCACGGGCGGGACGGGGTCTTCCTCTTCGTTGAGAGGAGGTGGGGGTAACGGGAGTGAAGCTCGCCGTTCTACTTCTGAATTAACTTCCTCCAAATGAACAGGGTCGATTGGGAGGGAACTGGGGGTACATTGGAGCTCCAGGCTTTCGGCCAGGCATTCCGCCTTTTCCTCGTCTTCGAAGGCGAGTGGGAGGTTGGGCCTTTTTAGTGGTGGAGTAGGGGCAACCGTGTCCTTGCTTAGGGCACGTGAAAGTTGCCAAAAGGCTAGATGGGAGGGTTGGATGTCTTTCATAGTCTGGTCCCATTGGTTTTCGCGTGCCTCTGCCACTCGCTCCTTGACGGCACGGTGGAGAGTACGCAAGCGGACGCGGTTGTCTTCGGTTGGTTGTCGGTCATGGGCGCGCATGGCTACGTTCTTTTCCCTGATCAGGTCACGTACGTCGTCGGGCAAGCGCCAGCGTCGATTGCTCTCCACTGGTACTGTCCGGGAGCAATCGCTAATAAGCGATTGCACGTGGCTGGTCAGGGAGTCGATTGCGCCGACAGCTTCGTCAGCGGTGACTATGCTGCTAGGGATTTTGTCGAGGTGAACAGATGAGACAGACTTGAGGCTTTCGCCTAGTTTGTCCCAGTTCGTCACGACTTTGGTGAGAGGGGTTTGACCTGAATCTGGGGGACCTGCGTTCGGTGTAAGTTCTAAGATTACAGGTCGGTGGTCGGATACTAACTCGTGGTGCACTGTCACGTCGTGTATGCCTAGGCTTACATTCTTCAACAGTGCCACATCGAGGATGTCGGGTCTGTGGTCAAGTATGTTCGGGTAGTGAGTTGGTTCCAGGGGTGCGACTAAATCGATGTTCAGCGGCCCGAGGAGGGATTCAATTACAATACCTCTGGGATTGTTTGTATGACAGTTCCAGAGGCGGTGCTTCGCGTTTAGGTCGCCCGCCACTATGACGGAGCTTCCCAAGTTGAATAGGGTTTTCAAGTCTCTTCTGAGAGCTAGTTGGAGGTCGCTGGAAGAGCGAGATGGGGAAACGTAGGCTGAGACCAGTATGATTGACTCGTGGCCAGTCATGCCGAGCCTGCAGACCGAAGCTTCAATGTACTCGAGGTTGGGCTGATCCAAGGGGGAGCAGTACAAGGACTTTTTGTAATAAATGAGGGTTCCGCCTTTGGCGGAGTCGAGCCTATCGTTGCGAACTATCTGATAGTTGGCAATCTTGGGGTCCCTATGAAAGGGTTTGAGGAAAGTCTCTTGTACTAGGAGTATGTCAACGTCATGATCACTCAGGAATTGAGCGATTTCATTACGTTGACCCGTAATGCCGTTGGCATTAAAGAAGCCTAACTTAATTGAGCGGGGTTTAACTCTGCACACAGTCGTACTATCCATTATGGATTGACTTTGAATTGAGCTAAGGACGTGAAGAGGCGCTCGAACCTCATGGCAATTTGAGCGAGGGCACGACCGTTGCCTTCGTTCATTCTAATCTGGTGGGCTAATTCCCTAACTTCGCTGGGATTGAATGCCTCAGCGAATCGTTCCACCAAGGCGAGATCCGGATCGACGCCGAGGTGGGGGTTTTGGTCCCGCATGGGCGGGTTTTCGCGGCGGGGTGCCTTCGGCACCGGTTTGGAGACAGCGCGGGGGGTTTGGGTGGGAGGGGAGGGAGGAGGGATGTTGACAGAGGGTAGGGGAGGGGGGTTGGACCCAGCTGAAGGCTGTGGTTGGGAGGGGGGGCTGGCGGTAGGAGTTGTTGGTGCGGCTTGTGCCGCGAAAGGAGGCAAAGGGAAGTGGGTGTTTAAGGCACCCCATGGAGAGGGGCGCTGCGGGGCCAGATGGGCCTGGGTAGCGGCTTCTAGGGGAGGTGGACGGCGTGTCGCATGGTTCGGAGGATTGGATAGGGGGCGGGGACGTGGAGCTTTTGGGCAACCGCGGTAATTAGCGGTGTGGCCCAGCGTGTTGCAGAGGACGCAACCGGGAGGTTCCGTCTCTGCAGTGGGGATTTTGGGGCGGTCGCACTCCTTAGTGGCGTGCGGCTTTAAGCATTTTACGCACCTGGCGGGCGCGTAACAGTTGCGTGCGGAATGGCCGTACAATTGGCAATTGTGGCATTGGGACGGGTAACGTCCCTTTTTGGGGGCCTCCACGGATATGCCGGTGAGGTCGCAAACATGCCTTAGCTTGAAAATAGCCTTTCCGGCTGTGCCTCGTTCGAGGGTGACGAACACCATTCTATAGGGCGCGTGGCCGCGCCCCTTGAACATGCGGTGCACGGATAAAACGGGGAGGTTTTGCTCTTGAAGAGAGCTTTTAATTTCATCCACATCGATCTCGATGGGGATGTTTTTGATGACGACCCTGAGGGATCGTTCATCGGGGAGGGTGTAGGTGTGGAAGGACACCTTACGCTCCCGGAGCATTTTTGAGAGGGCTCTGTGGTCGTCAGACGTTGCCACAGTGACTTTGATCCCGTGTTCTACGGGGCGGGCAGATAAATAATTGACGCGGTGCTCCTTGCACCACGAGGACACGCCAGTCCACTTCCCCGCATCCTGAATGAACAGGGGGGGAGGGGAGTCCTTCTTGGAGGGGACTTGGGCTTGGGACTGGGGTTGGGATTGGGATTGGGTTTGGGTTTGGGTTTGGGCAGGGGGACTCCTTGCCGGAATGGGGGTTGGAGGGCTCACTGGGGTGAGTGGGCGGACTTCGCGAAGCGAACCGGGGGTTGGGGACGAGGGTTTGGCTGCTTTCGCAGCTGCTGCCTCTTCTGGGGCCTTTTTGGCGCGTTTGCGCTTGGCCCGCTTCGACACCAAAGTGTACCCGTCATCGGGAGAAGCGGGGGAGTCCTCGTGGTGGGACACTAGGATGATGGGAGCGGAAGGCTCCTCTTCTGACTCGGATTGAGCAGACATTGGGGATGGGGAGCGGGTTGGGGATGGAGGGCGGCTAGAGGGGCGGCTGGAGGGGCGGCTTCCAGAAGGGAGGCTGCCATACTTTTTAAGCAGGTAATTGACGATTATTTTGTCCTGGAGGAGGTCCTCCAGGGTTTCCGGTTTAAACTGGCTGGCCATAGTGGCCAGCCAGGGGGGACCTACTAAAAAACACTAATTTTATCTCCCGGGTGGGTGCGCCCGGGGTGTGTATTACTCTCCTGGCCGGGGATAGGCCAGGAGGTGAGTAACGTCGGGGTGTGCCCTAAGCTTGTGCTTCCGCTGTTGAAGCTTTATTAGCAGCGGAGTTCCTAAGTCCCTGCCTAGCGATAGCTGGGGTCGACTAGGGAAGCCCCCAAGGCCGACTGGTCCAGCCCCGTCCGGGTTTACGTTTGCCAAAAGGGCAACCGCGAGCGGCCGGGTCACGCTCGAGCTAGTTTCGTTGGCACCGTGAGGTATCCACTAGCCCACCACAGAAAGTCGTGGTTTTCACAAGGGTGTTGTGGCGTTTTCGTCAAGGCCGCCTCTAGTAATAATACAGTAGTATTATTACTTTCAGCAGCGACAGTGACTAAAAACGGCACAGATGGGTGGTAATGAAAATTACCGTTTGGGTGTTGAATTGAGCACTTAGCCTCTTCCAGTGAAATACGAGAAGTATTAATCACTGGAATTAGCCTAATGGGCAATTCGACGAAATGGCGAGGTAATAAAATCACCGGACCAAAATTCCGAGAATGCCGGGTAGCCGAACAATGCCACTATAAAAGCGACCGTCCGGTACGACGGCTCAAACGGAACTCTCTACATTTTTGTATCCTAACTGTAGCATTTGTACGCCGTGACTCAACTGGTTCAGGTTCCCTACCGTGATGGATATATGGACTGAAATTTCACATACTGACCTACCAGGTCGTGCAAACGTTAAATCATAAGGCTTCTAACCGGTGGTATTCTTAAGTGTGTTATTTATACCCCAAATTATGTCAGGTATGGAATTGGAGTTGGCCGCAACGCACGCATCTACTATAGTTCGATTCGTTCGTTCAACCTGGCCATTAGCACGCGGACTAGCAATATGTTATTGAGATAGCTTAGGCAAAAAGCAGTCGGGAAATGTTAGTTTTAGTTCATAAAATTACAAAATTCAATTCTAAATTACATTCAAAGTTTTCAGTTGCAGTCAATCCTTTTTTTAACACCATGAAATGGTTAGGTAGCCGCCATGTTATTACGGCATACGGCTGTGTAAACTAAATAGTGTCTAGTGTCAACTGATCAGCGTATATAATATAGGCTTTTTTTACTTTTATTATTTTAGTAACCAACGTAATTTTTATTACTCTCTGACTCTTACATGGATCATTCTCATTTCGATCGTTTTCAGGGTGTTCCATTAAAAAAGTCCTACTTTCACAGAGAAATACAAAAAAATATTGGTAATATCCTATATCTGAGTGCTTTTTACATAATGTTCCAGTTTAATTATATCGAATATATTTACCGTTTTTTTTTAATAATCGTCACAGTTGTATTTTCTAAGAAACATGGCGTGTTCCATTCCAACTTTCGAACAAAAAAATTATCTAAATTCTGAATATTTAATGTTAGGATTAAATAAAGGCTTGTGTTACATTAAAAATAAAATTTTCTATATTTACATATAGTTTATGTTCATAAAAATCGCAAGGTTTTTTTTTTTTTTGAGGAGGACTTAAAGGTGGCGGTCTGAAGGACCATAGACAGCCTTACGCGGACTATTCGGCGAGCGCTTAGGGCTCTCAGCCGTGTTTGTTTGTGACGACTCACCGCTGAGGGCGCCCCAGTTGGGGCCCGAACCTCGGCTCAGGGCGTCGTCGGGGGACACAAAAAGTGGGACGGACTTCGCCTAAGCGATTTAGAGGAGTTTTAGGGGACGGTCGGACGGCGCACTTAATGAATTGCTTAACTGTGGGCAGATTGAGGTCTATGTGTAGATCTAGGTTACGCATGTACCACGGGGCGCCCGTGGCTTTGCGTATGAAGCGGTTTTGAACCACTTGGAGGCTATGGATCAGCTTGGGGGATGCCTGTGCGAACACAGTGCATGCATAGAGCATAATGGGGCGGATGCACGCGGTGTAAAGTCTGACCTTGCTTTTTAGGGCAAGTTTGGACTTTGAGTTTAGCATGAAGTGAAGGCGACTGGACACAAGGTAGGCGCGTGCACGAACCTTCCTTATGTGGTTGGAAAAGGACAAACGATCATCCAGGGTAACACCGAGATATTTAGCTTGCCTCTCCCAAGGGATCGGCTCGCCAAACATGGTGACTGGAGGGGGGAGAGTGGGAATGTATTTCTTGGCGGGACTGAAGAACAGCACCGCCTGACTCTTGGTGGGATAGCGCTCCTGTTATTCGGTAGTTGAAATGGCGATTCGACAAGAAGTCTCGTAGGATGGTCACGAGTCTGACTGGCACTCCGAGTTTGCGCAAGGATTTATTTAAAAAAATTTTTAAGTACGTGACCCGCGAGTCTTTCTCAGATTTTTTTTCGCTTACTCTGATCGCTCCTATTCGTAAACGGTGAGAGCTACCTATGTCTCTGTCCCGCGCATCGGTATCGCTAGTGCCGCTGCTGACGTCGTGTGGGTTGGACGCACTGCCAGAGGTTAGGTGTTCTTACGCGAAGAAAAGTACTATCATAGCCACGTTTTTATTCGGTACACTTCTCAGACACATGTCAGTAGTTTTTCAAGTTTATAACTATTGTAATTATTTGTCACTTTTTATGATGATTGCTCTTGGCATCCTTTAAATAATGTGCAATGCGCATTTAAGTTTTAATTGCTATTTTATTTATAATTATTTTTCAAAGTCATTATTCTCAAAAACGTGGGTTCAGAAACATGGCTGCCGTGGTTCCAGCTTACCATGTTTTATAGAAATTATTCACGTTTCTGAGAGAATCGTTAAAAGTGGGAGCCCACTGTTGGGACTGGGTTCATATTTATAAAATATTGGACTTATTGGCACGTATACAATTAAAAGGCATAATTGCGAAATGCATAACTTCTAAGTAATTTTCATTAGCTTTAGACGTATAATGTGTTTTAGTAAGGGTGTTCGGTTGCGAATGCCGATCGTTTATCACATATCTATACATCTTCTATATATATAAAAGGATAAGTCCTGACTGATCTATCAACGCCCAGCCTAAACCCTTAGACCTAGAAAGCTGATTTTTTTCCCAGGTGTTGTTTTTAAAACTTGACCGAGGAATAAGAACGGATTTTTCGAAATTCAACCCTTAAGGGGGTGAAAAAGGGGTTGAAAGTTTGTATGAAAGTCTGTCATTTTTGAAGCTAGAATCATGAAACTTTGTTTTTAGACTATCAATTAAAAATAAAGAAATACGTGTATCTACTTTATTTAAATTTATACCCCTGAGGGGGTGAAACGGGGGTTGAAAAATTGTGTAGAAGTCCGCAATTTTTTTAAGATAGAACCATGAAACTTTGTTTTTAGGCTAACAATTAAACACAAAGAAACACGTATTTTAGCGATTTATAAAATTCAACCCTTAAGGGGGTGAAAAAGGGGTTGAAAGTTTGTAGGGAAGTCGCATCATTTTTAAAGCTAGAACCATGAAACTTTGTTTTTAGACTAACAATTAAAAATAAAGAAACACGTGTATTACCGTTTTTTAAATTTCTGCCCCTGAGGGGGTGAAACGGGGTTGAAAGTTTGTATGGAAGTCGGCCATTTTTTGAAGCTAGAACCACGAAACTTTGTTTTTAGGCTAAAAATAAAAATAAAGAAACACGTGTTTTAGCGTTATCTAAAATTCTACCCTTAAGGGGGTGAAAAAAGGGTTGAAAGTTTGTACGGAAGTCCATGAAACTTTGTTTTTAGGCTAACAAATAAAAATAAAGAAATACCGTGTTTTAGCGTTTCCTATAATTCCACCTCTGAAGGGCTGAAACGGGGGTTCAAAGTTAGGAATTATTTCCGTTTCTTGGTATGAAAAATGAGAAGGACTGACTCATCAACGTCCAGTGTTAGAGACCTAGAAAGCTGACTTTTTTCACAGGTAATGTTTTTAAGATGTAGACGAGGATTAAGAAAGATTTTTTGAATTTCAATCTCAAAGGATACGCGGGTGAAACCGCGGGGCGAAAAGCTAGTTAAGTATAAATATGTGATAAACTCCAAGCGCCGGGGAAGCTGGTGAGCTGCTTTGGAAGGAGCTCACGACTCTGATCAATCTTATGCTCTCCGGCACGATGCCGTCATCGACGTCTTGTACGGAGCAAATGTATGTGCTCTGCGCAAGAGGGATGGTGATATTCGTCCCATTGCCGTGGGAACTACTTATCGTCGTATGGCAGCCAAGATTTGCTGTAAATTTTATAGTGAGGCCCTTTCGGAAAAATTTCAGCTAGGTTATGGCTCAAAGGGGGGCTGTGAGGCTGCCGTACACGCCTTGTCGACCTACCTAAATCATGGAAAAGGAGAAATCATCCTGAAGGTTGACATAAAGAATGCCTTCAACTCCGTCAATAGGGACACCTTGCTGGCAGAAGCTAAAAAAGAAACACCCCAATTTTTTTTGTTTTATTTGGCAGTGCTATATGCAACCATCAAAATTACTATATCAGGACAATCTTTTGGTATCAGCAGTAGGCTGTCAACAGGGTGACCCACTCGAACCAGTAATTTTCAGTTCAACCATCAAATTATTCGCCAGTTAAATTCCAAGTTTAATGTTTGGTATCTCGATGATGGAACTTTGGGACGCGATGTAGATACCGTATTCAATGACCTGTAATTTTTTATAAACGAATTCCACAAAATTGGCCTTGACCTAAATCTTTCAAAATGTGAACTTTATTTATCTGACACGACCGACAAATAAACGACACACACAAAATTTAACAGTATTTCCCCCCAATTAAAAATGATTGAAAAAAGTTATCTTCGCCTCCTAGGGTCTTCAATCTTAAAGAACACTTTCCCCTATTTTATCGAGGAAAAAATTAAAAATTTTAGTCATATTTCGGAAAGATTGTTAAAAATTAACATGCATTCGGCTATCACCATAATCAGGTACTGCTGTTTTGGCCCTAAATTTAACTACATATTGCGTGCATCTCATCTTTGGACACATTCACACCTATTAAAAAAAATTGTATAATTATCCGCCATACTTTAACATCCATTTTAAATGTGGCCTTGGACTACCTAGCTTGGACACAAGCTATCCGTATGGGAGGTCTGGGCGTCCCCAAAATTGCAAGTATAAGTTTACCGGCTTTTATATCCTCGGTCCATGGGACTGAAAATTTAACCAGGAAAATCCTAGCTTCCGCACTGGTTGACTTTGAGGTACCGTGCTTCGCTGAGGCTATAAGCGCTTGGAAAGCCACATGTCCGAATATTGACCTACCCACCAACCCATCTTCCCAGAGGCAGTGGGACGAACCGCTCAGCAAAGGTATACAAATTTTTTTTATCAACACGTCACCGTGTAATGCTGAGCGAGCGCGCCTACTGGCTGTGGGTTAGTGGGACTCGGGTTTATGGCTTCTAGCACTACCGTCATAGGAACTATGTTGGACGACGCTACTTTCCGCTTCGCTGCTTGTCTGCGTCTGGAAGCACCCTGCTGTTCTCCTCATCGCTGTTACTGCGGGGAAGCTGTCAGCAGCCTCGGGCACCACGGCTTGTCATGCAGTCGGAAGGCGGGCCGTATAGCGAGACATGCGAATTTAAATGACATTATCCGTCGTGCTCTTGTTGCCGTCGGCGTTCCAGCCATATTAGAGCCAAATGGGTTGGCACGCGACGATGGCAAGAGACCTGACGGAATGTCATTGTTTCCATGGAAGATGGGTAGGCCTCTAGTGTGGCCAACGTGTGTCGACACTCTTGCGCCATCTTCCTAGCACAGCGTGTCATGCCAGCGGTGCCGCTGCATCCGCTGAGAACCTCAAGCGGCGAAAATATAATAGCCTTATAGGTAATTACATTTTCGAGCCGTTTGGGGTTGACACCCTCGGGTCGTGGGGCCCGAGTGCTCATTTCCTATTTAAAGATATTTCAAAAAGATTGGTTGACGCTTCCCGTGACCAAAAGGCTGGCTTTTACTTTGGCCAAAGATTAGCATTGCCATTCAACGTGGCAATGCTGCCAGTTTTTTGGGAACGTTACCAGACGGCGATGCGGAGGAATTCTTCGACGCACTTTTAATGTTTATTTTAGGTAGTTTTTAGATTAGATTAGTTTTTTTTAATTGTAGTTATAATAATGTAAATACCTAATTATCTTTATTATTAAATATCAATGTATAGGTATGTACTTAATCTATAATATGTATCAGCCAGACTGGGCTGGGCATATATTTGTAATATCTACCTAACTAGGCAGTCACTACCTTCTTATATTAAAATTTATCATTGCTTTGGCTTATCTACGTGCGTGACTTACACTAAAGGAGATAATTTATACGTACTAATTAAATTATTGGAGAAATAAATAGTTGGAGTGTCAGAAACATGGCAAAAAAATTTGGGCTTCAATTTATTTCTATTAAAATGTAGTATATATTATATATTTTGCTATATATTTTGCAAAATATATTATTGTGTACTGTATTACTAGTTTCCCATGTAACAATATTATTAAATTTTTTGAAACAGTAAAATATATTTGACGAAATAAGATAAGCCACGTTTTTTTTTAAAGTATTCTCTCAGCAACATGACAGCAAATAGTGGGACTCGATAATCACCCAAACTACTGGTTAAAAAACTGGGCCTTTTGTAACATAATGTTTCAAATTGGGGAAACTATCATACCCAAGTTTTTCTAAAATAAAAAATTGCCATGTTTCTGACAGGAGAACGCGTTTCCAGGAGAAGGGTCGTTCTCACATATAAAAATGCTGTTTGATTGTTAAAAATTATCGGGAACAAAAATGTTTATATTGTAAAATTTACAATTTGTTAGCCAACTGACGTCACAACCGCCGGGTCCAGCGTTTTCGTCAAATTACGCGCGGAATAAGAAAATGTTAAATTAAATGCATTTTTATGGCTCTTATAGATTGAATATTTTTTTTTGTGTTTTTTAGTGGTTTATCAGTACTATATAGAATCTAATTGAGACAAAAATGAATGTAATTAATACCCGATAGCGCTCCGTGTGGTGGTGGAGGTGCGGGGAAAAAGGGTTAAGTGTCTATTTGGTAGGTAGTGAAACCATGACCAGCTACTTAGGACATAAGATGCATGCGACGAGAATTATTATTATTATCAGCGAAAATGTATTGAATGCGATCGAATCGACATCGCGCGACCTCTTGAAGGTTAATAAACAATGTTGTGATTTACCTGGTTTATACCAGTATAATATTAATGGAAATTAAAAATAAGCCTCATTTCTAATCACAATAAAATATAATCCTAAATATATCTCAATGATCAAAATCGATTTCGCCTTGAAACCTTAACAAACAATAAGACTGACTGACGGATTCACTTTTACAATAAATGTACTTAGCTGCCTCCAATTTACACTAAAGAGAAATTAATTACTGCTTACTGTGTTGTTGTTTTTATATAATATTATTTATATATGTATAAAATATAAAGGTATGTAGGTACATAGGTCAAGTAGGTATGTACTTAGGTTTATTCAATGTGGTAACACCATTTAATAGCAATTTATAAAGACAAGTTTATAAAGACTACATGCGACTACAGAAAAAAAAACCTAAAAAAAAAGACGTACCTGTCTTTTTTTTAGGATTTTTTTACTATTATTAGGTATGTCTATCTTTCTATCTATCTATAATATTATAAAGAGGGAAGATTTGTATGTATGTATGTAACGAATAAAAACTGCCCAGTAGTTTTTCATAAATTCTTTCACCATTTGAATGGTACATTATTCCAGATTAACAAAGGCTATATTTTTATACCGGGATAAGATAAGATCCCGTCAAGGATACTATCCGTCAGTCATGAAGAAACTACGAGGGTTTCTTATTTTACTACGAATCCCTAAAAAGTTACAACTATACAACATAAATATTTTATTATGAGCAATATAGAGTTATGCTGTCGTAGCATCTAGCTGTCCTCCGCAGTTTCACTCGCGTTCCCGTGGGATAAACTTGTGGGTCATAGGGGCTGTTCATAAAATACGTTCGCAAATAGGGGAAGGGGGGAATATTGCTTAGGATAAAGAGATATGACTAGGAGGAGGAGGGGGTCTAAAGAAATGTGACTTTCGCAGTTCATCTATTTTATTTATTATTATTTTTAGGGTTCCGTACAAAAAAAAAATGGAACCCTTATAGGATCACTCGTGCGTCTGTCTGTCCGGTCATGTCACAGACATTTGCTCCGAATCTACTGGACCAAATCAGGTGAAATTTGGTAGGATGGTGTAATTCTATGACCCAACCACAGATGTGCAAAGTAAATATTTTTTTTTTAAATAAGGTTCATTTCCTGGGGAAATTTACAAATTAATTTCAAATTAGGGAATTATAAAAAAAGTTTTGCAAAAATTACTGTCATAATAATATAGCAAATGAAAGAGCTCGTTATGAGGATCTCAAATATATTTTTGTTATTATTGTAAAATAAATAGTTTTGATTTTATTCATGACAGAAGACGAAAATTGACTATTTCCCTCTAATCTCCGAAACTACAAGGGCTAAAATTTTGAAAAAAAAAACATACAAAATATAGTTAATTACTTGTAGATTCCAGGAAAACCTATAAGAATTATATCAATTGAAAATAAAGTGTTAAACTCAATATAATACGTTCACTATCTTTGGCATTGTACGGAACTCTCGATAGAGAGTATTTCTGAAGTACGTAAAAGCATGTAAATATGTATTATTATCAATTACTAGCTGTCCCTCGCGGTTTTACCCGCGTTCCCATGGGATGTTATGTTTTCCCGGGATAAAAAGTATCCTTATTCCAGGATATAAACTATTTGTGTGCAAAGTTTTTTTTATTTAGGATAGCTTGTGTTTGATCGCAATCTCACCATGGTCATTGATGATGTGGCCGAAGGTGGTAAACACACAAAGCCTAGATGGGAAGTTTCATCACGATCGGCTTAGTAGTTTCGGTTTCGTTCATCGTTAATCCGCTACAAAAAAAAGTTAGCCTCGTTAAACGTTAATCGTTAATCCGTTAATATGTGTAAAATTGTATCTTTATATCGTTGCGTTAGTGAACTTATAAAACCTGTTGGTTTAGGTTCTGGAAGTTCTCCGTGGGAGTTAGACGCAGAGGTGCACGCAGAGACCTACAAACGTAGGTCCAGGATCCGGGCAACAGGAGAACGCCCGGACCCTGAGGAGGTAGAGGCCTCCCGTCGCATGACAGAGCGCCAACTGCGGGACCGGTGGAAAGCCCAGCTGGAGGTCGCCCCTTATGGTGTCCGTACCATAGGGGCGATCCTCCCGTCGCTGCACCACTGGTTAAAGAGGGCAGTCGGTGCTACGTCGTTCCGGCTCGTGCAGGTACTGACCGGGCATGGGTGCTTCGGTCACTACCTGCACAAAATCGGGAGGGAGCCTGACCCGCGGTGTCGTGAGTGCGGCGATCCCGACGACACCGCTCAGCACACCCTTGAGGTGTGCAGTCGTTGGGACGCGGAGCGTGGCCTCATGGCACGCACCATCCAGCGGGTGGACCTCTCGCTCCAGAGCGTTGTCTCTGCGATGCTCAGCAGCGAGAGACAACGCTGGGAGGCTGTGGTCGCCTTCTGCGAATATATCATTTCGCAGAAGGAGACCGCGGAGCGGGAGCGCGAGGAAAATCCCCTCGCGCATCCCCTCCGGCGCAGACGGCTCGGGTTGAGAAGGCGGCGGTTTGCCGCCCGACACAACCCATAGTGGCTGCAGGTGGAGTATGGGAGTCCTCTGCCTGCGGTGAAAAGCCACATAGCGGTCTGGGAGAGGGGCCAAGCGTGCTCGGCCATCTCCCCTTTGGCGCGGGAAGCCCCGGCAATGGCTGGGGCGCCGTCGGTGGACACCGTGGTCTATGCCTTCGCAGGTACCACGGTGTCCAACAAAACCGGCAAGAGGGCACGTCCGGGTGGTTTTTAGTGGGTAGCACTCCCTACTCCTCCTCACTCTGAGGAGGGAGAGGCGATGTGTAGTCCCACATAACCCTCCGCCACTCCCATGTGCGGAGGGTATGCGTAACGCATTTTCCACCTGGTCAACAAAAAAAAAAAAAAAAGGTTCTGGAAGTTAACAGGTTAGGACACTGCACAGTACACTTTTTCCATCTAACTAAATTACATTGTACTCTTCTTTATCAATTATCAACACGCAAATGATCACTGACAGTAATTTATTATAACAACAAACAAACAAACAAAACAGTCGTCACTCTAAACACCGGCGCTAAGTAATGAAATGATCAAACGAAACAAATCTCTCCGCAGTTTTCTTTCTCACTCGCACGCGCCGGCAAGTAGTTTTGTTTTTGTTTCACTCGCTGCCACGCGCCGCCCGGCATACGGCACTTGTCAGAGTTGTCAGTGCCCGGTGCCGTGTGGTAACTATTAGGCATGGGATTAACCATTAACGGACTTTTGCATATTAACGGAAGTTAACGTGTCCGTTAACATTTTTAAAAGTTAATCCGTTAATCAAAATGTTAACTTCGTTAATTAACGATTAACGAGTTAATGCCCAGCTATGATCATTACCTATTTTATTTGTCTCTTTTTCTATCCACTATCCATTATTCCGTCCACTTCAGATTTTAAATGTTACAAACACCCTATACTTTAGATGAATAAGTCTTACTGATTTTTAGAGTTATCAGGCCTAAACAACAAATTAAAGTAAAGACTTCACGCTCATATGTACCTACACCAGATTTCAGTTCACCCCGCAGTTAAAACTACAAAGTGAATTGCGCAATTTCGCAATCGCAATATTTCTACATCATTTATAGAATACACCTACATTACATTCCTTTCATATATTTAGTGCCAATAGAAAAACGGTTGTGACAAACGCACGTACAGATAGATGGACGGGATGAAGTTTTTTGCCATTTAGCTACAAATTATAAAAATGGAAGACGATGCAAAGTTTTTAAGCGAGGCATCCACATCGTCAACGTTGCCGATTAGATATACGTAATCTATATTATCTCTATAATTTTTATTAGGAATCAATATATCTACATATTATGTAGGTATATAAAATGTGTATGTACTCGTATATCGTTATAATAATTTAAATAAGGTACCAACTATTTGTTCGTAAAATAAGTTAACATAAAAAAAACTAAACCAAGACAAAAATGATAACTCAACTTTTTTTTAAAAAAAAGGGTACTTACCGCCTTCAATAAAACAACCCACTGAAAAGAACAAAATAATTTTAAACACTACCCCTACCCCTATCCTTATCCAGTCCCTATCCCGTCTCTGTTCCTACCTCGTAAAGCAAATTTCTGCCAAAAAGTAGTTAATACCTATTAATAAGAACTTAGTTTTTGAATATAAACACACCTACTTGGAGGACGTCCAAATGTAAATCAAAATATTAAATATTTTTCAGGTACTTCTATGACGCTTCTAACCTATAACGAAGAAATAGTAAAAATGATAGGATAATAACGGTAAATAAAATGGTAATAACGGTTTACCTACATACTTACATGAAATATCTACCTATCTAACAGGATGAGAAATTTAATTAGACATTACATAGTTCACAAAATCTTTCGATTTATAATACATTATAGCTACGGTAATTTTCCATGACATCAACAAGTACCTTTATCAAGCAACTAAAATTAGCAACATAACCTAAAAGCAGCACTGTTAAAAAATATTATATTTTACGAGCATTAGGTACTCATAGAAGCGTGTTAATATATTAATGATATACATTATAAATACCTGATAGTAATTATTGCCAAAGGAGGGTGTTCAGTGGCAGTTCTTAGTCGTGCGAGTAACATACAGTCCGTTGAAGCACGTATCGCGTGCGCATCGGTGTCAATCTGTCCTTAAATAAAAAATAAAATAACTTTTACAGCCTTAAAATCAATATAAAGGCTAATTGATGAAAACTATGTGAAAATTATTTAATTCAAGTAAATTATTGGCTAATTTAGAATTTAAATCTAATAATTACTGCAAAGTGATTTTCAAAATGGGAACTAAAAAAGCAAAAAGTGAAATAAAAACACCGAACAATATGGCAAAAAAAAAAGTGCCCGGATGGTTTTCGAGGTTCTTATTCTGTTGGATGTTTCCTTTGTTCTGGAATGGAAACAAAAGAGACCTTGAGGAGTACGATTTGGTGCCTGCGAAGAAACTTTACGATTCTAAACTTGTAAGCGACCAGCTTGAAAGGTATAATATTTGAATAAAATTAATATATTAAATTGTATTATTATTATACATTGGCAATAAAAAACCTGAATCTATACACCAAATAGTCGTTAGTATTTTTAATAATTCCGTTTGCTTTTTCGCTCTAATTGCGTAATGTATAGAAATGTAATCTGTTGTCATAAAGATTGCTTCAGAATGTTTGGCCTAGCATTTTCGTCGCATTGAAAAATAGGTATTGATTATTGAGGAGATAATTTAGGTTCTGCTTGTAATTTAAGCAGCGTAGGACTACTTAAATTAGAACCTAGATTCTCTGATTTTTAATACTTATATTTACCTTCATTAGTTACGTTAGTTTGATCATAATCTTACCGTGGTGCCTAAGTGCTGGTGTGCTCATAGGTGGCCTAATTCGAAATAGGCTCTCAAGTGAGTGTACCATTTACGTATAAATATTACATTCCTAATTATATTAAATAGGCCTTCACAGGCACTTATAGATTGTAATGCACGACTCGGAAGGTTGCTATTGCTGAAAAGAGATTAAAAAATGTCGAAAAAATAAAAAACAAAAACCGACTTCAAAACTGTAACCTATACCTATGTACAAACATAAACTAAAAAGTAAAGAATAATATTATAATTTCAAAGCAAGAGCCTTAAAGGACAATCAACAAAATTATTGATATTTATATATCTATTTAATTTAAAACAGTTCTTTTTGGAGTCGGTGCCAGCCAAGAAAAGGACAGTTTTGAAAGGACACGAAGTGTTCATACGAGAAAACGTCTTATTACGACACCTCTCCTTACGGTAATGTTCCTTAGGTCTGCGCCGTCGCTCCCCTACTTTTCGAAAGTTTGTTACAAAGGCAGAATTAAACTGTCCTTCTTGGCTGGCACCGACTCCAAAAAGAACTGTTTATAAATATTAAATAGATATATAAATATCAATAATTTTGTTGATTGTCCTTTAAGGCTCTTGCTTTGAAATTATAATATTATTCTTTACTTTTTAGTTTATGTTTGTACATAGGTATAGGTTACAGTTTTGAAGTCGGTTTTTGTTTTTTATTTTTAAAAATAATTTTATGTTTTAATTTTTAAAGTTTATTCCTTATTATATGTTATCCTAGGCAAAACTAGTTTGTCCTGAAATCGGGTCTGGCCGGTAAAATATATATAATATATAACTAGCGGGCCCGGCAGACGTCGTCCTGCCCTGAAATTAAAACAAATCTTGGAACTCGATTCCAGCGCCACCTACCGGGTCCAATTGTATTTTAAAACCATCGAAGAACCCATTGAAGTATACACACGAAATTTCATCCAAATCCAAAAAGTCATGCTCAACTACTCAGTTTGATTCACTAAGGTTTATCAAACGAGATATTTTTTTTTTCGTTTTTGTTGATTTTCTCAAAAAGTGCTTAATCAATTTCGACAAAATTTAAATGGGACCACCTCTGAAGTATGATCTACCAAACAAAAAAAGAATCATCAAAATCTATTCATAATTGGCAGAGAAATCGAGTAACAAACATACAAAAAAAAAAAAAAAAACATACAGACGAATTGAGAACCTCCTCCTTTTTTTTGAAGTCGGTTAAAAAAGGAAAAAAATTATAAACGTCGTTGGTAGATTTTCCATTAACTTGGTATAGTGAGGTTCATTCAAGACTTAAGCCATGTATTTACTGAGAAACAATTGTTTATAAACACTGTTTCAGAATAATCTACGTGTCTCTGAAACAAATAAATATGTTTCTGAAACATTTGAAATTGTTGTGGTAAACACTACGTGTTTCTAACATGTTTCTGTGCTCCCCGATGGAATTGGAGAGCACTGAAACAAATCAGTTTCGCAACAGCTGTAAACAAGTGTGGGTGGATGTTTCAGTTGTTTATAAACATGGCAGAAGTGTGGGACGACAATAGCATTTTTAAATTAATATAATTATTTCAAACGAAGCCGATATTATGGAATACCTCCTCATGCAACCTATTTGAAACAACTTAGATGTGGACGGCCAAGACCCCGAAACATTGTTTCTGTAAACATTTACGTTTTGTTCCAGAAACATTGTATCTGAAACATGTTTCTCACTGAATACATGGCTTTAGCATTTACAAGAGTACAAAATTACTAGGTATATAACCGAGGTATTTTGATGAAGAGGGTTCCCTTTTGCATCACAATGTTGTTTTTTTTTCATAATAATTATATCTGGATAGTGGATAATTTCCAGCATGGTTAATTCATTGAAAGCTCATGCTTATTTTTAGATTCGAAACCACGACTTTAGTCGACTATCAGAGCAGATAATGAACCTCAAATAAAAATGTATTAGAAGCACCACATAAAATTTCGAATAATACCTATACATACATAGTATATGTCGGACAAAAAAAGCTGTAAAGGTAGTATTAACCTACCTATTAACGTTTTCATTGGTAATATAATTAATGGTAATAATTTATCTTGTCTTCGTCACTGATTATTCTAAATTTACAAAGTAACGTTGGTAATAAATGCATTTTTTTGTGCTAATTTGTGATTTGTTTTCTTAGGCACCATTCTCTCTTAAATATTACTTGTTCTAATTGTATTCAATCGAAAATTCTATGGTTAATTTAATGCCATACGATGCTAACTCACGTCACATCAGAATATCAGAATATTTCACACAATTTCTTCTATCAATCTATAGAATAGTGAGTGAAGTAAAATTTTACTTTTTTTTTTTTTTTTTACTGGATCAAAAACATTTTATTTACAACAAATGTACAAAATATACAAGCAAATGTACAATTATAATATATAAAAAACTTCTTCGAGGCTGCCGCTGCCGCCGATCGGCAAGGTTCCCAGAAGGCTGGCAGCGTTTCCTCTTTGGATGGCCAAGCTGATGCGTTGGCGGAAAAACGGACCCATGGTCTCAACCGCAAAAGGCATAAATTGATAATTTGGACCAATACAGGCATACTTTTTGAATTTTGAATTTTCCGCACCTTTCGCAGCCGCTCCCGCGGCTTTACAAGTCACCGGTAAGTGAGATGACGCAAGTGTATCGACACAAGTGGCATCCCAAACCAACGGCTTGCCGACACTCCACGGGATCAAAGTCATACCATCCGGCCTCTTGCCGTCGCCACGCGAAATACCGACTGGTTCGAGTACAGAAGGCACGCCGGCGACAACAAGAGCCCTACGGATAATATCATTAAGAGCCACGTGGCGTGAAATACGACCGGCGCTTTGAGAACACGAAAGCCCATGATGGCCGAGCTCATTGACAAGATCCCCACAGCGGCAGCGATGAGGATGATTGGACCTGGAACCAAGACGAAGACAAATGCACAAGCTTAATGTTATGCGGTCTAACAAAGTCCCGATATTACTAGATGGAATGGCTTGCAACCAGTGACCTGATTCACTCTGAGAGACAGCTAACAAACGTGCCCGGTCCGAATCAGTAGAAAAATCAGAATATAAAATTTGCCAAGTTAAATTTTACTTATGTTCCCGAGAAAGTTTATGATAAAAATTAACCTATATAATATGTGTGTGATCTTTCTAAGTACTTTCTACCTACCTGTATAAAGTACCTACTAGGTACTATGTTTGATTCGCACCACGGGTGAAATTTATATACCTTTTTTTATACCATGACAACCAGGCAGGCGGGTCACCTGATATATGTGAATACCGTCGCCTATAGACATTGCCAGCGGAGTTGCCAATGTGTTGTACACCTTTTTAAAATGCCTTGAAGACAACTACCGTAACACACCAACAGGTACTTGGCGACAGAATCAACTTGAGGATGGTAGCCAGCCAGCGAATGGTTCACCGTGCATGCTGTGTTTTCCTCACGATGTATTCCTTCACTGAAAGCTCGAGCTCATTGTAGGATTTGAACTCACGACCTTTGCTGCAGTATCCGACATCTCTACCACTGAGCTATCATCGCCTTAAATTGGGCGTTCTTCGCATGCCACGAGTGGTTTTTTTGGTTACAGGTTGTTTTCGCTAGGCAACAGGTTAAATCTGTGATATCTTCTAAGATATCTGAAAAAATGTTTAATTATAGTGACCGTTTCTAAATTCACTGCGTGGCTTGGATAAGTAAGCGGAGAAACAGACCGACGAAAACAGCGACTTTGCTTCATACTATTTAGTGATAGCTAAATTGATTAAAGTAAATACGTAACATATCTGTAAATCTGTTAATTAGCATTTTTTATTGTTACAGTGACCCTTTGAACATTTGTTTTTCATTATACTCTATTAACACTTATTTGATCAATTGGCTTAAGCACAAGTAAGTAGGTAGTGCCCTCTAGAAGGCCTCTATTATTATACTTATGTTTGTATGATGACCCTTTTCTACAATAATATTTTTTTGTGGATTTTGTCTGCGTCAGTACATTTTAGTACAAAATTAACAAAACAGGCTTACATATTATATGTAGTTTAAACTAAAAGAAATTTTACCATTGTGAATATTTGCGTGGGTGGATGTTTGTTACTCACGCCATAATGGCTGAACGGATTAAACATAGAATATTTATTGTCCCGAGAAAACTATTATATCCCTCGGGAATGTAGTAGTCCCTAATAAATTACATTAAACTAACTTCAGAAATAACTAATGACCAGTGCTGTTATCAGCAACATTGAAATTATCACGTTTTCTACTTCAGGAAAAATGTTTACGGTGTATCTGCATCGATTTTTGCTGATATGGAATTTTATGCTTTATTTTGTCACGACTACTAACTAAATTATAGATAGAGTCCAATAGATGAGCTTGTTGCAAAATCATCTTCACAAAATAATACAGTATGCATTTATCTACGAGCTTAAAATATGCTTATAGAATTTAATGTTCAAATAAAAATTATGAGAAACCATTGACTAAAAATTACAAACCGACCCAGGAAACAGTACCACATTTTGTAGAAAGCGAGATAAAGATATCTATACTAAAACTAAAAGCAGGAAAGAGCCCAGGAACTGACAGAGTGACAAACGAAATGATAAAAGCTGCTAAAGAGAAGTTAATAAAACCACTCACTAAGCTCTTTAACCGTATTTTAATAACAAAAAAAACTACCAGAAACATGGATATGCTCAGAAATTGTTCTACTCTATAAAAAGGGAGACCCCAAGCGTATAACTAATTACAGACCTATCAGTCTTATACCCTGTCTGAATAAAGTATTCGCATCGACCCTACTACGACGAGTGACAACAAGCGGGATTCATGAAAAATTTCTCTACCAATGACCACAAACACTTAAAGTAATAATAGAACGTTTTATGGAATATGATCTCCCCTTATACGTTGCTTTTATGGACTACTCGAAAGCTTTCGACTCAATTTCACATGACTCTATATGGCGGACTTTAAACCAGCAAGGCTAGACCAAACATACATAGAGCTTATCAAAGCGATTTACATGAGAAGCACATCAAGAGTACGCTTAGACACAAAAGGACCAACATTTCAAGTCGAGAGGGGGGTAAAGCAAGGCGATCCGCTTTCCCCAAAGCTTTTCATCGCAGTCCTAGAATCTGTATTCCAAAACATCGATTGCAGTGAAATGGGAATAAAAATCAATGGCAAGTACCTCTCACACCTCAGGTTTGCGGATGGCATAGTCCTGTCGGAAGATCCGTACAAACTGAATCAAATGATAAGAGTCCCTTGGTTATCAAAGCGAGCTACAAATCAATTGGGACAAAACGGAAATAATTACTAATCGTAAATAAATACCTATATCCATACAGTCCAAACCTATAGAATATGTCACAGACTATATTTACCTAGGGAATCTAATTTCAATAAAATCCTGTACAGAAAAAGAAATAGATAGCAGAATAAAGAATACGTGGAACAAATACTGGGCTATGAAGGAAATTTTCATAGGTAGGCATAAAATAAAAACGAAAGCGATGAACATCTGCCTAACACGCCGGTTCTTAGGTTCAAAGAAACTTTATTTCTCAAAAGAACAGAGTTCACTTAAATGAGAATTTTCAATCTATCTTTTGAATATTTTAAATACACGTCCAATAATTAATCACTATGTTAAAAAAATAACAATGCAAAAAATAAGTTGAAAACCAAACAAATTACTTAAACAGTTTTCAGAAAGAAATAAAAATGAAAAGAAAACATTCAAAGTATTAAAAAACGAAGGTTGATAGCGAGCTTAGACATCCAAATTAAAAAAGATTAAACAAAACTTCAGGTTTACATCCTCATAATAATATTTATAAATAATATTATCAACTACATAATATTATTTATAAATAAGCTCAAATGTGTTTGAAAATTAATTAAATAAAATGTATGTAGCTACCTACATACATTTTATTTAATCAGTTCTTGCCTACGCATGCTAAACATGGTCTCTCAAAAAACACTCTTAAATAAAATAAGAACTTGTCAAAGGGGAATAGAACGGAGTTACATGAACATCAAATTGAAAGATAGAGTCAAAAGTACACTAATAAGAAAAAGAACTAAGGCGAGAGATGCGGTCAAACAGGTCCTGACATTAAAATGGGAATGGGCAGGTCATATTCAGCGAGCTAGGGATGAAAGATGGTCACAAATCATCACAAATACCAGTACCAGTACCCACACATACCATACACAAAAAAAGAAGAAAGGGTAGACCATTCAAAAGATTGAGTTACGACGTCGTAGAAATAGCCGGAAACTTATGGCCCAGACGGGCAAACGATAGAGTCACCTGGAACAGTTTGGAGGAGGCTTTCACCGCAAAAGGCGGCCCTTACAGTTAACAATACTAACCTTAATTAAGAACAAACTAACATTAGTAACAAATAATTAAATATTGGTTTACTTATGTAAGGGATTAAACAAAGCGAATAAATAAATAAATTAAAATAATAAAATCAATGGGGAATATGCTAGTGACTTCAAAATTACGATTTTTTTTATATAATTCATGTTGTTTCAAATAATTTTATTATATTTTTTTTTGTATAATGGTTGTGTTTTGGATGTGTTATACCTTTTTTTGGTAATGTAATAACCCGTACAAACGAAATATAATACGTGCATATTCCCCATTGCATCCTACATTTGACCATGTCAATGAAGAAGAGGCACACAGTTTCCAGATACCGTCTGGAATCTGGATGCCTCATCTCCACCTACTATTTTCACTTGTATCTGTAATTAAAATAAATAGGTACCTAATACCTTCACTTCGGCTTCAAATTTGTTTTTATCCAACCTCGTTATGACTGTAATAAAAGGGTGCAAAAGTCACGCGAATTTGGGACATTTCTAATATTTCCTGTCGTTTTACCGAGGGGATTGAATGAGAACTGTTTCCTTTATTATTTTGCATCCTTTTCTGTATTTGCTAACTGGATATAAATTTTGATAAAAATTAGGGCCGTGCGTATAACAACAGTTACGTTTGACCTTAAAATTTCATATGATTGGATAAAGATGCAAAGCATGGAGTTGTTTTTAACCCCTAACAGCTTTTTGATAACTTTTTGGTCCCCAAATTAAAACTATCATAGTGAACAGTTTACGAAAGATATCCCCAATAAATTCTGTGAGCAAGATTAGACATTTTTTGTATGTTTGTTTTTATGTATTTTTTATATTTGCAGAAATTGGCTTAAAGAACAGGCAGCAGCAAGATCAGCTGGACGAGAACCATTGTTAATAAGAGCACTCTACAAGTCATTTTTTTGGTCTTACTTACCTGGTGGAATTATGCAGCTCATTAATGTTATTCTAAGGTATGCAAATATTTCCATTGGTGTATTCAAAGTTTGTGATGTGATTTTGAGTAGTTAGAGGCGTGTAAAGGGAAACACTTATACGACATGTACTGTCTTATTTTATTCTTCTTTTTACGTTAGGCATGTCAAAGATTGGGGGTTAGTTTGAAGTCTATGATTAGGGTATATACCTAGAGACGGTAATGAAATACCCTATATTTGTTCCATGCTGGAATCTTTACTGCTGAAATATTTTTTTATGGACATTATCTTTTAATATTTTGATTAACAAGATTAGCCAGATTTTGCTTACCTATATAATACTTAGGTGATTATGATTCTTTTAGCAGAAAATACAGCGTGATTCGTTGATTGAACAATTGGGTTCATAATCTGTGATAATTTTACTAGCTGACAAAGACTTAATTTAATTTTATAAGTTGTTTAATACATAGAAAATGAGTGAGGAAATCGAAACAACTTTTTCTACAGAACGGGATCTCCACTACTCTTCGCCGAGCTACTGCTATACTGGTCGCCAGAATCTAATATGTCAAAAGAGGTTGCAGGATTCTATGCTATAGCGATGATCTTAACCAATTGGGTAGCAGCATTCTTCAATCACCACGGAGCTCTATATTGTCAGCAATATGGAATGAAATTACGTGTTGCTACAAGCTCAGTAATGTTCAGAAAGGTAATTTGTTTTTGCAAAACGATGATTTTACCAAAAACCGGTCATGTGCGAGTCGGACTCGCGCACCGAGAGTTCCGTACAAAATTGTAGATATGTAAATAGTTCGTTCATCATGGTAATGGAGTCTCGAGGATTTTTACAAGTTTTCGCGAAAATATAAATTTGCCCATATCTTTTTATCGTATTGACTCAGGACCATTTTTATACACCTAATATAGGGACTACAGACCTCAGTATCTGGTATAAATTTCAACTTGCTAGGTCCACCCATTCCTGAGAAAATCGGTGGTGACACACGGACAGACAGACGGACAAGAGAGTGATCTTATAAGGGTTTCTTTTTTACCTATGGAGGTGCGGAACCCTAAAAACAATATTAATTTCGTTCTTTGGATAAAAGAACAAAATTATAATAACAACAACAAATAAGAAGAAAATTAACAAAACATGTCGTAAAATGTCCACTAAAAATGTACAGCGGTTCTCCCTCGATGACGAATGACGGAACATGACAGTTTTCATGGATTTTTGGCCTGATGTGCGGCAGTGCGTCATAACAACGAAACAATACTCAAAGACGCTGCAGTGACGTGCATCAATGCGTCAGCCGTTGGTGATGCAGTGTGCAATTCAGCACAATTTGTCTTGGGCGGGAATCAAACCCACGACTTGGGACTTGGCAGTCAGCGTACTATTTAGATGGGCGTGGTTTATGATATCAAAAAGAATTTATGTAGCAGACTATCTCAATCCATATAACTGATCGATTTCCCGTTACATTTACAAGACACTTGAAAACTAAATATTATTTCTAGATAATGAGAATGGACAATGGTTCTCTCGGAGAAACCACGGCCGGTAAAGTTGTGAATTTGCTATCAAACGACCTTCAGCGATTCGACATGGCGTTCATGTTCTTACATTATATTTGGATTATTCCACTGCAATTGGCGGCTGTCTGCTACCTAGGATACTTGCAGGCTGGGTTTGCAGCTCTCATCGGTTTAGCTGCTTTGACTTTAATTGCCCTGCCAGCTCAAGGTAATTTACATTCCCTTTATTTGAAACTAGCTGTCCCCCGCGGTTTCACCTGCGTTCCCGTGGGATCTTATCTTTTCTCGGAATAAAAAGTATCTCATGTTTTATTCCAGGATATGAACTACCTCTGTACTAAGTTTCATCAAAATCCGTTCAGCTGATTTTGCGTGAAAGAGTAACAGACATCTTCACACACATCCAAACATACTTTCACATTTATAATATTAAGTGGGATAGGATTAGTGGGATAATAACAATGTACTTTTTCTCGTCCATGACTCGAATAAACAGGTACCGTTTATTCGAGTCATGGACGAGAAAAAGTATAATATTATTTTTTATATTTATTATTAATATAGATAAAAAGCAAATACTTCAAAGGCGATATAATTAAAATGATGTAAGTATAGTTGTTAGGAGATTATCTAGTCCTTTAATCAACAATTCAAAGTCATCAAAAATATATTTTATCACAAGTTTAATAGAATCATCTGTAATATGTATTTTACTCACAACATATTATGTTACAAGTACGTTGGTAGTAGATACTCATAACAACAAGTACATAGTCCATTTTTTTACACATTGAATGGATTATAGTGACTTACAAATTAATACAGTTAAGGGATTGAATTAAAACAACGAGTTATTACGCAAAATTATAGTCATAAAATAAATATCGTTGCACTTATAGTTAGATATTACATTGAACAAGAATTTATTAATTGAGACATACATACATATAAATTTTGTAAACTGCTTGAACACGAGAAACTCATAATAATAAAAAGATAAAGAAAAGAAACCTAATCCTCAGATTGTGTAATAATATGATGACACTATTCATAATAAGAAAACTAGTTTGTTATTTACGAGGATGCGTAACTTTGTTGTAAATGATCCTAACCATGAAAAATAATTCCATGTGTTTTTCATAGGCAAAGATAACTAAGTTTTCATTGTTATGGTTTTGCTTAAACCAATAGGTGGTCTTGGACAAATAATTGGAAAGGTACGGTTCCGAACAGCCGAAAAAACAGACGAGAGAATAAAGGTCATGAGTGAAGTTATCAATGGAATACAAGTAAGTACTGAACGTGGATATGTGACGTCGTGTCTATACATTTTAATTCTGGTATTGTAAATTAATATATGTAGACCTTGAATCGGTCACTCTAATCAGGTCGTTGGATGTCGCAGATGTAAGTTTTAATACAATGTCGTTAAAAAAAGAGCTATAAAAATAATAAATATTTTTTTACCATTAATAATAATCATTTTTATTAGTCAATGCATCATTTATTGCATAAATATTTACATTAAAAAATAAAAAAAAGTCTTGGCAAAAAGTACACAAATAAATTTCGATTTTACTAATACTAAGGTGGTTTGATTTAATATTAATACTAATATGGCAATCAACGACGTGCGTGATGATATTACTTACTTTAAAAGACAGATAATCTACATAAGAATAAGATAACAAAAGATTTAAAGTCGTCATTAACCTAGATATTTATAACGTTACTTTATTTACTCTACTTGCTAGAGCTACGCTAGATTGTAAATTATAATTGATATATGATTATACCTACTTACTTATGTCCCACTTATTTATGCTCAACTACCTGAGCATAAATCAAAAATAAAATATCTTCCAGGTAATAAAAATGTATGCATGGGAGATACCTTTCCAAAAAGTGGTTGGAAAGAAGCGATGGGATGAACTCAAAGAAGTCAGAGTGGCCACTATTTTGAGAACAATATTCATCGGTTTTATGATTTTCACTGAAAGGGCGGCACTTTTTATTACTATTCTAACATTCATATTATTTGGAAATTCGATGACTGCAAATGTGGTATGTACCTTTTGACAATCTTAAAAATATTGTTAGATCATATTAGGTATTGATTATTCACCAATTGGCTCGTCCACGTTTTGGTGTGTTATGTAATGTACTCAGAAAGAAGTAAAGTTTGTATTAAATGAAGTATTTTCCGAAAGTATTGATTCGACCTTATTGCTATAGACTACTTTACATCTAGACAATAAGAGATTCCTCCTGTGTGTTCATGGGGCGAAAGCTTAAAATTAAGAAAAAAATAATTAAAACTAAGTGGGTAACTTTCTTTCTGTAAAAAATACGACAATTACGAGTACGATAACAATTTTTGACTACATCATTAACGTACATGGTGGTCGAGAGTTATAAGAAAGAACCACATAAGAAGCAGGAACTAGCCGACATATGTTCAAATCCATATAAATCCATAAATATTTTTCATTCCATCTATATTCACTAAATACTGACAGAGACATCTGTATTCACTTAAACAAACTAGATTAGATATGTTTGTACGAAGATGTTCTTATATTGTGGTGTTGATGGCACTTTGACAAATATAATAAAAAAATTGCATCTCAGCTCCGACGCGCGACTGGAGTTTTTTTTTTAAATACATACTTAAATAGATAATTACCTACACCCAGTCACAGGACAAACAGACATCTTCATACACACATGTCTGTCCTGGATGGGAATCGAACCCACGACCGTCACACAAAGCTACGGACGTTTTTTGCCGGCTAGGGTACCCCTCCGCAACGCCCCATAAGGAACTTTGTTCCAAAAAAAGAAAATGATTCCAGTTAATAGTTTTTATTCTAGATCTACCCACTGCAGCAGTTTATGAGTGCAGCACAAATAAATATAACGCTGATTTTGCCTCTAGTGCTGGCCTTCACAGCGGAGCTCTTTGTCTCGATTAAGAGAGTTCAAGAATTTCTATCACTGCGTTAGTATATTGAAAATATTATTAACAAAATTACTTGTTAATTACCTACATAAGGAGTTAGAAAATTCATAGACTACTTTTTATTTAGGTAAGGATCTATTTCTGTACCATATTTCATTAAAATCCGTTGAGTCGGTTCGGAGCTGAATGGTAACAAACACAGACACAAACTTTTGCATTTATAATATTAGTTGGATATCTATATATATATATAAAAGGATAAGTCCTGACTGATCTATCAACGCCCAGCCTAAACCCTTAGACCTAGAAAGCTGTTCTTTTTCAGGTGTTGTTTTTAAAACTTGACCGAGGAATAAGAACGGATTTTTAACCTTTAAGGGGGTGAAAAAGGGGTTGAAAGTTTGTATGAAAGTCGGTCATTTTTTAAGCTAGAATCATGAAACTTTGTTTTTAGACTATCAATTAAAAATAAAGAAACATATGTATCAGCGTTATTTAAATTTATACCCCTGAGGGGGTGAAACGGGGGTTGAAAGTTTGTATGGAAGTCCGCGATTTTTTTAAGCTAGAACCATGAAACTTTGTTTTTAGGCTAATAATTAAAAATAAAGAAACACGTATTTTAGCGTTATCTAAAATTCAACCCTTAAGGGCGTGAAAAAGGGGTTGAAAGTTTGTACGGAAGTCGCATCATTTTTGAAGCTAGAATCATGAAACTTTGTTTTTAAACTAACAATTAAAAATAAAGAAACAATGTATTAGCGTTTTTTAAATTTCTACCCCTGAGGGGGTGAAACGGGGGTTGAAAGTTTGTATGGAAGTCCGCCATTTTTTGAAGCTAGAACCATGAAACTTTGTTTTTAGGCTAACAAATAAAAATAAAGAAACACGTGTTTAAGTGTTTTCTAAATTCAACCCTTAAGGGGGTGAAAAAGGGGTTGAAAGTTTGTACGGAAGTCCATCATTTTTGAAGCTAGAACCATGAAACTTTGTTTTTAGGCTAACAAATAAAAGTAAAGAAATACGTGTTTTGGCGTTTCCTATAATTCCACCTCTGAAGGGGTGAAACGGGGGTTGAAAGTTCAGAGTTATTTCCGTTTCTTGGTATGAAAAAGAAAGACCTAGAAAGCTGTTTTTTTTTCACAGGTAATGTTTTAAAGATGTAGACGAGGATTAAGAAAGATTTTTTGAAATTCAATATCAAAGGATACGCGGGTGAAACCGCGGGGCGGAAAGCTAGTAGGATTATAAACAAGTCAATGCACTAAATATAGATGCGGCGTACAACATGCACAATATTTGTACCTTTAGTTATAAGTGCCTACTATAACATTCACGTGAAATTCTCGGGTTTTAATTGTTTATAAGTTCAAACGGACATTACATTGCCCAATTCAAGCTGCATCCTTGTTTTCAGCCATATTTAGAAACCCTCATAAAAAGTAACAGCCGCTGCACGTTCGCTCGTATAAATAGATAAGTGGGCACCTTTTCAATCTGATTGTTTTTCCGTCTCTTAAGGAACTGCGCTTCGGTTATTGTTTTTTGAATCTGAAGGTTCTTTTCATGACCCAGATATGAATTTCAGTGAAGAATGTATATGCATAACGTTGCGCAATATCGGCGTAGAGAATAGGCTAACGTTGCCAATACATTTTTTTTGTTTATAGAAGATAGACCCGACTTGCTCATGAACCCTGTTTCGGATTCGAAGGCGACTTTGTTCCGCAACATGTCAAGCAGCTTCACTGAAGCCGATATAAGCGTCCGACCGCTCTCTTATCACCGTAAATCTGACGCCTCTATAAAGAGCCCTGTCGTTAATGGTAAGTATGCCAATATTCATAGCAATGTGTGAAATAAAAAAAAAACGTATTATCCTGATATTACAAAGAGGTAAAAGTAGGTAAATATTTCATAACATGTGATACACATTGTTATCGTGCGTGATATATTATACATACTAGACGAGTGTTTGTTTGTCGCTTGATATTTTATCGATTTATGGTTCAATGCACGATATTCCTGAGCTTTTGTACAATAAAAATTGTTTACTTACTGCTTACATTTAGGTACATTCAATATACCTTTAAGATATAAATATAAATTATACTCTAATATAATATTAGAGACGTAATTTTATACATGATAGGCTCTTTGGTGAGGACTATAGATACCCTGACTAACGACGCCGCAGGTCATGGGTTTGATTCCCACTCAGTACGAACATTTGTTGCATGAATGTCTTTTGCAATTAGTACCTATCTATTAATCACGATCTACCCGAATATGTTTTAATTTTAATTATTTTAATCATCATAAAATTCAATTAGAGAGAGCGAGGTTAAAGTACTCATTCTAATGTAGATACAAGAGTGGTTTAATACTCAAAGCGTACAAATAATATTTTTAGTATTGGACCAAACATGAAATTGATTTCATACGCTTTTTGGTTCCTACCTACTCTCAGACCTGAAAGTGTATTTTGGTGTGAAAAAAATTGTCAAGTATTTTTTAAGAAGGTTATTGAAATTTAAATAAAATATGACTATTGATTGATTGACTTCATTTAACGTCCAGGTAACATGAGACCAATGAAAAAAAGATTGCGCAGTTACTCACAAGCAGATGACACAGCAGTGGAGCTACGCAATGTATCTGCCAGTTGGACTGGGGACCCTAATTTCTTAGCTCTTAAGAACATTTCTACGCGTCTAAGGAAAGGCAAGCTTTGTGCCATCATTGGTTCTGTCGGCTCTGGAAAGGTACGAAAGTGAAATATAGAATAACTTAATCTCAGTTTATAACTTAAGACTTAGAACTTTGGTTGATGCATTTGGTTACATATTTTATTAAATCCCTAGCTCGAGCTTTCTGTGCAGGAAAATATCATCAGGAAAACAGCACAGTGGTAGAGTAGGGTACTTACGTACTCAAGTTGAGAATCTGTCGCCGAGCACTTATCGGTGTGTTCCAACAGCTGCACTTGAGAACCAGTTTCTTATTAGACTTTGTGTGCTTACCACCTACGGTCACTACCCAAAAATACTGATTGCTGATAGAGCTTTGAGCAAAAAAGGTACTTTTTAACCTGAAAAAAAAGATAGATCTCACGAAAGCTAGTAAACTAGTCTTACATAAAATATTTTGTAGAGTATAAATTTGACTATAAATGGAGGTACAAAATAGTAAAAATAAGTTTATTCCAAAAATATTTACCTACTTAGGTAACGTCATTTATTGCTACTAATAAAAGTTCTAATAGATCACTCACTAGTGAAATGAGACTGCAGATTAGGACTGTATTATAATACCTACAGCTATTACAATGACTCAGTCTGATTGCTTTTTTAGACCAGTAAGTACATCGATTTTCACATTTTACTTATTACATTTTATTCATTTGGCGTTGGTACGTGCAAAATGAGATAGCCCAGTTCGAATAAAGTATCTACATGATTAGTATGACGTTATAAATTTAATTTAAAACAACTGTTTTAATATATTGTTATGTATTACAGCACATTTAACTTGCTGCTTGCGTATACGTACTTTATTTCCGTTAGCATAGCATTATGAATAGTAATGCTTTGCCGACTTATTTTGATCAATTGAAATTATTTTACAAAATGTTAATAAAAGCATTTCTTGCGTGAGAGAATGAGCACATTTATTTTCGCAGTGAACATATTTTTAGAATGGATTTATAAACTGAATTTTAGATAACATGACCGTAAAACGTTTTTTCCAAATTAACATAACTTTAGTAATACCTACCTAAGTATCTTCCGGTATTACTTACGCTCCCAATGTTTTCCCATGATTGAATATTTGGCGAGTAACATCATCCACGAATAGATTCGCAATTTACAAATATCCCCTGTCAGCAGCTTCACGAGCATTTCCAAACGATCAAATACTTTCTTGGGACAAAAAGTTCTATGCTTTACCTATATATATTCTAAATTTCATCCCAAAAATCCACAAAAAATAGCTTTTGTACGAGGGATTATTGTATTATCATGCGAGTGATTATTGTAAATTTTAGGAAGGTTAATGTGTTAAACCTATGTGATGATAAAATTACACTAACTTAATTGATGAAACTTATAAATAGTAAGTTTCATTTGTTTTTGTTCGCAGTCTTCGATTTTGCAACTGCTACTAAAGGAATTGCCCGCGGCTACTGGCACAGTTTCAATATACGGCAAGATCTCATATGCTTGCCAAGAGGCGTGGCTCTTCCCAAGCACTGTTCGGGAAAACATTCTTTTTGGCCTGCCCTATGATCCGGCAAAATATAAGAGCGTACGTAAATATGTATATTGCAATTTATCTTCAATACCATTTCATTGGAATACCTACGATTTATGTTAAAATAAGTTTGACATCTGTAGTTTATTTGATTTGTACTTGTTTATCCACGTCATCACTTACCATGGTGATTGTGGATTTCTATACTGCTTAACCCTACCTTTTGCTTCGCCGTAGTGGGGTAATTAAAAACATGACAAATTTATAATTGTAATTTGTGTCACAGTTAAGCTTCGTATGTTACGTATACTTATATTCAATGGTGTATTTTAGGTCTGCAAAGCATGTGCATTAGAAAAGGACTTTAAACAATTTCCATATGGAGACCAGACTTTAGTGGGCGAGAGGGGAGTCTCCCTCTCCGGAGGCCAGCGCGCTAGAATCAATTTGGCTCGTTCCGTCTACAGAGAGGTAATTGGTTTTTTATTTGTTTTGTACATGAGCGCATAGAGCGATGGAAAACTGCGCCGGTTTATTATTTGCAGCGCAGAAAAGGCAATATTCCGAAGATAATAATAATAATTATTTTTATATGACAAGTGACAACCAGGCAGACGGTTCACCTGATGGTTAGTGAATACTGTCACCTATAGACATTAGAAATACCCGGGGGAATGCCAATGTGTTGTCGACCTATTTACAATATCTTAACTGGCTCTCAAGTACAAATGCCGAAACACGTTAGACTTTCAACTTGATGTTGGTATCCAGGCAGTCGAGTACTATAAAGTACCCTACCACCATGCTGTGTTTTCCTCACGATGTTTTCCTTCACTGAAGGTAGGTATTAAACCTACATTCAACTGTAATATCCATCATTATTTTTTTTATTACTTACTGTTTGATATTTTTTACAATTTAACTGCGTAACTGATAAAATTATTTCCATCGTCATCCTCGGTTTTTTCTATATTATCGAGACCGTTCCTTGGTTATATAGTAAAATTAACTAATAGTTACTACCTTGAATTGCTGACTCACTTGCTAAATAACCTTAGTTTATACGGTGGTTGTGTAGAGAGTAGGTATACTTGTACAGGCAGGCCTCCGTCACTGTCTCAAAGTATCACATTAACATACATATGGTGCGCCATATCTTGAGTAATTAAAATTTGTCGGTTGCCAAATGTTAGCTCGGGTTATATATGTTTTAATTTTACCGTGCGTTTGGCTGGAGGCAAGCATGGTTCCTGCGGCAACGAAGTAGTAGATGTTCTAGACCGTCTGCGTACCTACAAAAATACCTAAATAATACCTGTATTCCTTTTCTATGGAGTGAAGTATTTTTTCGTAGTAACTATTAGCCGTTGATTGCCATCGTACTCCGGGTCACCTGATGGGATGTGACTACCGTCGCCTATAGACATAAGCAATACCGGGGACAATGCCAATATGTTGTACCTACACCTTTTTACAATTCTTAAAAGCAACTGGCTATCAAGTGCAACTCCCGGAACATACCAACTGGTGCTTGGCGACTGATTTTCAACCAGTCGAGTACTACAAAAGTACAAAGTACCCTACCGCCGTGCTGTGATTTCCTCACGATGTTTTCCTTCACTGCAAACTCATTGTACGATTCGAACCCACAATCATCGCCGCGGCATCTGACGTCACTACCACTGAGCTATCACCGCCTTAAGTTTCAGACATATAAATTGATGTGTCATAACATAACATAATTTTACTTCTAGGCTGATATCTACCTCATGGACGACCCACTGTCAGCTGTGGATGCAAATGTAGGGCGGCAACTGTTTGAGGGATGCATCAACGGCTACTTGAGGAATAGCACACGAATCCTTGTCACACATCAGATACACTTCCTCAAGGCTGCTGACTACATTATCGTTTTGAATGAGGTGATATTGATAATTTTGAAACATTTTTAATCTAATAAGGCGTTTTATTAAATACTAATTTGTAGTGCTAGAAAGTAGGTGCAAAAGATTGCATTGGAATAGTAGATTGTTATACAAGGGTCGAAAGGAATCAATTCTCATACGAGGTATTTAGCCTATAGTCCGAGTAAGAAGACGAGTAAGACTTTCACCCGTGATAAACACTATAGGTACCTACATAGGTAATTTTAGAAATTCACACCGGCTGTTTATACACTCACAACTGTGCTCACAAGACCGCAGCATTTTATTTTTAATTTTAATTGATATTTTCCTTATTTGTAAAATTTATCGTAGCTGTAACTAAATTTAGTTCTTTTTTCAAAATTAATTCCCGCCCTAGAAAGGGGAAGTATCTGTGTTTCTTTCCCAATATACTAAATAATGAAATAGTATTTCGTTTCTCATCTTTGATATCTAATGTTTCTCATACTCGGAAAGTAGTGTTTGTTTGATCCGAGGTGCGGGTGGAAGACCCTGCTTCCCACCCTTGGACGGGATTTATTTTAAAAATAGAACTTAATTTGGTTATATAATTAAAGAAAATCAAGATTAAAATAAAAAGAAAAGTTGTGATTGTATAAACCTGTGTGAATAAAAAAATATGTCGGATGGCCCTCGGTGGTAATGCGGTGTCTTCCATAATATTTAAAAATCCTATCCTACTTAGGTAATATTATAAATGTGAAAGTATGTTTGGATCTGTGTGAAGATGTTTGTTATTTTTTCACGCAAAAACAGCTGAACGGATTTTGATGAAATTTGGCACCCAGGTAGATCATAATATTCTGGAATATCATATAGGATACTTTTTATCCCGGAAAAAGATAAGATCTCTAGAGAACGCGGGTGAAAATTTGAGTACTACGGACCTAGCCGTCTAAATACCTCGTATGGGAATCGAGGGTCGAAAACCCTTGTATAACAATTTACTATTCTTTCTGGCTTTGTTTGTACGGGGCTTCTTGTAACGTAGGGGTGAAGTATCTGATTAATTTTAGCGCATATGTAGTCTTTGGCATAAAGTACCTACTTTTATATGGGGGCGGAAACATTTTAAAAAAAAAATTATATTCAAGCACATTTAATGAATAAACTTACTTTAGCCGCATTTAGACTTTGCAAATACTTATAATATATTGAAATTGAAATTGTTTATTCATCCAATATAATATATTATTATTTTTCTTTAATGGTATAAAGGGCCGAGTGGAAAATATGGGAACGTTTGATGAGCTCGCGAGTTCCGGTAAAGAATTCGCAATGCTGCTTACCTCGCTTCAAGAGAGCAAAGAAAAGGATGCAGAGAGTGTGGGATCAAAGGTAAGTGTTGTACAAAAAACTCTAGGTACACCGACCATATATAAAATATAACTACTTACGTGGTTTACATAAATATGTAAGTATATTTAATTATTATTGATACTGCTCTTAATAATATTCGAGTATTATTCGCAATTAAAATCCAGTTATTCTCAAGTGTTTTTGTAGAAAAATAACTGATAGGTACAACTATGTTGTATATTTTTTTCCATCCCCCCATCTCAGAAAGAATATTTTTGCTCTTCAATATCTGAAAAGCAAAAGCCGTTTTTATCCGCTAGAGAATAAAGTACCTAAATTGAATTAAGACCATCGTTTATGAATTCAAAACATCATTAAACCTAATTACTTCTCCCTCCATGGTGCCGAATTTATCATACAACCTTTTTTAAATTGTTAAAAACCTAAACTGAAATAAAAGTAAGTACCTATCTTGTGATTGTAAATGTTTTTTTTTTTGCATTTAGTCATTTCCACGCTGAAGTGGAATGAAAAGTTACGTGTTGCACTCGAGTGCAAAGATTTTTCACCTCGTGCTCTTTTGATTCCCTCGCTTACGCTCAGGATTCTAATTTTAGAATCCTTCGCTTGCTCGGTCATCAAAATTGAGCACGCGGTTAAAAAGCTACTTTTCACTCTTGTATAACAATAGTACATTATGATATAAGTGCGGTAAGTTGAAAATTACAGCCGAGGCGATATTGCTAAGAAAGCAGAGGCTGTAATTATCAAAGCGCACGTATGTCATACGACGTTTTATAACATACTAGCTTTCCGCCCCGCGGTTTCACTCGCGTATCCCTTTTTTACCCATTTAGAGATGGAATTTCGAAAAATCCTATCTTATTCTTCGTCTACATCTTAAAAACAATACCTGTGAAAAAATCAGCTTTCTAGGTCCAAGGTTGTAAACTGTAGACTGGGCGTTGATGAGTCAGTGAGTCAGGCCTTATCATTTTTCATACCAACTTTGAACCCCCGTTTCACCCCCTCAGGGGTAGAATTTAAAAAAGCGCTCAAACACGTGTTTCTTTATTTCTAATTATTAATTTAAAAACACAGTTTCATGCTTCTAGCTTCAAAAATGGCGGACTTCCATACAAATTTTCAACCCTTTTTCACCCCTTTAACGGTTGAATTTCGAAAAATCGGTTCTTATTCCTCGGTCAAGTTTTAAAAACAACACCTGGGAAAAAAAAACAGCTTTCTAGGTCTAAGGGTTTAGGCTGGGCGTTGAGAGATCAGTCAGGACTTCTACTATAGACTAGCTTTCCGCCCGCAGCTTCGCTTACGTGGACTACACGATTTTGGCTGATTCGTTTTCCAGTTTATTTCAAATTATCCAAAAATAGCTTTTTTATTTTTCATACAAATGTTAACACCCCTTTTACCCCTTTAAATGGTGAAATTCAAATAATCTTTAAATAAGTATTTCTTTAATTATATTGTAGAGCATAAATACTAAATTTTAAGTAATTTTGAAAATAAACAATTTATTTTTCATACAAACATTAACACCTCAGGGGTGAAATTTAAGAAATCCTTTAATAATGATCCTTTTTAATTATATTGAAGAGTATAAATAAATACAAAATTTCAAGTAATCTTGATAATATTTTTTTTTTCATACAAACATTAAACCCTCTTTCTACCTCTTTATGGAGTGAAATTCAAAAAATCCTTAAATAAGTGTTTCTTTAATTTTATTGTAGAACATAAATACGAAATTTCAAGTCATTTCGACAATAAACAATTTATTTTTCATACAAACTTTAACACCCCCTCTTTAAGTAGTAAAATTGAATCAAAAACCTTTAGTACGTGTTTCTTTGATTTTATTGAAGAGTATAAAACATATTTTTGAGTAATTCTGATATTAAACAATTTATTTTTCACCCCTTTTTACCCACCCCAAGGGTTGAAATTCAAAAAATCCGTAAATTTGTGTCTTTAACTTGATTGAAGAGCACTAAATACTACATTTTGAGTAATATATAATTCTGATAATAAACAATTAATTTTTTCATACAAACTTTAACACCCCCTCTTTAAGTAGTAAAATTGAATCAAAAACCTTTAGTACGTGTTTCTTTGATTTTATTGAAGAGTATAAAAACATATTTTTGAGTAATTCTGATATTAAACAATTTATTTTTCACCCCTTTTTACCCACCCCAAGGGTTGAAATTCAAAAAATCCGTAAATTTGTGTCTTTAACTTGATTGAAGAGCACTAAATACTACATTTTGAGTAATTCTGATAATAAACAATTAATTTTTTCATGCAAACTTTAACACCCGTTTTTACCCCTTTAAGGGTTGAAATTCAAATAATCCTTAAACACATTTTTCTTTAATTTGATTGAAGAGCAAAAATACTAAATTTCAAGTAATTTTGATAATATCTAAACAGTTTATTTTTCATACTTTAACAACCCTTTTTACCCCTTTTAGAGGTGAAATTCAAATAATTCTTAAATATGTATTTCTTTAATTTTATTGAAGAGCATAAACATTAAATTTCAAGTAATTTTGATAATAAACATTTTATTTTTCACACAAACTTTAACAACTGTTTTTACACCTTTTAGGGGTGAAATCCAAATAATCCTTAAAGACATGTTTATTAAAGTTTATTGAAGAGAATAAACACTATATTTCAAGTAATTTTGATAATAAACAATGTATTTTTCATACAAAATCTCACAAACCTTTTTACCTCTTATGAGGGTTTAAATTTAAAAAATCCGTAAATGACATACATTTACGGATTTTTTAAATTTCATTAAATATCAATTAATGATATTGAAGAGCATAAATATAAAATTTTGAGTACTTCTGATAATAAATAATTTATTTTTCACACAAACTTTAACACCCCTTTTTACCCCTTTAAGGGTTGAAATTAAAAAAATCCTTATATACGTGTTTTATTATTTTACATTTAGGGGCTAAATACCAAATTTCATTCATTTCAAATAAAAAAATAAAATTTCAACCCCGTTTCATCTCCTTAGGGAGTGAATTTTGAAAAATCCTTTCTTAGCGGAAACTATCTGCGTGCCAAATTTCAGGGCAATCCCTTCAGCGGTTTCGGCTGTTCGTTGTTCGATCAGTCAGTCAGTCAGCCAGTCAGCTAGAAACTCGTACGTTTTACATTACAATAACGCACAAGTACGTAATGAGATACAATACGATATTGAAATTGGTGAAATAAGAGACCCTTTACGAGGCAATTGTGTTATAAATAACTATTACCTTATTTCAAATTAGTAAATTACAATATTATTAATTTGCCCAAATACAAGTGCAACTACATTCATACATTATGTTTCTCTGACATCGAGAATCTGTAGTAGGCTAGACTATTAATAATAAACTGTACCTAATCTCATTTAGCTGATAAATGGTTAGCCGATATTCAATTTCATAATCAAGAACTTCTTGAAAAATTTGAGACGAAAAATTAAAAAGTATGTTGATCATTTACTTGCTACTATTAGAAAGCAACCGTAGAATTATTACAATTACAACTCAACTCCGTATCGGCTGAACGCATTTGGATAAAACTTGGCAAACAGACTGATCATATGTCCCGGATATTATAGCTCGCGGGAGTCAATAAATAAATACTAATCGAAATAAATACATATTTATTGTGTTATTTACTCATTGTCACTAGAATGTAGAAGAAAACGAGAGGCCGCGAATGTTACGTACTATATCAAGCGTAAACGAGATCGAGGAAATGCCTCAATTCGAGGCACAAAAGTTGGAGGCGGAGGAGAGGCAGTCGGGCAACCTGCGGTGGGAGGTGATCTCCGCTTACTTCCGCTCAGGGGGCAATTTCTGCTTCATAACGTTCGCCATATCACTCATCCTGCTAACTGCTGCAAGTGCCGCAGCGGCCGATTATTGGATCAGTTATTGGTGAGTCAACTTAAGATAAGGTTTTGAAGTTCATTATGGGATTCAACTAATATTTATACTGACAAAGGGATCGAACTACGTATGAAGTGTTTTCAGCAAATAAGGTAGCAGCTTAAAATAGAATACACTTTTTTGTGTACGTACATAATATTTGCGATTTCAGAGTCGTTTTGAAACTAAATCTCGTTCATCATGAGCACCTAATCCAACAGAATTTACAAGATTTGCTCACCTTTTGGATTTATATTTTTGAAATATATTTACATCAACCCACAACGCTTTTACCTACATATATTACTGGAGCCAGTGAATGATCACAAAAATGAAACTAAAATGTATATATCAAAAGAACAATTTTAATCCGTGAAAAACGCCGATGCTTATGCGTTGCATACGTCACGGCGATAAATTACACTTGCAAGCTAGAAAATAGCCAAATAACGAAGCTCTACTGTTAACCTATAAACGCTGCCAAAACTCTATTGGAATAATCTGGAATCTTTAAAACTGAATATGAAACAAAGAAAGCAAGTATATTAACATTTCAATAATCCCAAATAATATTTCTGTAACAATGTAAACGTTTCAGTAACAGTCATTACTCTACGTTGGTTAGAAAGGTCATAGCGCAATCTATCTAACATTAAAATTAGTGAAATTAATCTAGCAAGTTCAGTTAGAGCCAAACATACCTACCTATTGCTGCAGACGCAGTCTTCATAACGATGTAGGTACATGAAATTGAAATATTAATTAGCAAATTACAATGTGATAAAGCTCTGGGTATCCATTTAATAACTTTCTACTGAAATACTTATTAGCAGCTGTCCCTCGCGGTTTCACCCGCGGTCGCGAGGAAGTATCTTTATCCGCGATAGAAAGTATCCTATCTTTTTTTCCAAGATATGATCTACTTGTGTGCCAAGTTTCATCGAAATCCGTTCTGTAGCCCAAGCACGAATTTTTTGACATTTCGTAACGTAACCGTCTCGAGTTTACCATACGATGACGATAGTTGGTAGCACAAGTCACTTACTGTCGACTATCGAGAAATCGATACCATTACGAAGATGACGTCATACTACGTTAATAGGGACAGGCTTGATTGAATGAAAACTATCAAATTGAATGTACGAAGAACGAATCACTCGTTCGAAAACCACGTAAAAATATACAATATGTTAAAATATATACATTTTTTCAATGAAAACACATGCATACATTGAAATGGTTTATGATTTATGAACGATCCATGTTTGACACATTTGATTAGTGGGACATCTCTTTGACATGTATCCCAACAAGAAGAAAAGTTTATTTCCAGCATTATATCAGCAGCCTATGATGAGAACTAGTCACCTCCAGTATTTGACGATGGTGGAGTTTATGGAGAAGTAAGTATATACATATTTTGATTCCTTATCTTGTGATTGCAAATTACATTTGTTTGATAATTTTATTTGGCTTCGTAACGCCATAAACAAACAATGTTTATAAATGTACACTATATATTTTCCAGGCATGGAGATGTATCGAACCTTCTGGGGGTCCTCTCACAACAAGGACAAATATGATAGTGTACCAAACTTGCGTGAGCACACTCTTGTATGGAGCTGAAATTTGGACGTCGTACGCAAAGCAAGAAAGAAGATTAAACAACTTTCACATGCGGACAAGTGTGAGAAGAGACACATGAGTGGGAGAGTCACTTCAGTCATCAAGCGGCCCTCAGTTTAGGTGCCAAATATGTGGACGCTGCTGTCGCTCCCGTATCGGACTGTACAGTCACTCTAAGGCCTATCACACGGACGCTGTGTAGATCATCTATTTAACATGTATAAGGGCCTTTATGAGTTTATGATTATATTCCTTTTGTAATAGTTAAAAAATGAGACTTTGGCAGACTGGGACTGCAAGACAAGCAGATAGGAAGTATAATAATAAGTTTATTGATACATTTTAAGTTATGTAATGAATATCCTGTCATGTCCATAAAAATATATTATTATTAATTAAGATTGAGAGAGGAAGAGTTAAGATTGAGAGAAGAGTTGCATGAAAGAGTGAGAGAGAGATGTAGAGCTTGGGTTACAAGGGCAATGGCTGGAATTTTTGAGAGAGGCTATGAATGTTTTTTTTCGCTTTATGGAAAGGCAAGAAAGGAATGAAGTATGAAAGAGGATATGATTGTAATCAAAATTGTTGTATAAAATAATAAAAGGTGTTTATGCACGTACATCTTAATAAATACATAAATCTTATTTCTAGTTTCTTATTAAGATTGTTTAATAAAGGCTATCAATCATAATGCACATACATGGTTTTATTGTAGGTTTATTTTTAGTTTTACATTATTTTATTAACAAGCAAACATAATCATCAAATCAAAAGTTATTTATTTAAATAAGGCACTTATAAACGTTACAAATTGAATCTACCACCGGTTATTCAGTTATTAGCAGACAAGCATCCTTCCATTCACACTCTTTTTGAAGAACCCCATGCTGTATTCCCTTGAGAAAACCACGGCAGCTCATTCCACAACCGTAGGCCTCCCCAACGAGTCTTTGATAAGACCCTGTCACAAAGAACCTGTAAGAAATAACCATTGCTTAATACACAGAAACATATCGATAGGCCACTGAAACCCTTAAATATATTATTCGTAGTCTTCATACCTTGAGTTCTAAAGGGATTCCGTCGCTGGAATGAAGTGAAGTTTTAAGTTGCAGCTGCTCACAGTTGCATATACTTAAATGCCACTTTATTGAGGCGATATCTATTTTTGAATTCTATATCCAAGAGCTCCATGGGTTTAAACACTTTCCTTTTTTTGGCTCTACGCCTAATTTCTCTACAAAATTAAATTAAAATAATTAGCCGAGTATAAAAGAATAAAAACATACAAGAAATATTATAACCTAAAAAACGAACTCACCTTGTGAACCCATCTCTTTGCTCATTTATCGCTATTTCGGAGAGCAAATAGTAATGTAAAGTGCTCCGTTGCATTATATTTATGAAAAAACACCAAATGTATTAATTTTATCGATTTATAAACTTGTCGAACCTTTTCTCACTGACAAATTTATAGTGAATAACCTTGCGTACGTTCTCGACAGCACGACGATACCCAGCCTTCGAACAAATGTCAAAACAAAATTCGTGCTCGCGATTTGATACAAAATGTGTCAAGTGACGATACGATGGCGATACGAAAGTAAACCAAAACCCTTCGTGCTGCCAAATTTAGTTCGTTTTACGTCCTGTAGGGGCGCTGATCAATTTTCATACAATTTTTACTCGATGACGTTACGAATAACTTTTCGAAAGAAATTCGTGCTAGGGCCACAGAAGTATTAGCAGGATACGCAAATCTCGATATACAGATCGATTCCGAATAACTACAGACTAAAGAGATAAAATAAACCTAACATGATCTGTCTTACATACAAATTTCTTCTCATGTTTTCCAGGTCAAATCAAATGGCAACTTACGAGGAGGGATTAGCTGGAGCTGATATGGGTTAGTATTTATATAATTGTGATCACTTTCAATGTACATTACATTACATACATTTGTTTACACAAAAAACACATATCTACTTAATTGTATAATCCCCATGGTGATGTGTAAAATATTTGAATATGTATCTAAATGTATTTTTGAAAATCTTAAAAAAAAAACAGATCCACTGCAGAAAAAAATTGCCTAGCTGAGATTGTTGCCGGTGGTAGAGTCAATTCTAACGTTCATAAGTGCCTTACTAGGGCCTAAACTGAATAAATAAGTTTGGAGTTTGAGTTTAAATGGTAGTAGGTATTTAAATAAGTAACATAAAATTTACGGATACCGCGGGAAAGGTTGTGGGTTCGAATCTTACAATAAGCTTGAGCTTTCGGTGAAGGAAAACATCGTGAGGAAACCATAGCATGGTGGTAGGTACCTACTATGGTAGTACCTAATAGGTAATACTTTGTAGTACCCGACTGGCTAGATGACTTGAGGGTGGTTCAAGTTGAATATCTATCGCCAGTCAATGTGTTCCGGCAGCTGCACTTGAGAGCCAGTTTCCACCTTGACTTTGTGTGCTTACCAACTTCGGCCACATCATCACTTGCCATGGTCAAACACAAGCTTATCCAAAAGTAAAAAAAAAACTTTATTACTTACATGATTAATTTGCAGTTGTCCAAGTATTTTCACCAATGCTACCAGTTTCCTAACATAATATTTTTTGTTAAATAGAGCCCGGACTGGATGTCCAGGTGGGATTATTCACCACTGGCCAATATCTCATCATCCACGGATGCATTGTAATTGCATGTATTTTGCTCACGAACATTCGTGTTTTCCCCTTCGCTGCGCTCTGCGTCTCCGCTTCGGACAATCTTCACAATAACATGTTCTCCACTATGATCAAAGGAATCATGAGATTCTTTGATACAAGCTCGTCAGGTATATTTCTCATATTGTCATTTCGATAAGAAAACAATGGATTATTGAATTTGTTTGATTGATGATCAGATTTGCTGAAGCTTGTTTCACGAAGTTAACGTAACTTATTAGTTATTATTGGATGTGATTTAATGTGATTGGCCATCAGTTAAAAACTTGCTTAAAAACATAAATGAATCATGTTCCATTCAATAGTTAGTACCTGGAAGAAGGAACTTGAAAAAAAAGGAAAAAAAAGTCTTCTAGTTTTGGGACTGTCCGCTTTTCCACCTAAGCCATTATAAGCTTGTAAATTGTGGCGAAATTTATCTTTGTATTCTAATGATATTGTAGCAGTTTTTCATTGCCTGAAAACACGGATAAAACTGCGTTTTATTAAAATGAAACCTAGCTAGATCGATTTATCGCCCCCGATACCCCCTGCAATACTATATTTCACGAAAATCGTTGGAGCCGTTTCTGAGATTCAGATTATAATATATACAAGAATTGCTCGTTTTAAGGTATTAAATCAGATAATTAGATTACGCATACAATATGCAACTACTAGTTAATAAATAATGAGTAAATACTATCAATGTGTTTTTAATTAAATGATTTGTTTTAATAAAAAAGTACAAATCATGATAGTTCCTTTAACTACAAATATTTTCTGATAGTTTCCTTTGTCTGTTTACAATCTCGATTCTTTCATGTTTGTTTTCCATAGGTCGTATTTTGAATAGGTTCACCAAGGACATGGGGGCGCTCGACGATGTCTTGCCCAGAACATTACTGGACGTCTTACAGATATATAGCACTTTGGCAGCTATATTGATTCTCAACGCAATAGCATTGTATTGGACGCTGGTACCCTCGGCTGTGTTACTTGTTGTATTCTTTTTCTATGTCAAAGTATACATGAAGACAGCGCAGAGCATCAAGCGATTGGAAGGAACGAGTGAGTGTATCTTAAAGTATCTATTTAGGGTATAACCTTATCAAATTGGTTACGATAGTTTAAGGCGATGACAGCTCAGTGGTAGTGATGTCGGATACCGCGGCGAAGGTCGTGAGTTCGAATCCTATGGTAGGAGAGCCCAAGCGGGGATTTTGGGATTTACTCGAGGGCGGTAGATTACCTAACATAAGGGGGGTAACCTTGCACCTTGTGAAGTACTCCTACCATACCTGAGCCCTTTAGTGTCGAACGTCTAGGGCAGCCGATTAGATTATTAAAAAAAAATTTTTTTTAATAAAAAACAAAAACCGACTTCAAAACTGTAACCTCTAGGGTACAAACATAAACTAAAAAGTAAAGAATGATATTTTAATTTCAAAGCAAGAGCCTTAAAGGACAATCAACAAAATTATTGATATTTATATATGTATTTAATATTTATTAACAGTTCTTTTTGGAGTCGGTGCCAGCCAAGAAGAAGGACAGTTTTGAACTTGACACGAAGTGTTCATACGAGAAAACGTCTTACGACACCTCTCTTTACGGTAATGTTCCTTACTTTTCGAAAGTTTGTTACAAAGGCAGAATTAAACTGTCCTTCTTGGCTGGCACCGACTCCAAAAAGAACTGTTTATAAATATTAAATACATATATAAATATCAATAATTTTGTTGATTGTCCTTTAAGGCTCTTGCTTTGAAATTAAAATAGGTCCAAGGTTGTAGACTGTAGACTGGGCGTTGATGAGTCATTGAGTCAGGCCTTCTCATTTTTCATACCAACTTTGAACCCCCGTTTCACCCCCTCAGGGGTGGAATTTAAAAAAAACGCAAAAACACGTGATTCTTAATGATCTGATTCTATATGACGTGATTCAAAAACTATGGACATGGAGAAGCCCAGATGGTAGAAGCAAAAACCAAATTGACTTCATTTTCAGTAATAAAGGTTATGGAAGATGTCTACGTTATAAATAAAGTTGGGGCGGGCAGCGATCATCGATTACTGAGAGCTAAACTAACTTTTAATCTTAGACTAGAACGAAGACCATTAGTAGTAACGACTCATCCACCTAAGGACAACAAATTTATTGCTGCGCAAAAAGAGTGTACTACCAAGAAAGCTTAGCGGCAAAATTTACTGCTAAAGACTCATGGGATGCAAATGCCATAAACTGCCAACTTGGGGACTCTATAAATGACACTGTAAAACAATTAAAACCTAAATCAAGTTCAAACCCACTGTCTGAAGAGCCAAACCCCCAAATTAAAGCGGTATCTCCAAAATTAACAGTTGTATCAGACATCTAATTCGTAAACAGTTAAGGCAAAGGAATAATAAGTTTATTTTTCCTTTGCCTTAACTTTGATTTTAGAAACTATAGAAAAACACAAAGGGCCAAAGGTATTTAGAAAGGAGCTGAAGCGAGAAAATGCGCAGATTCATAAACTTTTAACGGAAGACAACAAACTGGCATGAAATACTTCGAGTTGTTGAAAGCTCCCTTGAGTAAACATAGAACTGAAAATCTTCGAGAAATTAGTCTCTACGAAATCAAACGCGCTCAGAAACTTATGAAAGCAGCAAAATCACCTGGTGAAGACAAAGTAACATGTGAACAATTGCAATTGGGCGGTCAACCGGTACTGAAGCAACTTCAACTTCTCTTTAATAAGGTACTATTTGAAGGCGTTGCCCCGCAGACGTGGAAAAACGCCATCGTGATACTCCTGTACAAGAAGGGTGATGGTACCAAGCTCGCAAACTACTTTCCCATATCGCTGATGAGCCTTGTTTATAAGTTGTTTACCAAAGTAATCACCTAACGTTTGACGAATAGACTAGACTCATCTCAACCTGTTGAGCAAGCTGGATTTCGGAGTGGCTTTAGTACAATCGACCACATCCACATAGTCAGACAGGTAATAGAGAAGTGTATCGAATACCCAAAACCCCTAGTTTCCCCCTTCATTGACTCTGAAAAGGCATTTGATACGGTGGAACATTGGGCCGTAATACACTCCCTACAGAGATGCCAAGTCGACACAAGGTACGTGGAAGCCATAAAAGCAATATACCAAATTGCTACTTTGCAAGTGAAGCTTCATGAACTAACAGAGCCGATCGAGGTCAAAATGGAAGTTAGGCAGGGAGATACCATATCTCTAAAGTTATTCACTGCTTGTCTAGAAGACATATTATTCAGACGTCTAGACTCGACAGACAAAAGAATAAACATAAACGGTGAACCTTCGATTTGCGGACGACGTCGTTGTCTTCACCGAGAACACGGAAGACCTTGGGGATCAATACGACGCGTCATTGGAAGTTGGGCTAAAAATGAACATGTCAAAAACCAAGGCTATGTCAGTCAGTTGGATTCTTCTTCGCTCAAAGAAAGTGGAAGTGGGCTGGCCACATTTGCCGCAGAGACGACTCTAGATGGGGCCAGAAAGTGAACTGGAGATCTTCTTATATATGCAACACATTTGTGGAGTGACTCAATTGAAAACCACGCTTAAGCTCTTGCTGTATCATTGGATATATCCACAAACTCCAAATAACTCAGAAGGCCATGGAGCATACTAAGTTGGGGATTTCACTACGTGACCGCGTCAGAAAAACGGAAATCCGAAGAAGAACCCAACTGATTGATATAGCCAAAATAATCACTCGAAGAAAGTGGAAGTGGGCTGGCCACATTTGCTGCAGAGACGACTCTAAATGGGGCAAGAAAGTGAACTGGAGATCTTCTTATATATGCAACACATTTGTGGAGTGAAGCAATTGAAAACCACGCTTAAGCTCTTGCTGTATTTTTTTTGACAGGTTCTGGCATGTAAACATACTAGGCAAGCTCCCGAATTATGGGATTCCCGACAGTATATGTACCTGGATTGAAGACTTCCTGAGTGAACGATCGATTCGTATAGTTCTAGATGACTACTCGTCTGATCTATTGGCCATAAATGCCGGGGTACCTCAGGGGTCAATACTATCTGGAACACTATTTCTGCTGCATATAAACGATCTGCTCGAACCCGGATTGTTTGGCTACGCAGATGACAGCACAGTATCAGATCTATCCAGTACTTTAGTTACCAGGGATGAGACTGAGGCGCTTAGAGAGGCTTTAGTTGAGCGGATAAATTTGCTTCTCTAGGATGTCTCTAAGTTGGGCGAGGTCAATCTGGTTGAATTTAACGCCAACAAAACGCAAGCGTGTCTATTTAGCGCCAAACGGAGTGCTTTCGAACTTGTTCCGACATTCCGAGGTGCATCTGTACCAATTGGTGATCACCTTGATCTCCCTGGGATAGACCTGATGCCTGACCTCAACTTCAATCGTTCTATTGAGTCTAAAGCAAAAACTGCCGCAAAAAAAACTGGGAATCATTTCTAGGGTGAGGCGGTACTTCACATAACTTCTCAATATATACAAAGCACAATTCCGTTCATGTATGGAGTACTGCAGCCACCTTTGGGATGGATCAGCTAAATACCAGCTGGCAACTTTGGACTCAATAGAGCACCGAGTAATGCGAATGATTTGGGACGTATCGTTAGTTGAGGACGGGCTTCAAAGCTTGAAACACCGACGCAAGGTGGCTTGCTTTTCGGTGTTCTACAGATTGCACTTCAGAGATTGTGCCCAGGAGTTGCACGATTTAGTGCCTCCCTCCCCGTTTCACCATCGAACTACAAGACGTCGGGAGGGCTTCCACCCTTAAACGCACGAAACGTTTCACCTCAAGGTTCATTGTGCAAATAGCTGTGTTGTGGAACAGCCTTCCGGCGTCTGTTTTTCCTCGCCATTACAATCTGGGTGCCTTTAAGGCTAAGGTGACTAGGCATTTACTGACTGCGCGTACTTCATCTTCGTCCTCATTATCGCTTTCCATCTGGTGAAATTGATGCTATCAGTGTAATTTAAAAAAACTGGTATTTCCAGGAATATTTAATCAATTTGTATCTTGCCAGTCAGTAAAATCAAAGAACGCCACACAATTAACTAAACTGATTTCAATGACCATTAACTCGATTTGATATTGGCTTCATCAAAATATTTCTTTTCAGCTAAAAGTCCGGTGTTTGGAATGGTGACATCATCACTCAACGGTATAGCCACCATCAGATCATCCAATTCTCAATTTAGGCTCATCAAAGATTTCGATCTTTGTCAGGTAAAAACAAAAAAAATACAACACAACAATTTAGAAGTACGTGAAACTTTTATAAAAAAAATATATTTATTTCAGGATATGCACACGTCAGCATGGAATAACTACTTGGGCGGTGGTTCCACATTTGGCTTCTATTTGGATACCACGTGCCTAATTTATCTAACAGTTGTAATTTTCGTCTTCTTGTATATTGATTTTGGTATGTATCCTATTTATATAACTAAATAAAATAACTTATATATTCACTTAATACCTACATCTATTATGTGAATAGAAAAAAAAACTTCCACGAAGTTTATTTGACTCCAAATATAATTATATGGTAAACGTGTTCCTAACTCAACACGGCTTCATACCTACACGCGTCATACTTGTGAACAGGTGCTGCTTGTGTGGGGGGGCTGGTCTGCTTGAGCTTGTTGTTTACTAAATCACTCGTATCTAAATTCTATTTCTTTATTCCTTTTTTTCCGCCATAACACACATAGGTATATTATCAGTGAGAGTATTAAATGCAATATGTCCAAGTTCCTTTTTTTTAAAGAGTAATTGCTGAGTTTATTGCCGGCTCTTCTCAGCAAAAGCAAACTTCCAAACCGTGCGTTAGAGTAAAAAATGGTTGTCTGTAAAGTCGGTTTACAAACGATAATTTTACCTGATAACGTCATAAGAAAACAGTGGAGCGTTAATTATCCGAACGTCGCATCAATTGAAAATAAAGTGGTAAACTCAATATAATACGTTCACTAACTTTGGCATTGTATGGAACCCTGTCCACGCGAGTTCAACTCGCACTTGGCCGGTTTTTTTATAAATCTCCAGACAGACAGTCATAAATCAGTTCAGCAGTTATTGATTCCCCATGCAAACGTTCACCCCCCTTTTCACCCCCTTAAGAGGTGATAAAAACTATCCTATGTTCTTTCCCGGGACTCAAATGATTCCAATTTCATCTAAATCGGTTCGGCGGTTTAAGCGTGAAGAGGTAACAGACAGACAGAAATTAGTTCAGCGGTAATTGATTTCCCATACAAACATCCACCCCCCTTTTCACCCCCTTAAAGGGTGATTTCTAGGATAAAAACTATCCTGTGTTTTTCCCGCAATCCATACTATCTTTATACCAAATTTCATCTAAATCGGTTCGGCGGTTTAAGCGTGAAGAGGTAACAGACAGACACACTTTCGCATGGATGGATTGCATATGGATGGATATATATGTAGCCTGGGATCAATCGACAGGCCACGTAGGTGAAGAATCCTGCAATTTATTTAATTTATGTAAAGGTGACATGATCCCGGTGGGCAGCGTGGGTTTAGCGGTGACACAAACCAACACGCTGACGACGATGTTGCAGCACGGAGCGCGGATGCTTGTCGAGTTCCTTGCGCAGCTCACCAGCGTCGAGCGAGTGCTTGAATACACGCACATTGAGACAGAGCCCAATCTTTTTGAAGGAAGTAAGTAAATGGCGATCACGAACCAGAAGACGCAGCGCGGGCCTTCCACACGGTGGACCGACGATCTTTTAGGGTCTCAGGAAGCCTCTGGATGTGAGTAGCGCAATACCGGCCATCGTGGAGATCTTTGGGGGAGTCCTTTGTCCAGCAATGGACGTCTTCCGGCTGACATAATGAAGTAAATGAACCAAGTCTATTAAAATAATTCAATTATTATCAATATCTACCGCGACTTTCACATTTTCTGACTTTTAACTCTCATGCAAAAAGCGATAGGTACTGTCGAAAAAGCAACCTGATACAGCCGCTAGCAAATAAAAGAAGACGTATTGCAATACCCCATCCGCACCAGACCATTAGCTAGTTCAGCTTTTTTCCCAGGCAAACAGCACAGACTTTAAATAAAGGATATCAATGTGAAAGTAAAGTACCTACCTACTACAAAAACCGGGTCATGAATATTTTATCTTTGGTCTATTTACCAGGTTCAAATTTCTTACCAATTGTAATATGAGATTACTTTGTTTGTAACAACCATCTACCTACTTATTTTTAATGTATGTTCACCCGGATGTAGCCATCACTTTCCTAAATTATTCTGGGCGGGCAGGGTATGAAAAAAACAATAGTAAGCGCCGTGGGGCCGCTCCATGATTGCGTTCTAAACAATTCATCAGTCGACCTACAAATTTAATTTTCTTTTATGTTCTCGTCACTGTGTATTTTTATGTACTGTTTAATTTTTGCGAGCGACATGTTCATATCTACACGTATATGGTAGACTGAGTACGGTTGTGTCAAGTTTGGTTTGATCGCCAATAATTTTGTTAATTTACTAGTTAGCTGCGGGAAAAGTATTTTAAATTCTTAATTTGTATTTTTGTCTACGTAAAAATACCAAAATACGCTGTATTAATTATAGCATCAAAAAAAAAAGGAAAAGTGTCACAACCGACCACACCCCAAGGACAGTTGTGACAGTGGTTGGGGTCAGTAGTAGTGACAGACATAAACATACTCACAGATGGTTTATGATTACTTATATTGTTAGAAATATGTAACATAACTGTCTTCTATAAAAAAATAACATATACAGGTTGGAAACTTTCAGCGGGGCAGTGAGGGCAAGTATCTTATCCGTTGCAGCTACACGAAAGTGGTCTTAGGAGACTATTCATAATTTTTATGGAATTTTGATCCCCAGTCACAGATTTTCAAAAAAAATTACAGTTAGCAGGAAAATTGCCATTATACACAAAAACATTTTTTGATGCCAATCTATCCTGTTTCTAATACTGATTCTAAAACCGTCTAGATTTGCTGTTATGACGACTGTCACTACCGTACCCAGTACCCAGTCTACCCTAATCTAAGTATTGGTATAATTTAGATTATTACAAATCTATGACTTATGTGGGTTCCTAATTTAAACACCTAATAAACATTTGTTTGACTCACTATTAGTGTAATACCAAAGATTGTTAAAAAGCATCTATGATTTTGTATTTGCAGAAATTGCTATGCCACCTACTTGGCCGTCTCAAGGAAAGCTTGAATTCAAAAATGTCTACTTACGCTATGGTCCTGAAGAAGCGCCAGTGCTTAAGAATCTGAACATAACCATTGAAAACGCTTGGAAGGTACGCAATAAACTTATTATTTTTATCAAATTTACTCTATCTATATAGAGTAGCGAGTACCGATTCCAAACCGGTGGTCAAGTTAATTTAAATGCTAATAAATACCTTACGAGGGCTTAAATTGAATAAATGAGTTTTGAGTTTGAGCTAAAGTGGTTTATTAGTCCAAGGCTAAATATTTCCATTTAATAAATGTATATAACATATTTGTACATAGAACATAAGAGTAGGTGAAGTATACCTACTAACTAAATTAAAACAAAATTATCATTCCTTTGTCAAATAATGTTTTCAGGTTGGTATCGTCGGTAGAACAGGCGCTGGTAAATCTTCATTGATATCAGCTTTGTTCAGGTTCGCGTACATAGATGGACTAATATCGATTGATGGTCTTGATACATCGCTGCTCTCCAGACAGGTACGTACCTATTTAAACTTAATATAAAATTCGCAAATACTTAAAATAAAATAATCTGAAAAGATACCTATTCGAAGAGATCTTTTCAGATTATTTTATTTTAAGCCTATGCATTCTCGTTGATTTGGCTAATACAATCTTATAATTTTTAACGAAATATTATAAAATGATTAAAAAATAATAGGTACCTGATGGATATAAGTATACTGACAAAAACTACTTATAGCTAATAATAACAAAAAATAAAAATGTAGCCAGTATTTAGTTGACATTTGAAAACAAAGGATGATAAATAAAATAATACTTACAGGGACTGCGATCAAAAATTTCAATAATCCCGCAAGAGCCGGTCCTGTTCTCGGCAACAATAAGATACAATTTGGACCCGTTTGACATTTATAGCGACGATGATCTTTGGAGGGCTTTGGAACAGGTCAGTTGAATGAAAGTACGAACAATAAAATAGGTCTATTTACTTAGTGATTCTTCTACTGCAGACTCCAAATGATTCACGTCAGTAATTTTCACAGGGTTCACACCTTGTTGGACACAAGGTGTGAAAGTGATGAAACAATTAAAGATGCTGTGCACGTAACCCTGTTCTATGTAATTTATTGTATCATTATAATTCTTAACGATGTTATTTATTGCAGGTGGACATGAAATCTGCTATTCCTTCCCTAGACTTTAAAGTAACCGAGGGCGGCGCCAACTTTTCCGTTGGACAGCGTCAGTTGATGTGTCTTGCTCGAGCTATTCTGAGGTCCAATAAGCTATTGATAATGGATGAAGCTACAGCTAATGTTGACCCACAGTAAGTTACGCACAGACAATATTTGTTACTCGGCCTATTACGTGTCTTCATTGATTTTCACTTTGTTGCAGAACGGACAACTTCATACAGCAGACAATACGTCGCCAGTTCAAGGCATGCACAGTACTTACCATCGCTCACCGTCTCAACACCATCATGGACTCCGACCGCGTCATGGTGATGAATACCGGTGAAATGGTAGAGTTTGATCATCCCTACATACTCCTCTCAGACCCCAACAGTCATCTCTCGTCGATGGTGCGGGAGACAGGCGAAAAGAGTAGTGCACAATTATTTCAAGTGGCTAAGGACGCCTACTTCCAGAGTAATATAAAAGAAAATGCTAGATGAACAATAATAGGTAACCCAGTGGTTTTTTCACCAAACTGAACAATTTTGTCGTCCATTTGTCATGGACTTAGTTTCATCGAATTTTAATACCCATATTCTGTGAAATATGAAATTCATGTTGATACGAGTATTCATAATGTAATTTTGTTTTATACATATATGTAAGTGTTATATGTATCTAAGTTGGTAACTATTTATCTATTAAAAATAAACATTTTTATCTTTTATTACTCAGTTTTAATATAGTAATATATTCTTACATGCACAGGGTTGCATCAAATCACACGATAGTCGAGATTTGTGTATCACTCAATCAAAACTAAGCCAAAGAAACTAACCAAATGGATTTTGTTATCTTTCAATAGGTAGGTACGTATTTAGAGCGCAAGTAATCATAAGTTTAGGTAACACTTCGGTTAACTGTTAACCCGGTTGTTTGAGATAATTAGCATCTGAAAGCTTAATGCTGTTAGCTTCATGTTTTCCAAATTAACTTTTTAACCGACTTCAATAAAGGAGGAGGTTCTCAATTCGACTGTTTTTTTTTTACATCACAGATTCGCTACTATATCTGTGTATTATATTGTTATTAGGTCTTTACCTATGAAATTGCCGTTTTGTATGAAAAAATTCAAACGATTTTTTTTCATGTGTTTTTTATTTGTATTAATCGAAGTAATCACCCATGCAATTAATGCATCTTGGCCAACGCAGTGGCAGTTTATTGATGCCCTTCTTAAAGAAATCAGCTGGACAGGAGGCAACAAATTCTTCAAAAAGTAGTCTGTAGGCGCAAGGGCTGGTGAGTAAGGCGGATGACGGAGAGCTTCCAACCCCAGTTCTTGCAACTTGGAGACCGTCTGCTGTGCAGTATGAGGTCGCACGTTGTCGTGCAGGAGCAGCGGAGACGAGCGATTGACCAATGCTGGTTGGAGATGTGCCAGCTTCTCCATCATTGTGTTCAGTTCTTCACAGTACACATCTGCAGTAATGCTCACCCCATTTGGTAAGAAGCTGTGATGAATCACACCGGCGCTAGACCACCAAACAGTGACCATCACTTTTCTAGGGGTAAGTTTTCGTTTAGGGCATTGTTTAGGTGCTGAACCAGGATCCAACCAACTTGCTGAGCGCTTGCGGTTATCAAACAGAATCCATTTTTCATCGCAGGGAACAATGCGGTTCAAAATTCCTTCATTTGTGTGTCTGTTGAGCAGTGCAAGGCACGTCTCGACGCGTACTTCGCGCTGGCGATCATTGAGTTCGTGAGGCACCCATTTGTCAAGCTTTTTTACCTTGCCAATTTGACGCAAATGGACCAATATTGTTTTGACGCTAACGTCGAAAACTGCTGCTAATTCAGCCGTAGATTGTGTATCATCAGCTTCCACAATCGCCTTTAATTCGTCATTGTCGACCAAAGTCTTCGGACGATCTTTGTAGTGTTAGCTCCGTAAACGTCGTTGATGTTGCGTGCCGCTTGTGCCGCGTTGCTGCCACGACGGTACTCATATTCCATAATTACTCGAATTTTTAACGTATCCATGATGACGAAAAAGATTGAAATGCGATGAAAATGTAACCAAATGACTACTTTTGGAAAAAAAATTCCATGTTTTTAAAATAAAATTAATTTGAAATTAGAATTCTTAGCCAAACAAAAATTATTTTGATTTGAAATGGCCAGTACTGCAGAACGGCAATTTCAAAGACCTATTATATTTTTGTTTGGAGTCTCTAAACACTTTAGAGTGAGGTATCAACCTATGAAGTTGCCTTCCTACGATACTGGCCATTTGAAATGTACCTAGGTAATTTATGTATGGCTGCCAATTCAAATTAATTTTATTTGAAAATATATAGGATTCTATTTTCAAATTCAGTCATTTGTTTATTGATTAGTGTTTCGTTTACACTATAATTTGTATCATTTGCATCAGTTTGGACACGATAAAAAATTATGGAAAACCTTAACCGTAGGTACCTACTCTTGTCAAGTCCATCACATCTATCGGATCATAAGTAGTCCGAGGTCTTCGTTCGCTCGCCACCGATATTTCTCACAGTACCTACTGGATTGCGTGTTATAGTGTCAAACAAGCGTTTTAATCCACAAGGAAATGTGAGCGCTTGTAGCAAATATTGACTTACAGTCATTGCCGAAGCATAAACCCACGGACTTACCTGGATTAAAATTAAGCATGCAGCATCCGATAGATCAAGTTGGCAAGCTATTGAATTACCATCTGCACCGACCATTACTTATATAGTCATCACGTCGTCATCACATTACTAATTATCTTAATTCATTACCTAAACATAGTCTTTAAAAAATACATTTAATTTGATATTAAAATTGTTTCGGCATAGATTTATTAGTGGAGTAGGCTTATTAGTAGTATGAAGAAGCTGGGAATAATAATAAATCATAATGAATACAAAAACTGATCATATTATTAAACTTGTAAGTTTTAATTGTAAATCTATTAAGAGATCTGTGGATGGGATAAAGGAGATATGTAAGACGGCTGACGTGATTGCTCTGCTTGCCTCATGACGTCAATTACATTGGGAGTATTGATGGAGACTTTGAGTTTACTAGTCGGTCAGCGGTGGACACATCGGCCGGCGTACTGCGAGGTCGGCCTTATGGTGGTGTTGCGATAATGTGGCGTAAAGGTATTTTCTCGTCGATAACGGCCGTTCCGTGCACTAGTGTGCGTCTGACAGCGATCAAAGCTTGCGTGAATGAGTGTAGCTCTTTATTTTTCTCAGTGTATATGCCTACGGACTGTGTTGACAATATAATAGAATTCACTGAAGTTCTTAGTGAAATAAATTCCGTGATCGAAAATAGTGGAATCGAATCAGCCTTAAAGTATGATTCACGCTACAGCGTGCCGGGTGCGGGGCGTGCCCCGCGCGGGACCCGTCCAGCGTGCGCCGGCCGGGCAGGTCATTCACGCTACACCGTGCCGGGCGCCCCGGCAGGGCCCTTTCACTAAGATTTGACACGCGGGCATATGTTCATGTTAAAGCGTGTCGCGAGCAGGCCGTGCCGGAGGCGGGAAACAATATTCACCGACATTTCAGCGGCGTGTCCCGTCCGGGCCCGGCCGAGGCACGCTCAGGCATGAATCACTTCATACAAAAAGCATGCCATAATGTTTGACCGTGCCCCGCGCGGGACCCGCGTGGCGCACGCCCCGCACCCGGCACGCTGTAGCGTGAATCATCCTTTATTCTGGGTGATTTTAATGCTCACCCGAAGGATTTATTTTTTAATGAACTGATACAATTTTGTGAGGAACGAAGCTGGCTCTGTGCTGACGTGATCAAGTTAGATTTGTCATCTGATACATATACATTCATAAGTGATGCACACCATTGTAAACGATGGCTTGATCACTGTCTAACAATGGAGGCAGCTTGGCAGTGTGTGACTGATGTTAGAGTTAATTATGACGTATATTGGTCCGATCACGTTCCGTTAGAGATAAATTGACAGCAAGGTACCCTACCATTTAAAGTACACTATAAGGCTTCTGGTAGCAATAAATGCAAGTGGGGAGAACGAAAGGCTGATCAAATTAATAGGTATACTGAGATATGTTGTAATAAGCTCAGAGATATTGATTTTCCAGAGGATTTTAGATTCTGTGCAGACAGTTTATGTTGTAATAGCGAACATAAAATTATAATAGATAAGTTATACTTTAATGTCGTTAATGTACTTAGAGAAGCAGCGGAAGTGACTATTGAGGGTTCAAAGTCTGCGAAGCGAAAATATATTGTGGGTTGGAACTGACACGTAAAAGAGCATCACAAGGGGACTCGGGTCTTTTATCAGGTGTGGGTCTCTTATGGAAAACCAAATAGCGGTATTATTTATGAAAAAATGTGTGCTTCCAGAAAGTTCTTTAAGTCTAAGCTGAAGTGGTGTCAAGATTATGAGGTTCAAATTTAAATGGATATTTTAGCTACACATCACCGTGAGTGTGAGCCTAATATGATTGCAGAATTATTTAGGGAACATTTTAAAGTTGTGTCTCCTCTGGGATCAGATCAGCAGGTGATCAATGATAGGGAATCTGGAGGTGAATACATGAGATTTAATATTAAATATGTCAAAGTCAAAGTCAAAGTCAAAACCATTTATTCAGTTTAGGCCCTAGAAGGGCACTTATGAAGGTCGAATTACAGAAGTTACCACCGGTTCGGAAGTCAGCCTTCAACTGAGAAGAACCGGCAAGAAACTCAGCAAGGTTACATTTTTTAAATATTTTTGGACCATCTGACTATATTGGCTTTTTTTTTCAAATGTTTAACAATTTTATTCTTAAACTAATACAAAAATACATAAAAAATTATAACCCGCGTTAGTTACCTACATAGTTAACTAAAACAAAACAAAAAAAAATTGCAAGATAATAAAAGCGTAGGTATAAAAAAAATAATTAAAAATGGTAATTAACAATAAAAAACAATGTGTAAGTACTTGTACAGAGTGCAGCTACCTCCAGACATCTTTATCCTCAATATAATGGGCTACCTTATAATAAGCTTTTTCTTTCAAAACTTTCTTTATGTACGATTTGAATTTAGAATCAGTCATCTTGGTAACAGATGCTGGTAATTTATTATAAAAGCGAACACTGTTCCCAAGAAATGACTTTTTAACTCTAGCTAATCTAAAATACGGAACAACTAATTTATCTTTTTATCTCTACATTTGATTTATACAAGTCTACATTTTTTCGTATGAACATTATATTTTCATATATATACAGTGAAGGTAAAGTCATAATGTTTATTTCCTTAAATATTTCCTTTAATGATTCACGTGGACCCATACTGTAGATTGCACGAATGGCTCTTTTTTGTAATACAAAGATTGTTTCAATATCTGCAGCAGCTCCCCACAGTAAAACGCAATACGATAAAAGACTATGGAAATATGCAAAATAAACTAATCTGGCCGTCTCAACATTCGTCAATTGTCTGATTTTTCTAACAGCAAATACAGCAGAACTCAATTTACTAGCTAAAGATTGTACATGAAAACCCCATTGTAGTTTATTATCAAGTGTTATACCCAAAAATACAGTTTTGTCAACTAGTCCCAGGCTGCTGTCATCTATTAATACCCTACTGTCTACTTGCGCTACGTTTGGAAGAGAGAATCTTAAACATTTTGTTTTCTTAGAGTTTAATAAAAGATTATTTACAGCAAACCATTTAGAAACTATTGATAAGGTATCATTTACTCTTTATCGTAAGTTCTTTATCTTTTCTATCTACTTTAAAAATGAATGAGGTATCGTCAGCAAACAAGACTACATCTGAGAGACCATTTACGACCGATGGTAAATCATTAATATATACTAGAAATAGAAATGGCCCAAGAATTGAACCTTGAGGTACCCTCATTTTGACTAAAGAACCGTTGGACGTTGTACCTTCAACTCGTACCTTTTGTTGGCGATTAGTTAAATAAGACAAAACAAGTTCATGAGCAGTTCCACGAATACCATAATAATTAAGCTTTAGGAGCAGAGTACGGTGGTCGACGCAGTCAAACGCCTTTGATAGATCACAAAAGATGCCTATGGCATCCTGTGAGTTTTCCCAGGCTTCATAGATGTGCTTCAATAATTTTGCTGCCGCATCTGATGTAGATCTCCCCTTCGTGAAACCGAACTGATGACCATGCAGTATCTCACAACTATTGAAATGACCTAACATTTGATTAAGCAACAGTTTTTCAAAGATTTTACTAAGTGCAGGAAGCACAGATACCGGTCTATAATCAGAAGGATTATCTTTACAGCCTGATTTAAATATTGGCACTATTTTACTATACTTCATTAGGTCAGGAAAAGAACCCTGATCAATACATTAATATAATAGTTAGATAAGTATAAATATTGTAAGTGCTGTGTATGTTATAATAAAGTAAGTTATATTTGTATAGAGAGCTTCAACTGCCAACAAACTGTTATGCAGTTTGGCAGATTTCATGTAATAGATTATAGTCATAGTTCAATGAATAAACGTTTTACATACATACATACATACATACATTCATTGAAAATATCCGATAAAATAGGGGCAATTACTGTTATTATTGATTTTAAAATCGTCACTGACAAACCCCATAAGTCTTCTGTATTTTTTAAATTAAGGCAGTTAAATAATTTTAAGATATCACTAGAAGTGACGTGACTAAATTTAAAACTGGGAAAAGATTTTTTAATATGCTGCTCAAGTAGTGCTTCAGCCACGCCGGGACACGAGTTAAGGCTTTTAGTGGTTTCCCCTGGTATACTTGTGAAGAAATCTTCAAAAGCAGTGGCTACTTCCAACTTATCTGACACAATTTTATCATTAATTTTTAACGTGACCTGCTCGTTTTTCTTGTTAATTTTACCAGATTCCGTATTTATGACATTCCAAACTGCCTTGATTTTATTGGTAGCTTTACCTATTTTGTTACTTAAGTAAATTGATTTTGCCCGATGACATACTAATTTAAATAATTTTGAAAAATTTCTAACATATATATGGAACGCCTCGTCACGAGTGAATGATCTTAAATGATAAAGTTCATACAACTTATCTCTGCTTTTTAGAATTCCTTTAGTGGCCCAATCGCTAAACTCTAGTTTACTGTTTACCTTCACTTTTTTGATGGGACAGGTTTTATTTAGTTCATCGCAAATACTAGTTAATAGATTTCCATATAAAACATTGGGCTCATTACTATTTTTTGTCTTACAGTTTAGTCTGAACTCTAAGTTATTTTTTAAACGACTTCAAAAAAGGAGGAGGTTATATGTTCGACTGTATGTATTTTTTTTTTTTTTTTATGTATGTTCATCGATTTTTCCGCCAATTGTCAACCGATTTTCAAAATTTTTTTTTTGTTCGAAAGAATATACTTCGGCGGTGGTCCCATTATCACCAAGTCAGGATCTGATGATGGGATCCTGGGGGAAAACGAGGGCAACCCTCAAATTTTATAAAAAATGTCAACCGATTTTCAAAATTCTTTTTTCATTTGAAAGAGTATACTTCGGCGGTAGTCCCACTGTCACCAAATCAGGATCTGATGATGGGATCCTGGGGAAAATGAGAGCAACCCTCAAATTTTATAAGAATTTACAGTATTTTTCATTCATATACGTACTTATCAAAGCTATTTCCATCTGGTAGTCATCATCTTATGTTGCAGAGCTGATGATGGAAGGTACAACTCCTTAAAGGTTAGGAGTTAGGGGATATTTCTTTAAATATTATAGTCACGTTTAGACTCGTATCGTCGTCTCTTTGTATATTAAAATTAGATAATGATAGAAGGTAATATCTTTATCGGTTAGGTGTTAGAATATACGTTGTCCTAGATATGAAATGAAACGCAATATCAAGTAGCTGCTGAGAAAGAAGCCTTAATCATTTAGGATATATATTCTTTATTTTCTTTAAAAGTTTATCTATTTATGTATTCCCTCATCTAATAGCGTGATGTTATTTAACTTATAGGCTTTCTCGATAAATGGGCTATCCAACACTAATATATTTTATGTAGTTCCTGAGATTAGTGCGTTCAAACAAACAAACAAACTCTTCAGCTTTCTAATATTAGTATAGATAATGGTGCCGATTCTGTTGGCACAAACTTAACTAATCTTAACTAAAATATAGTTAAGGTCTGTCAAATTCACGTTTCCTATTCAGTTGTCGTAGGATTAAACTAAATTTTAGTTTGACAGAACTAAAATGGGTTTAGTTACTCAACTTAGTGAAATTGGTAGTTTTGCTATTCTGTTGTACACATTTTACGTCAAAATAAGTCTAAAATTAGAAATGTCAAACTAAAATTAGTCGTCATGCAAATTGGTGTGGATTAAATTTAAATCTAACCTTTTCACCAAATAATTAGTAGAATTTCGTTGTTTTGACAAAAACATAGTTAAAATATTTTAAATTTATTAATTACTAGCTTTCCACCCGCAGCTTTGCCCGCGTGGGCTACACGATTTTGGCTGATTCGTTTTTTCCAGTTCTGGCGGGATATTTCAAATTATCCAAAAATAGCTTTCTTGCGTAGAACACGAAAATTGCTCATCTTTATTATTCAGACGCTTGAATTTTATTCTCGCATCCGTTTTTTTTGCGATAACAACTACGTTGGGACAATCTCTCTTTCTAACCCTATTTAACCTTAATGAACGAAAGAGAGATTGTCCCAACGTAGTTGTTATCTTTCTCTTTTTCGCAATTGATTGGTATTTGCTTCAAGTAGGTATTTAGAGTTACCTATCCATTTAGAATACATAATTCTTGGGCATCCCTATAATGTAGATTTTTTTTAAATGGTTTTTGGCTTGGTGTCTAGACTTTTAAGCCATTTCTTTATTTTAAATATTCATCGTTGATGTTATAGTCAAGTTTTATTGTTATTTTCACTTCTCTGTAAAGCCTAGTCCTCGTCCGTACAAGTCCGGTCCAGTTTTAGTTTAATTGGTGGCTATCCCACTAAACTTTACACGGACTTTTTGGGACAACCTGGAAAGTCACTATACACGCTTTTATTTCACTTCACTTGTGCAATTAGATTGATCTTTATTGGACGAAACACCACCGAAATTATTCAATTAAACTGAATATGCACGAATTTAATGAAAATAAAACGAAAACGCAACGTCACTTCGCAAGTTCCCGCCAAAAAGACCTAAAATGTAGTAATTATAAACCATAGACTAACAAATTATGATCATATTTCATCTTTATTTCATAGACTTTCGTGTAATTCCACACGTTGATAATTGCGTATTATTGGGTAAAATAACAAAAGAATAATTATTTTCAGATTATTAATCGTCGTAATATTTTTTATAGTGATAATTAAATTTAAAAAATAAATGTTTCTCAATAATACTCATTTCATTCGTTCATTCTTTTTATTTCTGTATAATGCTGGTAACACTCTTCAATTCAATTTGGTTAATGTCAAAATCAAATTTAGTCCTGTCATTTCTAAAATTAATTTTAGTTCAACGAGACAGCAGAATAGCTTTTATGACATCCTTAATTAAAATAAGGTTTTTATTTTAGTTAGGTTTAATTTAGTTCGTAACCAACAGAATCGGCACCAATGTAAATTAATAATAGGCTTAATTTGCTCGAAAACAATTAAATATTTCTTGAAAAACTTTTTATAAAAAAAATAAAAACGACTTCAAAGGCAAATGTTGCACTAAAAACCGAAAAATAAACTGAATAAGACATTGAATAAAATGTACAAAAAATATTTCAATAACTAAATAGACCAAAAACTTTACTTATGTAAACTACCTACGCACCTATTCAAATTATTATTCTATAAATACCTTTTGATCTGTTTGAAGTCGGTGCCAAGCCCAAAAATACAATGAAAGAAATAATAAATGCCTTCACAAGCATCGCCAGATGGCAGTTCAGCCTCCCAGGGAGGAGATTAAGTAATCTCTGGGTTCGGGAACTCACTCTATCTGCGGGCGGCCAGCGGTCAACCGTTTCACCGGATCTCCCTAACCGCACGCCAACATGCTGCGCCTGCACTACTCAATAATATCGCCGGTCACTCCGCCGTCAGCACAGTGCCTCTAAGGAGCTCTGGCAACCTTACTCACCGCAGGAACACAACACCACTTGGCAGTGTTATTTGGCTGCGATATTCTGTAAGATGGAGGTACTTCCCCAATCAGACGGCCCCAATTATGAGCAGATGTTTTTTTTTTTTTTTTTTTTTTTTTTTTTTATGTCAGTAGGTTGACAAACAGGCAGACGGTCCACCTGATGGTAAGTGGTCACCGCCGCCTATGGACATTTGCAATATCAGGGTGATTGCCGATGTCCTACCTCCTCAAACCGTACGAAGCCTATTAGGCTTGGCACCGACTTCAAACAGATCAAAAGGTATTTATAGAATAATAATTTGAATAGGTGCGTAGGTAGTTTACATAAGTAAAGTTTTTGGTCTATTTAGTTATTGAAATATTTTTTGTCCATTTTATTTAATGTCTTATTCAGTTTATTTTTCGGTTTTTAGTGCAACATTTGCCTTTGAAGTCGTTTTTATTTTTTTTATAAAAAGTTTTTAAGTTATCTAATCGCACCTTTGTAATAGGTCGAATTTCCTTTATTTTCTTAGAAACATTTAGTTCATAGGGTAATTTGACTATTTGAGCCATATGATCAGAGCGAACACCACTTATAATTGATTTACCTAATATACTGCTATTAGTTATTATATTATCTATGCAAGTAGACGAAGTGGGCGTTGACCGTGTTGGCTCATTGAACAGCAAATCTAAGTTAAATGATTTTAATAAAGCAATAAAGTTACATTTTTCATTTGAGTTGGTTAGAATATCAATATTAAAATCTCCGCATAAAACTATCGATTTCTGAGAATTAAATAATTTGTGAAGAATATCTTCCATTATATTAGAGAAAAGTGTAAAATTGGATGCTGGAGAGCTTGGCCGCTTCGGTAATACAGACTATGACACGGGGTAAATCACCAGGCCACGATGACCTAAGTATTGAACACCTGCTATATGCTGGAACTCACTTACCTAGAGTCTTAGCCATGCTATTTAATTTGTGTTTAGGGCATTCATACCTCGGGAGCTTATGAAGACCATAGAGTCATTCCTATTGTAAAAAACAAGGCGGGTGACGTCTCCGACAGGTCCAATTACCGCCCAATCTCCTTGGCGACAGTGATAGCGAAGGTGCTTGGTGCTTGATCGTCAGCTCAGTAAGCACATTAATTTGCATGAAGCCCAATTTAGTTTTAGGCCAGGCCTCTCCACAGAAACTGCTATTTTGAGGCTCAAGCATACCGTCCACTACTATGTCAAAGGAAAAACGCCTGTGTATGCTTGTTTCTTGGACCAGTCGAAGGCATTTGACCTGGTTTCATACAACATACTGTGGGATAAGCTCCAGAGGGATACCAGCATGCCCAGGGAGATAATTAGTATATTCAAGTACTGGTATCAGAACCAGGCAAATGTTGTTAGATGGGCTGGTTCATACTCATCAGAATACAGAATGGAGTGCGGGGTGAGACAAGGGGGTCTGAGCTCACCACGGCTATTTAACTTGTACGTTAATGATCTGATCGATGAGCTCAATAGGGCTGGCGTTGGCTGTTCAATAGATGGATGTTTCATTAACAATATAAGTTACGCTGACGACATGGTACTGCTGAGCCCATCAATCAAGGCACTCCAGGTTTTGCTAAATATATGTGAGAGGTACGTGGAGTCCCATGGCCTCAGGTATAACTCGAAAAAAAGTGAATTACTCATATTTAAGGTAAGAAATAAAAAACTTTATAATGTACTACAAGTAAGGCTGGGAGGAGTAAAGATTAGAGTTACCAAATATAAATACCTGGGGCACTGGGTCACTGAGGACCTCTCTAATGATATGGACATGGAACGGGAGCGCAGGGCGTTGGCGGTGAGGTGTAACATGCTGGCCCGCAGGTTTGCAAGGTACAAGCGACGTCAAGCTTTCATTGTTTAAGGCATATTATCAGACGTTTTACACTTGCAGCTTGTGGAGCAGTTAGTTATACATGCCGATCCTTCAATGCCTTGCGTGTCCAGTATAATAATGGTTTTAGGATGCTGTTGGGGTTGCCCCGCTTTTGTAGCGCATCACGTATGTTTGCCGATACTCGCACGAATAGTTTTCGCATGATAGTTCGCAACAGAGTTGCCTCCCTGATGTGCCGCGTGCGGGATAGCACCAATGGCCTACTGAACACAATACCTGGCAGAGTTGACTGCCCTGTGGTGAGGCACTGGAACACCATACACATGGGTACCAGGCCCTCTATGTTTAATGTAAGACAGTTTTTACTTTATAATGTTTTTTATTGTAACTAACATTTTTATCGTCTTTTAGACTGAAATTAATGAATTATTATTATATTTTAAGAGTATCCTAGGTTTATCCAATGATTAAAAACTAATATCATATTTATAATTTTAAAATCAGGCTGTAATTATTATTTACATAAATTGAAATATGATCCTATTGCATAGGAGAGGCTACTGACTTCTATAACACACCTAGCTTAGAAGTGAGGGACTTCGTATAATTTGTGTGAATTTTATGTGAAGAAATAAATTTATATACCGAAATATATGTACAGATTATTATTTGCGTATCAAAAAGATATTTTTATACAAAAATACATGGATCTTTTTTATAATTAATTATTTTTCTTATATTAAGATATAAAATATTCAAATAAACGTTTATTTTTTAGCATAAAACATCCCAGCATCTTAATCATTTACTCAATAACTATTGTAGATTTTCACCAAAGTACTTCGTTTTAGCAACTTCAAAGAGGTTTTTGCTCATGTTTTCTCCAGTCTCCCTAACCATGGAGCTAAATGCGCTGGTTGGGTTGGAGAGCAAGGTGTAGGGGTGGTCGAATTCGATGGCTTGCCCCTTATCCATGACAAGCACCCGATCCGAGTCCATGATAGTGTTGAGTCGATGTGCAATCGTGAGCACTGTGCAGGACAGAAACTGTCGACGGATCGTCTTTTGAATCAACGCGTCCGTTCTGTAACATGAGAAATGGTTACCAATACGCGTAATAGGTTTTATGTCCGCAGTGATATCCAGTTTTTGATTTAAAACCGGTACATGATGTTTGGCGCATTGACCGACAAAATGTTTAGCAGATGACAAGATCTAGGATCTTAAGCCTGAGCGTATGCTGGCAGACAGGTAACACAGGCGGCAAAAAACGTTGTCATGTTGGCAACTCTGCAGATTTCTACGCGGCTGCGCGACGCGTGCTAGTCCGGGAGGTAGCGTTACAAATAATAATAATTCCGTAACCTTCCAATCTTACACCCACCGCGGGTGAGTGAGCTGACGCTTAGTTCACTTATTAGACATTCGAAATTTAATGAAAAAGATGGCAATCGATCGACGTAAAAACACTATCTAAAATGCAACGCTACCTTTACTATGTATGTCAACCTGCGCAAATGTGTCTGCGTCTCAGCATATTATTTCTGTGTTGTCTACCCTGCCTGCCCTGCCTGACCTGTCTGACCTGTCTCTCAGCATACGCACACACTCAATGTCAGACAATTACCGTGACGTGCAGAACAAGAGTTCTATGGGTGAAACCTAGCATGTTAGGGTAAATGCTTCCAAAAAATTGTGCTAGAGTAAAAGCTTCCAAAAAATTATGTCGGTCTATGCGCCAATTATCACGTATAACTGTATAAATGTGTTATCTGTATATCTCAGGGGTATCTCGTACGCTGTTTTTAAGTTAATTATTATAAATACACACCAGAAAACATTCAGAGCTCTTTCATGGAAATGTTTTTTTAATTTATTATTATATATGCTTTAATTTTCTAATAGTGTATCACTCATAAAAATAGCCCTTGACCCTTTTTCATTCCAACTATTGCAATTTATGTATCCCACTAATATTATAAATGTTTGTTACTCTTTAACGCAAAAACGGCTTAATGGATTTTGATGAAACTTGGCACACAAGTAAATCATATCTTGGAATAACATATAGAATACTTTTTATCCCGGGAAAAGATAAGATCCCACGGGAACGCGGGTGAAAACGCGGAGGAAAGCTAGTAAGTTATAATTGTTACTTACTGAGGATCTACGTTAGCAGTAGCTTCATCCATGATGAGAATCTTATTAGAGCGCAAAATAGCTCTAGCGAGGCACACCAACTGGCGTTGCCCCATTGAAAAGTTGCTACCGCTTTCAGAAACTTTGAAATCAAGTGCCGGTATCACCTCTTTAAGTTCCACCTATATTCATACAAATAATTATTATAGTATTAATATTATAAAAAAATAAATCAAAAGAGTCAAACAGATTGAAATGTTAACGTAAACCATTTTTTGTGATATGTAGCATAGCAATTTGATAGTAAGAAAACTCAACAAGTTTTGGGAAATAGTATGTACCTGTTCTAGAGCTTTCCAAATTTCGTCGTCACTATAGTAATTGAACGGATCCAAGTTGTAGCGCAGAGTCGCAGAAAATAATACCGGCTCTTGTGGGATTATTGATATTTTCGTTCTTAAATCCTAAAAAAAATGTTACTTCAGAAATATTATTTTATTTTGAAGCAGATATGTAACATAATTAAGTAAGATTATTTAGCTTTATGTGTGCACAATTGCACATCTATCATTCTAATTTTTATTATGATATACATAAATACCGTCTTTGCTACGCCGCGGATATCCACTCCATCAATGTTTATAGTGCCTTCAATATTAGTCAACTGAAAAAGTGCTGATATCAAAGAAGATTTGCCGGCTCCAGTTCTCCCCACAACGCCAACCTAAAACATATTTAATTTTATTTGAATATAAATATTTTTAATAATACGTAAGTAGCGTAATACCGGCCATCGTGCAGATCTTTGGGAGAGGCCCCTGTCCAGCAGTGGACGTCTTCCGGCTGACATTATGATGATGGTGATATGACTAATTGATTTAGATATCTATATAAAAGTAGATTAGGTATAATAATGAAAAAAATTATGTACGGGAACATAAAATCTAAGAACTTACCTTCCAGCCGCTACTTATAGTGAAATTCAAATCCCTCAGTACGGGAGGGTCTTCAGGTCCGTATTTCATGAATACGTTTATAAACTTTATTTGTCCTTCGATAGGCCAATCTTTAGAAGGTTTAGAAGCTGCAAAAAATCATAAAACTAGGAAAAAAATTATGTAGATGATACCTACCCTTTATTTGTTTTAGAATTATTAAATATGACAAAGTGTAATATCAAAACAAATGAGCTAAAATTTATGGAAACTCTTTGATGTACTTACGTCCTTCAAGCATATTTTCTTCTGAAGGTAATTTGGTGTACTCTAGAATTCTTTCTACGGCAGTCATTTGACCCAAGAAATCAGCTGTGAACCTTGCTGCCATTTGCAGCAACATTGTCAGCACCATTGACTGACTTACAGCCAAACCAACGCTGCCTACTGGGATCAGTGTACCTGCGAGATAAACACGATTTTATCAACAGAACTCATTGTTCGAAATGAAACATTTCCTCTATTTTCACGGTTTTTAGAATCGTTTTGATGGAGCGACTTTTTATTTCTGAGTGAAAATAACTTAAAATTCTTACCAAAATCAATCAAGAGGAAAATTGCCATTATAGTTCCGAGGTATATTAAGCAGAGTGTATCCAAATATAATGCAAAAGCGGTTGATCCACCCATGAACGTGTAAAATGCACTTGAATTGAGGTCCTGGAATTTGATAAAACCATTTTGCATTATGGGGTAAAATTTACATATTGACGAATTAAAAATGTCCAATTACCTGTGCACAATCAAACGATCTGAGGAGACGAGTTTCAGAATTTGAACTTCTAATGGTTGACAAGCCGGATATTGTTGAATTAATCATACCTAATACAGGGCTTTTAGCTGTTGATCAAAATAACTCATTACTTATATATTTTGATAATTTTATAATAATAGGTGTATCCAAATATATCCAAATATAATGTAGACGAGTTTCAGTTTTCACTATCGTGTAGTGTCACATACAAAATAATGACTGGCAGATCTTGTTAAAATTCGTCATATAGATGCACCTTGGAATAAAATATAAGATACAACATTTTTACCCTACGAAAGTAGATACTTGGAAAAAAATTCAATGATTGAAACCTAGTTCTGAATGAAGATAGAAAGATAAAACCTTGTAGAATAAAATTGTATAATTTAAATTTTTTGGCCTCTAAATAATTTATGTCAATTTCAACTCACTCGTTCCCTCCAATCTTTTAACGGCCTGAGCTGCATTCAAATACCACCTCAATATGGTGATGAAGATAACCAGAAGCACAAAAGTAGGTATTAGAGTCCAGGGTAGAGCTATCGCATTTAAGACCAGTATACTTGCCATTGACAAGTACGTCTGAATAGTTTCTAAAACGCTTCGAGGTAAAAGTTCATCCATAGCTCCCATATCTTTCGAAAATCTATTTAATACACGACCTGAAAATAATTACATTTTAGAGTCAAACTATGAATTATGTACTTTCAACAACGAGACATACAGACAGTCCCATCGAATAAACTTGCTAAGATCTTCTGCATGTTTTTTTTATTGGACCAGTTACTACGAAGTTTAAGCACCAAAAATTTGTTAGCGGAAGTGAAGATTAATAATAATTGCAAGCTATGCTATGCATGAACTAGTGAACGTTACAAAAATATTGGTGTTTGAAGGACCTTTCTACAAAAGTCAAGCACTTGTACTTCATATTTAATCTTTACTCGACGCTTTTTAAATATTATTTTCTTCTTAAAACTACAACCAATAGGAAGAGTATATAATGGTATCAGAAGTTTACTGAAATTAATATCAAACAAAAGGATCAAAATAAAGTTTTGGCTATTGCAGTATTCATTATTGCTTGGTATTTTCAACATTTTGATATCAGTTGGAGGAATAGCTATTGCGTGGCTTGTTGCAACTCATGCAGAGAGTCCGACCTGTGATATCTTACTCAGACACACATTTTAACCGGTCCAGAGATGCTTTATGGGATTATATATTATAATCACGACTGTTACGTAGCCAATCCATAGCCTGAACGGTATTGTTTTGAAAAAACTGCATAACCACGCTTGCCGTGTGTGCCCGAACATTATCATGAATCATAAGAAATGTAGAAATGTTGGAACCTTCATTATATCTGAAGTGAGTGCGGTTAAATAATATTATATGTATAATAACGTGTTTACGGTGTCACATGAGGACTAGTTTAATAATCGTCTGTCATTACTTTTTTTATAAGAGGAATTTTTATAACGAACTATGTTTAATACCTATCACTGACATAATTAGAAGGACTTAACTTATGGTAAAATACAATAATAAACTTACCAGATGGATTTGTGTCAAAGAATCTCATGACAGCGGCAATTAAATTTTTAAATACTAGGTTATGAAGATTTTCCGAAGCACGCATGGTCATCACCATGAATGCATATATTCTCAAATGTGAAATAACTATGATCGTTAATATTACTCCGCCATATATCCATAAGTACTGTGCAGTTGTCAATATACCAATTAAAGAATCCAAGGCTGGATCTATAAATAAAAACCTGTGTTAATTGTCACGAAGTTTTGTCTTTTAAATACAAACTTAATTATAATTTAGTGTTTAACACTACGATTATATGTATGATTGTATTTTGTACTGCGGACTTATTATTATTAGCTGTGTTATGTTGTATAAGTGTAAATCTAACCAGTGGAGGAATTATTATAACGTACCAGGGTCTAATCTAGTTAACTATAATCTAGTTATAAAATAAGCTTGGATTCTGGCCGTTTTACATACCAGGTTCAACTCCATCGGGTAGCGCTTGTTCGTAGGCATCTACTTGATTAGTCCTGTTTATTAAAACACAAATCAGTCAGTTACTAGCCCCGGCCTTTCATTGACGTTACAAGTTCAACATCAAAATGAAAAATACAGAGTCCTATATTCACAATAATAAATCAAGAGAGAGGGAGAGCAATCGTTATTACATTTTGTTTGATTTATTTAAATAATAGCTTCACCAACGTTTTTCAGGTATCTTCCCGGGATAAAAAGTATCCAACATAGTATCTATGAGTGCTAACTGCTAAATATTCAAACTCATTAACTCACTATCCTGACACTCAAAAGATCATAGTCATAAAAAAATAGAAGACATTCTTACCAGTAACTCAGCCAGTAATCGGCTGTCGTAGCTGCTCCTTGAGTGATCAGTAACGTTATTAAGGCGAATAGAACTACACAGTAAGATTTGACAGCATTCAGATATTTGGCTAACACGCTCCACTTCAAGGTACCCTTGGCACGTTCTTCTGCTTCTAAAATCTGGGCTTTATGCTGCAATCCATCATCCTCGCTTTTGACAGATATTTTTGATACACCACGAAGATATGATGGTTTATCGGTCTGTAAAAAATTATATCATCATTAAGTAGATTCAGGTTCATATTTGTACTAACATAACGGTAGACCAGTTATGCCAGGCAGCCGACCTATTTTGTGCAGACGTAAATGGCCGTAGGTGACTTAGTTGAAACTTCACCGCGGGGACAGACTGTAAAAGAGTAACCTGAAAACCTTACAGGACCGCGATAGTCACATCATTTAAAAAAACCAGCCAAGTGCGAGTCGGACTCGCACACTAAGGGTTCCGTAAAAATGGCTAAAAAGTTTTCGTTGTCATTTTAGTTGTTGTTTGTTTTAGTATTCGTTGTTATAGCGGCAACAGAAATACATAATTTGTGAAAATTTCAACTGTCTAGCTATCGCGGTTCTTGAGATACATCATACAGCCTGGTAACAGACAGACGGACGGACAGACGGACAGACAGCAAAGTCTTAGTAATAGGGTCCCGTTTTTACCCTTTGGGAACGGAACCTTAAAAACGGACCCCAAATTAAAGTAATTGGTTATCATTGCCAAAATAAAAAAATCTATAAAATCAGTTTCTAATTTTGTGCATGCATGTAGGTCAAAAGTTGTGTAATTAAGTAAATTAAAAAATCTAGGTGCGTAATTTTTATCGCTGAGTTTCATGCCGGTGTCTTCGTAGGTAACCTATTTGTTTCATATGATTTCTTTTGACGTACATATTACCTAAAATGAATCTCAGCTAATAATGTCAGACCTTATATGTACATACTACCGTAAGGATTTCGGAAATAAAAATATTAAGTAAGTATTTAATATTGATATTGTCACAAACACAAGATATAAATACGGGTTTAACTTTTATGCATGACCTATAGATACTTACTGGGACTTGGTCTTTTTCACTATCGCTAGTTTCTTGGAGTCTTGAAAGCAATTGTGAAAATTCTTTCCCGGATGTAACGAGCTCGTCGTAAGATCCCATATTTTCAACTGAGCCCTAGAATAGATTTCTGAGGTTATTGTTTGATTGTAAATAGGTACATTAATATTTTATTTATATACTTAGATATATTTTAAACATACCTCATTCAAAATAACAATGAAATCTGCAGCCTTGAGATAATGTATCTGGTGCGTGACTAAAATACATGTTTTGTTGCCTAGATACCCCTTGATGCATCTGTCAAATAATTGTCTTCCAACGTTCGCGTCCACAGCGGACAACGGATCATCTAATAAATAGATATCTGCCTACAAAATGTTACTATTAAATTACTAAATAAATAAGGCAAGTTTATAAGGTAAGATATTTACAGTCTCAGGACAAACAGACATGTTCATGCCCACAAATTTCTGTCCTGGATTAGTCAAACTCACGACCTGAGGCGTGATAGTTAGTACCAACCAACCACACCAACCGGCCCATTAAAAAATATGTTAAAAGTAACTTCAGTAACAAAATACCTACGTTAATCATGAAACGGTTGCATTGAAAACCTCCTCCTTTTTTTAAGTCGGTAAAAATGATTAAAAATACTATTATTAGGTACTAGCAGAGCTGTCCTCCTCGGTTTCACACGCGTTCTCGCATAGCCAGCCTATATTACTCAGGCATAATGTAGCTTTCTAATGGTGAAAGAATTTTTAAAATCGGTCGAGTAGTTTTTGAGTTAAATTGTACAAACAAATAAACGAAAAATTAAATCTTTCCTCTTTATAATATTAGTTTAGATTAATGTTGGTAATGTAGAAACGTTAAGAGCTATTCTCTCAGCTATTGCCGCTCCATCCAATGCTTAGAAGTTAGGTATTCAATTTTTATTGAATTTAATCCTGAGTTCTTTTGGTATATTTAATATCAATTTGCTTTTCATACTCACTTTACTTTCTATTAAATAGTGGGGAACATGTAAATTAGATGTGCAAATATTCAACGGTTACCATTTGATATGACATATGACCACTCACCATCAGATGGACCGTATGCCTGCTAGTCAACCTGATGACATAAAAAAATTACATTAATTTGTAATTCTCACCTCGCGATAAATAGCTCTAGCTAAATTGATTCTAGCTCTCTGTCCACCCGATAAAGAGACACCACGCTCTCCGACTAACGACATGTCTCCGTATGGGAACTGTTTCAAGTCAGGCATCAATGAGCAAACATTGCACACCTGAAATTAGTTCAATGATCGACATATTTATTAATAATAATAATGTATTTATAATAATAATGTATTTATTTGTACTAAAAATCACAATATAGTCACAAGCATAATGAGAAGTACATACAACTTACATTGTTAACACTATTTAGTACAAATTACTACCAAATATTGTGTGTGTGTGTGTGTGTGTGTGTGTGTGTGTGTGTGTGTGTGTGTGTGTGTGTGTGTGTGTGTGTGTGTGTGTGTGTGTGTGTGAGTGAGTGAGTGAGTGTGTGTGTGTGTGTGAAGGTGACGATCACTTACTTAAAAAACAATTTACATTGTTCAATGAGGTGTAGTATTTATTGATTTATTTTAAGATAGTAATCAGCGTTTCGGTTTCATCATACGTTAAAGATAAAAGCCATTTCTTCACCTGTTTCTTGCATTGGGTTTTACATTGGGCGTATATTGGAATTTTCTTATTAATTTTATTATAAAGATAGGGACCAAGAGAACAGAAGAATTTATGAGAGAACATGGTACTTAATTTTGGGATCTGACACACAACATCTCGACGTCTCTTTTCACGTCTTGCGATTAGTTCAAAATTAACTTTTGAATGTTGCATGTAGGTAACTTGATGAATAAAATGTTTACGTACCGAGAGAACTTCGCAATATTCATATAGTTGGTTGGTGGGAAACCGAAAAGGCTTAAAAGTACAGACTTTTAAAACAGCTCGTTGAGCTCGTTCCAGAGGTAGTAAAATTGACTTTGGCGCCCCACCCCACGATGTAATGCAATACGTAAGCAGCGATTGACAAAGAGAATAGTAAACCGATTTCAGCGTGTTGGGATCCAAGATGTGCCTTAAACTTTTAAACACATAAATCAGCTTACGTACTCTCCCCGTGAGTGACTTGATATGGCCATGGAAGGACAACGTGCTATCTATTTGAATCCCTAGGTATTTAATTACCGAAGATCGGACTAAATTTGGGCAAGAACACGGGTCCAAACCTTGGTTTTCACAAATGTGAGCGACGATGGAGTATGAGTCCCTGGGGGATGTTTTATTATTACGCATGGAGAAAGGTATATATTTTGTTTTGTCTATATTTAATGTTAAAAGGTTAGTATTGAGCCATTCATTTACCATGTTAAAGCCCACCTGCGCGTTAGCATAAACAAGTTCCCACGAGTCGGCGGAAAACAAAAGTGCTGTGTCATCGGCGAAAGAAATAATCTTTCCCATGTCAAGGCAAATATTACAGAGATCATTTATGTATACTAAGAATAAAGTAGGGCCTAATATACTGCCCTGTGGCACACCATGTGTAACTGGAAGGTCGGTACTGAAATGTTCACCTATCTTTACAAATTGAAATCGATCTGTAAGGTAGCTTTTAAAAAGATCAAGTTGTATACCTCTGACTCCCAAGGCCTCCAGTTTTCTTAAGAGTAGAGGGACAGAGACCGTGTCAAACGCTTTAGCCAAATCCAGGAATATAGCTAAGCACTTTTTCTTTTTGTCTAGATTTGTAACTATGTAATCTGTTAGTTCATGGACTGCATCTGAAGTAGATTTTTGAGATCTAAAGCCGAACTGTTTTGACGAGATCAGGTTACTTTCTTCTAGGAATTTTACCAGTCGTTTATTCATGATACGCTCCAAAATCTTTGATAAAGATGGTAAGATCGAAATAGGTCTATAATTATTGACACAGTCTCTGTCCCCACTCTTATGTATAGGTTGTACAATTGATCTCTTAAACACCGAGGGAAAAACACCAGCTGTCAGACAAAGGTTACAAATATATGTGAGGGGCGGCACCAAAACGTTTTTACAACGTTTAAGCAAACCCGAAGATATATTGTCCCAACCAACCGCACAATCACTACGTAGAGACATTATAAGTTGTTCGATCTCTTTCTCATCTGTGGCTAATAAAACAAAGGAATTCGTATTGGATTTAGCAAAGTTGTGAACTACTGTTTTATTTCGTTTTTGTGCGTCTAGAGCTAATTTAGTGCCAATATTTACAAAAAAATCATTAACCTTGTCCACTGCCAACCGGGGGTTATTGTTAAGTGAGAGTAGGTCACGGGCTGGAGTTTTAGTTTTATGAATATCTGCTATACTTTTAATTGCGTTCCATAATTTTTTGTTGTTATTACCGGCATTTTTTATTCTATCTTTTTCGTAATCCGATTTAACTTTCCTCAATAAATTGCAACAGAAGTTCCTGTACCTGCGGTAAGTAATTTTTAAGGTTTCATTATTAGGTGATTTTTTTGTTTTCAGGTGGAGCTTGTCCCTATTTCTGATACAGCGCAAGAGACCTGGAGTTATCCATGGTTTTATTATTCGTTGTCTCCGTGGTAAAGTTAAGATTCTAGTGCTGATAGTTATGATTTGGCTGAGTGCTGAAACCAGAATCCCTGCTGCTTCAGTAGGGTCCTTTGTACGAAAGATTGAACTTAAATCTAATTTACTTATTTCGTCATCAAATATACTGTGGTCTATTTTTGAGTATTTGGTAACTGCATACTGTTTACATTTAAGTTTCCCTAGGGAAAGTAATACAGTTTTATGATCTGTCAAAGATGATTCAGCTATAATTGTAAGGCAGTGTAGTTTTGTTTTAACCAAGACGTGATCGAGGCAGCTATTAAGTCTTGTAGGAAGATAGTGCGCAGGAAGAAAACCAAGATAAGAAAGGAGAGTCAGGTACTCAGGCGAATTTTGATCGTGATTGTTATGTGAAATATCGATATTAATATCTCCTAGTATAATTACATTTTTAAATTTGGTAAGCGAGGACACTATATTATTTAGAGATTCATAAAATTTTGTAAGATTATTATGGGAGGGTGATCTATATAACCCAACTATAGCAATATCAGTGCTGATTTTTAGTACAATACAATTGGCGTCCTGACAAGGTGGTTCCTCAAAAGAGACCTTTTGAATATTATTTTTGACGTAAATTACCACACCATCGTTTTGCAATACCACATTCTTATACCATAGTGCAGGTAGCCGTCAATCGTTGGTATATTACTTGCGTACGTAAGCCAGCATTCCGTTAAGACTAGGACATCGCAATCCAGTTTCATTTGTTCCTGTAATGTTAAAAATCCTGGGCTATTTCGAGAAATACTTCTAATATTCTGAGTCAAGACATTGAAACTTTTTATAAATCCTGCCTCTCTTAAAATATGCTGACAATGCTCTGGCTCGCATGTCCTGGCGTCGAGGTTACCAAATTGATCTATATTGTTAAGATAATCACTTATTTGATCGAATTTTGTAATTTTAGGACGTTACTATTAGGGTGGACTTTGGTATTATAGATATGTGAAAAATATGTGTGGTAGCAAATAAGTAAGTGGGACAATGAGTGAGTGTTTGTGTGTTCGTAAGTGTTTCGAATGGATAATTAATTGTTGAATATTTTTTTGAGATTGAGTAGATTGTGTGTTGGAGATAATAGGCCTATAGGTATAGTTTTGACGATCTTTTAAAATAAACAAAAGTAAATTTATAAATAAAAATAGAAAATTCAAACATGGTAAATTGGAGTATGTAGGACATGCAATATTACAATGCTTAACGATAATATCTAGTCATTTAGGATTACTTTTTAGCGCTTGAATCTGTGATTCCTCTGTGATCAGGATGGACGGAGCTCCATCGTCCTTCCGGAGAATTATCAGTCCATTGGAAATCCAACAATACTTGTATTGTTTGGATTTTACTAGCTCCCGTGCCAAATAGTATAGATGTTTTGCTTTGCTTGTCAAGTGTTCTGACACAAAAATGGGTTTTACGGGCCCCTTCAATCCCAAATGTGTAGTATTCAACTTGTTATTTTTGTTTTCAAGGTTGAATGTCTTGACTGCTGTTATTATTTTATTTTTTACTATAGGTCCTGCTAAGTTTACAAGGATCGTTCTTTCCATGTTTGTTTTACTGCCAATGCGTCTAATATCCCGGATTTCATTGGAAACAAGTTCAGCATTAACTACTTTGGCAGTTTTCATAGCAATTTCTAGGAGGTTTTCCTGTTTTTCTTGCGGATTCGTAGGGACATTGTGTATTTCAATAGAGTTTTGGGATGACTGACGGGAAAGCTCCTCAAGTTTGGTTTCAAGCAGTTGAAGCTTTTTTTGGTAATTATTAGAGTTTTCTTCTATAGACTGGATCTTTGTAGCCACAGTCTCATATTTAGATGACAGAAACTCCATAGATGTTTCAATTCCCACGTTAGATTTTTGTAGATCGATTAATTGTTGCTTCAAATCCGACATTTGCCTGTTTATGTTATTTAATGCTCCAGTCTGTGATTCGATAAAGCTATTTAGGGTCTTTGTAAGTTCCCTCATTTCATCCTTTAAATCGCATTTGTGGTCACATTCGACACGAGATCTTTTTCTGCGAAATCCGACGTTGTTAGTAGGAGTAGTAATAGTAATATCCATGGTATTATTGGTAGTTGATAAATTCGGATCGGATCCATATAGCTGAAGATCTGTTTTGGTCGGTGTTCGTTCCATAACAATAGAAAATATAATATTACTCAATATTAATACAAAATTTGCGATGCGTATTTTTTAGGATTTGATCCTGGTGCTCGCAATTTCGTCGCCCGGCTTCGGTGCGCTGAGCTACGGAGACAGTTAAGTGAAACGATGAAATTGTTGATAGTTTGTTACGAGCGGTGACAAATCGACAGATGAGGTGTTATTTATTAGGTGTGATGTGGGTACTCTTATATTTAACGCCACAATTATAGCACAACAGAAATTGGTAAATTTCAAGTTTTTTGTCACTATTTCACTTGTTTATTAACTGACAGTTATAGCTTATAGGCTGCAGATTAACTCCTTGTAACTTTTGTGGAGAAAAAACACAGTTTAATATTTTTAAGTAAATAATAATTGCAGAGTGCAAAGAACACGTCCGATACCGTCAAATGCTGAGCGGGGGGGGTGCAGATGTGTGGGGTGTGCAGCGGACAAATGCAGATGCATACACATGCATTAGAAATATTTAGTTTGTCTATCTGGATTAAGATAAATTGGGATATTAGTGCTGAATGTCGGTGTGTAGACATGATAGTTATTATTCACGAAAACACAACATACATTTCAACAGCGAGATGCAGTGCAAAGTCGCTGCCATGTGTATCTAGTTTTAGACTGTAGCACATTGTACAAAACTATAGGTACACTGCACAGTTTCCAATATTCATTTAGCTATTTAGTTTAAAAAAGGTTTTATCAACGAAATAAACTAAAGTACTTAATTGATTTACAATTTACAAAGTTTTTACCTCTTTATACTTCTGAACGTCATAAGGTAGTCCAAATAAAATATTATCTCTAACAGTAGCTGGGAACAGCCATGGTTCTTGGCACGCGTAAGAAACTTGACCGTTCATGCTGTAGTTGCCTTCCATTATCGGCAACTCTTTGATAAGTACTTGTAGTAACGATGACTGAAATATAATAACAGCTTTTTAAACTAAACAGCCAAATAGTCGTATCTGTGAAGTAACGATTTTAAAAACACAAAATAGGTTGATTTTATTAAAACTTACTTTCCCGCAACCAACAGGCCCAATAACAGCACACAATTTCCCTCTCTTCATCCGCATTGAGATGTTTTTGAGGGTCATCTTATCTGAAGAGCTGCTCCATGAGGCGCTGACTTTCGATATCTGCACAGCGTATTCAGACTCTAATGCCTGAGCGGGCGCTGTTATTAACTCTAGAATCGTAAAATAATTGGTCATCTCGAGTTATGTCTATAACATTTTCAATTACCTAAATTGCTACAGAACCATAACCTAGAAGTGAACAATAACAATGCAATTCAAACCCTACCAAAAACAAAAAGTAAATTTAACAACACTAAACACTCGAATAAATATAGAGGAAGTAGGTAGATAGTTTTAACCTACTAGGACCAACACTAGATACCATAGGCTAGATACCCATTTAAATTGGAAAATACATGTAGAAAAAATAAAACTAAAAAATATCGCCGTTTCTTTACTACTTAGTGTACTAAAAACTAACACAAACACTGAGTGTGCTTTATCTGCATACTACGTTTACGCGTACGCATGGTTCCGATACGGAATTTTGGAAACGATAATTAGTTTTGAAAAAAATAAACGGCGTAAAAATAAATTGGTCCTCTCGGCACCCAGATTAGAAATGTTTAGTAACAGCCCCCAGTACCGATGTATCCAAATCTATATTAATAAAAATGGATCTTCGAAATGTAGGTACGCTCATAACTTATCGAACAGGGACAGCTGGTATACAACAAATTACCGGATAACCTAAAAGTCGAGAGTTTACTTGAAAGGCAGATATTATCATGAAGAGTCATCCATCAGAAAGGATTTTTCAAAATTCAGCCCCTAAAGAGGGGAAAAGGTGTAAAGGAGTTTGAAATTTTTTGGGAACAAATTTTGTTGTTTTTTTTTTCAAATTTAAGAAAAAATAAAAAAACACGAAATATTAGACAATATTTAAGTGCTGCACTTGACATTTGGCAGCTAGATTTTCTCATAGAAGATCCGCGATGGAAGGATTTAAAAAAAATTAAAAAAATGTTGAAAAAATGGGGTAATTAAATTTTCTATGAACAATTTTACATTCAAAGTTTCTCGAATAGAAAATTGTATCCAAACTCTTTAGAAATTCCATCGCTGCTGGTTAGTAAACATAAATATACTTTTCACTCCTCTTGCTCAAAAAGACCGTCATTGTAGCGTACCAGAGCGGTGAAAAAATAGCAATTCATCCTCTAGGGGAAAAAGTATTTTTTTTTTATTTTTGTGTGTCAAATGACAATGAGTCTACAAAAACGAAAATGTCTTTAGTCATAAGTAGAATAATCATGAATAAAGACTCGACTTATCACTGTTTCATAAAAAAAGAACTTCATTTTAATTTTGAAAATCTCTGGTAAGTAGAATGCATGCAATGTGTTGCGGCCACAGAAGAAACAAAAAAAAAAGAAATTATAAACTACATATTTCATATTGTATTGGATTATTTTATTTTTTCGCAATCGTAGTGAAAAGTTTAGTGTAACACACGGCGCTAAAACCCATTAAAACTCGGTTTCTATTTAGTCCCCCGCTAAAGCTCGGGAGTAAAACTACCTCGTATATAATGGGTTATTTTAGCCCCTTGTATAACAATCTACTATTTTGAATTCGGAATAAAAAACCTACCTTAAAAAAAAATTACAATATTATCCAAATGTATAAAAATATCACCATTTTCGAAATATTTAAAATCTGACATTTAAAAAACTATTTTAAAACAGTTAGTCCGTTTGTCCGTCTGGCTTTTTGTGCCGGCTAATCTTCGAAACGTCTGCACCAATTTTGACGGGACTTTCACTGGCAGAACTTTTTACTTTTATAAAAAATATTAGGGTACCGCGCAAAACTAAATTAAAACCCCTGAAATTGCGAACAAAATCCGTAGTATTATACTTCAAAGATAGATAGATTCCTTAGGGAGTAGCTATCCGCTAATAGAGGATTTTTGAACATACAACAACTGTTCCTTCGAGAACGCGGGTGAAACCGCGCGGGTCAGCTAGTACACAATCTTATACCAATATGAAACATAGAAATAAAATTCAATTTTGTTTTTAAACTGGTGAGGAATTAATTGTTACCGCTTATGGAAATAAAACTGCAGGTAAAAAGAACTAGCAAAAAACCAAAGCCCCTCCCCAAAATTAAATGGTATATGCTAGAGAAGGATGAGTATGCAAAAGAATTTCGACAGAGGGTTGTAGATAGAATGTTAGAAATGAAAGATATGGAAGCCAAATGGGTGAATGAATGGTGGAATGAAATGGCAAATTGTATAAAAAAGGCGGCAAAAGATATTTTTGGGGAAACTAAAGGATATAATAAGTGCATAAGGTTATGAAAGAAAAAAAGAATGCATTTAAGGAATGGAAAAGAGTGGATGACAACGATACGGTGGACAAAGAGAACAAAAGGTTAAGGTACAAGGAATGTAAGAAAAATGCTAGAAAGACGGTCGCAATTGCTATCGCTAAGGTACATGATAAGTTATATGAATCCCTGGACAGCCCTCAAAAAGAACTGTACCGGTAAGCAAAAGCGAGAGAAAAGAGTGCAAGGGATGTTATGCATAAAAGATGACGAAGGAAAGGTATTGACGGATGGTAAAGAAATAAAGAGACGATGGAAGGGATATTTTGAGAAGTTATTAATGAACGAAGAGAACGACTGGAGTGGAGTTACAGGAAATGGTCCAACAAATATTGGTATGGTGCAAGAGGTCAGCGTGGATGAAGTGAGAGACGCCGTGTAAGGTATGAAGAATGGAAGAGCAGTTGGGCCAGATGGTAGCCGCTGAAGTATGGAAGTATCTGAAAGTGGATGCATGACAGTGGCTGACTTTGTTCTTCAACAAATTGTTGTAAGAAGAGGCGATCCCAGATGAATGGTGCAACAGTTCGCTGGTGCCCATCTATAAAAATAAGGGTGATGTACAAGACTGCAGCAACTACCGAGGAATAAAGCTCATGTCACATAGTATGAAGATTTGGGAGAAAGTGCTAGCAAGACGAATGAGAGAAGAGAGCGAGGTTACTCAGAACCAGTTCGGGTTTATGCCAGGACGGAGGACAACGGACGCCATATTTGCGCTTCGCCAACTATGCTAAAAATACAGAAGGGCGCATAAAAATCTACATATGGTGTTTGTTGACCTAGAAAAGGCTTACGACCGTGTACCCCGAGAGGTTTTGTGATGGGCTTTGAATGAAAAAAGAGTGCCTGGAAAGTACCTGCGGCTTGTCCGTTCGATGTACAGTAGAGCAAGTACACACGTCCGGTCCGAAGCCGGCGATACTGACAGGTTCAATGTGGCTGTAGGCTTACACCAGGGATCGGCTTTGAGTCCTTACTTGTTCCTCCTCATTATGGATGCACTGACATCTGACATACGGGAGGAGGCACCCTGGTGTATGCTGTTTGCCGATGACATTGTTCTTGTTGGAGAGAATGCAATCGAGGTCCAGAACAGACTGGAAAAGTGGCGGGAAAAATTGGAAAGTGTCGGACTGAGGATCAGCAGAACAAAAACTGAACAGCTGTTCTGCGACTTCGGTGGTACATCTAGTTTTTCCCATATAGCCTTAAATGGTGAATTCCTACCAGTCTGTTCAAATTTCAGGTACCTTGGTTCCCTGATCCAAAACGACGGTGACATTGACCGAGATGTGACGAACAGGATTAATGCAGGATGGATGAAATGGCGGCAGGTTTCTGGGACCACATGTGACCGACGAATGCCCGTGAAACTTAAAGGGAAAATTTATAAAACCGTCATAAGACCTGTCGTAATGTATGGATCTGAATGTTGGGCAATGAAAGAGGTGATTGAGAGAAGAGTGCATGTGGCTGAGATGCGAATGCTGAGGTGGATGTGTGGCGTTACGAGAATGGATAAGATAAGGAATGAGTACATCAGACGAAGCTTGAAAGTAGCACCAGTGACTGAAAAGATAAAAGGAAATAGATTGGCTTGGTATGGGCATTAGAAGGGGCATGTCATAAGGAGGGATGAAAGGCATGTAACAAAAAGAGTATTGAGCATGAGTGTGGATGGATATAGAGGTAGAGGAAGGCCGAAGATGGTATGGATGGACTGCGTGAAGAATGATATGCATATGAAAGGTGTGAGTACAGAGACGACTAGTGATAGAGCTGAGTGGAAGAGGAAAGCATGTTGTGCAGACCCCACCTAGCGTGGGATAAGGAAGAGAAGCAGAAGAAGAAGAGTTAAGTTTACCTGTACTATTGTTATTTTGTGTACATTGCGCAATAAATCCTACCAAATTTCACCTGATTTGGTCCAGTAGATTCGGAGCAAATGTCTGTGACATGACCGGACAGACAGAAGCACGAGTGATCTTATAAGGGTTCCGTTTTTTTTTGTTCGGAACCCTAAAAATAAATAAATATTGGTAAATAAGCACAGCTTGAACCTAAATATTTGTTTTTGTATTGTCTATTTAATATAATTAATATTTAATATATATAAATACAAATGAATCACTAAATGTGTTGCTAAGCTCAAAACTCGGGAACGGCTGAGCCGATTTGGCTGATTTCTTTTTTGTTGTGTTTGATGAAGTCTGAGGAAGGTTCTTATGGAGAGAAAAAACGTAAAAAATACGAGGAAAATAGTAAAACAACAATTTTCTTTTGCCATACTCTGTCCCCAGCTGTCAAACATTTGACGTCAATCAAAACAAAACAAAGGCGCGATAGGATTATCTTTGGTATGCCTTCAATTTGATTAGAGGTTGAATGTCATTAATGAAACTAATATAACAAGTTCCCTCAAATAAGGTTTATAGTAATTTTTGTTGTGTAAAAATGGAATTTATGTGCAGTATTTTGGATGGAAAGAGGCTGCATGGACGTAGATTTACTGGAAAATATGATCGAGGCAACCATTCTAAAGGGAAAATATAAGGGAGAAGATGTGTTGATTCCCTGCATCCCAAAATGGTACCAACTGACGTACCATTTATATTTTAACGACTGCAATTTCCAGTGCGGCTTGCTTTCGCTATGACCATAAATAAATCCCTGAGTCAGTCATTGAATGTTTGCGGCGTTAATCTTGAAAACCCATGCTTCTCTCATGGCCAATTGTATGTTGCCTGCTCCCGCGTCGGAAAACCTTCAGATTTGACCTTTGAACCTTCAGAAACCAAGGCGATGATAGCTCAGTGGTAAGTGACGTCGAATACCGCGGCGAAGGTCGTGGGTTCGAATCCTACAATGAGCTTGAGCTTTCGGTGAAGGAAAACATCGTGAGGAAACCATAGCACGGTGGTAGGGTACTTTGTAGTACCCAACTGGCTGGCTACCACCCTCAAGTTGAAAATCTGTCGCCAAACACCTATCGGTGTGTTCCGACAGCTGCACTTGAGAGCCAGTTCCCATCTAGGCTTTGTGTGCTTACCATCTTCGGCCACATCATCACCTACCATGGTGAGATTGTGGTCAAACACAGGCCTATCCAGAATAAAAAAAAAAACAAAAAAAAGATTTATTTATTTATGCGCCAGGAAATCAAACAAAAAATACCGTGTACTATAAGGCATTACAATAAAAATATTATCACATTAGATAATATGACTAAAGTCTTTCAATGTTATTTATTTTTTTTAGACTGCTACAGGCCAATAACTTTTGACAGAATGTAATCTTTCGGGGCAATATTTAACATACAAAAATCAATGTTACTTTGTTTTAGAAAAAAATAAAACTTTTTATAAAAAAATAAAAACGACTTCAAAGGCAAATGTTGCACTAAAAACCGAAAAATAAACTGAATAAGACATTAAATAAAAGGGACAAAAAATATTTCAATAACTAAATAGACCAAAAACTTTACTTATGTAAACTACCTACGCACCTATTCAAATTATTATTCTATAAATACCTTTTGATCTGTTTGAAGTCGGTGCCAAGCCTAATAGGTTTAATAGGCTTCGTACGGTTTGAGGAGGTAGGACATAGCATAACATCTGCTCATAATTGGGGCCGTCTGATTGGGGAAGTACCTCCACCTTACAGAATATCGCAGCCAAATAACACTGCCAAGTGGTGTTGTGTTCTTGCGGTGAGTAAGGTTGCCAGAGCTCCTTAGAGGAGGCACTGTGCTGACGGCGGAGGGACCGGCGGTATTATGGAGTCGCTATTGAGTAGTGCAGGCGCAGCATGTTGGCGTGCGGTTAGGGAGATCCGGTGAAACGGTTGACCTCTAGCCGCCCGCAGATAGAGTGAGTTCCCGAACCCAGAGATTACTTAATCTCCTCCCTGGGAGGCTGAACTGCCATCTGGCGATGCTTGTGAAGGCATTCATTATTTCTTTCATTGTATTTTTGGGCTTGGCACCGACTTCAAACAGATCAAAAGGTATTTATAGAATAATAATTTGAATAGGTGCGTAGGTAGTTTACATAAGTAAAGTTTTTGGTCTATTTAGTTATTGAAATATTTTTTGTCCCTTTTATTTAATGTCTTATTCAGTTTATTTTTCGGTTTTTAGTGCAACATTTGCCTTAGAAGTCGTTTTTATTTTTTTATAAAAAGTTTTATTTTTCCATTTTTTATATTTCAATGTTTTCAAGAAATATTTAATTGTTTTCGAGCAAATTAAGCCTATTATTAATTTACATTATCTATACTAATATTAGAAAGCTGAAGAGTTTGTTTGTTTGTTTGAACGCACTAATCTCAGGAACTACATAAAATATATTAGTGTTGGATAGCCCATTTATCGAGAGAGCCTATAAGTTAAATAACATCTCGCTATTAGATGAGGGAATACATAAATAGATAAACTTTTAAAGAAAATAAAGAATATTTATCCTAAATGATTAAGGCTTCTTTCTCAGCAGCTACTTGATATTGCGTTTCATTTCATATCTAGGACAACTCCTAACCGATAAAGATATTACCTTCTATCATCAGCTCATTTTAATATACAAAGAGACGACGATACGAGTCTAAACGTGACTATAATATTTAAAGAAATATCCCCTAACTCCTAACCTTTAAGGAGTTGTACCTTCCATCATCAGCTCTGCAACATAAGATGATGACTACCAGATGAAAATAGCTTTGATAAGTACGTATATGAATGAAAAATACTGTAAATTCTTATAAAATTTGAGGGTTGCTCTCATTTTCCCCAGGATCCCATCATCAGATCCTGACTTGGTGACAGTGGGACTACCGCCGAAGTATACTCTTTCAAATGAAAAAAGAATTTTGAAAATCGGTTGACATTTCTTATAAAATTTGAGGGTTGCCCTCGTTTTCCCCCAGGATCCCATCATCAGATCCTGACTTGGTGATAATGTGACCACCGCCGGTTGACAATTGGCGGAAAAATCGATGAACATACATAAAAAAAAAAAATACATACAGTCGAACATATAACCTCCTCCTTTTTTGAAGTCGTTTAAAAATAGGGCAGAACAAGGTCTGCCGGGACAGCTAGTGTTTTAATAAATTTTATCAATCAAATGGTACTAGTTATTTCAAATAAAATAAAATGTCAAATGATTCATCGGTGACAATTGCGACTGCTTTATCTACTCAACAAAATGTATGGAATTTTTGAAGTGAAAACTTCTTTAGCGGCGTTGTGCACTTTTGGGATAGGTAAAAATAAGACGCAAGGCGGAGGGAGAGTAGTTCTACTAGTAAATGTTTTAGTTTCACTAGGGTCAAATAGATGTCGCACTAAAAATAGATGGGTAGTAAAATCAAGTGTTAACAAAAAATTAAGGGGTGACACAGACCGGACAGACATTTGTGTGACAGACTTTGGGGGTCGTGGTTTCGATTCCCATCCAGGACAGACATTTGTGTATGAAGATGTCTGTTTGTCCTGTGACTGGGTGTAGGTAATTATCTATTTAAGTATGTGACGGATAGAGGGTAGGTCAGGATAATAATAATTAATTCGTTTGCACAAAATAACTATCCAAAGTGTCAAGGATGTACCGTGCCACGCCAGAGCCAAGACAGCCCTTTACGGCCGTCGCTTCGACTATTTATAAAGATTACAGAGTGGGGGAACTGAATGACGCGCTCGGTGGCGTAATATGTTTACAAGATTCTTTCTATCCCCGCTAGATGGCGCAGGTGCCCACACGGCCATACTGACATGCGTGCGCCCTCGCACGCTCCCCACTACACTAGAAATAAACCACCGTTCAATTATCCTGACAAAACATCGACTGGTACCTTACAAAACCACAATCATCTTTTTGCTAGTCCGGAATCACTATTCCCTGTAGCCTTATCATTGGACCGGCACAAACCCTACAACGATACAACCCTTCAGTATTAAAACTGAACTGGTTTTGAGCTAGTCCAGATAGTCATCCCTTTAGCTATGCTAGTCCGGATAAACATCCCTTTAGCTATCACTATTGGTCCGGCCAAGCCCTTCAATATAGTCTCACTCATTTTCTTTTATTTTATTTTTATACCACAAGTCTGATAAGCAAGCAGGCTGGTCACCCGATGACAAGCGACCACCGCCGCTTACAAACATTAAAAATACTAACGCCCCGAATGAGATCAAATCCAAATAAAACAATCTACGATCCGCACTGTTACATTTCGAAAGTGGGGGTAGATGCGATAATAAAATCCACAGGCGCCCACATATGTATTAACAGAAGTAGTTCTATATATCTTTTTTCATAATATAAAGGTCTATTTAAATTTATATTTATTACAGTCTTACCAGCTGACAATTTTCTAGGTCCGTCGTCTTTTTGAGAATATCTTTTCGGAACAATGTATGAAAATTTTTCTTTATTTTCTGTTGTATTTCTAGCTGTTCCATTTAATCCTGGTGTAATCGCGATGTCACCTCTATCACCTAATATAAATAAAAGTAGCACTTTAATAAATACATCTATGTAATGAGATTTAATAAGATTTATGGAAAACATGGACATCGTACCAATAGTAAGGAAATTTTGAATACGTTCTAAAGACACCAACATCTCAGATAAACTAGCTATAGCAAGTGGCAATATCATGGTTAAGTTTATTTGGATTATGCTAAAATATTGCTGGATTGGATATATCTGAAAACGAAAAATAAAACATTATTTAAAAATATATATAATTCTGTATTAAGTTGTGATAATAAGTGGAATCATACAGTTGTAGCGGTGACCATGGATCCAGTGAGTACCAGCGTCAAAATAGTGAAGAACAAAATACTTCGCTCCGTGAATAACATGAATCCAAGAAACACGCTCCGAATAAAAATAGACTTTTTAAGAGAACTCATTTCATAAGCACGAAATGCTTTCACTACTAATTCAAACGGCTTCTCCCATGCGTACATTTTAATAACCTGAAAAATGACCCATTAAAATATTTATATTGAACTTCTTAAGAATTATACTAGATACCCCATCTAAAAAGATCTAACCTGTATGCCGTTAATAATTTCATTCATTAATTTGATACGCTTATCAGTTCTTTGAGCAGTTTCTCGTCTAACAACCGCGGTGAGCTTGGTGAGTCCGGCTAAAATTATAATAATTAGATATTAATACCAATTCATATGAATATAGGGGGTGACCATAGTTATAGTTCAGACCATAGTTATATGTAGATGTACCTCTATATGGATATGGATATGTATGCAATTGTAGATACTTGAATAGAATATGTGCGATTGTAGAGTTTTTACCAGCTTAACCTTGTCTTCCATATGACTACGGAATCGAACATCGCTAGAAATGTCGACACCATAAATCCTTATGCTACTCATACTCAGAACACATCCTCAGAATGTTGAGGGATGTGTTCTGGAATTGTAGAGCCACTGTGAATGGAGTTCTGTTAGCAGTGAATGCATAACCTTATGTCTTAGTGGAGTTGAAACGGACTAAGTTTAATTGATCTCAATCAGAGCACCAGTTAGTATACTCTCGATTTCAGAAAAGCTGCTCGCCGATCTCCTCCTCCATTTAACGAGGGATAAATGAATGGTATGTATAACAAGGGTTAATCTGCTTTTAATGGCAAAAGACCAAACGTGAGTGAGATACACTTGATCACCAGAGGAGCAACTATGGCGGTAGCGCAACGAGTTGTGACCCTTAAAGTTGAGTGTTGATCATTCGTTCCATCACTTTCAAAATAATGACATTGACAGGCCGGTTGGCGTGGTTGGTTAAGACACTACCTATCACGCCGCAGGTCGTGGGTTCGATTCCCATCCAGGACACACATTTGTGTGCATGAACATGTCTGTTTGTCCTGAGTCTGGGTGTAAGTATCTATTTAAGTATGTATTTACAAAAAATAAGTAGTCTATGTAGTATATCAGTCATCTGGTTTCCATATTACAAGCTTTGCTTAGTTTGGGATCAGATAGCCGTGTGTGAAAAATGTCCGAGGATATTTATTTATTTAATGAAGGTGGGGGCGATCAGTCGGTAATTCGGATCTGATCTGTCACTCTTTTTAAGCACTGGGTCCACGTCTCAGTATACCACGAACACGGGTCTTGGTTTTGGGTATAGGAAAGCGCGAAAAGACACATCAGTACATGTTGCAATTCAGTTGCACATTAGTTCAGCAGCCTGTAAACCAGTATTATCAGTAAGTTACATGACCTACTTGACTTATGGATGTCCAGAGAGAGGGAAACCCCCGCCAATCCTCCTGTTACACTGGAGTTTAATCGGGTGCGGTAAACCCGTTATCCAAAGACGATATCGAACTTAGCCCTGACAATCATTTGTTTACTGAACTTTGAAGCAGAGTTAAGTTCGCGTCCTTATTAGACTGGACCGTGGTCCAAGCCACATACAAAATTTACGAGTTTTGTCTAGCTTCTTTGCATGGTTGGTAAAACCACGATCCTTTCTTCTCCCTTGCAACCACTAGCGGGTTTAGTCTCGCTAGTATCGCCTAAGCGATGGCAGCTGTAGGACCATTTGCAGAGCTCAGATGCGCATGATAGAGTTGCTGTTCGGATGCGTACGAAGCAGAAGGTCCATGGCCTCGTATGTCCATATAATGATTCAGTCTGTAATGGGCTCCCTAGTTTCAATCAGCGTTATGATACGAGATTCTTTAAAAGGGGTGTAAAAAGGATTCTGTAAGGTTCGAAATCTCCCTCGTGTTGTTAATGTCGATTAGACCACATACTATAATTTGGAGCGACTATTTTTTCAGCGAGTTTGTCAATCTGTTGACATAAAAAAAGAAACAAAATCGTATTCTACTTAAATATCTAATGAAACGAAAAACAAAACAAAAACACGTGGCACATGTGGCAACAATGCAATGTTGTCTTTTTGAGAATAGTTAAATATATTTTTACTAAGGTTCTTAGGTAATTACCTTGCAGTGGAAGGATCAAAATCACAACAGTAAATAATCCGATGAATGGAGCATATCCTGCGGCTTCGTACATGAAATATAATACGACGGCTGCTTGTATGGGTACCATCCACAAATAGTGCAGGAACATAAATGAGAAGTCAAATCTTGCCACATCGTTCGATAGCAAGTTAACTAGCTTGCCGCCTGCGACTTCTCCTAACGAGACTTGACTTGCACGTAGCAACTTAAACAAAATAGTAAAGTTATTCCTATACATGGCATTTATATTATAAGTATACCTTTGTATTTTACTGTATTTTGTCAATATTAACAAATATTTATTTATTTTATGTATTCAAATGAGTTATTAGACAGCATATAAGCAAATGATTAAATTACATTTGTCGCTCAGATTCATAAATAGCAGAGAGTTTATTTATTTATCGAGTGCACAGTACGGAGCGGCATATTCAGTGAAAAAGTGAAAAAGCTCCAACAATAAAGATTTAAAAAAAAGAGTGCACAGTAGGTACTTTAGTTCGAATATCGGGTAGGAACGTAGATTTGTCTGGAAATCAACCAAATACTGAAAAAGAATATGAAAAATCAACTCTTTTTGGTGTTATTATAGTAGGTACATATAAACATTTTTATTTATTAAAAAAGGCAGTAAACTAAGAAAAAAAATGATTATGAGATTATTACAGAGTTCTTTTTTCTTGGAGCAAAGGTATTTGATTGATGTCAGTTTATCCTACTAATTCTACTATCCTACTAATCCTACTATCCTACAATCCTACTAATCCTACTATGCTACTAATATTATAAATGTGAAAGTTTGGACGGATGTATGTTTGTTACTCATTTACGCCAGAACGGTTGAACGGATCTGGATGAAATTTGGCATAGATATATATTATAGTCTGGAATAGCATAGGCTACTTTTTATCCCGGAAAAAGATGAGATCCCACGGGAACGCGGGTGAAACAGCGGCAAACAGCAAGTATAATATAATTAATATAAATCAATTATTGTCTCACCTTCCTATATATGAGGGCCGAGCATGCGACTTTGACTTTCATGGCAAATTTAACTACAAATAGTGAATTGTGATGCTGTAGCATCATGGCGACGAAGTTGAGCCCCAGCATGGCCAGGGCGTAGAACCCGGCATCTTGTCGAGAGAGCGTAGAGTCGACGGACCAGTAGGATAGAAGCTCGGTGAACATCAGCGGCTGAATTACTCTGATCGACAAGGTTTTTTATATCATTCCACAGAAATATCGACAGCACTACAACACTAGTGAAAGGATGCACGCACACTTGCACTGAAAAGGATTAGGAAAAAGTGTCGGGCGCGTCTTCACGGATGGCACTATATTCTATACCAAATGAGGCAGTAGTTTATAATGTTAAGGTGAAATAATGAGGTATGATTAGTGAGGTCGTCACAAAGTTTTTGTTATGAAAGCCATGATTATTAAAAACACCAAATTATTTTAATCAAAGGAAAATTAATTATATTCTTATTGACGATCTGAGTATCCAAAGTGTGTATGAATTGAAGTGTTTATTTATCTAACCTGACGACAGCTATACCCCCTACGTATAATGCCCCCGGCATATATGCTAGCCAGTAAGCTTTCCGCATAGCCCTCCATAGTGATGGTTTTCTGTTTTCTCTTGCAGCTCTTTTTATTTCATTTAACCAGTATCTGGGGAAAAATAATACAAATCATAACTACGTGGTATTTGTACCATGAATAAATGAATTGCTGAAGATTTACGTGCTGATTTTTAGTACTGATTAGTGTGATGATCGATATATCTTTCATTCTGCTTGAAATACCAAAATCAAATTATTTTTATTAAAAAAACGATGAAATCTCTCTTTCACATATATTTAGCATAGCAGAATAATTATAACGCACATTCTAGCTTACGCACGTAACTTTAACCTCAAAAATAAAATATTATTATGTAATTACATTGACAAAAAACTTAAACACGGCTAGAATACATTGTTCCGGTATGGAGTTTCATAGCGTACCTTTTCACTTCATCAATTTATACTCACTCTAATATAAATTTTTAAATAAATAAATATTTTAAATTAATTTAAATTACAATTAAATTGTGAGTTTTTGTACTTATAACAATTGTATGTATCTACATATATGTATATACAGTAAAATATGTAAATAACCTCATTTAGAATTTCAGTAGGTAGGTATATTCTGAAAAAAATTAACGAAAACGCTCATTATAATTTGACCTACTTTACATAATTTTAAGGTTTCTAATCATTATCGACATAATGCTTGTTGACCTAATCAAATAAGGTACGCACTTTTTTTATCAAAATTATCGCTATAATTATCATTATCAACTTATTTTCAACTGCAACAATCTGAAGATAAACTTTGTATACCTACCTACAAATTTTGTAAGTGCAAATACAATATTTTAATTGAAATCAAAACCCGTGTCAATTATATGATCAATCATTGTGCCAAATTGTATCCATATCCCATCAGCGATTACAACTTGAACAAAAGTGTTGTTGAAAATAAAGTTGGTTAGTCTAGTTATCTGTATCCGTGATACACTGTTTTCATTGTTATTTTCATTAACACAATACCCAGTGGCGCATTATCCCTAAGACAAACTAGGCACGTGCCTAGTTTTTAAACAAAGAAGAAAATAATTAACATAAAACTAATCGTGTACGTAGGTAAGCACCTACTTACAATGTATAATTCCCTTAGACGAATAAACCACGGGACGCGAAATTCGACCATTCTAGCCTTTACCCGCTTGTCACATACTGAGCTTTTTTGTCACAGTGAAACGATTTAGGTACCTTGTCAGTGTGATTTGCTTGTCCGTTATGAGCACGTCAAGATAAATCACCACAAAAAAACCGGTCAAGTGCCAGTCGGACTCGTGCGCCGAGAGTTCCGTACAAACTTATAAATAGTTTGTTCATATTTTTTTTTTTAGATTACCTTATTTGAGGTTGGTGGCAATTAAGCTAGACCTCTAAATTGTATCAGCGCCGATACAACTCAGAGGCTTATCTTAATTGGTGGTAGTATGTATGTATGGAAATAATGAAAATTCAAGGGTGTCCCTTGAATTTTCATTATTTTTTATTTTTTGGAATTTTTCCTTTATCTGTGCTATACGACGTTGCTTCGTACCAAATTTCAAGATTCGGAGTTCACGGGAAGTACCCTTTAGGTTTTGATTCCCTTGCGAGTTTCGAAAATTTGCGGCATAAACGGCTGTATCTTTTGATTGCGTTGGCATAGAAGTTTGATTTTTTCACAGCTCCAAGGAACAGTAGTATTTGATATAAATTTCAGCTTGATACCTCCTCGCGTTCCTGAGAAAAAGGGTCTTGACACACGGACCGACGGGCGGACAACAAAGTGAGGATCACTTTGTTGTCCACCTGTCCGTCCGTCCCGTTTTCCTTTTTTACCTTTTGAGGTACGGAACCCTAAAAATGACCAAATATGCCGTATTATTTTGTATAAACGATAGGGCCGTACAAATAATGTTTATTTTATCCTGTGAGTACAATTTTTATCCTATTCCATTTTATTTCTTGTATGTAAACAACGAATAATACTCATTTTGTAATGAAATGTGACCAAACATTTGGTTCACTGTAATAAGTCAGGTTATAACATTCATTAATTCATTCGTTCCCTACATTCATTTCTAATAGCGCTTGACTCTTACGATGAAAGTTATCGATGTTAATGAAATAATGTAATATTTTAAATGGATGGAGATTAACTTACGCATTTTTAGATTTTCGACTGATCCTCTAAGAAAGAGAAATTGGATAAAAGCAGTCTACAGAGAGCAAACATGGATTTCGAAAAAGAGAACTATAACGAAAGGCAAAAAACAGCGAAATCTATGTAAAGATGATCTTCCTACAATGCATTTATGTAAAAGTAAAGCTCAAATAAAATTGAACTCAGAAAAGGCGTCAAGGACAACTTTTTTGGACATTTCTTTTTTCAAGTTTTCCAAACATAGGTACATAAGAAAATATGATCACTACTCGTTTACGTCAACCCGTTTTTTTTTAATGAAAATCAATATTAAACTTGAACTTGAAGAAAAAGGGTACTCTCTAAGTGACAACTCTTTAGTCGACGTCAAAATAAAAATAAACTATATGACATGACAAAACGAACTGGATCATACTAGATGTCAACTCTGGTTATTACTTATTAAAAATTAAATGAATACGCAAAGTGACGAATAATACTCCAGTGAATACTGTGTGATGGAACGGTGTTGCATACTTTTTGAGTAAAAAAAGTGTTAGAACTGCCGTGGCTGTGACGAATGTTTTCCGCGGTTACTGAGACACCAGACACAGTCGTTGTTGTCAAAATCAAAACTCATTTATTCAGTTAAGGCCTGGTAAGGCACTTATGATGGAGATGCTTATTAAATGTACTGGCGCTCACGCACACCGACGGAACACTGCAAACTGCTTGGCGCTCGGCAGGAGGGTAATGGTATGTTTTTTGGCAGACGGGAAACGTATTCTTGCTACCTCTATTGCAAGCTTAATTTATTTTTGTGTCAACAAAATATCCGTTATATTCATACATTTCGTTCATTCCCTATTAGATCATTCACTAGCCGATAAATTTTATCAACTCTGTCAAGCACTACTAGTGTTGACAATTAGACAGTGACAGCTCTATAAGAGAAAGAAGAATAGCAATAAGCCACTCTCCCCTCACCCTGCAAAAGTAAGTCGAACCTGATTTCATACATTTCTGCGGGCGTTGCGTGTCCCGTGTGGTTTATTCGTCCAAGATAATTCCAGAATATGATCTACTTGTGCCATCTTTTATCAAACATCCAAACATTCACATTTTTAATATGATATTAGGATGGCTGCTAGAGGGCAGGGGGCGCCCCAATGAGGTTGCTTGCCTAGGGCGCTTTCGACATTTCATCCGCCTCTGACAAGTCATGATTTGGATTCCCATCCAAGACAGACATTTCTGTACATGGACATGTTATTTGATTATGTATTTAAAAAAAAACAAGTTGTAGGTACGAGTAAAAATACTGTACAAATATCAACAAAATTTATTTATATTTATTTTGTGCTAACTCTAAAGAAGCAATGGCGAAACCCATAGCTTTAAGTGTTTATTGCCAGCTCTTCTCAGCAAAAGCAACCTGCCGTACCGTGCGTTAGATTCTAGACTATTCATAAGTGCTTAGAAAAAATGTTTTGATCAATAAATAAATAAAATAAAGGCCTATTTGGAAAAAGAATATTTTTATTTTCATCTCCATGTAAATTTTTGGCCTTGGAAATAATTAAAAATTTCATGACACTAACTTGATTTGAGAGTTTCCAGTAATTTCCTTAATAATTGGATGCCGTTCAAACCCTCCAAGTTTATCTACATCTAAACAAATGGGCCGAAAACTTTCAGTATTAGAAAGCTACATTATCCCTGAGTAACATATTTTTAGCCCGGGAAAAGATAAGATAGCACAGGGAACGCGGGTGAGGACAGCTAGTAATCTATGTACCAATTCGTGAGTCAATATTATGTTAATGTAAGTAAGTACTTACCCTTCGAAGTAGTTTCCCAATTTTTCGGAATCATATTGCTTTGTGAGAATAATAAGATCCGTTTCCTCTATATCTCTCTGATTTCCTTTTATTAACACTGGACATACCCACCAAAAAAATAATCTTGAAAAAACATTCGGCTTACTACTTTTCTTTTTGAGATCATTTCCTATAGTGGCGTTTTTATCCTGTGTATTGTTCTCCATTTTAAAATATCTTCAATAATAGTCCCAAGTCTACTTTTGATTGCCTAAATTGAAATAATTTTAACACATTTATAGTTTTCATTAAAATTATACCGTTAAGCGTAAGTTTTAAACCATCGAGAATTATGATCGTCTCTAATACAATAGCGACTGTCTACCTAATCTTAAGCTATAAAAGTAACTGGTGATAATATTAGTGTTGTCAATTAGTCATAATATAATACTTACGACGGTATGATTACATATTTCATATCGATTAATGATTAGCTTTATCAGGGGGTGTCACAACCCAGTTTAGGTACGTTCGGCCGGCGGTCCTCTCGGGTAGGACGATCAGGCTTGTGGCAGTAGCCGCATAGATGATACACAATAACTAACTAATTAAAACCGAAATCGCAATGAGCCAAAAATTTAACTGGGAATAAACTAAAGGTTAATCAAGATGGCAAATTATGATGATGAACAAACAAATAGTCAAACAAATCAGACTCCATTTGATTTAGATATGAAGCTAAAAATGCGAAAATTTATATATGAATCATTAGCCTAAATGGAAACATATCATACATATCTACTAGATTGTACATTCGATATTTTAATGCATAGTAATAATTCACGACTTATCTGAAATGATATCGAGCGTGATTAACACGTTCGGTAGATAAAGTACGAATTACTAATAGACTTAAATACATTTATTTATTTAGTACATAAGTAAAATTGTTATTTTTATTTATTCCACACTAGCTGGCCGGGCAGACGTCGCACATAGGGGTATTTTGCTGATCTAGCTGGTCAATATTATTTATTAAGCTTTTTTTGCTTCGTCGTCTTTAGTTCATCTTCGGAATAGTTTTCGGTAGATAAAATCCAATTTTCCAAGTAAATTAATATTTTTTCAAAATTCGGTAAATTTTGCTCTTTCATCTTATTAATAAGTGATCTATGGGTCACTACTCTAACACCTGAGTCTAGTATATAGTGTATTATCTATGACCTGAGTGACCGGGTGACCCTGCAACCAAATAATTACCATCTAACATAGTGTAAATTAAAAAATTTTTTTTCACTGTCTTGATCTATCATCTCTGAAAAAAAATGGACGGCTAATTAGGTCATAATAATTTTATATACACTATAAACTGTCGTTATCAATTAATATAATAACCGGGAAGAACCCGGAAATACAACAAAAAACTTTTCAAACTTAACATTGGGTTAGAAATTTTAAACTATATTTTCAAACGTCAAATAACAATATCCTGTAAAAAAATGCAGTTTTATATATATTTTTAAAATATGCGTTCTTATCTCCTTCATTAATATCCATAACAAAATTTTGAAAGAAGTCAGTGGTCACGCAAATATTTTACTTTTTATCAGACGCTATCACACTTACGAAATGCGGAAGATACGTGCAGTTGAAGCAATGACTAACTTCGAGCAAAACAAGTGCGTGGGTGCATCCGATATAAGAGACCGGGAAGGGTTGTTTATTGTTCTCTAGTCATTCGAGAACTATAAGAACCAGTTTTTTTTTTATCTGCGACTACTTCTTATAATTTGATTTTTAACCGACAAGATCAGCAAAATACCCCTATTAGACCAGTGTAGAAGCCTTTGAAAATGGTAACAAGTAAAAGTAATTTATAGTCGAAAAAGTTATACTTAACTTTTTCAATATTAAGTCAAAATAAGGTGAAAAAAATAATATTTTGAATCAAAAAAATTACAATGTGTTTGGGACATAAAAAGGTAAGTTTTCACTAAATTTCGTGAAAAACAAACAAATAAAAAATAAAAAACTTGGTTATTTGAATTTTTCACATAAATTTTGAGGTTATGTGAAAAAAGTGTGAATACAAAAGTTGTAGATCGAAATGAAATGAAATTGTTTATTCATCCAAATAGGCCTTCACAGGCACTTATGAATAGTCAGACTCTAAATGCTCGGTTCGGAAGGTTGTTTTTGCTGAGAAGAGCCGGCAATAAACTCAGCAATTACTATTTTCAAAAACAACTTACACCTATTACATTCAATAATTATTATTTATCTAGTCTCACTGACAATATTTGCGTGTTATGGCGGCAAAAATAGTAATCTACAGAATTTAATTATGACTGACTTAATAAACAACAAACTCAAGCAGACCAGCCCCTACAAGCAGCACCTGTTCACAAGTATGACGCGCGTGGCAGCCATCGCCCTTCGTTCTTCATCGATCTTTTTATTACCTACAACTCTGCTATTAAACTTTTTTCCATAAGACTTGTAGTTTTGCTAGAAATTGAGATAAACCGTTTTTTACCCTTAACCGTGGGTTAAAAGTTGGTTTTCAATAAATTTGAATTTTCAATAAATTTTAGGAAATTGAAAAAAAAAACAAGTTACTACACTCTTGACATTTGGCAGGTGGATTCTTCATAGGAAGTAGGTAGGTATCCGCTAAGAAAGGTTTTTTGAAAATTCAACCCTAAAGGGGTAAAAGGTGTAAAAAGAGGGTTGAAATTTTTGAGATCAGATTTTGGATTTTTATTTTAATTTAAGAAAATTAAAATAAAATACAAAGTATAAGTGCGTACACTTGAAATTTAGCAGGTAGATTCCTCATAGGAAGTAGGTAAGTATCCACTAAGAAAGGATTTTTGAAAATTTCACTCTAAAGGGGTAAAAAGGTGTAAAAAAAATTTAGTTATAGGTTTAAAAAGATGATTAATTCCTATGTAAAATTAAGGTGATACTTTAAACTGACTCAATATTATCGAGGGTATCCTACGGAGCGATAGTTGGGCGGGTCATCAAATTTTGGCGATTTTGACGGGACTGTCACTGGCAGAACTTTTTACTGTTATTTTAAAAAGTATTAGGTAACGCGCAAAATAAATTAAAACCTATGAAATTTGATATTGAATTGTGAACAATATCTGTAGTAAGTACTTGAAAGGCAGGTAGATTCCTTATACGGAGTAAGAAAGGATTTTTGAACATTCCACTGTTCCCTCAAGAACGCGGGTGAAACCGCGCGGGTCAGCAAGTCTATATATGCATATATTGTACGTGAAATACCACTGACTGGTTAATCACGAAATCTAGAAATTATAAATGCTTCAAACTTGAAAGGCAAAAAGATTCCTAATGGCGAGTAAACATCAGCTAAGCGTGTAAAAAGTTTTAGGAAAATTTAAAAAAAAACTTGAAATATCAGAAATTATAAGTGCTACACACTTGAAATTTGGCATGTAGATTCCTCATGGGAAGGTAGATATGCGCTAAGAAAGGATTTTTGAAAATTCACCGCCTAAAGGGGTAAAAAGGTGTAAAAAATGGGTTGAAATTTTTTGGGAAAAAATTTGGATTTTCTTTCAAACTCAAGAAAAAAAACTGTGGCACTCGGGGACTGCCGCGGTAAAGCTATTGCATAGCGACGAGGGAGTCCCGCCGCCGAATAATAGCTGAATAATAATATTAAAAAAACCGGCCAAGTGCGAGTCGGACTCGCGCACGAAGGGTTCCGTAAAAAAGGCCAAAAAATTCACCTTTGTTGTATGGGAGCCCCTCTTAAATATTTATTTAAATTTAAATTTATTATTTTTTATTAAAGTAAAAATACAACTAAATATTTTGTGAATATTTCAAGTGCCTACCTGTTGCCATTATTGATATCGAGCAAAAAAGGCCAAAAAAAATAGCGTTTGTTGTATGGGAGCCCCCCTTTTTTAGTATTTGTTGTTATAGCGGCAACAGAAATATATAATTTGTGAAAATTTCAACTATCTAGCTATCGCGGTTCTTGAGATACAACCTGGTGATGATATCGAGCAAAAAAGGGCAAAAAAAGGCTAAAAAATTGCGTTTTTTGTATGGGAGCCCCCCTAAAATATTTATTTTATTTTGTTTTTAGTATTTGTTGTTATAGCGGCAACAAAAATACATAATTTGTGAAAATTTCAACTGTCTAGCTATCGCGGTTCTTGAGATACAGCCTGGTAACAGACAGACGGACGGACAGACAGCGAAGTCTTAGTAATCAGGTCCCGTTTTTACCCTGTGGGTACGGAACTCTAAAAAGTGTGTTGTCTTTAGATTTTTTTTTGCTACCGCGTTGTCGGTGGCTGCCATCGGCGCAGTACCTTAGTTAGGTGCCTAAGGACATGACTGTGGTTACGGTGTCAGGTTATTTCGTTGCGATTTTTTTTGATTCGGTCGCCATCAAAGCCCGCGACAAAAGCTATACAATAGCTGAAAAAAAAAATAGGAAATATTTAAGTGCTACACACTTGACATTAAATATATATTAAAAATATAGGTATATATATTTTAGGTATTATTAATAATATCTAAAATATATTCATATTTTTTGTAATATAATTTGTTTGTTATATACTTAACAATAACAAACGAAAAATATGCTAGAAAAAAACTTATTTTAATTTTTAAATAATATTTATTTATATGCTTCAAATAAAATGTTTAATTAAATATAATAAATATGAAGTAAATACCACACTTTAAAATAAAACAACGAGTTTTAAATATGTTAGTAAATTGCCTTTGAGTGAATTGGACAAACTTTAGACGTTAACGCATCGCAAGTGCACTGAGAGTGCATTAGTTTATTTTCAATATTTTCAACCAACATTTTTACGTGACAAAGTGGTACCATATTACAATCGCAATTTGATGATAAGCTATTTGATTTAATTTCGTCACTATGCATTATTACTTCACTTTTTGTTTGCTTTTTGTGATTACATCTGGTAGGGAAATTTGAGGATTCAATGTCGTTGGTTTGATATTTATTATGTATTTGAGATCCGCAATCATACCAATCAATAGGATCTTCATTGTAATTTGTATATGTGCTTAAACTTTCATCATAAGTGTTAGTGGTATTATGAGTCATACTTATTCTTTTCACATAATCTTTTAAAACGAGTCCTTCTTCTCTTATAGTACACTTATCTGTTTCGCATTCAGTGTTTTCATTTAAACTATGCGCTTTCATATTGTGAGTACTACTCTTTTCATTGTTTTTTTCATCTGCGTTTTTAGGACCTTTCATTATATAAGAAACGTCACATGAACGGGCGCTGTCAGCAATTAATGTTTTCCATAACTTACTATTTTTGTCATTATCAGTCAAAACTATCGACTTCGTACAAATACATGTACCAAGTTTACCATCGCAAGAACAATTTATTGTATATCCTAAGTATGGCAAATTATTTTTTGGCACATCTAACTGGTTTTTATTACCATCATCAAGGATTGTTATTGCTTCTTTTCGTTTAATGTTATTTTGTTCTGTCGTGAGTATGGGTGCACTATATTCAAAATTATTAAAAAACGGACAACTTGGTGATGTTTTAATTATTTTGCTTTTATTTATTTTAGTACCGCAATAGTCTTTTTTTATTGGTAAATCTATACAGTAGTTAGATAAAACCATTGGATTTTCTAACAACTTAAATCGACTACTTTTATTTTTAATAGATGTGCCAGAGAAACAATCACACTCCTCATATTTTACACGGGAATATTGGCTACTTTTGACAGATTTTTTTAAACTGGTATCTATGGTTTGTATATATTTTGTATCATTTTTAATAGCATCACAGGACTTAGTTTCCATTCTTCGGTTATTCGACATTTGAGACGATATATTTTGTGTAAGTATTATAGAGTTTGATATTTGTTTTGACACTTTATCAATTGTTTTATCATGTGTATAATTACATACCGTTACGACATTTGGATCACAAATAAAATTAGCTGAATTCCCGTCCAAATCTTTTACAGGTTCCTCAAGGATTGTTCCGTTTTCTTTATGAACACTTTTGTTAACATCACTATTCGTATAACATGTGCATATACTTTGTAAACGTTGAAAGTCTTTTTCTATCATAGTGCACACTTTATCTAAAATATCAGGTAAGATAACGTTTTTATTTTCTTTTGAGGAGACACACGAGCATTGAACACGTTTGATTTTTATTTTAAGATATTCTTGCAATAGGCCATATGCTCTATTCCAGCTTCCTTTTGATTGCATTCCTTGGGAACATTTACACGCAACCGTATTAGAACTTTCAGTTATAAGGTGCTTGACTTTTTGTAAAATTGATGAGAATAGTTTTTTCTCTTCATCAAGTGGTATACATGATGATTTACACCTAGTTTGCTTAAATTTTTCTAATTTTCCCTTCAAGTGTTCTTCTAATAAGTGAAAAGTATTTAATTCTAAATCTTTTGATTCATCTTTTTCACAACAGACGCATTCTTTGTTTTCTAGAATCTCTTTAAAACTTTGAATATCTAGAGCTTTATCTTCATTTATGATATTATAATCTGCGCGTTGTTTATTAACACAATTACATTCAATATTTTTATTATTTTTTGGTCGCAAATTGTTTGACCTATTTTTGTAGCAATTTTTGACATGAGGTAAATTGTCATATATCACGTCACAGCTTTTTAAAAGCTTGTCAGATATTGTGTTGGAGAGTGTCACACCCAAAAAATTTATATAGTAATCGCAACCACATGGGAATAGCTCTGTTTGAACAAGTTTTTTAATTTTCGTTTGGTTTGCATCATCTAGGACATATTCATGTCTTTTTGCATTGCTTAATTCTGAATCTGGATTATTTTGTAAAACTCGAATTTCTTTCGAAACGGAACCTTTTTTATTTTGCAACTGATCTTGATTTGCAATTGAGTTAAATGTTTTTACATAATTATACTCCTCTAAATTGTTAGACTTATGTGGATATTTAAGGTTGTAGCTAATTTCATTAAGTTCATATTTATTTTGTCTAGTATTTTTTATACAGGGAATTTCGTTGCTCTTATCTAAATTAATTTCCCCCATGTATATCTCTTCTTTGGATGCGAGAATAGGTCTATCTGACTCCGCGGATTTACTTATTTCGCCTTCCATTTGATTGTAAGAGTCAAAAAATTCTTCTGAAACTTTTTTGTTTTTACCGCTTACATTTAAAGACGTTCTGCTGCATTTCAAATTATTATCTGTGATCTGGGGATTGTTCTGAGGACTTTTGATCGGTTTTAAAATGTTACCATCGTATAAAGAGATTTTACTAACCATTTGATCTTTTTGAATAGTTTTGTATTCACGAGATGGTTCTACTAAATCACATTTCCATTTAGTTAAAGTGTCCAAAAGTTTATCGATTGATGTATTTGATGGTGTTTTGTTGAAACACGTACAATTACTTTTACATAATGTTTCAACAAACAATTTACTATTATCTAAGTTACATAGTTCCTGGGATGGCAAACATGATGTTATAGGTTTTGTTTGCTTTATGCTGGATAATTGAGAGACATCATTATTTTCAGGTTTTTGATTCCAAAACGTTTTACGTTCATTTTTTTGTACACTTTGCAAATTATTTTCATGTAGTGTTAATTTCTTAGAACCTTTTTGGGAACATAAGCACATATTCACGGCAAATGTTTGACCACGATTCTTAAAAGTTTTGCTTGATTTTTCAACTGACTCATTTGGATTAGAAGAGTATTTATTACCTTTTTTTTGGTTAATATTTTTTTCTTTTTGTTTTGTTTTTATACGATTTTGTTTATCGTTCATGATATTTTTGTAATCTTGGTCTGCAATTTTATGGCTTTTGTTTTCTTTTTTAATTTTTTCTTCTATATGTTTAATTTGTTCAGTTGGAACTGCAGTTTTCATAGAATCAGGCCCCTAAAAATTATAAACCATAAATATGAAATTAACAGGATCACAATCATTTTTACGATATCTATGGGGCAAGCGTGCGAGCGATATTTAAAGAAGAAATTATATTCACTCGTTCAATTGTCTTCCGTAACAGTTTATTTTAAATAGACATAATTATGTTGGGTACTCGGCAACAGAACACCGCCTAACTAAATAACACATTCAAAACCCATCAAATGTAATTTTCTGTCCACTTTAAGGCATTTTAAAATTTCGCTCATAATCTTCAAATATCTACTGCTGGTTTGAAATATCTACTGCTAACCATCGGCTTCATACATTCATCTATTTACCCTGTGCTATTTATTTAAAAAAATGAGTAGATAGATGAGTATGTAAAACTAAATAATGCCAGAAATACCTATATATCATAATCGATTCAGTGATAAAAATATAATAAAATAAATACATAAAATAACCAATAGATTAATAACATTTAATTTAATTAATGATAGTTCAATGGTAGTGAAACCAACTCCATAACACGGCTCAAATTCACAATAAAATGAACTTGAGCTCTCGGTTAAAAACGGGCGATGGTGAAATTTCAAATTGAAAATTAGTAATAGAAAAATATATGTAATTATCAATTACAAAATTATCCAAGCACTATTTAAAAACATTGTTCAGTGAAAAAATATTGTTACCCATTCGCAAAACAACTGCATTTAATAGGTTTCAAATGGAAATTGATTTAAACAAAGACTTTTCAGGCTTTAGAATAGGTTCAAATAGTAAAATAGTACTCACTTACCGAAGTGCGTTTAACAATTTTAGTAATTTTATCTTCCATTAACTTCAAATCTTCTTTCTTAATAGATACCTGTAAAAATACCTGCTTTCAGATTTCGATCCTCATTTCACTCACCTTAATAAATAGAACTGTAGGTACAAAATTATATTGCACTTGTATTTAGTGAGAATAAATATTTGTATCTATTAAACAAAAACCAAAATCTCACCATCAAAACAAATGTAAACCCACTGTCATTGATTCTCAGTAAATTTTATAATATTATTTTCGAATTCTACCCAAGCATTCAGTTTCTATTTTGTCACGTTTTAGTTACCGTAACCAATTATGAGTTTTCATAAGTCACCTTTTTAAGATCTTCAATTTGAACTCTAAGCTGTGTAACATCCTGTTGAGTTCTGCGCCAGTATGCTGTAGTGCTAGTGTCCTTACTCGTGATTCTGCTTCCAGTTTGAGGTGGCTTCACCAGGCATTGGTATACCGCTGTAATAGTACATTATGATATAAGTGCGGTAAGTTAAAAATTACAACCGAGGCGATATTGCTAGCCCGAGTCGTAGGCGAGGGCTACAAGAAAACAGAGGCTGTAATTATCAAAGCGCACGTATGTCATACGACGTTTTATAAATAACATATTTGCGAGGAAATAAATAAAACTTGGACTTAAAAAAAAACAATACAGCGAAAAGAAAAAGCGCGCTATTACTAATAAAGGCGATGATAGCTCAGTGGTAAGTGACGTCGAATACCGCGGCGAAGGTCGTGGGTTCGAATCCTACAATGAGCTTGAGCTTTCGGTGAAGGAAAACATAGCACGGTGGTACCCGACTGGCTAGCTACCACCCTCAAGTTGAAAATCTGTCGCCAAACACCTATCGGTGTGTTCCGACAGCTGCACTTGAGAGCCAGTTCCCATCTAGGCTTTGTGTGCTTACCACCTGAGGCCACATCATCACTTACCATGGTGAGATTGTGGTCAAACACAAGCCTATCGAATATATAAAAAAAAAATGTAAATTAATATTTTTGTGTTTTTACAGATAAATGGTTATAATTTATGGTCAAAATTAATTAAATCAAAGAATTAAATGTTTGTTTATTATATTTTATATATAAGTTAATTTTATTCATAAAATGTTGACCACTTTTCTGACATAAACTCATTTTGTGTAATGAGTAATTTCGACCCTATTTTTTTCGAATTAACACCACCGGAACTCACTATAATTGCACAAACATTGTATGACAAATATACATGAACAATCATACCAAATTAATAATAGTTTGTCTCAAACAGTAAATATGCAACCTAAAACTTCCCCAGTTAGTTTAAAAAACTGTACCAATTTCAATGTACATGTGAACTATAACTTTTACAAGAAATAAATGATTAGTTAGTTGAGTTTATTGTGTTTTTATTATTTTATTAAATTGCTTCATTTTTTCGCAACGTCGTTTTCGCAACGCAATAGTCGTTCAGTACACCTGCGGAACCGTCATTGCAACTTGTTCCGACTGTAAACCGTCGGAACTCTTTGCAATGACAGCCTTTCCACATTTGTAATGAAATATACTATATTTCAATACGTAGAAGACATCACTTTTCATGATGCCATGTTTTAAATAATTGAAAAGTAAGTCTTACCTGGATCTGGCTTACAATCACAAGGCAGTGAGTCCGAATTAACATTGTCTCTGACTCTCTGTGCAAGTTCATCAGCTTTATCTTGAAATAGTTGTTCGGCTAGTTTAGTGGCCAGCTTTTGTGCTCGACGCTCTAGCGCCCGCTCTTGCCAGCCATCGTCTTCCATCTCCCCAGGACTCGGAGTTAATTTTGCAACGTCGGCACAGGAGGCACCAACCCACTATAAAAATACCAATATAACATTGTTATATCAACAATATATTTACCATGAGTAGTTCGTCCTTTCACACAACAATGGATCGACGTAGTTTATGGGCCGAAAAGTGATATAGTTTTCCGATGTGGCCGAAGGGTTCACTTTCATACCAGTCCGTTTGTAAGTCTGTCCGTCTATCACAGCTTATTTTGTTTATTTTATTTATATATCTACAGACGAGTGAAGACTCAATCACGGACGCATCGCCACGCAAGTATGGATTCAGCCGGCGCTTAGCCGGTTATTATCCCGGGAACGCGAGTAACACGGGGTAAACGCAAATTTTGTATTAAAATATTGAAATTAATTTACCTTAGCGTGATAATTCTCTATAGAAGTAGCGATGGCAATATCTAGCTCTCCCATTAATAACTGAGCGAAATAACTTCTCAGATTTGACTTGACTATGCTAGCACGGTCCCAGTTATGGTTATCCTCGAGACATTTCAACAATTTGCAAGGCATTTGTGAACCGTTGCTACCCAACTCGGATTGCAAACCTCCAAACAAATCCGACAGTAAATTGGAGAGGAGCTGGCTACGTAACGACGTACAGGAACAAGAATCCTAAAAGTAAAAAGTCATCACAAAGAAGCAAATATTACGATAAAGTGTGACCCTTAAAAAGATAAAAAAAAATCACAACTTCCTCAGCATAGAAACATACAGTTGCATCATTGAAATGAAAAACAATTTGAATAGTACTTAATCCATTGATTTGAATTACACGTTTGCCTATTATTTCGTTTAGTATGTATATTATAGTACTACACATTTTACAAATTCCATCTTTTTGTAGAAAATAATGAATTTTAAATTTTAGTTCTGTTTTGCTTTAGTTGTGCCTCGATATTTAGTCCTCAGTTGGTCTAAACTGAATAAATTACTAATTTCGAGAGATCATGAACACATCATGAATTATGGTGGCATTCTCAGTAATATCCTACCTACTCCTTCCTGTAGAAAGATTCCATTAACACATACCTAAATAAAATATATTTTACGTTTAGATTTCTTTTTTCCATAAAATAGTACCGTAAAGAATGCAAAGTAGGTAGATACCAATATTTTATCTTCTGGTGTACACCGACACAAGGCCGCTAAAGACGGTGTACGCTTCACTTGTACGGCAGCATCAACCGGCAGATGGCAGCGACACTCCATCACCTTGTTTTTGAGTTCAGAGAGTTCTTCCCTCTTATTCATGAGTTCATCTACTTTTGCTTGCATACGACCATCACACAACACTTTGCAACCGTCTAGGTCTTCCACCATTTCCATTTTTTCTTCCCGCAACCTTTCAAGCTATAGTACAAAAATAACAAAACATAATTGTGCCGGTATAATCGCACCATTCAGTCGGGGGGATGTGTTCACTTTTTGATATGAAAATATGTAACGATAGTCAATATGACTACGATTTAGTAATTATAACCATCAGAATGGAAAGTGCGGTTGCTTAGATTTTCTATAAATAATAATTATAACATAGGCAGCAACTGATTTGCTAGTCAGTCAATATGACCTATTTATTTAACTGCGCTATCTTTAGCTATATGGTATTTATTTATAAAATTAGAAGAGCAAATTAATAAATAAAGATCTGCCCTCATGATTCTATCGAGCTAAAGCAATATTTTTTCAAATGTGTTGTTTTTAATTTTTTGGGCTCCTAAGATTTATCATTATAATAGACACTGTTATCCAGTAAATTTTATGAACATGGAAAATCGTCTGTCTTTCTGTTGGCTGTAGTATTTATTTTTATGGAAACATTTATACAGAATAAATTGTTTATGGTGTAAATAGCCGTAGTAAAGATACATTGTCGAACTACAAAACTAAAAATGGAATCGCATTTGTACCAGTTCTTAAAATTTCCTTAAGTTGAACTTGCATTTTCCTAAAAATATCAACTGACTGTAATAATATAATATGTATATCATATATCTACTTTAATCTAACCGATCTATGTAGGTAACTAATGCGGGTTATAATTTTTTATGTATTTTTGTATTACTTTAAGAATAAAATTGTTAAACATTTGAAAAAAAAAAGCCAATATAGTCAGATGGTCCAAAAATATTTAAAAAATGTAACCTTGCTGAGTTTCTTGCCGGTTCTTCTAAGTTGAAGGCTGACTTCCGAACCGGTGGTAACTTCTGTAATTCGACCTTCATAAGTGCCCTTCTAGGGCCTAAACTGAATAAATGGTTTTGACTTTTGTCTTTGATCTGGTGACGAACTTGGATGTAGTGCTCGCCAGCCGCTATCGCGAATCATAATAGAATGCTCTATGATAGATAAATTGAAACATAATTTGATTAAGAACTACTAAACGGATAGAACAGGATATCGATAGAGTTATATGGAGTATGAGCTCGTTTTTTATGTTTAATTGGTACTGCCCATCAGATCTGCGAATCCGAACTCATAATAAAAGAGGAAGGGATGAGATCACATGACTCCAAACAAAATTAGTCTTTAACATCCCCTGCAGGGCTAGCATGGCCGGAGAAATTTTATCCACGGGGAGAGGACAAAATGCTATTTCCCTTTGTCAGTTTTATCCACCCTCCGAGCATGGCGACATGGGTGGATAAACTATCCATTTTATCCATGGGGAGAGGACAAAATGCTATTTCCCTCTGTCAGTTTTATCCACCCTCCGAGCATGGCGACATGAGTGGATAAACTATCCACGGTAGATAAAACAGGGGAAACGCTTATCCCCGAAATTATTGCCATTATAAGAAAACAATTACAAAATCGTCGAGAATATCGTCGTAAACCAGAGTATTTTTTTCGTTTTTAATCATCTGTGCTGGATATTGTCATAAAGTTGTATAAATGTAGATACTATGAAGGCGCATTAGCTGGCACTTATGGTAAATATGCGATACGATTACGGGTTCTTACTTTGATGTGCACTGGTAGTCCATCTGCTGTGTTTGATGGTTTCAAAACCTCATTTAATTCCTGGCACAAATAATGTACACAATCCTTGTGCATTCGAAAGAGCCGGCGGAATTCTGTGTCGGGTAATTCAAATGGATTGCTTGAATCGCGGATCGAACGCCGGTGCAGTTTTCGCTCGATTTTTTCCCTTTCCGACGACAACACTAAGCTACAGTAAACACGAGACATTTTTTTTTTTTTTTTTTTTCAAAGTTTACTTTGGAGAGAAACTTAAACCCACCTCCTAAAGATGAGGATAAATTTCTCCCTTTGTTGTGTCAAAATATTTTTAATTTTTCTCTTCCCATAGTCCCCATGCTATAGGCGGTGGGTGAATATCTACGTCTAATGTCAAAAAGTGATATAATTCTCTTTCCCCCTGTTGCCATGCTTTGACAGGTGGATAAAATAATTGTTCATCCCCCCATCTCGGAAAGAGTATTTTTGCTCTTCGATATCTGAGTGTAAAAGCTATTATTATCCTCTAGAGGATAAAGTAAATAGAACATCGTGTGCACTAAGTTTGTGAATTCAAACCATCATTAAACCTACTTACTTCTGTATGATGTATGATAAATTGGCCCTCCATGGTGCCGAATTTATCATACATCAAAGTCAAAGCCAAAGTCAAAACCATTTATTCAGTTTAGGCCCTAGAAGGGCACTTATGAAGGTCGAATTCAGAAGTTACCACCGTTTCGGAAGTCAGCCTTCAACTGAGAAGAACCGGCAAGAAACTCAGATAGGTTACATTTTTTAAATATTTTTGGACCATCTGACTATATTGGCTTTTTTTTTCAAATGTTTAACAATTTTATTCTTAAACTAATACAAAAATACATAAAAAAATATAATTTTGACAAATTAAAAAATGAAATTAAAGAATCATTTTTTAAATTGTCAAAAACTCAGACTCGGAACCTTTTTGGTGTACTTTTTTTAAATTTGCTTTGATTCCCTTGCTTACGCTCAGGATTCTAATTTTTGAACCCCTCGCTGCGCTCGTGATTCAATTTTAGAATCCTTCGCTTGCTCGGTCATCAAAATTGAGCACGCGGTTAATAAACAACTTTCCACTCTTGTATAACAAATAACTATTGTCCCTTGTCAGTGGAAATAACCGGTGGATAAAATGTTTATCCCCAGCCCATGCTAGCCCTGCTGGGGGGTAAATATAAATATCCTGGGCCATGTATTTGGGAAATAATTAATAAGAGGTAACAATTCAAGAGATGGGTCGTGCTCATGGTATTAAAATTTCACGCCTGGCCAGCCACTCTAGCAATATTGAAATGCTTTCAATGAAATAAAATCAACTAGTCTTTTAACACAGGCTTGTATTCATTGCATAACATACCCGAAACAAGTCATTCATTTTACCTATATGCTAGGCAGGTAGGTTATCATTTTACTTAATCATTTAACAAGAAAAAGAAACAATTTAAAGTACCTCTGATTTTATGGCATTCGTTTTGGAATCTTCGTCTAGCAATTGAACGGAAACCTGTTTTATTTGCTCTTTGATAGCGCCTAGTTCAGCTCGCAAAGCACGCTCTGCTTCATGTGTAAGTGTGCGCGCCGATTCTACTTCACCCTCGAGAGTCGACACTTTTCGACTTGTTTGCTCTTCTTTGAACTAGAATAAACTAAATAAATACCTCCATACCCATAGGTAGGTCAATAAGCAAACTCAATTAATATAGTTAACATAAAAATAATGGATATACCATAATTTTATTATTTAATACTAAACGGAGGCAAAGATGAGAAATGATGAAAAAAAATATTAGTAGGTAGATATCGTAGCAATTCCTAATGTCCATAGAAGATGGTAATCAATATCACCATCAGGATGACCCGCTTACCTGTTTATTAGACATCGGACATAAAAAAGCATAGGTATGATGATCAACTTGGTACCTAATTGATAACGATTATTGTATCCAAAATGATATATGTATATACCCTAATTTTTTCTAGAATTTTTATATGGAGATAAAGAGACACATTAATAGGATCGGCACAGTTGCATTGCAGTATATTTATGTAAGCACTATGCCCTACAATTTCACCCAAAATGCTATTCAGTCTTTCCTCAATAATCGGGCATAAATTAGTAGTTCTTGAGATTACTGCACTCAAAACTTTGGCAAGGAAAATAGGTTTAGTAAAAAGTTATCTAATAACCAACTTTAAATATGTTGAAGTCAATTTTGAAATAGGTAAATGTCAGAACTAAGCTTGACATAATACCGACAGTAACTTGGGCGTTTTTCCTACAGGCTGGGGACGGACTGTTGTGCGTGGGACATATTCATCAATGCAGAAAGGTACGAGCACCGCGCTTATACAACCTACGTAGGTATCTAGGTAAAAGTTATGGATTTGGTTTCCTAATACAATCTTCTTCTTCTCTTCCTTATCCCACGCTAGGTGGGGTCGGCACAACATGTTTTCCTAATACAATATTATTAGAAATACGAGAGTATATACAGTTTGTTGTAATGGCTCGATCGTTTGGGATGAAATCCTTACAGTCCTTTACCAATCAAGTGAACGCGCAATCTCCACCCCTTCTGTCTTGGTTTCATAATAGAATAATGGCAGCCCAGCGGTAGCATTGATAAATATTGGCCAAATTACATGTATCTGCATCCATTCTATCTAATTGTAATTATCTATTTTGTATGAAGTTTCGTATACCTACACATCAATCTCATTTATCATGTGTAAATCCAGTAATCTATGATATTCTGATCTACCAACTAGTTAAAAATCATTCAGCCATGTTGGTGTAAGTACCAAATTGTCAAAATCTCAATTTGTTTTGTTTATTCCACTAGTGACAACGTAGCAGGCGGGTCACCTGATAGTAAAAGACTATATGGTAGATATCGCCTATAAATATTGGCAATACTAGGGGGATTGCCAATGAGTTTGACACCTTATTACAATGCCTTAAAGGAAACTGGTTCTCAAGTGTAGCTGCCGCGTAACACCAACAGGTGCTTGGCGACAGATTTTCTACTTGAGGGTGATAGCTAGCCAGTCGAGTACTACAAAGTAGGTACCTTACCTCCGCGCTGTGGTTTCCTCACGGTGTTTACCTTCACCGAAAGCTCAGGCTCCTTGTAAGATTCGAACCCACGACCTTCGCCGCGGTTTCCGATGTCACTACTACTGAGCTATCGCCTTAAAGTGACAAATATCTACACATACTTTTTCTTTTTGCCTGGGTAGTAATCCTTCAGACCGCAATCTGAACTATTAATTAAAGGTTTTAATGAAACATTTACTTGAAGGTCTCTCTCAAGAGATGTAACTTTGCACTGTTGCTCAGCTAGGGCTGAATCAATTCGAGCAGATTCCTCGCTTAAACGCAGGCGGGTACATGCGCAACAGCATAACTCTTTCTCTTTTTCTTTCAAACGATTGCGATCTTTTTCTGCAGCATCGCTTTTATTTTTCAGCTCTTTAACCACCAGTAAGCACGTGTTTTTAAATTCATTCCGATCTTCAATTAGTTTTTGGATCTGAAATATACTAAGTATGTATTGATATTTGTCGTGTGTATGCCGCAGTAAAATAGAAATAACTTAGAAATGACCAGGAAACCCATTATTATGAAGGAAATGTTCCGTTATTTTATCTTTACAATGGCCAAAGTAAAGCGGAGAATAACATTTTGACCATAAACTATCTCATATATAAATAAATAAGCCACGGTCCATATTACTCCTCGTAACTCCTTTCCGTGCATGGTTGTCTGGAAAAGATCGCTCTAAGCGTTAGATAAGACCGCCCATTGTAACACTATGTAATTGTTAAGTTTGTTTAGTTCTAGATTTTTATGTTTTTCTCTGTCTGTGGTTTTTTCAATAAAGGGCTTTTTATTATTATAAATGCTATTAATTTTGACCCAATGTTTCTCAAAAGTTTGTTCATAGAGAAAGATAAAATGTTGTAAAGTTATTATAAGCAACCTGTTATTCACAGCTAATATTCATTGCAGAAGTTTGATATTTAGGGTATTAAATACTTAGATATATTCTTAGCGCTATAATATAGAAGAATATAGAATATAATACAGGAATAGAATAGCATAGCATTAAATTTTAAACATTGCATAGTGTTTCTCTAACAATTTATCACAGAAGACATTAATTTAAAGGTAAACGCAAAAATGCCTTTATTTCAATATTGACCAAGTATGTAGGATTAATTTAAGTGTCATACCAGCAGCAACAATACACTTTCATAATGCGATCTAAGTGAAATAGAAACCAGCGTAATGTACATAATGTAAGCTTTAATGTCAAGTATGTTCTAGTATATCTGATATTTGCACCCATTGGTATTCCTCATTATTCACAAATTCTTAAAAATAAAACGAATGTTATTTGTTCAATTACTATTTAATAAATTATGAAAGAACACAATATTTGTTACCTGTTTTGTGATGTCTTCCTCTTTTTCTTTTGATAATGTGAGTCGCCTCTGGAAGCCAGATTCAAGATCCGTCCAAGCTGCCTCAGCACGTTCAAGAAGTTCAACGCGCTCAGCCTCACGTCGAGCCAACTTCCCTGCACGTGACCGCAGTTCTTTGGTCACCGAATCTAATTCTGCTAGACGCTCTACGCACTCACTATCTAGGCAACAAGCCTGAAACATTTCTATTTATTATTATTCTGAGAAGAATACATGGTACATTGGATATTACCAAATTGTATTCTCATTTCTAAACATACATTTTCAATCTTATTTGTCAAATCCTTTTTATTCTCTGTCTTTACTTTTATTGTGGGCCGCGAATTTTGAGAGTAATCCAATCGCATTATAGTTTTCGGCTCCACTGGTAATTTCACAACAGGACCCATTGAATTTGAGTCAAAACTTGAGCAATGGAAATGTGTTGGGGATTTTGGTCCCTTATGGTCTGAGGATTTCATGCAGACGGGTGTTTCTTTCTTTGTTAATAATTCATTGTTATTCTTTTTTTCCTCAATGAACCTGGGAATAATAAATAGGAATGCATATTTAGTCTGACCGTGGTATGATGACTACAAGATAATTAGTGATATCTCGTACTTAAAACGACATTGAAGCTAATAAGAACACTTAAACCCTGGACCCGCATCAATTTTGTGATCTATTACCATAGTTAATTTGTTCTCTTGCATATGGTGAAGAATCTAGCGTCAGGGTTGGATGTAGTAGGTACGGCTGTGTAATTACGTACCGATAGAGGCTGTCTGCATCACTATGTCCGAGCTGTTGCCAGGCGAGGAGAGCGCAAGTGAGGTGTCGCTCCTCACAGTATTGCGAAATTATTGAGGTCACATCGTGAGAATCGCGATTCAGACGTTCCTGTGTCACTTGTATCGCTCTCTGAACAATTATATAAACGCATTTAAAAATTATAAAAGCTTAAAAATGACCTGACCTTCAAGATCATAATTATCACATTAATATTACCTTTAAATCAATGTCTGGTTTCTTCTCCAGGACTTTGGCGATATTCCAAACAATTAAAGTGCTCATTGATGTAGTTTTTCCGGGCGACAAAATGCCTTCAGATTCCTTTGCATTATGACTCTATCAAAGATTAAAACAAACAATAAACGGTTATTTATCTCAAGTTTGGCTCATTAACGACATTTGGCTACCATTAATAATTGTTACTCTACAAAGGTGGCTTATCAATTGGTTTACCTGACCCTCCATAATTTCTTTAGTATTTAGACAACTTTGTTTAATAATTTGCTTCTCCTAAATGTGCAGTAACTTATCACACATACGAGATCACACTGCAATTTTCTTTTAATATAATAATTTATATATTATTTATAAAATCACAAAATATTGATTTGAATTAAAATGCATCATAAAAAATTTGTAAATATTTTTAGTTAAAAATTTATTGTTTACTTATGACATTTTTTATTCATATTAAATTATAGCAGCAATGTATAGTCTGTAGTCAATAACTGTCAAATTTTAGATAATATTACCATTAATATAAAACATGAAGAAGTTTTCATTACTAAAAGACAATTTAATTGAATTGAATTTTACTTGTCTCTCAATTAGTACATAGGTATTATAATAATATTCGTAAACTCCATCTACTCGGCTGGAGTTATATATATATAATACCTATCTACGTAGGTATGGTGAAATTGCTTTTCACTATACACAGGCACTATGCAGCTTATATCTAAATGTTCAATGTCTTCATTATTATTATTGTTAAGATTTTCCTAACTACTTAGATACACTGAGAACTCAATTCTTCAGAGGAAAAAAGTGGTGGTACCAAAGTTTAAACGGCTATTTTTTGTCCCATTTTTCTATAAAACAACACGTATTTGACGAGACGTGCTGCAGTAAAATAAAAATAAAACTAGAAATAAATTCTCTAAGGAATAAAATAATATTTAAAATAAGGTGTACAACAATCGGCAATTGCCAATGGGCAATCCCGCCGGTATTTCTAATGTCTATAGGCAGTAGACAGTAGTCACTTACCTACCATCAGGTGAACCGCCTGCATGGTTGTCACTTTGTACTATAAAAATAAAAATCTAAGTATTTTTTATGGAAATTCTCGGGATAAAAAGTATCCTATGTCCTCCTCCAAGGTTCCATCTATCTCTATACCAAATTTAATGTAATTAGGTTCAGCAGTTTAAGCGTGAAGAGTAACTGACAGGACAGACAAACAGACAAACTTTCGAATTTATAATAGAAATAGAAATATATTTATTGTGGCAAAACAAAAAGATTAAATATGCAGTACAACAAAAAATAATAAAATAATACATATTTTGCCCCAACACAGCTCCAACTCAGCATAAAGCTGGCTGCGCTGTGAGCAAACAGCGCTGGTCTTCCGTTGGAGCTGGCGGTGACGTCACGCACGACTAAACATAAAGTGCGCAATAAAGAATCACATCTTAAACCAGGGCTGTCCAAACCATGGCCCGCGGGCCCGGGTACCTACCGCGCATCGTTCATTGGACATTGTTAGTCACTTGTCATTCAACGCGACGAAAGTTTTGATTACGCAAGGTTACTCTCAAGTTATTAAAGACTTTTACGTTATTTTAAAGTTTGTTATTACGTTGTTCGCTTTGTGTTTAAGTATATTGAACTTTTAATCTCATCATGTCTGCAAAGAAGAGGAAGTTAAGTGAAGAAAACCGTACATTCAATGCGAAATGGGAGTTAGACTACTTTATCTCCAACAATAACAATAAAATTCAGTGTTTGATTTGTATGCAAGTTTTATCTGTAAGTAAAGAATATAATGTTAAACGACACTATACTTCTTTACATGAAGAAAAGTATAAAAAACATGTCGGTGAATCAAGAAAAGTTATGGTGGCTGAGTACAAAAAAAAAACTAATACAGCAAACAAGTATGTTTTCAAAAGTAAGTACTGAGAATGAACAAAGCTTGGCTGCCTCATATGAAGTTTCATTACAATTAGCCAGAGCTAAAAAACCATTTAGTGATGGAGTTTTAATAAAAAAATGCGCAGTTGAAATGGCTAAACGCTTCATGCAGTCGAAATTAGCGGAAAAGTTTGAATCTGTTGCATTATCACATCAAACGGTGGCGCGACGAATAGAGGACATGGGTAATTATATTTCGAAAAGTTTATGTGATTGCTTTGTAGATTGCGAGTACTATTCAATATGTTTGGATGAAAGTACCGACCAGACCGATGTCAGTCAATTAATAATCTTCATACGTTGCATTTCGAAAGATTTTACAATCACGGAAGAAATGCTGGATTTAATACCATTTCATGGAACAACTAAAGGCAGTGATATATTTGAAGCAGTTAACAAAACTGTAGTAGAATATGGAGGATTTCGTAAGTGTTCTTGTATTGTGACTGATGGGGCAAAAGCTATGACCGGGACAGTGACAGGATTCGCGGGACTTCTAATACAAAATGACATTGATTGCCCGTTGTTGCATTGTATCATACATCAAGAAGCCTTGTGTGGAAAATCTTTGCGTCAAATGAATGCTATGAAACTTGTTATAAGGATAACCAATTTGATTAGAGGTGGAAAAAGGGCATTGACACATAGAAAATTTAGGGCCTTTTTAAGTGAAATCGATGCAACCTATGGAGATTTACTATTGCATTCAGAAATCAGATGGCTAAGTGCTGGACAGTGCTTGCAATGCTTTTTCGCCTTACGAAAAGAAATACCTTTATTTCTAAAAAATGAAATATCATCTGACACTTCCGAACTACAAGATAAAATGCAAGATCCTCAGTTTCTGGCTGATCTTGCGTTTTTAACTGATATGACGCAACACTTGAATGAATTAAATTTAAAATTGCAAGGCAAAAACCACAATATAGCCAACATGTACGGAAATGTGAATGGATTCAGAAGTAAACTAAAAATTTTCAAAACGTCTCTACAACAAAATGATTTTTCTTTTTTTCCAAGTTGTAAAGAACATTATTTAGAGATGAAAAAATTTGAAGAATGTAATTTTTTGGAGAACCTCAAATACATGGACGAAATAATCGTCGAATTTGAACGGCGTTTTGCAGATTTAAAAAAAATTGAGAGTGATATAGCACTCTTCACTCATCCATTAACGATCGCAGTTGAGAGTGTGAAGATTGATTATCAACTGGAACTGTGTGATCTACAATCAGACCCCTTTTACAAGGGCAGAACTGAAACAGGACTTGATTTTTTTAAACTCCTCGCTGAACGTTTCCCGAAACTGACGAATTTCGGGCAAAAAATGGGCTCGATGATGGGCAGTACCTACCTTTGTGAGAGTGCATATTCAACAATGAAGCTTATTAAATCGAAATACAGGTCTTCATTGACAGACACTTTACTTAAACATGCACTGCGCCTAGCTACTACTAATATTGAGGTTGATGTTGACAGAATTGTAAAAGACAAATTAATGAAAAAGTAGATAATAAATAACCATATTATTATTACCAGTATTTTATTTTTATAAATATTTTGCGGCCCACCAATGTATTTAGTCATTTTTATTGGCCCTGGGTCCCATCTAGTTTGGACACCCCTGTCTTAAACAAACAAACTCCTGTATGAGGAACTCCTCTAATATTAGTATGGATACCTCACTACTGCCGTGAAACCAAAAACCGGCCAAGTGAGAGTCGGACTCGCGCACGAAGGGTTCCGTAAAAACGGCAAAAAATTCACGTTAGTTGTATGGTAGCCCCCCTTAAATATTTATTTTATTTCAATTTTATTATTTATTATTAAAGTAAAAATCAACTGATTATTTTCTGAATATTTCAAGTGCCTATCTATTGCCATTAGAGCTCGTACACACGAGCAGCATGTTGCCGACTGCAGTATTTGTTGTTATAGCGGCAACAGAAATACATAATTTGTGAAAATTTCAACTGTCTAGCTATCGCGGTTCTTGAGATACAGCCTGGTGATGATATCGAGCAAAAAAGGGCAAAAAATAGCGTTTTTTGTATGGGAGCCCCCATAAATATTTATTTTATTTTGTTTTTAGTATTTGTTGTTATAGCGGCAACAGAAATACATAATTTGTGAAAATTTCAACTGTCTAGCTATCGTGGTTCTTGAGATACAGCCTAGTGACAGACAGACGGACGGACAGACGGACAGTATAGTATGATAATATTAATTAGTGTGATATCGTCTCGCAACTCTCGTTCTACAGTTCGAGGGCAAAATCAATCAATGTGGAGATCCGTTATATGAACATGGACGCGACGATGAGTAGGTAGGTGTACCTACACCTACCAATACTGGGTGTCGGATTTTTCCAGTACGAGTACTATTTCTCTTTGTAGTATGCTCACTTCATCTACTACTCTAGTACATGTAGAGGCGAATGATGCTGTGGACTTGAATATACAAAACAGATATGAAGGTTCGCTACAAATTCCAAGTTGTTTACCTTTACAAATAATGTCATCGATTTGAATATTGATGGCTCGAAGCAATAAAATGGAAAATTCTGGTAAACATTACATTGATGATTACCAGCAAGATGAATTTGACGTAATAGATCGTCCAAATACAACAAACGATGAACCGAGTAGACAAGTAGTAGGTGTTAGCCAGAATGACCACGACACCCTTACACGGACTGTATCAACCGGGTAGAGTTCATTTAGAGAACTGGCCGCTGAGGGCGCCAGTTCGACAGACTTCGCGGTTTTTAGGGGATGGTCGGATTACTGGGTGCAGCCCGAGTCTCTGATGATGGGGAACGAATCTACACCAGTTACCCCTTTTTTATTTATCCGTTGTAAGATTATCCACTACACAGTGTGATCAAACTCACTTAGATTAGGAGATAGAGCTAACAAGTTACTCTGAAGTAAAAAAAATATAAATAAATACCTATCAAATAAATAATATTACTCGTTCAGAATATAAAAAGTATATCTACGATTACAATAGGATCATCAACAGTTTTGAAAAACTACTATCAAAACATTATAAAGCACAAACTATTTACATTTTTTTTGTCAGTAGTCTGACTAGTCGGCAGGCGGGCTACCTGATGGTAAGTAGTGGTTGTCTATAGTAATAGTTATACCAGGGTGTCGCCAATGTATTGTTGACTCTGGTTTGCGGATGGGATGGTCTTCCTGGGTACACCGTTTAACGCAAGTATCAATCTATTCTTATTAATGCTTGATTTATTTGTCTTTACAAATTATTAATATCACCAAACCAACTTAACTTTTTCCGCCAACGCATCAGCTTGGCCATCCAAAGAGGAAACGCTGCCAGCCTTCTGGGAACCTTGCCGATCGGCAGCAGCGGCAGCCTCGAAGAAGTTTTTTATATATTATAGTTGTACATTTGTTTGTATATTTTGTACATTTGTCATTTATCGATGATAATATTAATTTGTTTATATATTAGAGTACTAGATTTAAAATGTTATAAAACAATAAATGATGTTCAACTTAGTTTACTTCATGTTAATTTATTATATTTGTACCTATATACCAATTCGGTCACGTTCATTTTCGATCGAAATGTAGTGTGCAGTAGGTGGCCAGATAAAGAACTACACAGCAATTCTTTCCGTATAAAATGAATTAAGTACCTAACATATTAAAAGTTATATAAGTCGGTATATAATCTCAATTCAATATATGTATAATAAAAATAGAACTAAATGCGCTTCACAGAGATGACATGAGAGTAAGAGAGTGTATAAATAAATATCCTGGGACATAAATAAATATCCTGGGACATTTGTTCACACACGGCTATCTGATCCCAAACTAAGCAAAGCTTGTAATATGGAAACCAGATGACTGATATACTACATATACTACTTTTTTTTTTTGTAAATACATACTTAAATAGATAATTACACCCAGACTCAGGACAAACAGACATGTTCATGCACACAAACGTTTGTCCTGGATGGGAATCGAACCCACGACCTGCGGCGTGATAGGCAATGTGTGAACCAACCACGCCAACCGGCCCGTCGTATATAGGTACTTGATACCAATCCAGTATCAGGTATTCATTTGCTAGATTTGTGAAGTAGACTTTAGTAGATATGATAAAAAAGTTACGTTATAAGGGTTTCTTTTTAGTTTTCATTATGTCACAGCAAACATTTTAGGCAATGACCCAATGTTGTTTAAATTTGACACATAAAAATAGTTAGGTATAACCAACCATATTCCTCCCAGTACACCCCCCGAACACCAGACCATAAATTTTGATTTTTAATTTTAACTCCCCAAGTGGGGTATCGTTGAATAGATTTAATAGTAGGTATATTTCATTACAAGTGCGGAAAGGCTGTCATTGCAAAGAGTTCCGACAAATGTCTACCCGAGCCGAGGCGCAGCCGAAGGCGAGGGTTGACAGTCGGAACAAGTTGCAATGACGGTTCCGCAAGTGTACTGAACGACTATTTTTAATACAGTTGCGAAAAATGAAGCAATTTAATAAAATAATAAAAACACAATAAACTCAACTAACTAATCATTTATTTATTATAAAAGTTATAGTACACATACATTGAAATTGGTACAGTTTTTTAAACTTACTGGGGAAGTTTTAGGTTGCATATTTACTGTTTGAGACAAACTATTATTAATTTTGTATGATTGTTCATGTATATTTGTCATACAATGTTTGTGCAATTATACTGAGTTCCGGTGGTGTTAATTTAAGAAAAAATAGGGTCGAAATTACTCATTTTGTGCAACAAACAACTAAACTCGCAAAGAAAATTTCTGGAAAATGGCGCCAACCGTAGAATATAAGCAGAGTTTTTTTTTCTTCACCCAAAGGGAACTATCCATACAGCTTAGTCTTCAGTATATTTTTTTTATTGATATGAAATTAAATTTAATGAGATGAAATGAAATGAAATGAAACCTAACCTAACTCATTCAATTAAATCTGATATTGAAATAAATTAGTAGCTTCTTTTTAGAAATATACGTATTTGTATGAATCACAAAAACTCTTTAGTAAAAACTTCATGGTTGGTTTTTCTTTTTAATAGACATTATTTTGACAGTTGGGAAAGAGACGCACGAGTTCGGGAAAGGTAAAAAAAAAGCACTAGTATGTAATAGCCCACTTCCCGAACGCTATACGTCCCTGCAATACACCACTTTTTGAGCAACTGTATTAAAAAAATCTTTATCAGGTTCCATCAACAATATATCGATACCTTTTGCTGTTTCGAATTTGAAAGATTACAGTGGCCATTTTACATCATTTATCATCGTGTGGCTGTTTTTTTAATACCACTAGGTGGCAAACATGCTTACAGCACACCTGATGGTAAGCGTTACCGTAGCCTATGGGCGCTTGCAACACCAGAGGTGTCATGAACGCGTTGCCTACCTTACATAAACCTTCTTACTCCTCCTTTGATGATCCCCATGCTGTAGTCTCTAGGGAATACCTACACAGGGAGCCCATTCCACACCCTGAAGGTAGTAGGGTACAGCTAAACTGTAATTTTCAAAGTACAGCACTAGATCAAAACCCGAAATTACAAAGAAAACTATCACGTCATATTAGATTTAGTTCACCAGCTATATTTTGCTTACTTTGCGATCGAAGCGATTCGAATTAGGCAAAACTATTATCTATCCCCATGGTAGAAAGGTCCTACACGCACATAGCCGGGTTTAATATACCGGTAAGTAGTACAACAGACTTAAGGGGGAGATAGTTGGGCGAGTCACCTACCAAATATACAAAAATGACCTTTATAAAAGTGTCACCATTTTCGAGTTAGAAGTTAGTTCAGAAATATCGAAATATCTCGAAAATGGGGACCTTTTCATCGAGCGAATTTTTGTATATTTGATAGATGTCCCGCCCACCTATCTCCCCCTTAAGACTGTCGTACTACTTACAGGACACCTGTATAAAGTGAAAAGCTTTGATTATAACTTAGGTAATATTTAGTAGTTGACAATGTCCAGCACGAAGTCATCTGAGATGCAGCAGTAGGACCGAAGAGACACGAGTTGGCACTACGACGCCTGTATGCGCACTACCATACCGTACGTTGGCGTTTTAGTATTTAGTTGTCACACCCAGTGTCAATAGAGGAGTATTGTTGTCTAACGCATTGTCAACGAGCAGTCTGATGACCCCACTGCACAGCACACTACAATAACAGTTCAATACAAAGATCACATGCCAACGGAACCGTATAAATCTACTACATCAATCATTCAACGACATTGAATCATCAATACCTACAGATTGTACCTATACGATACATTTATCACAAATATTCTTCCGCTCGCGGTTGTGCACATGTTGAGTTGTTAGTAGAACGGAAAGTCCCCAATAGATCGGTGTTTTTCAAATGTAAAAGCTTTTCAATCAATCAATCGACATTACATTCTGTGGCATTTTTCCGTAGGTAAGGATACAGCGCAAATGGGAGAGGATATCTACAAAAGATTTTGTATTCGAACTGGACTATCAGTGATAAATTCTTTAAACGCACCAGCAATATCTCGATAATAGTCAATCATGAATACGTACTTTAGGGTTTAATTTTTGAGATATTTTGAGACCCCGTAACTGAAATTATCTAAAACTGCCAACTTAGGTGACCTCCCATTTTTCAATTCATCATAAAAAAGAATAACAACACAATAACAACTACTACATAAAAAAATCATCTGAATATAATTTATAAGTGGACTCTACTCAATGAGTTCCTGAAAATACAGTATCATTGTCAGGAACTCATTGATTAGGGTAACAATTAAAGGAACAGAAGGTGAAAATAATAACAATTTAGTTTTTAATTCAATGATGGATGTAACAGACAGCAAAGTGACAACAATAAGGGTCTGTTATGCCCTTTGTGTACGAAACCCTAAACACAGTCAAGACATACATAAATATCCTGTATTTGACAGTTAACTGATCAAACATTCTTAATCCTTTAATAGATTATTTCAGTAACGTCATGTACCTAAGGTAAGAAAAGTAGAAAAACAACACAGTATCTGTATGTAATCACATAGCAGAAGGTATAATTGACCAGACCTTGGTGTTCGAGCCATAATCGATGTCGGCATGCCCGTTACCTGCGGCAGAATAAGATGGAGGAGACTTTTGTAACCAGCGCGCGGCATGCAGCCTATACCGATTCAAGGTTATCGAGTTTAGTATATATAGTATGTACTTAACCAAGCATTAATATTAAAAACATCTCATCATTGTAGTCGTTCCATAGTACCACAAACTTACTTGTTGAGTTGTCGGGAAAACAAGTAGATCTAAACCGAACGATAAACACCCACCACAGACTATCAGTGTGAAATACCTTACGGCGTGACGTCGGTTGGCGGGTACTTGCGTGCGTTTTCATTAAATTTTTATTAAAATCGTGTATTTTCAGTTTTGTTGAATAATATCGGGGGTATTTGTGACTTTTCAAATTGTCCCAAAAAATTCGCGAAAATATTTTGTAGTAAGGTATCCAATTGCTCTAAAACTCGATAAGTACGGACGAGGACTGACTTTACTGAAAATGTGAATAACGTAACAATAACATAAAAGAAGTAAATTAAAACTGAAGAAATGGCTTTAGCTAAAGCCAAAAACCTTAATAAAAATACCGTTGCGAAGGTTCTGCAATGAGCTTCAGCATTCGGTGAAGATTGGCAATCGCCCTGGTTTTGCTAATGTCTTTCATTAGGCGACGGTAGTTACTTACTAACTACATCGATGAACCGCCTGCCTACTAGCCTGCCTTCTATTTTATTAACCGACTTCAAAAAAGGAGGAGGTTCTCAATTCGACTGTATGTTTTTTTTTTGTGTTATATCAGTTCAACTTAACGTGATAAGAAAATAACCTAGTGATTATACAGTGTACCTACGTAAATACACGATAATATGGTTCCTTTAATAATGATAATTGAATGGCAATATGTATATGTTACGGTTTCGCATTAAAAGCTTATAACATGCTTATGTTTAACATTGTGTGCTGTGCGTCATCACATCACCATTACCTATAGTACGAATGACAAGTTAGTGGCACTAGCGTCGCTACCGCACATTGCACCGAGCTGCTGAGCCTAGCTGCTCCTAAGAGCTTCTTAATAATATAAAGCATCACTTGACGGCGCGCGCGCCAGTCTATCGGAGAGAGGTTAGCGCTCGCTTCGTGTTGTTGCTAATCAAGCGCTACGCGCATGCGAACCACGGCTCTCGTGCCACTACCGCGACTCTTTCGATGAAAATGAAGATTTTGAAACCGCACTAATTTTCCGTTGTTAGAGCGAAAACGCGTGGACTTAACTATCTTAATATTTGTTTATTTTTTATTGATTTCTTTATATTTTGTATTATTCTATAATATATAAAACAAAATGGTCAGTGGAAATAAAGATACCAGCGATCCTCAAAAAATACCACCTAAAAATCGTGAAAAGAAGGCAAATAACTATAAACGGGCAAATATATTTTCGAAAACATGGTTCATCTGGATGATGCCAACATTCTGGCGCGGCTACAAGCGGGACCTGTACGATGCCGACCTCACAAAACCTAAAGACAGTCATTTGTCTGACAAACTTGGCGATCGCCTTGAAATGTAAGTTATTTTATATTATCACAAAACGTCATAAAATCCCATCCTTTCTCTACGTTTAATTTCAACTTAATCAATTTACAAATGACCTTAAATGCTAAAAGGTGATGCGCAAAAATAATTTTAAAAAATCACTTGTGCGTAATTTGTCGGTACTTCTCTGGCTTTTAAGAAGCAAGACATGTTAATAAAATCCGCCTCGTCCAGGGCCAAATACACAACAGTTATATAAATAGCAGTTCCTACAATATTTACTTAAGCAATAAGAATTTTCTGTCATGCTACTCGTTTAGACTATAATGTTTTAAGACGTGTAAGGTACGAAAGTTAGAATCCGCACCCAGATCACAACCGCACTGACAAACTTGGTGCAACTCTATTACTAGTCAGTGCTGTCGTTAAAATTAACACCTGTATGCACACAATATGCACAAAGGAATAAAAAAATATTTGTTTTGTTTACTGTAAATATAAAGTAACTGCAAGGTTAAATTAAATAGGTTGATGCAATCGAGTTACAATTCAGTTTTGCTCTTCTCGTAGGTCTTTAGGATGCATACTCGTATAATATCGTATGGTAAATATTTAATTCGGCCCCATATTCTGATTTATATTAATATTAATGCAGGTCAAATATATTATTAATTACTTAATGATCAAACACGAACTTAATAAAGGTACATATAACAAAAAAAATGTATGAAATGACAGCACCTTAGGTAGGTATAATTCATATTAAAATATGCCGAGAATGAGGTAAAAAAAGTAGAAGGAAAATGTCCTAATCCTTACCTACATACAAAATAAATCTGCTTACTCCCATGAAAAAAATATTAAATCTTATGAAACGCTGACATGCGTCACTCTTTGATCTAATAGCTCTTACATATTTTCATAGAGATATCATCAAAAAATTCAGATGTTACTTAGGGATAGAATTTTAACAAACCCTTCCTGTGTATTTTAGCTATATGTACCTACTAGTTTTGCGCCCTGCGGTTTCACCCGCGTTCCCGAGGGATCTCATCTTTTCCCGGGATAAAAGTAGCCTACTTGCTATTCCAGACTATAATCTATCTCTATGCCAAATTTCATCCAGATTCGTTCTGGCGTAAATGAGTAACAAACATCCATCCATCCAAACTTTCACATTTATAATATTAGTGGGATTTACTTCTATTTTAAAGTATACCTACTATATGTGTGTGTGTGTATATATATGTGTCATTTATTTTAATTATTTTTTTCCGTAATTTTTTTCGATATCTTTATGTTTTTATAACTCAGTACTAGTATAACGGGTAATTAAAAACGAGGCGATACATACCAGTTAATGCAATTACACCATTATCATGATAAAAAATGAGACCAACATATAAGCAGGTAAATTGTTTAATAAACTCAAATGAATATCTAATGCATTAAACACCTTCGCAACTTAATTGATTATGTAATCGAAGCAAGTATTTCCAAGATATTTTACATCGTCACATGCAAAAGGGTAGGTAAATGACATTAAGTTCGTAGGTTTTGTTTAATTAACCCTTCGTTGGTCGCGCTCAATTGTTGAGATGATGTGATGTGGTCGTGGTCGTGGCTTGGTTGGCCAATCACTTTGTTTTTAATTCGTATGCAAATTAAAATAATAATATACCTACATACTTATTTTAGAAAATTGGGGATCTCAAAATGAATATAAACACTGTTTAGCAGCTATTGAGATTTAGTTCACATAAAACATTTTAAAATGAAGAAAAGCTTTGAAACCATCTCTTTTATACATAAATCATCATCCATAAATCTTACGATAACCCAAATATAACCAAAACCGTAGTGTAAGTTTGATACCCACAACAGATTTTTTTATAATACTTGGGGTACACATTTTATCTTTCTTTTGTTTCGAATCACAATCTTCTTCCGTAGCAGTATCTCTTACTGCGGCTCTATATCATCACCACGTTTATCATCTCCTTCAATATTTATTCCAAACTTCGTCATCTAACACTTAATTCGTCTAATAACACGATCTACTTGTGTTAGGTATATAATTTTCTGTTTTTCCCAATAACATATTTTAGTAACATCATTAGTCGCATGCGCTAGTTGCGCATCATAAAACACACGCGTGTGAAAAACGTAGGTACATAGTAGAATAGCGCGTTGCACAGGCTGAATGACGTCACGGTCAAATTCAGAATTTAAATGCTTTTCGAATGTATATTATAAGGGTTTATAATGTTGGATAGTAGTCTCTAAAATATTTCTGTTTCTGCGGATTTTTATTTTCCGCACGTAACCAACAGTGGGTTAAACATAGGCGCAACGTTACCGGCTTCGCGGAAAATTGCGTATGACTTCTATATACATTACTAATACAGTAATAATATCCTAGGACATTCTTCACAAATAACCATCTAATCTTACACTAAACAGAACTTGTACCTACTGCGGAAACAAGTTAACTGATATACCTGCTTTATACTATACTCCTTTTTAATAGTATTTATGTACTATAAAGGATAATTTTAAGTTTTGCTAAAATACATAGATATACGACGTATGTATTCAAAAGTAATGTTCTATACAATTAATAAATTATTAAACCTCGAAAATGTCAGTGCTAGGCAATCGATCCATTCGACCTACCGCATGACAAGACAAGTAGAGTAGGTATATACCAATCTTACCAACCAAGCCAACCGTTTCATCTGTAATCTACAATGTTAACATCTCCATTTCTCTAGGGAAACTAACTAGCTTATGTCAGATTTTTCTAAATACTTATTTTAACAGCCGCTGTGGAGCGTCTGTGGCGAAAGCAAGCACCTTCAATGATCTCAGCGTAAATTTCCCTCTCCAAAGTTGTCTATTGCGCAGTATCATTAGGTACCTACCGGTACCGACATTTACTTATATTTCTATTCTGTAATTATGTATTATTTCGAACCAACTGTGACTCTGTTAGGAGTTAAAAAAATTGAAAAAACACATATATTTCCACTATTTTTAACTAGTAAGTAGGTAAGTTCATCCAGTTTAAGTCCGAGGAAAGTCGTAGTAAATACCATATATTTGTCAAGATGGTAAGTAGTAGGTAGGTAGGTATATAATATTTACTACAACTACCTAATTATTATAATATAAATTGTTTATTACATAAATATTTTGTTAATATTGAATCTGTTGATTCGAATAAATCAAATAATTTAAGCCTAAAAATAAAGTAAAGCTGCGTTCCCTATTTATCTCCGGCAGGCACTTGGGAATTAGATATTATTATATTATCATTTAGATGATTTCTTCGCTATAATTCGTAAATATGTGCGTGCAGTCCCTGATGAGTAGAATGCGGGACTGCCGTAACGGGATTCTAGGGATGTTGGCTGACCGGTGCGACGGAAATATACTGAGACACTGGGTTGGTCTTGGTCTAGTCTAGTTAGACGTGTAGTGAGTGTACGTGAGGTACTGAATTCACGCTGGGGTTTATTTTTAATTTTATGTTTTGCGATCGTTACTAACCATATTAAATTAAGTTAATTTATGTTTTTCTTTACATTGTGTGGGTCTAATGGTCTGTAAAAGCACCGCAGGGAAAACAACCATGACTCTATCTAATTCTTACATTCTCAAAGGTTATCTCTCATAAATAATGTTATACATGTCCGGATATCTAACAACATTAGCGGCAAGAAATATAGGAACCAGTTTGTGATTTCAAAATATTTGAATAGTCGTTCATTTCTTACATGCATTTTTGTCATATTATTTTATATTATACTTTTCATAAGTAGGTATAATCCCTAATATTTGACCATGTGTATAATTGCATCTCAATACTTGGATGTTCCGCAATAAACAAAATAATATTTTTAAGAAATATCTCATACAGACAATAACATTCACGAAAATTACACAATTCAGATAAAATTAAATATTATTAATAATTTATTTGTTAATAATAAACCAACAATTGACAAATATAAGGAGCTGAAAAGGTTTCCCACTCAGCATAATGTCGCAGCATAAGGTTACAACACCTATGCTGTACATAACGCAGGATTTCATTGGTACCCAATATGGTACCACATAAATAAATTAATAAGTAGTAGTGATTAACAAAAAAATATATATATATATCCCAGGAATCGCGATTCAAGTTATAAATTACATTTCTATAATTATAAAATAAATATTATCACTCATGGACACTACGACGCTTTGTCTAAAACCTAAAACTATGTACCTAAACTCCAACTAGGTTTCATAAAAAGGGATAAGCTACTAAGGTATAAAAATCACATATTTTATCAGCAAAAGTTACTTATAATCAAGTATAAATATAAACCTTTTTATTACTTTTCTGCAGCTGTGTATTAATAATAGGGGCTCGTCCCGTTTTTGTTCGAGTTGAACAATTATTATCTATCAAGTTGTCGCCGACGACCGCAACTGTAATTATTTTGTCGCGCCGGAGTTTTTATTTTGAGTTTACTCCTAAGATATTAATTTAAATTATAAAGTATAAATATAAAAAGTTGTACATTAAATATAATATAAATAATCTATTTAGATATAGGTAAATAAGGATAGGTTAAAACAGCTTCGCAAATAATTCATTTATTTTCTGATCATGTAAAAGATAGAAATGGTTATTTTGGTTTATCCTTAGAAGACAATAATAATGCTATCGCGATCTTTTTTACAGACCTTTAAAAGAGGAACAACTCAGCGATTCATTATTTTCATGCAACTTGAACTGTTGACGTAGCGCACTCCGTGGAAGCTCTCAAAAAGTTTTGATGAATATCATCATAACTTTATCTATTCATATACATTATTAATTTATTATTATTTATTTCTAATGTATATTATATCAAAATATTTACTTTCTGCACTCCTTCTTCATATAAACTTCCGCGTAATTTTCGTAAAAAGGAGTACTATTTTTTTTTCTCACGTGTTAATATAATGATAATATTATATTTATATAATAGGTCTTTACCTATGAAATTACCGTTCTGCAGTACTGGCCATTTCAAATCAAAATAATTTTTGTTTGGCTAAGCATTCTAATTTCAAATTAATTTTATTTTAAAAACATGTTTTTTTTTTTCAAAAGTAGTCATTTGTTTATTGATTAGTGTTACATTTTCATCGCATTTCAATCTTTTTCGTCATCATGGATACGTTAAAAATTCGAGTAATTATGGAATATGAGTACCGTCGTGGCAGCAACGCGGCACAAGCGGCACGCAACATCAACGACGTTTACGGAGCTAACACTACATACCAACGCACCACCTGTTATTGGTTTGCTCGCTTCCGTTCTGGAAATTTCGTCCTGAAAAATGAACCTCGCGGTCGTCCGAAGACTTTGGTCGACAATGACGAATTAAAGGTGATTGTTGAAGCTGATGATACACAATCTACGTCTGAATTAGCAGCAGCTTTCGACGTTAGCGTCAAAACAATATTGGTCCATTTGCGTCAAATTGGCAAGGTAAAAAAGCTTGACAAATGGGTGCCCCACGAACTCAATGATCGCCAGCGTGAAGTACGCGTCGAGACGTGCCTTCCACTGCTCAAAAGACACACAAATGAAGGAATTTTGAACCGCATTGCTACCTGCGATGAAAAATGGATTCTGTTTGATAACCGCAAGCGCTCAGCAAGTTGGTTGGATCCTGGTTCAGCACCTATACGATGCCCTAAACGAAAACTTACCCCTAGAAAAGTGATGGTCACTGTTTGGTGGTCTAGCGCCGGTGTGATTCATCACAGCTTCTTACCAAACGGGGTGAGCATTACTGCAGATGTGAAGAACTGAACACAATGATGGAGAAGCTGGCACATCTCCAACCAGCATTGGTCAATCGCTCGTCTCCGCTGCTCCCGCACGACAACGCGCGACCTCATACTGCACAAAAGACGGTCTCCAAGTTGCAAGAACTAGGGTTGGAAGCTCTCCGTCATCCGCCCTACTCACCAGACCTTGCGCCTACAGACTACTACTTTTTCCAGAATTTGGATAACTTCTTGGCGGGAAAAAAATTCAATACCCGAGAGGCAGTACTAAATGCCTTTGAAGAATTTGTTGCCTCCCGTCCAGCTGACTTCTTTGAGAAGGGCATCAATAAACTGCCACTGTGCATGGGTGATTACTTCGATTAATACAAATAAAAAATACATGAAAAAAAATCGTTTAAATTTTTTCTTACAAAACGGCAATTTCATATGTTAAGACCTAATATTATATTATATTTTCATCTGGCATATGTATAGTATATGTTTTAAATAGTGAAAAGGAAAACTCAACTCGGTGCAATGTATCGAAAATTACCCTTCCCAATATAAACATACTTACAAATTTCGCTCTCTCTTTATAATATTAGTACCTTATATGCATACCTCTGTAATACAAAATATATTTTTTAACAACACCAATTCATTTTTTTATGGAATCCAAGTCCGACCCTTTCATAAGTAATACAATTATGTACGCACGTACTTTAATGTGGTACTTTGAATCATATTGTGCAATAATATCCAGGCATTTGGTAGGCACGCTTACTTTGATATTCGTAATGCCTCAATTTACGATTAACTAGAACATAACTGAATTCCAGGAATGATGATAGAGCAAAAGTCAAAGGTTGATCAGAGAAAACCCAACTGGAATTACCATTTATTAAAATTACACTTAGATATAGGTTGTACCCTTGATGTACCCTTGTACCTACTTAATATAAATAAGTATTATAGATACATAGATCCTACTATTTTTAAGCTTGATACCGTATCAAAACGTCGGTTAACTTTTATCCATAAGATATGAATGAATATGCATAACAAATTACCTAGTACAAAATCAGTCTTTGGCGAGTTATTCTCCGAGCTTCTGAGATACATTTATCCTTAACCACCTAGAAGTGGTAGCCTAGACAGTATGTGGTATCTATCTAGGTACGCATTACGACTGCATATAATTAGACAGTAATTACGATTTGAAATACCTTTTACATTACACGTTGGACTAGGCATGTCCAACATAGTTCTTACAAATATCTTAAGAACAAACGTACAATCTATATATATTTTTTTTAGTAATTTTATTAGATTAGGTAGTCATTTTGGGTTTATGTGCCCAAGTTGTTATAAAAACATTATGATACACTATAAAATACTTCGCCGATGCTGCCGCTGCTGCGGTTCCCAGCAGCCTGGCAGCGATTCCTCTTTGGATGGCCAGGCTGATGCGTTGGCGGAAAAAGCTCCCCGCCCGCCGGTTACCCGAGGCCTCGATTACTTTTTTAGATAAAACAATTGCGATAAGACAAGCTTCGGACCCCCACGGACCCATGGTCTCAGCCACAAAAGGCAATTTAATTAGACCTAGCTAGTTAATATTTTATCTTGGGTATAATATATTGGGAGCAATTTCCGTCGCATTGACACCTAGGTTGCGCTTGCTGTCTTTTATTTTCCTATTCTTCATTATCCTTACGCCAGCTCCATTGACTCATCGAAGAGCGATGCAATATAAACACGAGCGCCCCCAAAACTTATGTATACCTTATACCTGGCTTACGCAAATATTACCATTTCTATAAATTTCACAATCAACTCAAGTAGCTTTCTATCCGCCTCCGACAAAATAAACACGCACAGATTACCAAACTTCTTACTCTTTTTAGTAAAATTTAATGTCATGATTACTACATAAAACTACCTAATAATTAGTTTATACTTGATAGTATCCTATTTTTGGTAGTCTCAATGTCAAAATAACTAGAAGTTCTCTAGGTTACCAATATCACAACAGACGCCACAATTGGTAAATTGTCAGAGCTGTGGAGTAAGTGTGGGGTACCACGACAAATCGTGTCGGACAATGGCCCTCCTTTTACGAGTTTGGAGTTTAAATCTTTCCTAAAGCAGATATAATTGACCAACTGTATCGGCAAATCAAAAAGGCAATACGGAAAACAATAACAATTAAACTCTACATATAATTTTGATGTTTTATAGAAATACCAAGCATACCTCCGTCGACGGGAGAAAGTCCCATAATAGGGCAGTTGGAAGCACGATTGGACGCTCTCAAGACCGATAGGAGAATAAATTCTCGACAGGCACAGCTTCGTTAAGCGGAAGCTAGAGGAGGTTTATAGAGTATGAAGGTGGGTTATAAAGAGTGGTTCTGACACTACTAGAAGGGACATATGGACAAACAAACGCCTATAACCAAATAAATAGGCTGTGCGAATTATAAAGTTCTGGATCAGGAAAGTAACCGCTTTCATAGGCATGTACGTACATCAAATAAGATCTATTTCAGCTCTTTCAATAAGGAAAGTTAAGCGTACCAGCTCTACCTTCCTAGAGATAGAGGAGATGGTGTTAGTGGCATTGTCATCGACGGCAATGGTAGTGTATGGAGTGACTGCGGACGATTTGGCACCGTTGCCAGGGGAAAGTGGTTCCTCATCCGCAGTTGTATCACATCAATCACGTCCGATGCGAATGTGCCGGTTATCAAAGATTCCGGTTTATAAATGGGCACCTAGACCAGTGTCATTAGAAACGTATTTGTTAATAAGACCGGAGGAATGTTGTATAAAGGTTTCATGTAGATTGTATTTAAAAATTATCAAGCCGTCAATGGTCACCAGCTTCCACGAAAATTATACAGGATGTCCGGTAAGTGGTACGACAAACTTATGGGAGAGATAGGTGGTCGGGTCACCTACCAAATATACAAAAATGACCTTTTTAAAAGTGTCACCATTTTCGAGATATTTAACATCTAAAATTCAAAAATCAATACTTTAAAATCTATACATAAATATCGACATATCTCGAAAATGGTGACCTTTTTACTGACCTCATTCTTGTATATTTGGTAGGTGACCCGCCCATCTATCTCCCCCTTAAGTTTGTCGTACTACTTACCGGACACCCTGTATAAGTACATATATTCCGTTAGTGTAGCATTTGTTATTAACAAAACAAACAGACACAAAATCGATTTTGTAATAAACTACCTGTGTCGTAATCATTTGTTCTATTCATATACATATACATATAGGGATTTACTTATCATATTCTTGTTCGATACATACCTATATCATCTAATTTATTTTCCACTTAATTATAGTTATGACGTAGCCAGCTCGTGGTGACAAGATTATCTACAAACTTACGCATACCTTTAAGTAAAATAAGTGCTTTGTGTTAACCTATACCTTAACAGGCAGAATATAAAAAAAGGACAGACTACAAACTACAAACATTAAAATATAAACAGGACTCTGGTGCAATATTTATAACCTTCATAAGTTCAACAGATTAAGATCCAAGAATTGTTCGTCCACCTATAACTCCGAGAACGCATTCTTCTCTGAATATTAAACAAAGGCATTGAATGAAACGTAGTTAACTGGTATTGTAATGAGTTTATTTTTTTTTGGGAATCTGAATTTAGAATTGTTTTACTGTTTTATCTTATAACTCAGTGTCTCAATTTTGATCGTGACATCTATGCATAATATCTTGGTTGAGGAAGTGTTACAAGCTGTACATAGTCCGTACAGCTTGTAATAATACTTCCTCTTAAAAAAGTTATTAAATATATGACTAAAATTCATTGTATTGTAGTAGACTTAGTATTTATAGTAATAAACCTTGAGGCAACATCGTATTAAATATTGACTCCAAAAAAATAAGCTTGACTTTAAATATGTATGCACAATCACTGATATCGTAATAATTATAACTAACAGAGTCATGCTTTAAAAATAACCAACAAATTGAATTTACAGATACTTCCTTATTAAAAGCAATTTAGGATATGTGGAAGAATAAAAGGTACAGAATTGAAAAAATAATCTACGTTGCTGATGAATTACACAAAAATATTTACTTTAAAATATTTGTTTCTGGAAAACGTGAATTAGATAAGCATAATTATCACACCAATGCTAATTTAAAAACGTTTAACCTGTACCTACCTATTTGTGTACGTTTTATGACGAAATAGTATACATATTCAACTGCCCGTTATAACTTTCGAATGTATTTCAAAACTATGGAATCGGTCAATATTATATTCATCATAGTATTTTTTATAAGGAAAGTCTAAAAACAATATTATTGCGGGATAAAAAAAACAAGCCCAATTACAAGCCCCTCGACGATATATAAATACTTGGTAAAAAGAAAACAAAAGAAAAATAACATTTGAAAATTGATGACAAAAAATGTTATGTACCTAAGTAGATAATTACACATCCAGAACCTAGAAAGCCCTTGTTATTTTATTTGGCTGTTACAGAAAATATCTGTGGTTTTGTGATTTTTCAAAAGATTGCTAAGTACCTAATTATGTCCGTTAAATCCGAAAAATAAAAAATTAAAAGAGTTATTTCTAAAAAATACGCTGATAATAGCTTTTTTTTTTTAGTCTACTGTTGGACATATGCTCTCCCAAAGCGCGCCTCTCTTTCCAGTAGTTTTTATGTCATCCATCTATAAGATTGGGAGGAGTCTTCCATTATGCTTATATCGCGCCTGCTCCATCGATCGTCCGTTCTTCGACAGAAGTAACCTATTCATTGCTTCAACTTGCTAATTTATTAAACTAAGTCAGTATTTTTTGGTTTTTTGTCGGATCACCACTTTGCGGTTTTTACCTTTCGAAGAATTTCCGCACTTTCCATATCTTGATGAGTGACTTAACTTTTTGCTCATCATAATACCTGGGTATGTTTTAGTGTTCACGTCTCGGCTTCGAAGGTCATGGTAGACAGGACGCACTGTTTTAAGATTTTTTCTTTGGTCGAATCTTTACTAATATTATAAAGCTGAAGAGCTTATTTGTTTGTTGGTTTGTTTGAACGCGCTTATAAATATCAGGCACTACTGGTTCGGTTTGAAAAAATATTTTAGTGTTGGATAGCCTATTTATCGAGGAAGGCTAAAGGATGTAGATATAACATCACGCTATGTTGTGATAATCCCACGGTAACGCGGGTGAAACGCGGGGGACAGGTAGGTATATTTTAATAAGCATACTTTATTTAGGTAGGTACGTAATCCACAAAAAGTATGCGTTCATTATATATAATTAAAGTAACTATTCTTCTAAATTCGTGGGATTTTGTAGATTATTTGTTTTAAAACGGACTGACACATTTTATTTGTAATAATATTACCTATTGCCGTATTCTAATATATCTTTCACTACGATATTAGTCAATAACTTTGAATCAAAATGTGAACATTTTGTTTTCTATTAATTTAAAATCCGGTTTTAAGACAAATTGAGTTTTAATTAATCAAAAATAGAACATTCTTTATCACATTAATAATTAGTGATTGACAAACGTGTATAAATGATACACAGTTCATTTAAAGAATCGTTTAAAATAAAATAATAAAATTGCGTGACAAATTAGTGTTATCTATCATCACATGATGACAAAGTGTGTAAGTAGGTACCTACTCGGGGAAGTGTTAACATACCTTATTTTGTCATCAGCACATTTATGCGCTCGTTTCACACTTCGATACACACTAAGGAGTTAATGGTAATAAATAAGAAAAACAAATGATACGAATATTTATCTTTCTGGTATAACCATATTTTCATATTTCTTAGAAACAAGGTACGATTTTCATCTGCGTAAATGGGAACTAAGTTCTAATTTTTAACCGACTTCAAAAAAAAGGAGGAGGTTCTCAATTCATCTGTATGTTTTTTTTTTTTTTTTTTTTTTTTTGTATGTTTGTTACTCGATTTCTCTGCCAATTATGAATAGATTTTGATAATTCTTTTTTTGTTTGGTAGATCATACTTCAGAGGTGGTCCCATTTAAATTTTGTCGAAATTGATTAAGCACTTTTTGAGAAAATCAACAAAAACGAAAAAAATTATGTCTCGTTTGATAAACCTTAGTGAATCAAACTGAGTCGTTGAGCATGACTTTTTGGATTTGGATGAAATTTCGTGTGTATACTTCAATGGGTTCTTCGATGGTTTTAAAATACAATTGGACCCGGTAGGTGGCGCTGGAATCGAGTTCCGAGATTTGTTTTAATTTCAGGGCAGGACGACGTCTGCCGGGCCCGCTAGTTATATATTATATTTTACCGACCAGACCCGATTTCAGGACAAACTAGTTTTGCCTAGGATAACATATAATAAGGAATAAACTTTAAAAATTAAAAAATAAAATTATTTTTAAAAATAAAAAACAAAAACCGACTTCAAAACTGTAACCTATACCTATGTACAAACATAAACTAAAAAGTAAAGAATAATATTTTAATTTCAAAGCAAGAGCCTTAAAGGACAATCAACAAAATTATTGATATTTATATATCTATTTAATATTTATAAACAGTTCTTTTTGGAGTCGGTGCCAGCCAAGAAGGACAGTTTAATTCTGCCTTTGTAACAAACTTTCGAAAAGTAGGGGAGCGACGGCGCAGACCTAAGGAACATTACCGTAAGGAGAGGTGTCGTAAGACATTTTCTCGTATGAACACTTCGTGTCCAGTTCAAAACTGTCCTTCTTCTTGACTGGCACCGACTCCAAAAAGAACTGTTTATAAATATTAAATAGATATATAAATATCAATAATTTTGTTGATTGTCCTTTAAGGCTCTTGCTTTGAAATTAAAATATTATTCTTTACTTTTTAGTTTATGTTTGTACATAGGTATAGGTTACAGTTTTGAAGTCGGTTTTTGTTTTTTATTTTTTGTAAAAGATGTTCATCGGTCTTTATTCATAAATGTTATACATTTATTTGACACAGATAGAATTCAATAACTATTGATACGTTTCATAATGAGTCAATAGCTATAAAAACTTATGATATTCAAGAAATAGTATTTAAATTCATAAAGCTAATAAAAGTTTTATTGTACTTACCTACAACAAAGGACACAAAGTTTATGTTTTTATAGAATAGTAGATACCTACCTAATAATACCTAAGCGTTTGAAAATTTAAGAAATGAGTGACCTTTTAAAGTATTTTTAGGTAATGAGTTTATTTAATAAAGATGCTTTAATCTGGAATGTATAGTTAGATAGATTTAGTATAAGTAGATAGATTATTAGATAGATAGATAGATGTATAGCAGTAGACTTATGGTTCCGTGTGGTTAACACTTTTCTTGCTGAACTGACTGATTGATTTAGTTTCCTTATAAGAATCAGCATGGTGAGTTGCATTGCACTGGTGGACAACAATAAAGTGAAGCGTAATACTTAGTTGCTACAAGCTGGTTTCCTGTCTAATTTAGCCGGCGTTCCGGGTAATTGTGATTATGTACCAGCCATCTCATTGGGTAATGTGAAGATGACGGTCGGCACTTCGATAACTGTCTGTACCTACCACACAGGAACCGGCCTGTCATTAACCAATTCAAGAGACGAGACTTTGGACTCGTTCGGCTTGACGCATCCACAAATATTGTCAAAACTGGTTCTATTTTAACGTTGCGTTTGGAAGAGCAACACTATCGATAATTATATTATAACGATATTTCTTTAATGGGTTGATGCAATGGCGCTACATTCAAATTTGAATAGCAATGAACTCACACGCATGCACGCACGCCCACCACCGCGCCGCGCGCCGCGCGCCACCCGCCCGGCTCGCTGCCATTCTGTCCGTTGTGCGCAGTTTGAAGCAGTTTTTGCCGGACCAGAGGAAGGATATTGTATTGTATGTTGCCCTTTTATCCAAACATAGGTACTAGAAATAAATTACACGATGAGTTGAATAATAAACTAAACTTTAGCAGATATCACACATCAGGCTTCATTTTCTAAGCTTCCTTAATTTCCTTTTTTACCTTTTTGGAGCATGATTCCTTCAAAACTGTATCTATCTAAGTAAAGAATTATAATAGTTACCTAAAAAGCTACTAATTATCAGACTAACAATTATAAAATTGTTTTAGCACTTACTTTTAGGTTAACATTAACATTAACTATCGTTCAAATATAATCAGAGGTCAATATTATATAATGCCTTGTTAATAAAACTTTATTTTCAGTATCATTTATTTTTATCATTGTAAGAGCTAGGCTTTTGTCGGTGTAGCTTCCTTCGCTCTTGTTCTTTACCACTTCCTGCAACTCCTTATACGACACGACGTCTATTTTTTGTTTCACAGAGTCTATATAACTTACCCTTTGTCTTCCTCATGCTCGCTTTCCTTCTATGTTGTTGTAATCAGTTCTAAGTGACGTATATGATTTCAAAACATATTTCTCCTTTTTCTATTGCCTCTACTAAATTTATCTTCTCCTTGACTCTTCGTTTCCACAATCATTCTTAATTTTATTTATTAATATTAAAATAGGTATGTACTTAATATGAATTAAAATTATAAGCTAGTTTCAGAGATTCAGTTGGAGGATTGACAATTTGTTAGCCCCATCATGCAATAACCAATACGACGAATTAGGTACATCAGTTGACATGTACATTTAATACATCAGTTTAAGTTTTTTAGAGCCGGATGTGTTGGAATTACTTTTTTCGTAATTATTTTGATGTATGTAGGTGTGTAGGTACATACCTTCACGCCAAAACGCTGCACATAATGTGTTTCAATTTGGTAGGTAGGTATTTGTTACACGATAGTTTCTTGAGAATATGAGAACCATGCATTTGAACGAGAACTGCGGACGAAATTTTGTTTTGCAGTCCTTGCGAATTTTATGAGTAAGATTACAATCTTCTTATAAACAAAGCACGGATAATATACTGGGTAATACATTCATTCAATATATTTACAATAAAAATACAATCTATATGTAGAAAATTTTCTCAAGGCTGCCGCTGCCTCCGACAAGGTTCCCAGCAGGCTGGCAGCGACACGGTAATTGTTGTTTTTTTTATAATTATTTAGTAACTATAGTAAACAAATGAAGTCTATATAAATAAAAATACAATATTTCTGTGTGTACATATTTAGTTTACCTACTGATAACATTACTATCAAGTACGTTTATTTCTGTACGTTAGCTAAAAACGTTTAGTTCTAAAACTCTCAAAACTAAAATCCAATTAGTTTTACTAATCTAGAATTTCTCACATAGTCTATAATATATTTATATTTTATTCACAACAAATGTACAAAATATATAAACTATGATATATAAAAAACTTTCTCGAGGCAGCGGCACTGCTGCCGATCGGCAAGGTTCCTAGTAGGCAGCGTTTCCTCTTTGGCTTATGCGTAATAAAATAAAATAAAAATTAATTATAAAAATATTCTAAGTATGTCAGGCAAATTATAGCAAGATCCAGAATAGTTTCTGGATACGTAGTAATTCACACTTTAAAAAAAACTTAGAAAGAGTAAAACATGTGAAGTGATGTACCAAAAAAGAGCAAAAACAACGTAATTCAATTTTGTGTAAGTATATTTTATAAAACCCGTGAAGTTGTAGTATTTTTACTTGCATACTGCATTTGTTTAAAAAAGTTTAAAGCATTCGTTTAGAAACTTTGCACTTTTTTAGTTATCGTGTAAAATTTGGATTTTCATATTACTTCAGTTGATTGGGACGTCGATATGTAGTAGGTATATCAGTTACTACCTAGTTTCTATAGATCTGCTTCGTTTGGAGTCCGATGAGCACGATAGTAATTCTATATTTCTTATTTAATATTGTTACAAAGTTATTGAATGACTCTTGTCATGACATTTGTCATGAACCTTAATTTTAACAAGCATTCTGCGTCTACGGTGTCACCGCCGATCCCCTATTTTACCTCCTTAAGGAAGGATTTAATTTTGATAAACATTTTACTGACTGTTCATTGATTAATGAATCAGGCAGTCAGTACAAGTATGTTTGTACGTATAGATGAATATACCAGTTATGTTAATGCTTATTTACTTACATAGAATAAAGCTGCCGTTTCCATACCTACTGTCAATAAATAAGAGCAAACGACACATGATCTATAAATCTACATAGTCACTGAATCGTATTAAAATGCTGTTAGGTCTTTTGAACGGTAATAGAAGTACATACAGTCTGTACATCAATAGGGAGGTACCTAATAGTAGCATAGAAACAAGAAATAATTGTGATCTGCGACCTCTCAAAAGCAACCTTTAGCGATCTCTTCCAGATAACCTGAAATAATGAATACAATACGATCAGCAGGTGTTGCGTGACATGCACATTATTGCACAGCCGCGACACCGCGACACGGAGGCCGACGCCGCGACGATACGAGATGTTCGGCAACGGGAGGTTTGGTGTGGTGTGCATGACACAAAGGCCTTAGAATCTGTGCGAATGGGAAGTACTAATCAAGGCGACGACGATGCGACTTGTTAAACCGTCGTGTTATGTACATATTATTATGTCGGTGTTTAAAGTTGCGGTGGGCATTGAATGAATGAACGGTTTTTTAAAACCGCTTTTTTAATCAGAAGTAATTGAACTGTTCTAGACACGCGGGAGCGTGTCAAGCCAAGTTCAAGAAACAGAACTGGCGAGCCGCACCGTGTGTAATATTACACGAACCATTTGGAGCCACTTTTGACCCCCTCATAAATCAAAAACTATTTTACATAAACGTATCAAATTTGGCTCATATATTGAGACTTGCGAGATACATATGTGTTCTAAATTTCACAAGCTTATCTCAAACGGTTATTTAGATATTAATGTCCAAAATTCCTCATTTTTATCATTGACTGACCTATAGACCAAAACTCTAACCCAGTTCCAGATGACCTAGAGAGTTAAAATTTGGTATGCAGATAGGTAATTAGATGAATACAAAGGAATAAATAAAAAACTGGCAATTTTTAAATAATTAGATTCTATTATGAACGCTTAACATAAATACCTAATATTACTTAGGGTACCTACGTTATTAACTGGGATTAATTATTATTTTTATATTACATTACGCACATCAATAGTGTAAAATCATTACCTACTCATAAATAATGATAAAATAATAGGCATTTAGATTTTCGGTATATATACACGACGCGCGCGCGCCGAGTGACGCCGGAGAATCTAATTATTTAAAAATTGCCAGTTTTTTATTTATAATTTTATTTATAATTAGGTTATGATTTAATATTTACAACAAATGTACAAAATATACATGCAAATGTACAATTACAATACATAAAAAACATCTTCGAGGCTGCCGCTGCTGCCGATCGGCAAGGTTCCCAGAAGGCTGGCAGCGTTTCCTCTTTGGATGGCCAAGCTGATGCGTTGGCGGAAAAAGCTCCCCGCCCGCCGGTCACCCGAGGCCTCGATTAATTTTTTACATAAAATATTTGCGAAACGACGAGCTTCAGACCCCCACGGACCCATGGTCTCAACCGCAAAAGGCATAAATTGATAATTTGGACCAATACAGGCGTACTTTTTGAATTTTGAATTTTCCGCACCTTTCGCAGCCGCTCCCGCGGCTTTACAAGTCACCGGTAAGTGAGATGGCGCAAGTGTATCGACACAAGTGGCATCCCACACCAACGGCTTGCCGACACTCCACGGGATCAAAGTCATACCATCCGGCCTCTTGCCGTCGCCACGCGAAATACCGACTGGTTCGAGTACAGAAGGCACGCCGGCGACAACAAGAGCCCTACGGATAATATCATTAAGAGCCACGTGGCGTGAAATACGACCGGCGCTTTGAGAACACGAAAGCCCATTAGGTTATAAATATTTAGAAAGCTGTGATATAACCCCGACAGACAACGAACGGACGGAAATAACGACATTGTAAGGGTTGTTTGACTTCGCCATTGCTGCTGTTTTTCTGATGTACCTACTTCTGGCTCCATCTCGTCTCGAAAGTGCTGTCTTAATTTTTCAATATATTGAAAGCGGGATAACTGAGATCGGTAACATACTTCAAAGCTTGGCATTGGCATCAAAGTAAGAGAATTTCCAATTTAAAAAATTCAAGCCGACAACGTCAAAAGGTAATTGGGGTCAAAGGATAGACGAGTAAGTGGTCGTGAAATCAATAATGCTACATTCTGCACCAACATAGTGTTGAGTTCCTCATATATCAAATGGCATTTGCCTAGTACCTACTCTTTTTGGGTGAAATTTGTTGTGCTATTTGACTTCTCACAAGCCTCCCAGACACCTTTCACATGAGGCGAATAAGTTGGAGTAAATTAAAAAACTATTCCCTCGATTTCAAAATCGAGCTAGATCTCGTTATTATAGTAATACTGAAATTTTTGTTTAAAAAAGGATTCAGCTAGGTATTTGATGTAGCTATTTGGAGCGAATAAAATTGTTCAAAGGCTTTGACATAGGTACTCGTATGTATCCCAAAAGCGAATGCTCTTGCTAGGAAACAATGTAATATCCTTCCAGCCAATCTTCACTGTTAACATTCCTTTCCTGACTATTCTATAACGTAGTACCCAAACAAATACCAGAACTATCTGTGTTTCAATTCAAATAGATAATAAAATGTAAGTCGTACAAAAAAGATTACTATGATTTTTTTAATTTTATAGTGGACTAGCAGCCCCCGCCCGCTTCAAACTGAATTAAAATCCGTTGAGTAGTTTAAAAGATCGCGAACAGACAGCGGAAACGACTTCATTCTATACTATGTAAAAATTTGAATAATTTTGCCCATGAAGGGCTACTTTATTATTAGCTAACCTTTAAGAAAAAAGCAATTGTAATGTCAAAAAATACTCATAATTCTTTTATTTCATTAACGGCGATGATAGCTCAGCTTGAGCTTTCGGTGAAGGAAAACATCGTGAAGAAACCATAGCACGGTGGGGAAGGGTAGGTTAGGTACTTTGTAGTAATCGACTGGCTGGCTACCCACCCACATGTTGAAAATCTGTCGCTGTGTTCCAACGGCTACACTTGAAAACCAGTTTCCTTCTAGGTATTGTTTGCTTACCACATCACCACTTACCATGGTGAGATTGCGGTCAAATACAAGCTTATTCAAAGTAAAACAATTGCAATAAGTATATAAATGCTTTCGAGAAGAAGGTATTTTCTTTTTAATCAGATTTGATAATATGGCGAGCTAACGAGAAATTAATTAATAAAAAATAATGTGACATTATAAAGGTAGAGATAGAAACATCCATACAAAAAAAATATTTCCTGACAGCAACGAAGATCCAAAAGAAAAAATATTATATTAAAACGTTATAAAACAACCCGGCATAATTAATCTGAAATATTATATTTGTATCTGAAATATTATAGTATACTACCTATATAAACGGAAAATATTTCTACAAAGCGTGTGTTAGTTTTAAATTAAACATATACCTAGTCGTTATTATTAGTATTCATTAAATAGAACTCTTTGAAAAATACAGTTAGGCTTTGATCGATACTCTACTAGCTGTCGCAGTTTCCATTCGTTCCCGAGGAAACCATTTAGGCATAGAATTTTCAACAATCCTTTCTTAGCGGATATATACCTACTCCTTATCAGGAATCTACCTGCCAAATTTCAAGTTTGTAGCGTTTAAACTTTCTGAGATTTCGTGATTAATAATTTATACCGGTTAGTAGTACGAGAAACTTAAGGAGGAGATAAGTGGGCGGGTCACCTTCCAAATATACGAAAGTAACCTTAGTAAAAGTGTCACTATTAGACGTCCTTTGAACAAAGACGATTCAGTTCAGGCCGAGTTGAATCGCAATACGAGGTGCTGGTAACCCCACAGTAATCCATAATTCACGAACATAGTTATAATTTTGCTAAATAAAAACATTATTTAGAAACATCAAACTAAGTACTTTTTTACATTAACAAATTAGAAAATTTGGGAGAGGTCTCTACATACCTACACAATATTATCTACGCTTTTTTCCTAGAGTCGCAATGTTTATAATGTTCTAACAAAGAGAATCCCCATCTTCATTTTTAGTAAATTTAAATTTCCAGTACCTATAAGTAAGTTACCAATTTCACATTATATTTGGTTTATATAATGAAGATTGGGTTTGTATTTTATTATTGAAACAACTGTTTAAGAAAATGAATCCCAATCTTACAACACAGAACAGGTAATTGGACACTATATGCAACATACTATATAGCCTTCAATCCAAACAAGTTCACCCAGTGTTTACTTGAATAAACTTGGATTCAATCAGGGGTAAATAACACGTTGCGGTTGATGCGTATCGAGCGAGGCCTTAGTTCAATGTTAATCGCATACTTTGATTTATTTTATATCCAAATAATGTACATACACACACGACACATACACGACATTTATTTAAATAAAGAACATTATAGGAAAAACAAAAAATCACGGCAGCGCCGCTACCATCATGGTTGCCATGGAAAGTTTAGATGATCTCTTATTTTAAACCAGCTTGTCGCCCCGCAGATTGGCTCGCGTTCCCCTAATTCACCTACAATTTCGGATAATGCCATCTTTGGAGCCCTGGTCTTTATACAAAATATAAATATCTACCTAACACCTTACTCCATACCATGAAATATTTTGGTATACAAGCCAAACAAGCTAGTTGTACAAGACCTTGCCCTATAGTTTTTTTTTATATTATGTGTCCACGTATTACTTACTTAACCATGGACATTAATTTGATGTTTCAAATCTATATATATAAAAGAAAGTCGTGTTGGTTACACTATTTATAACTCGAGAACGGCTAAACCGATTTGGCTGAAAATTTATGGGGAGGTAGCTCTTAAAACCAGGAATAACACATAGGATTAAAAAATATGAAAAATTCACAAAAAAAAGAATAATGAAGAAAAATATTTTTGTCATACATTTTGTATAGAACGACGTTTTGACATGTTTTGAGATCGGACTGACAGATGGTTTAGTTTCACAATTGGTGGCGCTGGAATCGGGTTCTAAGTTTTATTTTCAGGGCAGGACAACGTCTGCTGGGCCCACTAGTAAATAATAAGACTAGAATAATTTTATTGCCCAAATAAATTTTGCCATCCTCTTCGTCTTCCCAAAGATCGAATTTCCAAAGTCCTCATTGCAGTGCTCGCCTACTTTATAAAAGAAAGCTTTGCGCAAAATTTCACGGCCCTAATCCGTCCCAGTAATTTGGGCTATGCCGTCTGAATGACAACGTATCAGTTTTATATAAATATCCTGCCGAGGTGTAGGTACTATACTACATAACGTAATATTATACCTACATATTGTATTAGTACATCCAATAGAAAGAAAATATAGATGGAAAATAGGTACAACGATTACGCAATTCGCAGTTTTTATCCAGTTATGTCAATAGATTTAGCTACTAAAATGATCATCTACTCGAACTTAGACTGTATGTGTACTTTTAACATTGTTTATACGAAAATAAAGTTGTCTCTATTTAAAAATAACTATAATGTAGAAGACCGTCGCGTAAAAATGATGTCTGTGGGAACATTCAAGTATCAGGTTAGTGTCTCTGACCTTATGTCGGTTACGCGAGTGCATGCATGTGCGCTAGTGAGCATGTGCTAGTCACGATTGCAAGTTAATGTCACGGCCCAACGATGTAAGTAAATACTCGTTATCGATCTATTGTATTGATATTTCACAACTATTCTGTATTCACTTACTGAAAAAGAAGACCTATTATTGTTTTTATTGTAACTCGGTTCTGTCTCGCGGTAGTCGCGGTCTTAGTTAAGTAGCGTATGTCCAAATTCCAACCCATAAACTTGTTATTTCTTGAAATAAGGACAAACCAACAAACACACTTTTGCATAAAGAATTTTTGAATGAAAATTATTTATTTTATTTTAGGTTTATCTCTTACGTAGGTAGTTAGAGATAAACATAAAATAAAATAAATAATTTTGTTCCGTTCTGCAGTAGTAAATATGGCTTTAAAAAAATATTGTTTGATTTGATGCCACAAACTCCTACATCATTAATGCACGTACACTATATGGCAATATATATATATATTTATATGTATACAGAAATTATATATCCCCGGTTAAATTAATTTAAAAGGAAGACCTACTAATGGTAGGGGAGGCGAATAGGGGATTTCGGGATTTACTCGAGCGCGTCAGATTAACATAAGGGGGGCAACCTTGCACCTTGTGAAGTACTCTCACCAAATCTGAGCCCTCTATATAGTGTCGAACGTCTAGGGTAGCCCGACAGATTAGTAAAAAAAAATCGATGGATTGAAATACTCGAGCGCGTCAGATTAAGGTAAGGTAAGTTAGTTACATGCAAAATAGTGTACATTTCAATAATCTGACAATTTGGGCGTGACGAAAGAAAATTGGAGACTCGCAAAGTTGCAAAAAAAAAAAACGTCACCTGGATTTTCTCGAGCGCGATTAGTTTTTTTTTTATTTTGAAGGAAATTAGTCACGAATCACGGAAATATCTTAATCTGCCGATTTGCACAAGCCGAAGTAGCTAAAATCATTATTAAGTGTATAGTCCAGGAATATTATGAGTTTCACCTCAGAATGAGAGATAGTCACCTATTAACTTGTATAAACCTTTATTTTGACACCCTAAAACTTGTCTCAAAAGCTACTTATCATAGGGTGCCCGCGACTACTGATTTTTCAAGGTCAAAGGTCAAAAAATGATTTATTGCAAATATCTCGTTTCCTATGGGTTTTTTGGTATATGTATTCATAATAAATATTGTAGAAAATTAAATTCTCTACAACTTTTGTACAAACATTTTTTCGATATCTTGAACCATTTTCGAGATTTCGATATTTTTTATATATTTTTTTTTTCAAACCGTCAGATTAAGGAAACTCCTCAACATAATTGTCAGATTATGGGTCAGTACAACAAGGCCATCAAGAAGAACCGCCTGTATAAAAATCTGACGCGCTCGAGTAAATCAAGGTCACGATTTTTTTTTGCATTTTCAAAAATCGGCCCTGACTGATGGTCGCGTCCAAATCGTCAGTCTTTAAAATTGGAGCTACTGGAGGGTTCACTTAACATCCCTTATCAATGTCTGACGCGCTCGAGTAAATTTTTTTTTTAAATATTTTCGACCTCTTCGTACGGCCACCCCCACCACGCAAAACGGCAGATTATTATGTTTCCGTTATCAGACAGACGTGGCGCGACTACCCTATTAATATCTGACGCGCTCGAGTATTTCTTGGTGACTGTTTTTTTTTACATTTTTGAAACCCTGTAGACGCTCCCCCCACCGCTGAAGGGGAAAATAGCACATAACCTTTTTTTCTTTATTCCACCTAATCTTCAAATTCCAGTAGGTCCCAAAGACGCTCGAGTAACTACAAATTTAGCATCATTGCCTCCCCTACCATAAGAAAAAACATTGCCTAGCTGAGTGTTCTCAGTTAAGTGTATTCCAACTCGGTGGTATAGTCATTTGTAACGTACATAAGTGCCTTAACAAGGCCTAAACTGAATAAATTAGTATGAGTTAAGTTTTTGTGATAGATCCCTTCACAAAATGGTATAAAAGGAACCAAGAATAATAATAAGTATATTTTTGTATTGTACACAAATAGTTCTATCTAGACAATGACATCCGATATGGCAGGGTATGAAAATGCTTATTTCTGCTTCTTTGATAGATAGAGAGCCGATTATCATTATTAATAGAGAGCATTTCCGAGTAGATTCAATTTGCCCTTACTTACACAAATAAACGAGACCAATAATAATATCCAATATGATCTAATTTTCGATTCTGTTAGTCTTCTCTATAGGAAAAATAATGTACCTTTGTAATAAAATTATAATGACTGTGTGTTGCCAAATACAATGAAACAATGTGAAAAGCATGGTAAAGTTATGCTATTAACTCTATGAATAATACAATTGGTTGTACCTACTACGAAAAGGGAAATGCAGAAGTATATCAAGATATGGGCGTACTTACAGCTTCAGCAACATTCTAGATAAATTATAGTGAATAAAATTCATGAGCACCGACGTAAGACGTACGAGGCGGTAAGACCATAGAGTATCCCTACAGGTTGTCACTGGCGCCATATAGAGTGCTCGCGGAATCGTGTATGACTAGAAATATTGGTTGAGTAAAATTGGCCACTAAATGCTCTTTCATTTGGTTGATGAAAAATATATCCAAACGATCTATCGGGTGCAACACACAGGCTGGCATCTCTGGATTCTTGTGTGAGTGACCCAGACCGGTTCTGATCTCGCATCCCTGGTATGCTCCTTTTACGAATAAAAATAGGCATAACTAGTTTCAGGTGAGACTAATGAACACTGCTAGATTACCTAAGGCTAATACTGTTAATTATTTAAATTGGTATTTTACTCTATTAAAAATGTGTACAACAAGGTCAAAAGACGCTCGTCAGGCAACAGTCGGTCACGTAAAGGATTTGTCACGAGTCTCGGAGTCTTGTAATAATAGATAATTAGATAGATTGTGTAAAAAGACATACACATACTTACATAAATCGGGCCAAAAATAAGGACAAGGCGAAGCGACGATGACCGAGTAAACGGTCGACCGATATAATAACACAAGCCGTGGCACTCTCTCGAATGAAATATCAACGTACCAGCCCCGCTCCACCCGTGTGCGTTAACAACTGCAATCCCGGGATAAAAAGTCACTCTCCTGCCCATCGATGATCCTATGCAAAATCACGTAGATCAGATGCTGCTTGAATAAAGGGCAAACCAACAAACACACTTTCTCATATTATATTACAGATATTTTATATTAGTAAACGCTGTCAGACTGTTAGCTAACCACATTATAAAAAATATTGGCTTTACGATCCATGTTTCACCCACGAACCCTTAATGACACCCTTAAAGGTGATCGTCAAAAATCCAAACAGAAACATTTGTGTAGAACGATATAATTCCCATACAAACATTGCCACCCCCTTTCTCGCGATTGGGGATGATTTTCAAGACATTGTACGTCAGTCATAATTTCCAATAAAAGTGGCTAAATGCAATATTTATTATGGATTTATGGGATTGGGCTTGGTGTATCCAGGTGAAGATCAAAGTAAAATACTTATTCGAAACATCTAAGTATATATTACGGCACTAAATAACTATTCAACTTCGAAGCGTGTGCACGCGCGACCGACCGGTGGGCGAGATAGTGAGAAAGAAAACGATGTTTGTTGCGCGATACTATGACCGCGATTACAGATCTCCTAAACTAATAAATATTTGGTGTCATCATAATTATTCACCACAGATTTTTATGCAAATTTTCCACTCTTTTTAACGCACTTTTGGGTTCAATTTCCAAAAATCCCTTACCCTGAGCGCTCTCCTACATTAGGTATATAGAAATCTTATGAATTTCACGTTTATGTATATATTTCTTAAATCTTTATACAAGAACAAGACGTGACAAATAACAGGAAGGTACATTAAGCTTCAGTATGTACCTATTAGTGTAATATAATAAGGTGGTTCGCCTTCAAGTGTATCAAGATGTAGAGCTTACGTTAAGTAAGTTTGTGAAAATTATTCCTACAAAAGATGAACTGAAAAAGAAAGATAGTATTATTTTTACATACACACACCAGAAAAGTACCTATAAACAATAAACGAAAACAATACAGACACGACATACTCCAGATTATTGTGATACCATTTATTTATAATCCTTATATATATAGATAACGTATCCTATGTTATTTGCGTCATTAAAATACTTATTTTTTTTACATTTTAAACAAAATGAATTTTGGGGCACGGCAGTGCCCCGCCAAGACAAGCCAGCGAAGCGAAAACGCAGGGGCACTACCTACCTTTTCTCGAAGCGCTTCGTCGTATTTTTGAACCCTCATAACTTCGCTTTGGATTATACCAGATAAACTAAATTCTCAGGATATGATGCCTATAGCAAACTTATTAAACATGTAAAGTTTCATTTGCGTAGCTGTTATACTTTAGATTTTAGTGATATCTAAAAACCCCCGATTTCGTCACTGACTGATGATTATCAAAATTCATAAATGGTACTTCCTGAAGTTCTAGAACGCTGAAATTTGGTATTTAGGCTAATATTAGTACACAAACAACAAAAAAATTTAAAACTTGAAACTTTTATCCCCGAACCCCTTAAATAGGGAATGCGTCAACTATGTATGTATGGGGACACCCTTTAATTTTCAACTTTTTTTATTTTTTAAATTTTTTCCTTAGTTTGTGCTGTAAGACCTTGCCTTTTGCTAAATTTTGTGATTCTAGGTCGACGGGAACTACCCTATAGGTTTTCGACGGTTTTATCCCAGGAACGGGTGGACCTAGCAAGTTGAAATTTATACCAGATACTAAAATCTAATAGTCCCTATTAGGTGTATAAAAATCAAGGTCTTGAGTCAACACGAGAAAAAGATATGGGCAAATTTTGATTTTCGCGAAAATTTGTAAGTACCAAAATTTAACTTAATATTCAACATTTTTTATTTTTTGGAATTTTTCCTTTACTTCCCGTTGTCCTAGAATCACGAAATTTGGCAAAAAGGAAGGTCTTACAGCACAAATAAAGGGAAAATTCAAAAAAGTAAAAAAAGTTTAAAATTAAAGGGGGTCCCCATACATACATAGTACCGCCAATTAAGATAGACCTCTGAGTTGTATCGGAGCTCATGCAATTTTGAGGTCTAGCTTAATTGTGACCTATCTCCAATAAGGTAATTGAAAACTTAATCGAAAAAAAATTGAAATAAATCCTCAAGACTCCATTACCGTGATGAACGAACTATTTACAAGTTTGTTCGGAACACTCGGTGCGCGAGTCCGACTCGCATTTGACCGGATTTTTATACACCTAATACGAGTAGGGACTATAGACCTCAGTATTTGGTATACATTTCAACATGCCAGGTCCACCCGTTCGCCCGTTCCTGAAAAAATCGGTGGTGACGCACTGACAGACGGACAAGAGAGTGATCATTAGTGTTTCTTTTTTTACCTTTTGAGGTACGGAATCCAAAAAATAATGTAATAAAATAATAATACAACCCTTTCTAATACTAATAAACAACAAAAATACAGAGGCAGTCCAAATAAGTTTTCACTTCAAAAACTAGATGGCGTTGTCTCTAATTGAAACGAGCTATGGTTTCATTCTTAGAGATTTATATAGGCAAAAAGTTTCATTTATTAAGTTTCGTTAGTTTGTTTGAACATAGTCGATTTTCCAACTGATTTAAAAGTTAGCATGGATTGTGAAATAGTTTCACTTGAAGTAGAGCTGGGACCTCGCCGTCATCGTATGTTTCATATGCCGGGAGATAGTTCCTGCCTCTTCTATTCCTTGACATACTTAATGTATGAAGAAATAGACGTTGAGGTCACGTCGCAAGTCAGGACTGCTATCGTGCGATATGTTGTAGACCACTGTGATGAACTACAAGCCAAAGGAAGCGAAGCGCAAGGGCACTACCTACTAGGGGATGGCAGTTTGTATGAGACTTCAGTTTTCACTTCAAAAACTAGGTATATGGCGTTGTTTCGAATTGAAACGAAAATATTGTCACAAGCAATGTACAAAAAGAAGTGAAATCCCATCAAAAACATTATCATGTAAAGAGTGCTGCCAAGACACCACATGGCTCGCACTGTCAAAAAGTAATCAGATCTCATGTTGATCCAAGCTTCTAACTCTACACGCCCTAACTCTACAAGCTCTAACTTCACAAACTCTTATTAGTGAAAATATGTAACTTGGCCATTTCGTTACTACAAAATCAGAAACGTAATGAACAGTGAATAAATTTTTCACCTTAAGCCCATGTGAATGTAGCGAAATGGCCAAGTTATATATTTTCACAAATAAGAGTTTGTGAAGTTAGAGCTTGTAGAGTTAGGGCGTGTAGAGTTAGAAGCTTGGATCAACATGAGATCTGATTAATTTTTGACAGTGCGAGCCATGTGGTGTCTTGGCAGCACTCTTTACATGATAATGTTTTTGATGGGATTAGCTTTAGCCGCCCAAACTAAATGCATCCGTCTGAAACAGCCGGAAATTCGGACCATTACAGATAAAAAAATTGTTACTTTATTCATTAATTTACGTGTCTACGTAGGACCATGCATGCTTTAGGGTTCACTATAGTTATACTCCACCATAATCCAAGATGAAATCTTGAACTAGCAGACTCTCATACTCGTACGGCGTGATAGATTTCCAGTCATTTCAGCAATGCTATTCTCTTAAAAACAAACTAGATGTCGAGTCTCACTCAGACGATTTTTTTGTGCATAAGTTTGTGTCTGTCTGTAATCGAGTAAAATAGCTGTGACACATTAATGCATGGAAATGACGAAATTATCAGGGTTCCTTGGTTCAGTACGAAACTCTAAAAACAATATAAGTATGTATGTACATAAAAGGTCCAGTACCTAACTGGTTGTAAAAATACAGTTAATTGAACATAACTTACATACCTACTAGGATAATGACTTGCTAATAGAAAGAAGTCAAAAGCAAAAAACCTCGCAAGGTCAGCCGATTCTTGACATCAAAACCCGGTAAAGTTTAGCACGGTTTTATTTTTTGTCATTACTGTAAATGTAGGTGTTCTAAATATAAACATGTATGTAATTAGCATACACCTCACATACTTTAAGAAAATTACATTTATATAAATAATTATGGTTATAATAAAAAAGATACCTAACTTTTCTTTTTCTGACTAGCAGGCACGGCACGAGCCACCTAATGGTAAGTGACTTCCGTCGCTTTAGAACAGGTGTTGACGATTTTTAGTAAGCATGCGTTATTTCATTAGTTGAATTTTGTGAATGTAAAGTTTACCCGCTGTACCAACATCTCTACCTATGTCCATGTTTGTAGCTTTATATAAAAAAAACTATCATAAAAAATGGCTGAGCTTAAAATACGTTTGGTAAATTTATCATTAACAGAAATACTAACTACTATATACAATATTTTTTAAAAGAGATAATAATTAAGATATTTCGCATTTAATCATGTAAGGATGAGTAGGTACCTATCTCGGTAGCGCTATACCAAGTCAATGTATCATATTTTTTCTCGGCATAATCATTCTTTAAGTAACCGGTCGCGATCTATTTCCAAGAGTATTTTATAAACATAGCCACAAGAGAAACCATTCCTGTCGTGTGAGTGCGCTCGACTCGGACAGGCATGCGCAAAGATGTACCTAGATACGTCTATTTATATAGGTACGACTTTTTATCAGGTTTTTTACTGGATATATTACAGAGCATGTGCAGGAATTATTCATTCTGATTCAACCATCTCCATTGTTTCACCCAAAAGTCGCCGGAATTTATTCACCCATAAGTTGTGGACATACCGCCATTGAGCCCCTTAGATCCGTTATTGGACAGCGAAGAAGTGGAACTTCGGTCCGAATGAACAGGCTTCTTCTGGACAAGCGTGTTCCATCCTAGGCTTTGCCGTTCTCCTCTAAGGACGGGTCAGTAGCCAAACTAAACCATATGTACTGAATGTTTATATAATATATATAATACTGCCGTCCCCTGCGGTTTTACCCGTGTTTGTATTCCAAACCGGTGGTAGAGTCAATTGTAACGTTCATAAGTGCCTTACCAGGGCCTAAACTGAATAAATTAGTTTAAAGTTTTTAGTTTGTTCCCGTGGGAACTTATCTTTTCCCAGGATAAAAAAATACATCCCATCTCTTATTCCAGGATATAATTTATTTGTGTGCGAAGTTTCATCAAGATCGGTTCAGTAGTTTCGGTTTTCATCGCGGACCAATTGATTAAAATGTTATTAGACTACACGAAAAAAACACTTACATCAAAATAAATTAAACAATTATAGTACGTACCTAAAATTATCTAAAATTTAAAATACCTACATAAATAGGACATCATATACTTTTTTACTAATTGGTAATTACTTATGTCTAATCTGCATCGACATCTGTGTCAAGTCGCTGTTGCTCCTCTGATCTTGATTCTGACTAAATGAAACTAAGAAAAAATCACAAGCAACAATGCATTACTATAACTTATAAAATCAAACAACTCGTTAAATGTTTTCGTGTTGAACTGAAGTAGGAAGCAAACTCGTAGTTTAAAGTAGGTACTTATGTAGTTTTGAGGTAAGGTAGGTAGGTAATCGTGAGACGTATCTTGCATTTCAAAGTCAAAATTGATGATATCACTCTAATAAGCGTATGTCGTCTGTGTACATACCTTCACGAGCACTTTGTACCTATATGTATAAGTAGTAGAGGTCTTCGACATACTTACCTAAGTATGTTTTTTTATGTCACATAACTGACATCAGACAGGCGGGTCCCCTGATGGTAAGCGACTACCGTCGCCTTTAGACATTTTCAAATACCATACCACCGGGTTGCCAATGTGTTGTTCAACTTATTACAATGTCTTGATGGCAAATGGCTCTCAATTGCAACCTTCAAATACTGTGTATTGTATTAATATCTTCTTCGATGAGGTCAATTGCACCCTATTGTTAAAAAAAATGTAGGTAGCTAATGATGGGTGTGCGACATTGGACAGCATATCTCACCAGCTATTGAAAAATCATTACTGAAGACCTATCTAAAGACACTCGCGCTTATGTGCATAGAATATTATTTTCATCTCTAATATAGGCGATTTAAAGAATATACAAAATCTACCATGAAATTTTATCTATATATTGCCAAGTTTTCAGCAAAAATGCCACGAAAAGACGCACAGGAAGAAATTACAAGGGTTCTGTATTTGTTATTTGGCTACGGAACCCTAATTAATTTATAATTCTAAATAGTCTATTGCCCGTGGTCCTACTGCGTGGTCCTACTGGTAGGACCACGGGCAATTTATTTTGCCCGTAGTTCTATTAGTAGGACCATGGGCATTTAGCATTGCCCGTAGTCCTACTGGTAAGACTACGGACAAGTAACAGCGCCCGTAGTTTTGGTTGTTTTTTTCGTCATCCTACCTCTATTCTATTATTGTTGAAGAAAAATATAGGTTAAAGGTTTTTTTTTAAGAGCGAAAAAAAACAGATTAAAGCTAGTTTTTAATTTATCATTTACATTTTTTTTCGTCTTCACTGTTAGTAAGACCATTGCCCATACAAAATAATGATGTTTTTGTTGCAGTCCTACTGGTAGGACCACGGGCAACGAATGTTCTGAATTAATCCTTTTCTTTTATTGCAGAAAATGGCTAGAAGAAATTGCAAATGCGAATAGGTGCGGGCGGAAACCGTCATTACTACGAGCGATGACGAAGGCGTTTTGGATGAGCTATGCCCCTTCTGGCATTATGTTCTTTATACAAGCTATATTACTTAAGTAAGTACCTATTACTACATTAAGTTTGGAATAACCTGGCATTGTTTACTGACCACCACAGATTATGTGCTATATTCACGGACATATTTAGGTAGGTACCTAATATTGTTTTGACGAAATTTACAATTCCTAGAATACAACTGGGTCTCTAGTGCAACTTCCCGAACACGCTAGTAGCTTGTCGACGGATCCTCAAGAGAGTAGCACAAAGTACCCTACCCAGAGGTAGGTCAGTGGTCAGGAATAACGGTCTTTTCCTCATAATTTTTCCTTAACCTTCTGGAAATACCATACCCGTGTATATTCTATAATATATTTTTTAAATAGGTACCTATTATGCGGTAGGAACGCTTCAGAACAATTCAAACGATACTGCGTGCTACCAGCTTAACAAAGAATTGTATAAAATAACTAGTTTGTTAGAGATCTTATCTTTTCCCGGGATAAAATCCTATGTCCTTCTCCAAGGTTCCATCTATCTCTATACCAAATTTCATCTAATTCTGTTCATCGGTTCAAGCGTGAAGAGGTAACAGACAGACAGACACAGTTTCGCATTTATAATATTAGTATGGATATGGATTGGATCGTATCTGCGCTGGGTATATTTTTGTCTCTATTGACTAATATGGAAGTCGTAATCCTACAGTCAAAATGTAAAATTACCACTTTAAGGCAGTAATCAGAAGTTATAATTTTTTCGCTCACCAGACCGTTTCAACCAGTCGCTCTAAGTATGATGTTGGCGTATTGGGAGCCAGGATCAGCCATGTCCTACGAACAAGCGGTGTACTGTGCCACCGCTGTCATCCTCATGTCACTGATGATCGCCTTCCTGAACCACCACGGAACATACTCCACTCAACAATTTGGTATGAAAGTTCGGATCGCCGCTTGTTCACTTATTTATAGAAAGGTGAGAAATTTGTATAAATAATTTTAATTACGATTAGATATTTTACGTAGTTACTTACCTGAAAGTAGAATCATGAAGCCACGACCAAAATTATGACTTATAGCATTACCTAAACCAGTTATAAAATCGAAAGATTCGATTAATCTGACTTAAATTTTAAAAAAACTATTGAGTATGACTTGACCACATTTTCCAATATTATTACAAATTTAACCGAACTTCTTTATAGTAGGAAGGAACCTATACCGTCTGAATGATAGATCTAAGTTACCGACGCAATTTTTTTAAAAGACAGTAGCGGAGCGTGAATACAGGCGACATTTAAAAAAAAAATTAAGTATATACAACGTCTACAAAAGTACAAAATAATATTAGAGGACATTACGTATGTATGTACCTAGTACCTATGTATAGTTGTTAATAGTTCATTTTGTTCTATTTCCTGACGATTAGTATTTTACAGGTGAGTATCTACTTGACATATTAGTTATGTAGGTTCATATTATATCAAAGATAGCTGAGATGGCAGACAAACAGAGAATATGGTTTTTTGTTAAAAACTGTGATGTTAGATTTCTCGGAAACTGTGAGGATTTGGTGTTATTCCTTGGAATTTTTGTGCCCACCCATAAGCTGACTATACTAGCGTAGTAAATAAAAATTAGGTTTGTTTTTATTGAGCGTTAAATCATAAGACATTGTTTTGATCGTTTTGTTACTGATTGATTTTCACATGATTCATAACAAAATTATGAACATTTATGCATGCCGTAGTACCATAAACATTTTTTTTCTTCAAAATAGGTAGAATATATAATTTACACGTAGGTATCAGTTTATGCTATGCAAATGCTATGCAAGTAAAAGTGGAATTCTATCGAATCAGAGGCTATCACTGTTGCTTTACAACAACGCTAAGACGCGCTCTAAAAATATCAATATTCTTATAAATTATATATTGAACGCTATCTATACCGATGTATGCTGTGTTTCAAATACCTCGTTTTTGGGCAGGTAATGCGCATGAGCTCTGGCGCACTCGCGCAGACCACGGCCGGTCAGGTTGTAAATCTGCTCTCCAACGACGTGAACCGATTCGACTACGCCTTCATCTACACGCACTTCATCTGGCTGCTGCCTCTGCAAGTAGTGCTCGTCTGCTATCTCATCTACATAAAAATTGGTTATGCAGCCATCGTTGGTGTTATAGGCATCGTGCTACAAACTATACCAGTTCAATGTATGTTTACTCTCTCTTACATAATAATACCTAGCTTTGTACACAAAAAGTATGATGAAAGCGAAGATTGAATAAAAACAATTGAGCGCATTCATATCCTGGAATAAATCTTGATACTTTTTATCCCGGAAAAAGATAATATCCCTCGGGAAAGCGAGTGAAACCACGGATCGCAAAACTGGTAATTAATATGGATATTATAGGTACTACCAATAATATTCTTTTTGACGACCAATTTTCGGGAAAATTCCGAGAAATGGATTCGTTTTCAGTAATGAACAATTCCGTCATAACTAAATAAACAATTGTTTAAAAGCCTAGTCATAGAAACTCTTAAATCTGATTATTATTCTTGCAGCTTATATGAGTAAATTGGCTGCAAGGTTACGAATGAGGACTGCGTGCAAAACTGACGAGCGTGTGCGAATTATGGACGAAATTATAAATGGCATGCAGGTATGTTGATCCATTTAACTATAATGTTAATATTTAAGTTATACCAATAATAACCTTTATAATAACGTATTTTATTTACACTTGAATAAAAATAACGATACAGAATATGGTATCCTAGTATCGAAATTGTGACGTAGGTAAAATCAGCTCTATTCGGCTATCTATCTCACAACCTTTTAGCGAGTGCAAGTTCTCGTTGCATTTTCGATTTATTTTCATTAAAATCGTATATTTTCATTTTTATTGAGTAATATTTTCGAATTATTTGACTATCTCGTATACCTCGGTAGGTGAAATGTATAAAATTATACAAAAATATTAATAAATTTATTAAAAATGAGCTTTTGTTTTAAACTTTACTTTGTTTTTCCGTATATCATTACTTGCCAGAATTTGATCCTGATTAGCAAAATTACCGGTATAGTTTCCTAGTTAGTTAGGAAATTATTTTAGCAAAAATCTAATGATATAGTTTTAGTTTTCATCAAAATCGGCATCGAGGCTCCTTACACCATTTTCATTATTCCTTTAGCCATCCACGCCCACTTGAAAAAGTTATGAGGCTAATTATGCAACATTTGCAGCTTTAAATTTGCTTCATATCTGAATGAAGTTCGTAATTTTTTGTGTCTGTTTTACAGTTTTTGTATTCAATTTAGAATGTTGTGAAATTAACCCCCTAATGTTACATATTTAATAGACTGACGAACTGGAAACGTATACCTACGTTTTGACCTACCCTGACCCTTCTTGAGCCTAAACTGAATAAAAGAACCTTGTCTTTGATTACCTTTTAGGTGATTAAAATGTATGCCTGGGAAAAACCATTTGAACACGTTGTGGCCATGGCTCGAAAGAACGAGATCAAATGCATCACTTCCGCATCATACCTGCGCGGTGTCTACCTCAGCTTCATGGTGTTTACCGAGAGATTGACGCTCTATATTACGTTGCTATCTTATTCTTTGTTCGGTTACCAAGTCACTGCGGATATTGTAAGTATATATATATCTACTTATACACTTGATACTATCACGATACGAAAACATAATGAGGAATGTGTTTTATCGAAGTTACTACAAATAAAATATCGACGAAGTCGAGATCATTGACAGACTGAAATAAACCTCGATTTTATTTATTTATTAAATTACACAATATTTATTTATTTTATTTAAATGTTATTTTGGAATTCTTATTATAATCTAAGTATGTATTTGATATTCTATAACGAATTAAATTAACTAAATAGGTACATACTTGATCTGCCAATAATCTTCAGACAAATTATAATATTTTGGACAACAACTATACTTGTACCAATTTCAGGTATTTCCTTTGGCGCAATTCTACAACACACTACAAGGCACCCTCTCGATAATCATGTCAAACGCCGTATCATTTTTGGCGGAGGCGCTGATTTCTGTCCAACGCCTCGAAGCGTTCATGTTGTTCGGTATGTGAGACCTCGGGTCTCGACACAAGAGCTCGCCACAATGCATGCGACACGCATAATTATATACAACTATTTCTTCCACTATCTCTCTAAGAGTCTATTAAATGAACTGAGACTCGATTCTGTAAATAACATAACCCTTATCAGAGTAGCGGATTTGCTTTATTTTTACTAAGCTCTATAATACTGAAAATAATTTGCTGCATGCAGCTTTGAGCTCGAATAGTATCTTTACATACTTCTTTTCTTTAAATACAATGTGGGTAGCACTTCTTCCAAATATTTTTTCCAACAATAACATTGGCGGCTTTTCAGCAAACAAAGTTCATCCCCTATACGATTTGTACGTGTTAAATTAATATTAATTTTCTCGCTTATTAATGAATACACAAGAAGTTGAGAAAAGGTAAACAAACAAATTAAATTACCTAGGCACATATGATTTTCACAGGCGTTCCCGATGGCTCAAATGTTCAACATTCTACAAATGACTCTTGCTATCACGTTACCGGCGACTCTTTCAAACACAATGGAGTCCCTAATCTCTGTTCGCCGTATTGAGACCTTATTGCTTTTGGGTACGAGTTTATTAACAACGATAATAATTTGAGTGTAAATCATTCTAAAATTTAGTAGAATACAAAATTGTCAGCGGATTTTTCATAGCTGTGTTAACAGACATGTCATGTGAAGTCTGGTGCTACAAACATTAAGTATTACTCTAACTTGTATGTAATGTTCACTAACTAATAATTGGTGGAGGAAGTTTATCAATAAACTAACACTGAAATATGTTAAGGTCAATTTTCAAACACCTACATAATATATTTAATCTTCGCTTATAAAATGAATACCACAATTGATATCATAAATTTTTTGTTTGTTAAGAAATAATGCTAGATACCTAAATTACTTACTTAACAACCTACTTTAAAAATCTAAAGCATGTCCTAAATATTTATACTTATACGGATAATAGTGCAGCAAATTTTACTCGTCATTGAATAAAAATAATGTAACAGATGAAAGAGAGGATCTACGCGGTGTCCCTGATGTCGATATTGCGAAATTAGTGCAAAGAGTTGAACAAAAGAAAAGGAAAAACTTGAGCGAAATCGACCTGCGCCCTAACACCTTTAAGAAAATTGATGTTGACGGCATTTACAATCCCGGTATGTATCTACCTATAGGAGCACGAAGAGAAAATATAAAACCTATTTCATATTTATTTATTCTATTCTGTCAAGTATGTGCCTTGTATTTGAACACTAAGTATGGCAAGTTTTAGTGTGGCTGAAAGTGGTAACCACAAAAAACCTGGAGTACTCATAGAAATGTTTAAGTTAAATTTAGACAAACCCATAAATTGATTACGTAGACTGTTGACTGTAATAACTTTTATTTGATTAAGGTCAGCGTCACAAACATATTTCAGGTTTCGAATGCAATGACAAAGGTCTGCTCAACCAGACGTTATCCACTCTGCCAGTGAGCTCCGATGTGGGAATCCTCATACAAGATATAAGCGCTAATTGGGTGGAAAATGGGCCACTTACCCTTCACAACTTAAACATCACAGTGCCTAAAGGAAAGCTTTGTGCCATCATTGGTTCAGTTGGCTCCGGGAAGGTAGAGTTAATCATTGTAATTATTAATACGTGAAGAAAAAACTTAATTTTTTTATTTAGTAGCTATTGACGTACTTTAGTGTTATCAATAAATAAAACAGTAAGATTAATTTATTCTTAAAATATTATGGGCGAATGGACCACTGGGCGAAATTAGTATACCTAGATAATTTTGCAATTTTTAACACGATTCATTTACAAATTTTTCTTGCCCAAGTTCAAGTTTTCCCACAACAGAAAAGTATCATTATCCACAACTCGAACCAGTGTGGATTGGAAAACTTCAAACTTTTAATTTGAATTCTCTGTAATGCCTTCTTTTGTCATCCAAATGCATAGATGTTATTACTATATTGTATAATATATTATTGCAGAGTTCGGTGCTTCAATTACTACTCAATGAGCTGCGATCAACCAGTGGTAATATATATCTCTCTGGGCCGTTGTCTTATGCAAGCCAAGAACCGTGGCTGTTTGTGGCTACCGTTCGACAGAACATATTGTTTGGATTGCCCTACAACTCCAAAAAGTATAAAGAGGTGATTATATTTCTTTATGAGGCTAAATAACTTGTCGAACTTATCTTGTCAGTAGGTACCACAATTTTCTGTATCGAGTAGGAATACGCCATTATCGTATCGACAAGTCGGGAAAGGCCTAAGACGAATTCCTAATGGGCATAACGAGACATGAACTTTTCCTAGTTTACAAAAGATGTGTTATAAATAAACTTCGGTTCTTCTCCATTACCTTTTTATTAATAACCTCGTACTGTCACAGGTGGTGAGAGTTTGCGCGCTCCAGAAGGACTTCCAACAATTCCCTCATGGTGATCAGACGTTAGTAGGAGAACGTGGGGCTTCTCTCTCGGGCGGTCAAAGAGCCCGTATCAATCTTGCCAGAGCAGTTTATAGACAAGTAAGTAACCGTATTTCATTATTTTTTGTGTTACATTAAGTACCTACTGTATTTTTTTATTGAACGTTTCCTCGTTTAACTTTGACATCATTAAAATGTTGGATTACATTTCGTAGAATAGAATACACAAAAATCACGTGCTATAGTGTAAACATTTGAAATAAGGACATTATCAATTAATTAACGTGACACAATAAAAGTGCAATATTAAATTAGAAAATGTTAATCGTTCATTATATTCAATAACTTGTTGTTATTTGATTCCATTAAACAAGTTGACAGACACTAAACCCCTATATCTGCTACGAAACCCAAAGCTGCCTTGATAGGTTCAATAACAATGATGCATAGACATAAAATACCGGCGTCCCGCAATTTTCTGTGCTGTCACGAATAGTATTTTAGTATTCCTGCTGCATACCAATGATATGCAATCCAATGCAGCATTAATTGCTTTGGGGACGACAGTACTGGGGACACTCATTACACGGACCGTGCAAATATCTCTCGTTCCATAGTGGAGGAAAATGGAAATTAATATATGCATCATATAAGTAAAGGTGTTATACCTTTAAATGTGTATTAACACAATACTCTGCTCGCAAACTTCGTACAAACATACAAAAATTAAATTAAATTTGATACTGTTATTGGCAATTCCTGTGTAACAATATTACACAGGAATTGCCAATAACAGTACAGCGCCAGCTTGAGGTGGCAATAAAAACATTAATTGAAGAACTATAATCCGTTTCATATGGATTGGCAATAAAGGTCATTGACTGTCCTTTACCATCTTCAGAAACCTGTTGCTCGATTATCAAGGTACCGAAACCTGTACCATGATAATCAAGCGATAGCAGTTTTGCGATAAGTTTGTATGGCGAGCGACAGGTTTACTGAAGATGGTAAAGGACAGTCAATGACTTTTATTGCCAATCCATATGGCAGGGATAACGAATAGTTGATATTTATTGCAGTAAACATTTAAAACAAAAATAAGAGTATTACCTAACTCAATTTTTAATCTAAATTAAGAAAAGAAACGTTGATCTAAGAATAGACTTTGCATCCCCATTTATTAACGCTTGTGTTCTGAATTGTTGGGATATATATAATAGGAAGAAAGATAAGAAGCGATTTTTTGGAAGTTTGGTGAAAGGTTGGTGATACCCCTGGTTTTGCTTAGGCATGTAAAGCTTCGGTATGATTTGTTCCGATATTTTCAACAATCATCGTCATATTTCAGCGAATATCATATATAAAACCTTAATGAATTATACACCAAAACATTTAGTAGTCTTAGATTTTCTCGCGAACAGACGCGGTACTTTGTTTTATAATGTTAGTTTTTAAATGTATCATAATTATAAATAAAAGGATTTACTATCATTTTTATAATAAATAAATGTTTAATTAATTACAGGCAGACATTTATCTGTTGGATGATCCCCTGTCAGCAGTAGACGCACACGTGGGCCGACAGCTGTTCGACGAGTGCATCAGTGGCTACCTGCGACATACAACACGCGTGCTGGTCACGCACCAGCTGCACTACCTCAAGGCTGCCGATTACATCATCATCATGAATAATGTGCGTACCGTACACTACTGACTACTGTTACCTACATTCTGTAACGATCATTTCAACTTGTATAGTTTTCATGAAAATGGATATTGGTTGGGGTCTGTTCCTAATTATGATCTAACATACCTACTGGCCAGTACTGTTTGTATGAAAATCAAATTCAAATTATCATGGGAACCCGTTACAAATTAAGGGGGTAAATTTATGATTTTGTAATCTAGGATTTTTTTATGTAGGTGGCACCACGGAGAACAACTAGTATTAATTTCAAGGCGATGATAGCTCAGTGGTAAGTGACGTCGAATACCGCGGCGAAGGTCGTGGGTTCGAATCCTACAATGAGCTTGAGCTTTCGGTGAAGGAAAACATCGTGAGGAAACCATAGCACGGTGGTAGGGTACATTGTAGTACCCGACTGGCTGGCTACCACCCTCAAGTTGAAAATCTGTCGCCAAACACCTATCGGTGTGTTCCGACAGCTGCACTTGAGAGCCAGTCCCCATCTAGGCTTTGTGTGCTTACCATCTTCGGCCACATCATCACTTACCATGGTGAGATTGTGGTCAAACACAAGCCTATCCAGAATAAAAAAAATTAAAAATTATAAATACGACACATTGGACGCATGATGTTCTATCAATAAATATCTACATTTATGAACAGGGCTCCGTTGATACAAAAGGAACATATGAAGAGTTGCTGACTTCCGGAAAAGATTTTGCGAAGCTGTTATCTTCTTCTCATGACGAAAACGAAGACAACGATAAAGAAAAGCCACCACAGCTATCTCGGCGCACTTCTGCCAGGGTAATTTTTGATGAAAATTAGATTAAATAAGCATAACGAAACCATGCAATTGGATAATTTAAAAATATTTACTAATGTCGGTAGCTTACTCTAACCATAAGTATTAGGTAGATACTATCGCGTAGACAAATAAAATACGCATAATTAATTATGGGTGTACGGTAGGTAAAAGCTACTCTGTATTACAAAGACACACTCCACTCGTACCGGGAGTAGTGTACAACATTTTTAGGATGAAGGTACTCAATAATTTATTTGATCTATTTATCGATCAAACTAGAATATTAAAATTAAATGTCAATATTATATGAGACTTAAATCATCTATTTCATTACGTATTTAATTACCTAAAATGGAACATTACTATTCAGCTATCCACGACTCGACGACCATCGCTGACAGAGTCCAGTGGCGCTGATGTTCCTGCTCAGGAGATGGAGGAGGAGCAAAGAGAGTCAGGCTCAATGGGTTGGCACGTTTACGGTGCATATCTTCGGGCTGGTGGCCGTACGCCACGTCTGGCTTTCATGATCTTTCTACTAATTATAGGACAACTATCTGCAACGCTCTGCGATTATTGGGTTACATTCTGGTAAGATTCATTTAAGTTTCTACCTTTATTTAGGTACTATCTATGGTACTATCATATCTAAGTAGGTTCATGTAAACGAAAAAAAGTGAAATAAACTATGTTTAATATTAGTTAGAGACGAGGTGTTGGATGGAACAAAAGTATTCAGCATTAACTTTTTCAGGACAAATGAAGTAACCCGACAAAAAGAAAGAGAAACAAACAGCACAACCAAAGATTTTGACAGAGTTATAATGCCAAAGAATAGCACATTTAATATATCGGCTTACTTTTCTGGAGATGACCTACAACCTGGTAAGACTTGATACTATTTTAAAAGGGTGAACTGAACATAAATAATGCGTATAATAAAGGATATTATATCCCAAAATATTTGACCGTAGTTCAGATTTTAATAAATAAATTTTTGAATTTCTGATTTTAAATATCCCCAAAATGGCGACACTTTTACTCTGTGACCCGCTCTCCTATCAAGTTTAACTATAAGTTTGTCGTACTACTTACATACTTAAGAGGGAGGGAAAGGGTGTTCTATCCACAATAGGATAAATTGAATTTATTTTGTTCCATTTCTAGATTTGGACATCCATGCATACATCGGCCCTTTGGACACCTCGCAGTATTTGTACGTGTATACAGCGTTGATAGTGTGCTGCATATTATTCGTCACGGCCCGCGCCCTAATGTTTTTCAAAGTATGCATGACGGTATCCAGAAATCTACACAATGACATGTTCCATTCCATGCTGAGGGGTGTTATGCGCTTCTTCGATACAAATTCTTCAGGTACCTACTTTAACTAAGGAGTTTTTTTTTTTTTATACCACTAGGTGGCAAACAAGCTTACGGCCCACCGTGGTTAAGTGGTTACCGTAGCCTATGGACGCTTGCAACACCAGTGGCGTCACGAGCGCGTTGCCGACCTTGCATAAACCTTCTTACTCCTCTTTTGAAGAACCCCATGCAATAATGATGGAATGTATCTTTTAATTATGACTTTTTGTTTTATTTTTCAGGTCGTATTTTGAACAGATTCTCCAAAGATATTGGTGCATTAGACGAACTCCTGCCACGTTTTCTTTTAGAATGTATTCAAATTTATCTCGTTATGTTCAGTATATTGGCACTAAATGCAGCCGCTTTGGTATGGACGTTACTACCAACAACAATTATCTTGGTTCTGTTTTACATCATCCTACAAATATACCTTAAATCTGCTCAATCCATCAAGCGACTTGAAGGGACAAGTGAGTTATAAAATAGTTAATGGCCTGCCAGGATTGTTTTCCATATCGACAAATGTTCACAAAATGTTATCATTGCAGCTCGAAGTCCGGTATTTTCACACATGTCGGCGACTTTAAACGGAATAAGTACTATTCGATCGTCTGGTGCTCAACAAAGGCTAATTCAGGAGTTTGACAGATTTCAAGTTAGTAAAATGAGCAACGTTTTTGTATTAAGTAGTTTCAACGTTACTCGGAATAACTTTTGGTTTCTTTTTTTCAGGATATTCACACTTCAACATGGAGCAGCTACCTCGCCAGTGGAGTCACTCTCGGTTTCTGGCTGGACTTCATATGCGTGCTGTACTTAGCTATAGTCATCATTGCCTTCCTTGTTATTGACAGCAGTAAGCGAACTCATTCATTAGCTTAGAACGGAGAAATAGCTTTATAACTGAATAATACTGGGATTCCAGATTAGTTCCATTCTAGGCATGATATGCTTACCACTTGAAGCCATATCATCACTTACCATGGAGAGATTGTGGTAAAATACAAGCCTAACCAAAACAATAAACAAAACAGGCTACTTCCTCATTCCCACACCTGCTGTGATCACTGGTTAAATATTGGGCTAACTGATATTAATTAGGTATATTTAATAATATTTTTTATTCACTAGAAACCATATTCTCTGGTAACGTGGGACTGGCGATATCGCAGACCCTAATCCTGACCGGAATGCTGCAGTTCGGCGTGCGGCAGACCGCTGAGGTGATCTCACAAATGACCAGTGTCGAGCGTATTTTGCAATACACACACATTGAGCGAGAGCCACAATGGGATAAAGGAGGTACCTATCTAAAATCTTACAATCTAGTAATTAACCAAAATTAACTAAAAAATAGACAAGAAACGTAGGTCAGTATTTGGGAGAAGACAATATGAACGGAACACAACAAGAATGCTAGTTATCCAAAGTCAGTAATGTACGATTAGAGGTGTATGCAAAACAAAATAAAAAAAATAATATATTGTTTCAAATGTATTTATGGACGTCATGGTACGAATGGTAAGGTAGTAAAGTTAGAATATTATTGTTATAAGAAATGACATTATCCCTAGGTAACAAAGTTCTAAGGGCAATAATTTTAACATTTTTAGAGAAAGAAACACCAAAAGACTGGCCGTGGCGCGGTGAGATTGAGTTCCGCAATTGCTACATGAAGTATACGCCAGAAGATTTGCCTGTACTAAAGAATTTAAATCTTGTCATAGAAAGTGGATGGAAGGTAAGATTTAATTATTATCACAGCTCATATACGTGTCCCGATGCAGTGGCACTAGCAAGCGTAAACACAATGACAGCTGTAGCACAAAAATCCTTAGTATGTGCTCGGCAATTACTCATTAGCAGTCAAAGGATGCAAAACAGCGGCTTGTAATGCATTCATTTGTTTCATATAAAATTATAATTTATGTCTAGGTACATAATTAATATGTTAACTAAATTAAATGAGCTCGCCGAGTCGGACATCCAACAAACCATCTCTCCGACATGATCATTTTTTTTTTCTTCAGGCTGATATGAATGACGATGATACAAAATTGTACTAACTTTATTTACAGGTTGGTATAGTCGGTAGAACCGGTGCTGGAAAGTCTTCCCTTATCTCATCTTTATTCCGGCTCGCTATCGTCGAAGGTGAAGTTTTAATTGATGGCGTTGAGACTAGCTATTTGGCGTTACAGGTAAACTTAAGACAGTAGGTATAAAATATGTTTAGGATTACCTAATGTTCTTCATGAGATGATTTGATATGATTTTACAAAATATAAAAAAAACAGACGTTTTGCGAATCGAACATTCTGCAACAGAATGCACCACTTCAATTACATAAGATTTTTTCTTGATACAGGAATTGCGGTCGAAAATATCAATAATCCCACAAGAGCCAGTCCTATTTTCGGCTACAGTGCGATACAATTTAGACCCATTCAACAATTATGACGACGATCAACTTTGGCAATCTCTTGAAGCTGTAAGTGTATAAGCAGACCTAATATTTCTTTGTCCATTGTGTTTAATTTTACTGGAATAGTCTTATCACAAACATCTATAATTGGGGACTTAATTTACCTCCATTTGCATCATCATACTTGAGTTATTAATTTTACTTCTTTTTTGTATGATTTGATTGGTAAACTTTAATAAGTATACCGTTATGGGCTTTAATACTGTCACGCAGGTTTGCGCCCGTGTGCGTCTCTGCCTTATGCTCGCTTGCGTGTACCCAGTGAGTCTTGTATGCATGTAGCATGCAAGTCTCAGTGAAACGCATCTCCAGAGAACAGCATCAATCAATAGAATTGGGTGCCACGCAAAAGCTTTTAGCGGCAGTTTTACCATTTATTAATTCAATTTAGATATGAAACTGTAACTGACAAATAAATCTCCTGGTCTTTAAATATTTTTTTATTATATTTCCATTTGTGGTCAAGCAGGATCTTTCAATATATTTTTTTCTTCAGGTTGATCTTAAGGCAGCTGTTCCATCGTTAGATTACAAAGTGTCTGAAGGGGGGTCAAACTTCTCCCTAGGGCAGCGACAGCTCGTGTGCCTTGCACGCGCCATCCTTCGCGGTAACCGCATTCTCGTCCTCGACGAAGCCACTGCCAATGTTGATCCTAAGTAAGTATCAAACCAAAATTTTAACAATGAACTAAACATACACTTTTTTTTATTTGTTTACATAATGCAAGTTGATATCCGTTACTAGATTAACACGACAATTTCATAACCACAACTGGAATTATAAACCAAAATTTTTGTTCGCTTATTTCAAAGTAACAAACAGAAAGTAAGTCAACTTGACGCCCGTGCGGGTCCCTAAAATGTAAGGTATATTCCAATAAAAATTCAAATCAAAATACTGTATTGATTCTATAAAAAATCTAAAGGTGAGCTTTTGCGGAAGGCCACAGTGGCCACCGTTTTCAAAGAAAGTGGCACTGTCTATAGGTAATATTTCTAGCAAGTCTGCCAGTCTGCCACGATTCGACAGCTTTATAGATATTTTACAAAAACCTGTAAGAAAGGTTATAAAATAATCATGTCACTTACTTTTCAGAACTGATGAATTTATCCAAAGAACTATTAGATCTAAATTCGCTGACTGCACAGTCCTAACGGTGGCTCATCGACTCAATACTATCATGGATTCTGACAGAGTCATGGTGATGGACTCCGGACGTCTGGTTGAATTTGATCATCCTTATAAACTGCTTAATAACCCTGAAGGATATTTCACAAAGATGGTAAAAGAAACCAGCGATAGAATGTCTGCGCAACTTTACCAAATCGCTCTAAATACATTCCTCAGAGGTGGCGGAGTCATAGAATAGTATCGGAATCGTTGTATAATATCAATTTTAAATAGAATAAGTTATTATAATACATAGATACCTACCTAAATGCACCAATAGGGAACTTGCATCAAGCATATTATTAGTTCAATAATAAGAGCTATGAAAAGTGCTTTAATGAATGATTAATTCAATAATAAACAAGCTCTGCAAGCATTTTCTTATTTTCACAAAATTCCGTATTTAAGGTGACGATATACGCGAATGACCTTGCTCGATTGGCGCTGCACCCCCCGCGCGCCCTCAGAATGAACGCGCAACGCTCTCCCTCGCAACTCGAATCGAGACAAAACAGATATTTTAAAAGTTCATAATACAGCTTGAAACGTGATAGTTATGGGAGTTACGTGACAATGAACCTTATTTCTATAAGATAAGGTCCAATTTCAAGTATCACAGGTTTCAAAGTATATTTGACGAATTGTACAAGCTATGGTTACTCCAGTGCCGCATAAAACTTAGGGTGAGTCCAACAACAATTTCAAGTTTGTTGGTTATCAAAAAATCTATTTTTATTATCTTATTAAATATAATTCTTCTGTACGTGTGTTTGTCACCTAACGGCTGGACCGATATGGATGAAATTTTGTGTGTATATTTCAATGGGTTCCTCGATGGTCTGACATTTGGACCCGGTAGGTGGCGCTGGAAACGGGTTCTAAGTTTTGTTTTAATTTCAGGGCAGGACGTCTGTCGGTCCCGCTCGTATATGTATAATATTTTTCGAAGTAATAATTTAAAAAATATCTCGTTTTTTATTTTTATTATGTAATATATAGGTTTTTTTAATTATTAGCATTCGCTATAATATGTTTTCATCCGTGTGGATGTCGAATACTGCAAAAAAAAAGTAAGTTGTGTAACTTAATGAATTCATATTTTTTCTAAACGTACTAATACTATAATCAACTATATGAGTAGTTCTACAAACTAACGAACTTTCGACGCCTCAGCTAAAATACCATGAAACATTTTTAAAAGTTTCTAAAAAACATCGCTTAATTAATGGACGAGCCCTAGCAACCGCATCGCGATGTATAGCTAAAATATACAACACTGCTTTAATTACACCATTTATGATATTGTATCGAGTGGAGAAAAAAGTAGCACAGGTCCGAACAGCACAACGTCCCGTCACGCACTGAAATGACGGGCGAACGAGGGGACCAAAGCTGTCACCGAGTTAAAAATCGAGTATAAATTTAATTAAAAAATAACAGTAACTTTTTTTGAAAAAACAACAAGACAGTTCTATTTGTTTTAGGTGTAAGAATATCTGTGATTAATTTCATGTTATTTGAATCCGTAATATAGGAGAGAAATATGTTTGAAATTTCAAAAAGGCTCATATTCGCGATTTTTTTCTGATGTTCTCGATGATAAAATTAAAATTTGAAAAAAGTCATTTTATGTCGTGTATCCTCTAGTTTAACATATATTTTTTATAAATCACTTGCAATAAAGAATGCAGAGAAATCTTGTATCGAAAATCGTCATTTCACGTAGATCGTCGCCTTAAATAAGTAGGTACTACTTCATTACGATTCAACCTATCTAGTTTTCTGTATCATTCTCCATCTGATAAAAACCGTATCTGTATGGAACTTGAATTAGAGATGTCTCAAAGATGCTTCTCGGGTTATAAAGACATTTCAAGCATTTCATTGATGTATCAAAGTGTCTGTTCGGTTAATAACGTCTATAAATTTAAGCCCTTACCTAATGTTTATTATAGAATGAAAAGTTACATGCAAGTTCCCTATTGTGTTGGATTAGTGATGCCTACACTTTTTTTGGTTGAATGTGATAAGGAAAGCAAGTCATATCTAATTTGTAATAAAGAGCTGAGAATTACAAGACCTATAAAATAAATAATCATTTATAATATTTGTAAATTAGGTACCTACCCCATTTTGTGACGTAATGTGCTGATTTGCTGATACCTACATTTTATGAGATATATTTAGTAAATAATTACCACATTTCAATATGTGTTGTACTAATATCGGTACTTCAGGCTAAACCATATAGAAATTCAGAAAAAAAATAACACCTACCCTTAGATTATTATTGATAGGTAGTATTATAGATCCGCGAGCTCCGATAGGTACCGCGATACCTAAAAACAATATATCTTAAATACAAACTCGATGTCGAGTCTCACTCAGGCGAGCGAGCTCACATCGAAAGCGAACTCATACGACCTTGATTTGGCATCCTATAAACATTTGGTTCGCACTTGCGAAGTAAGTAAAGTGTCATTTGAAGTTTAAGTACGAATATCTCACCTGCTCAATTCAGCATTCCGTGAATGCGGCAATAGGGATGTTGACTGACATATCAAATCAGCTTCTTTTTATGATATGTCAAAACTATAGCTTACTTATTATGGAGATTTGTATGAAATACTTGCTTGTGACGTCATAAATATACCTACACCATCAAAAAATCCACTCTTTGTTGTTAAATTACTAATAAAAATCATGAAATAGTTGAAATTTACAAAGTGTTCGATACTAGTTAGTGTTAAATATTTTTTATTGAACATCCTTATTCAATATTCTAGTGTGTATTATTGTGTGTCCAGTGTCTTTCTTATTTCTTGAAGTAGGTACCTATTATTATTATTGTTGTGGAACAATAATACCTACTACAATTAGTTTCACTAAGCAAACTGACATTTTATTTTAATAAAACACTCGGCACGCCCTCCCCACACATTGTTTGAAACGTATTTGGCGCAATCCGGAGACCTATCAATAATCTGAGCACCTAGCCACATACCATATACCTACTTCACACGAATCCGAAATCCATATACTAGCTAAGCATTAGTTAGGTATCTGATCAGAATAAACCTAGACGATAATTGTTAGATTAGATTACAATATTATTGACTTCAACCTGGTTACTCGCAATGCATTATTCAAGGTTAAATAATTTATGGATAAGAGTGTCTAATATTATAAGTATCCTAATACCTAGACATACCTAGTGTTTTAATAAGTTAAATTGTGTAAAATGAATCAAAACAATCTTGATATCAATCAGTCAGTAGTATAGATATAGGTAGGTAATGTTTCTTGAATTAAAAAATCTAAGATAAAAATGGCAATTAATATGTACCTACCACGGATGTTTATTATAATATCCTCAAACAAATACATATAAAATAAGGCTTATGATCCTAGTTTCATTTATATAATGATAAGTAACTCCAACAGACATTAGGCATTTGTTTTAGCATTTATGTTCATGGAATTCTAAAAGGTTTTACTTTAATAAAATCCTTCTAGGCTTTGTGTAATTACAATCATTGGCCACATCATCACTTGTCATGATAAAATTACTGTCATAAACTAACCTAATGATAATGGTAAGACGATAGGTAGTCAAAGAAATATTAGGATCTGACCATCAAGACATACCTAATATAAGAAGGGCTAGCCGTGCAATTAACCGACTATTTCATCCAGTTGGCTGCGACGTAGTTACTATTTTGCATTATTGTCCGGTTTAATTGCATACCTACTAGCTGCTGTCCGTGAGAGTATCCTCCCACAAAAATAATTGGCTATGCTATGATCGATACTCATGTACTTATAATGCCTATAGCTTTCTATGAGCGAGTTTATTTTATTGGACCGTATTGTTCCGGGGATTACCTCCTACATCCAAACTCTTCATAATGTTGGTGTTATTTTTTAATATAAACTTATTTATTATTAAATCTTATGACAGATGAAAAGTTATTACCTACTTTGCATTTGCTTACGTAAATAAATAAACATCCATCGAATTTAGGAACGCACGCAACATCAGCAGGCAACCTATCTAGGTAAAGAATATAATGTTTAATTTGTAGATACCTACACCATATATTAGAGATAGTAATCTGTACATTGCTTTAGCCGTCCCTGTTGACGGCAATATTATATGCGAGCGAAATGTAATTAAAAGCGTCGCCATTATCAATCCTATTGTAAAAAAAATGTTGCTTATGGTCAAATATTATGTGCATTATTGTGTTGCTTATGTTAGGATCAGGCTCTATGGTTAGATATTTCGATAGCACTATGTGTAAATCTTGGTTAATCCAGTCACCCTAAAAATGCCTTTACTTACTTTATAAGTATTGTCTCGTATATTATTCGAATGCGTTCAGAAGGTCAATTTACAAGTCTAAGATATGGCACTAGGCTTATTTAATTGGTGTAAGATCTATTGTTAAAGTCTCTGAGGATACATTATCATACCGAAAGATTTACACTTAAAATAATAAGCCATGGTCGTAAAAATACTTTTCTATGTTTTATATTTAGTAGATAGGTAGTGTTAGTTTTTATTTATTTTTTATTGATTTGTTGTAAATAATCTTAGAATAGATATGTATTTGTATATTTTTAAGTTAAATTGTACATTATTTGATTAGAAACATTAGTAAAATAAATATAATTAATTACTTATAACAAAACAGTTGGTATACTATTAATTTAGGTTACCTACTTTATAAAATTTTATACCTACGTATTTTTTAACGCAGAATATTATTATCATAAAAGTATCTAGTGTTAGAATAGTGGGTAATCTATCTACCTATACCTACTTATATCAAAAAGCAGAATAAAAGAAAGGTCACATCTAGGTAAGTATATGTATTATAAAAATTAAACGCACGAAAGACGATAAGAATGAATTGAAAGCAATGATATAAATATCATTGAAATCTATGAATTTGCAGCAGTTTCCAACGTGGGTAAGAGAAAAAAAATAGGTAGGTGACCTACTGATTTATTTAAATTGTCAACTTGGATAGATAACCATAATGAATTCTCTGAATAACAGCAACTTTCAGGAGGGAAGCTGTATCGGATTGTCACTTGTGATGAAAAATGGATCCTGTATGACAATCGAAAATGTCTATTAATGAACTTCATCAAATTCCATGTTGGTGTGTTCCGGCACTGTCCGGCAGTTGCACTTGAGAGCCAGTTTGCCGTTCCGAGAATGAAGGGGTTAAGGCACTGTAGACAAAAGGTCGGCAACACATTCACAACACATTCGCCTTGGTGTTACTAATGTAGGTATATTCGAAGGTATTAATATCTACCATACGATTAGGTACCTAATTATGCATCTGAAAGAACCTTAACTTCAACTAAGTATCACAAACGCCAACGATACCTGTCCATAATATTTAAGTAAAGATCCGCAAAATACACTTATTGTACTGTAACAGTACTGCAACATCAAGCTTAAAAACAAAATCTTAAGATATGATGAAGTTAGTTACCTAACCTTTTAAGGGTTACAGCAGATGTCGCAATACGCCTACAGCATTCGGATTTTTATTACACACTCCTAGCCTTCTCTTTTTTGGATCTCTGGTCACCTCCTTTGAAGAACCCACTGACTCATATATATATATACTAGCGGACCCGGCAGACGTTGTCCTGCTCTGAAATTAAAACACCCGATTCCAGCTACCGGATCCAATTTTGTTTTCAAATCTTCGAGGAAGCCATTGAAATATACACACAAAATTTCATCCAAATTGGACCTTTGTTACCATACTCCTCCGAAACGGCTTGACCGATTTTGATGAAATTTTATATGTATATTTAATAGGGCTGAGAGTAGGTTGTTATCTATTTTTTAGACCACTAAATCCCACGGTAACGCGGATCTTACTGGAACGCGGGTGAAACCGCGGGGGACACCTAGTAAAAATAGATAAAAACCTATTCTACATTATAGAATACACATATAAAATTTTATCAAAATCGATCAAGACTTTTCGGAAATAATTTGTTACCATACTCCTCCGAAACGGCTTGACCGATTTTGATGAAACTTTATACGTAAGTATATTCAGTAGGTCTGAGAGTAAGTTGTTTTCTATTTTTTATAACGCTAGATCCCACGGGAATGCGGGTGAAACCGCGGGGGACAGCTAGTAAAAAATAGATAACAACCTATTCTCAGACCTACTGAATGTAAATATAAAGTTTCATCAAAATCGGTTAAGCCGTTTCAGAGGAGTACGGTAACTAAATTGTGACACGATAATTTTATATACACAGGGTGTAATCGTTAAGTGTGTCCAGGCGATTATTTCGAAACTATTACAGATATCCAAAAAAAATAAACTGATATCGAAAGTACGTTACCTAATCAGTAAAATGACATCAATATTTATTTTTAAATCAAACGAGAAGTATCCAAAATATTGACATTAAACACTCCTATACTAAATGTACATTTAGTATGGGAGTGTTTAATGTCAATATTTTGGAGATAGATCTAATAGAATAGAAAGGTTTTAGATTTCTTATTTTAAAAGGTTATTTTAGGTTACTACTGATATTAAAGAAAACTTTTTATTAACCTAACAAAGTAATAAAACTATATTTTAATTGAATATCATTTATTTCTTAGTAATTACAAAGTTTTGTATTCAAAGCAGATTTTTGTAGTGTATTGCTTTTCAGCCAGCTCAAATTAATGCGATATTGAAACAAGGTTTATTACTAATTTGAAGTGGTAAGATAATTAATCTACACGTATATCTACTTGAAAATCATATCATACGTAATTTTAAAATGAGATTAAGGTAAATTGAGTATTAGACCACTTAAAATAAGGAAACCAAAACCTTTCTAGTAATCTCATACTAAATGTATGGGAGTGTTTAATATAAAAATTTTGGATACTTCTCGTTTGATTTAAAAAAAAAGTTATTGATGTAATTTTACTGATTAGGTAACGTACTTTCGATATCAGTTTAAAGTTTTTTGATATCTGTAATAGTTATGGAATAATGGCCTGGACACACTTAACGATTACAAAAAAATATAGAAGAAGAAGAAAGATAAAGATAACAATACAAAAAGTGTAAAATATATGGAAATGTATTTTTAAAAATGTAAATAAATTTAAAAAATAACACTGCAGAAATAGATTATATTCTAGAATAAGAGATAGGAGATTACACGCGAACGCGGGGGACATCTAGTAATTATGTAAATGATAATGGTTATTTACAATAATATTACTCTTGAGATATTTATATTCTTCTACGATTTGAACACATGCCGCGGCGCGTTTGTAGGCAGATCCAATTGATTTAAATAAAATAGATCCAACTTACCATCAACAACAGGAGCGTCTACGGCGCCGTCTACGAAGACAGCCGCGAGTGAACCCAAACCACAACGCCAAGGCTAATATCACTAAGAGGAGAACTAGTATCGCTCCTTGGACTTTGGGATTGCTCAAATTTATATCCCCGCTATTGAATCCATTTGGATTTGCAGATTGTAACGTGGAAGATGGAGATTTTTTTGCAGCAGGTGGGTTTTTATTAGCCTCTATGGAAGAGTTTTGGTTTTTCTGCCCCATTGTGCCTGATATTGTTACCGTTCAGACATTTTCAAGAATTATCTTGAAACGGACGATTTTTTTCTTGAGGCATTGTAGCCATTCATTTGTATTTTCAGTTTTGGTGTGGTTTTGGTGGAGTTTTTACTTTTGTCAATAGTGACGGATGACGGCTAAATGACAGCCTAGCTAGTCCATCAGTTAGTGGCATAGAGATGTACGGGCATCATAATCTTTGCATTTTTTTATAAGGTTTTGGAACAATCGTCCTATTATTGAGTTATTTACTACTATCTTCCTACTGTTAAATAACCATAACATTGAGTATTTTGTAATTATATGTTTAAATCACGCAAAAAAACTTTTTTTTTTATACTGCAGGTATGCTTATAAAAACCACCTCAAAGATTGGAAACATTTATCTTGGGAACGTGCGTCTATATTATCCTACTAATCCCACAAATCCTATCCTACTAATATTATAAATGCGAAATTATGTTAGATGTATGTATGTGAAGATGTTTGTTACTCTTTCACGCAAAAACGGCTGAACGGATTTTGATTAAACTTTGCACCCCGGTAGTTCATATCCTGGAATAACACAGGATACTTTTTATCCCGGGAAAAGATGAGATCTCTCGGGAACGCGGGTGGAACCGCGGGGCGGAAAACTAGTACATATTATAAATGTGAAAGTTTGGATGGATGTTTGTTACTCTTTCACGCAAAAACGGCTGAACGGATTTTGATGAAACCTGGCACACAGGTAGATCATATCCTGGAATAATACATAGGATACCCAATTTTTATCCCGGGAAAGCATAATATCCCACGGGAACGCCCAATATTATAAATGTGAAAGTTTGTATTTTTGTTGCTCAATCACGCAAAAACGGCTGATCGGATTTCGATGAAATTTGGCAGGTATATCAAATCCTGGAATGAATATAGGATACTTTTTATCCCGGGAAAAGGTAAGATCCCTCGGGAACGCGGATGAAACCGCATGGGAAAGCTAGTATGTAATACAATAAAATTTCTATTATGTTTACATCCATTTATTAGAAGATATACATGCTCGTATAATCACGACACGACACTTTTTGCTTATAGAAAATCTTTCAAAACTCCAAATTCTTCTCCGGAAATACATGGAAAAACAAATTAGGTGAATGTTAGAACTTTTGAAAAATACTAAGTACTTAACTTCATCATATCTAATAATAATCATAACATAACACGACATTTGTATTGAAACTTCAAATGAATCTACATCTGTCTTGTTTTTTTATTAATTTAGTCAAAGCCTTATTCGACTTCAAACTAGCATTAAGAAAAATCGTTCCGCATTGTATAGTTCCCCGATGTCATACGTGCAATGTCAATGCAATGTGATACCAGTGGGGCTAAATACGTAACTTGTTTCAATCAGTTTCAATCTTGAAAACAGCCTTTAAATCAATAGAAGTTGCCATTTGTCAAAATGCCATTCACAATGAACTACTGTTTGTATATGCATGTAAGTATAATGCATAAAAAAACAGTCAAATAAACCGTTTTCAAGATTGAAACTGATTGCAGCAAGTTAAATAATGGCCCCACTGTTATGCCAGTGACTGAACGTATCAGCAGCATTTGCCGAATACAGAAAAAGTGGCTGGAGCTAATCCCTACAAGATACAAAACTCCAGCAGAAAATTCATCTTCAAAGAGCTTGCAAACAAACGCCAACTGCCTGAATCTTGGAATTTCGTATGATAATTGTGTGAAGAAAAACTTTAAAGATATGTGATAGCTACATTTTTTTTGAGCGAATCTTACAGATAGCCATTTATATTAAACGGATTGACCATTATTTACCGTTAAAGTTCCTCCCAAGCTCCGCTACCAGTGCCCCACTCAAAATTATTGTCTTGTTCTTCATTTTTAACTTCCTTCTGCTCAGCATCTACAAAACAACATAAGTCAATTTATTAGATGTTAAAACCATTGTCAAAATTAAACATGGTGATTGTGGTGCTCTCTCGAGTTTGTCCTGATCCCTGGGTTAGGTACCCAAAGGGTAAAAACGGAAACCCTATTACTAAGACTCTACTGTCCGTCTGTCCGTCTGTCTGTCTGTCTGTCTGTCTGTCACTAGGCCGTAACTAATAAACCGTGATAGCTAGACAGTAGAAATTTTAACACATGATGTCACAACAGAAATCTGTTGTGCTCGCTATAATAACAAAGTACCTGGATGACCGAACTTTGCTCGTATTTTTTTGGAGCTAGCTAGATCGATTTATCGCCCCCGAAACCCCCTAAATACTAAATTTCATGAAAATCGTTGGAGCCGTTTCCGAGATTCAGATTATATATTAGGTCTTTACCTATGAAATTGCCGTTTTGTATGAAAAAATTTAAACGATTATTTTTCATGTATTTTTTATTTGTATTAATCGAAGTAATCACCCATGCAATCAATGCATCTTTGCCAACGCAGTGGCAGTTTATTGATGCCCTTCTTAAAGAAATCAGCTGGACGGGAGGCAACAAATTCTTCAAAGGCATTTTGTACTGCCTCTCGGGTATTAAATTTTTTTCCCGCCAAGAAGTTATCCAAATTCTGGAAAAAGTAGAAGTCTGTAGGCGCAAGGTCTGGTGAGTAGGGCGGATGACGGAGAGCTTCCGACCCCAGTTCTTGCAACTTGGAGACCGTCTGCTGTGCAGTATGAGCGCTTGCGGTTATCAAACAGAATCAATTTTTCATCGCAGGTAACAATGCGGTTCAAAAATCCTACATTTGTGTGTCTGTTGAGCAGTGCAAGGCACATCTCGACGCGTACTTCGCGCTGGCGATCATCGAGTTCGTGGGGCACCCATTTGTCAAGCTTTATTACCTTGCGAATTTGACGCAAATGGAACAATATTGTTTTGACGCTAACGTCGAAAGCTGCTGGTAGGTACTTGTAACCGCTAGAATGTTCTGGCTGTTTACATATATTTTTTAAACAACTGAATGAATGTTGCCTCAAAATTTGAGCCTTGTGGGAGTAGGGTTATGAATGACTATCCCGATGCAACTTTGCTATGTTCTGGCACATACTTGCAACCATCAAAATAGGTTGGTCGCATTTTCGAAAATTTAAGAGATGATGACGTAACCGCAAGATGCCTGCCAGACCGGTACTTTCTTAATTGGCTGATAATAAAATCTCATTTAAAAAAAAACTAGCTTTGTGGGAAACGGGTTAGTCAGATGGTTCAGTAGCTCTCCCACTATGAGAGCTACATCGTTTTGTTTCGTTATTTTTATCTTCTTCGAAGTTTGTGCGTGTGTTGGCGAGCCTTGGCCAAACATTTGTAGCGTTGGTAGCGTGGTTTAAAAAATGAAATTTTGTTCAAAATTTTAAATAATTTGTTAGTTTAAAGCTTAAAATATCTCTTATTCTTTATGTTCTTACCGAAAGTAACATACTCCGGCCGTTAAATTGCTTTTTCGAGCATTATTTTTGCAACTTTTGAATACACACTGCGGCATTGTTAGACGTGTTTATGTTGGCTGTGTTCAAGCGAACTAAACAAAATAAGAGCTCACTTTTCAAGTGCGCTCTTATTTACCGAGACGTATTTTTTGTGCCGACCCGATATCTATAGCTATTCTTGATCGAAGACTCCGGCGCATACATTTCAGTAACAGTACAGGCATACAAAAAGTAAAAATTTAATAAATGCATATTCTATATTCAAACAAAAACACAGAACATCCTCTCAATAGTGTTGCAGCACTACAACTCTAGCGAAACGATACAAAATTGCACTGTAAAGGATTAGGAAAAAAGTGGGGCGCGTCTGCGTGGATGGCACTATCTATACATATATTTGATGATGGAAGGTGATATCATATTAATAGAACAACCATCTCTTAAACATTAAACTTAATGTACTTAGTGTTGGTGAGCAAAACAATAATGGTAGGGGAGGCGAATAGGGGATTTCGGGATTTACTCGAGCGCGGCAGATTAACATAAGGGGGGCAACCTTGCACCTTGTGAAGTACTCTCACCAAATCTGAGCCCTCTATATAGTGTTGAACGTCTAGGGTAGCCCGTCAGATTAGTAAAAAAAAACGATGGTTTGAAATACTCGAGCGCGTCAGATTAAGGTAAGGTAAGTTAGTTACATGCAAAATAGTGTACATTTCAATAATCTGACAATTTGGGCGTGACGAAAGAAAATTGGAGACTCGCAAAGTTGCAAAAAAAAACGTCACCTGGATTTTCTCGAGCGCGATTAGTTTTTTTTTTATTTTGAAGGAAATTTGTCACGGTGTAGCTAAAATCATTATTAAGTGTATTATGTATGTAGGAATATTATGAGTTTCACCTCAGAATGGGAGATAGTCAGCTATTAACTTGTATAAACCTTTATTTTGACACCCTAAAACTTGTCTCAAAAGCTACTTATCATAGGGTGCCCGCGACTACTGATTTTTCAAGGTCAAAGGTCAAAAAATCGTTTATTGCAAATATCTCGTTTCCTATGGGTTTTTTGGTATATGTATTCGTAATAAATATTGTAGAAGATTAAATTCTCTACAACTTTTGTACAAACATTTTTTCGATATCTTGAATCATTTACGAGATTTCGATATTTTTTATGTATATTTTTTTTCAAACCGTCAGATTAAGGAAATTCCTCAACATAATTGTCAGATTATGGGTCAGTACAACAAGGCCATCAAGAAGAACCGCCTGTATAAAAATCTGACGCGCTCGAGTAAATCAAGGTCACGATATTTTTTGCATTTTCAAAAATCGGCCCTGACTGATGGTCGCGTCCAAATCGTCAGTCTTTAAAATGGGAGCTACTGGAGGGTTCACTTAACATCACTTATCAATGTCTGACGCGCTCGAGTAAATTTTTTTTTTCGGCCACTCCCACCACGCAAAACGGCAGATTATTATTTTTCCGTTATCAGACAGACGTGGCGCGACTACCCTATTAATATCTGACGCGCTCGAGTATTTCTTGGTGACTGTTTTTTTTTTTACATTTTTGAAACCCTGTAGACGCTCCCCCACCGCTGAAGGGGAATATCACATAACCTTTTTTTCTTTATTCCACCTAATCTTCAAATTCCAGTAGGTCCCAAAGACGCTCGAGTAACTACAAATTTAGCATCATTGCCTCCCCTACCATAAGTAAGTATTTACCTTCCTCGGGTGCTTCAGCAGTTGTATCCTCCTTTTCAGTTTGATCTGTAAGAGGGATTATTTTTGCTTCCATAAAATAACAACTACATTTTACTTGCTAGCTAGAATAACATCAAAGAAAGTACTTTATTTTGGTTTTTGCTTGTATGTAAGTATACACAATCTAGATATTCAGATTTTAAAACATATAATTAAATAACAGGTTATATTTTAACACGAGACTAATAGAGACATTGTTTTCAAACCGATAAAAAAACAGGTAAAAGGCTATACTAACATAGGTTTTTAAGGCCATTTTTGTTATGTTTCTCGCATGTACGATTTTACTTAAAGACAGCTTATCCACTCGCACACTTATGTGTCTTTTAGGGAATGCAATCTCGAGACGAGATCGCCAAGTCGAGATCTCGAGGGATTAGAAATTCGATCTCGGCGAGATCTCGGCATTTTCGAGATCTCGGATGGTTTTCAAAAAGTATTGTTTTACTTAGATAAGTGAAACAATAGTTTATTTTAGGTAGTTTTTAGATCAGATTAGTTTTTTTTATTGTAGTTATAATAATGTAAATATCTATGTTAATTTAAAATTCAGATATCTATAATAATAAATTAAATCATCTATATTGATAATATTCGGTATCAATTATAATACTGAATGATCTAAATACTTTAGGAATGTATTTAATATATTTATAAAATAGGTTTGAAAAAAGATCCGCAAAGAATTACTAAATACAAATAAAGAGTCCAAAAAATATCAAAAAAAGTGAAACATGATTGAAAATTTAATTATTGAAAAAAAGTATTGTTAATGAACACACAAATCACAATTCAGACCCGTAAAAATAATGAAAGTGAGACAAGCAAGAAACAAACGGTTTTAGGAGTGATTTTGGAAATAGCTCCTTAAAAAAAAGTGCTCCTTAAAGTGCTGTCGGATGAACGGCATCTTATGTCAGTCGCTATGTAGCCAACGGCTGAAGACGCCCTCTCAGATTCAACACTAGTTGTTATCAGCGTGAGCAAGCTGTTGTAAGCAAATAGCAAAAAAAAACCCGTCTGTAGTCGTAGTAACCCACGTGAATGGACTTTTACATGTTTTCAAAGTGTCTTCTCTCGATCTCGGCCGAGATCTCGTAATTTTATGGTTCGAGATTGCATTCCCTAGTGTCTTTTATGCTAGTAAGTATATTAAGTTATGTAACATAAATTTGTCGCCATTTATTTCTTTTATGTAAGTAATTGAACTAAGTGTGTTTAAAATTGATATTAAAAATATAAATTTGAATAAATCCTGGAAATATATGAACATATTCTCAGAAATACAACAAGTTGCCGCCATTTCGAAATAAATGTTTACCGATTAAGTTTCTTGCATAATTAAACTGAGGATTCATATAGTAAATCAGAATAGAAAAATATTTTTTTATCCTCCCACCTCGGAAAGAGTATTTTTGCTCTTCGATATCTGAGTGTAAAAGCCGTTATTATCCTCTAGAGGATAAAGTAAATAGAACATCGTGTGCACTAAGTTTCTGAATTCAAATCATCATTAAACCTATTTACTTCTCCCTCCATGGTGCCGAATTTATCATACATCAAAGTCAAAGCCAATGTCAAAACCATTTATTCAGTTTAGGCCCTACAAGGGCACTTATGAAGGTCGAATTACAGAAGTTACCATCGGTTCGGAAGTCAGCCTTCAACTGAGAAGAACCGGCAAGAAACTCAGCAAGGTTACATTTTTTAAATCATTTTGGACAATCTGACTATATTGGCCTTTTTTTTTCAAATGTCTAACCATTTTATTCTTAAATACATAAAAAATTATAATTTTGACAAATTAAAAAATGAAATTAAGGAATCATTTTTTCATTTGTCAAAAACTCAGACTCGGAACCTTCTTGGTGTACATTTTTTTTTTAGCATTTAGTCATTTCCTCGTTGAGGTGGGATGAAAAATTACGTGTTGCACTCGAGTGCAAAGATTTTTCACCTCGTGCTCTTTTGATTCCCTCGCTTACGCTCAGGATTCTGATTTTTTTATGCCTCGCTGCGCTCGTGATTCATTTTTAGAATCCTTCGCTTGCTCTGTCATCAAAATTGAGCACGCGGTTAATAAACAACTTTACACTCTTGTATAACAAATAACTATTATTATTTAACCAATCGTATCATTCAGTAGAAAAATCTAAATGTAGTCTTTTTTTTTATTATTCTGGATAGGCTTGTGTTTGACTAAAATCCCACTATGGTAAGTGATGATGTGGCCGAAGGTGGTAAGAACACAAGCCTAGATGGGAACTGGCTCTCAAGTGCAACTGTCGGAACACACCAATAGGTGCTTGGCGACAGATTTATAACTTGAGGCCAGTCGGGTACTACAAAGTACCCTACCACCGTGCTATGGTTCCTCACGATGTTTTCCTTCACCGAAAGCTCAAGCTCATTGTATTATGTCTATTTAAATTATAATAAAAAAAATATAGTCGCAAATAGTATTTATCATACTAAAATTACTTTAATCCGACTAAAACTGAATAAGAAATCATATTATTTTTTAGTAATAGTTTAGTTTGTGCCAACACAATCGGCACCGCTGTAAATCAAATGTTTGAAATGTAACTTACCAGCACTGACGTCACCCTTCATCATATTGAGAATATGTTGCTTCTCCTTAGCAAGATGCCGCTTGCCGTTCAAATGCATAGTCATTTGCTCAGTGCACGTCACAGATGACTAAAAAAGAACGACATTCATCATCAATAAAATAATAAGTTTTATTTTTACTTTGAATAGATAAGCTTTTATGTAACGATGTGGCCGATGGTGGTAAACACACAAAGCTTAGAAGGAAACTGGCTCTCTAGTGCAGCTGTCGGAACACACCGACATATTTTTATGTTGAGGGTGTTAGCCAGCCAGTCGGGTACTACAAAGTACTCTACGTCGTTCTATGCCATAGAATCTATGGTTTCCTCACGATGTTTTCTTTTACTGAAGGCTCAAGCTCATTGTAGGATTCGAGCCCACAAGTTTCGCCGCAGTATCCGATATTTGGTGAACTGTATGTATTTCTCGTTGGTGTGTCTATGGTAAAAAAATATTCGTGTGCGAACTCGAATTAAACTCTAACGCTCAATACAGTTGTTTTATAGACATACCACAATCAGTGAAGCGCGTGTAAGTATGCTTATGAATGAAGGAATGTAAGGATGTTTTTCAGTACCTTGCATATATCGCAGTAAAGCTCCGTAGGAACGTTTTTCACTTCTTTAGCGACTTCCTCTTCTTCAACCTCTTCCACATTCTTGAGATTTCTCTTTTCACGGCGAATAAGCTGCTGTCTGATGTTCAAGAAAAATATTTAGGGGTTAGATCTATATTATCTATCTATTTGTTTACTGTAGTTATAATTAAACTAACTCTTCAGCCCATTATCGATTTTAATATAAATCCTTTAAAATTGTCCGCTTAAAGTTTCATTTTGCAAACGAAAATAAATAGCTTTGAAGAAGCAATAGTTTACACTCCTTATTACTATGTACAAGGGAAAATATCGATGAGGCGGTGAAAAACGCTTATCGAAAACCCTTCCCAGCATTTCTATAGCAGAGGTATCATTGAACTTCCGTTAAAATGGAAAAAGTGCATTCAGTAATGACTCATAAATTCTATGAATTAAATATATATCTATACTTTTAATAAAAACAAATATATGATTATTTCCATATAAAGCAAAAATAATGACTGATAAAATACTTACACACGATTTTCCATGCCTCTCTGCAGCAAGAATGTATTTTTCGGAAGTTTACGACCCTCAACAATCCTGTAAAGCAGAATAAAAATATAAGAATATTCTGGGAACGTTTCGCGCACCCCAACTAGTGATCATTCAAACTAAGCAGACCTTTTACTACATATTATATGTCATTAGCTTTAATGCAAATCTTCACTTAATACAAATTTTCAAGAATTATAAAAGTAATAACAAAACACATACCCGCGGTGCGGTTTTCCCGCGTAGTGAGACTGCGCATGAACTTTCGACGTAATTTGCACATCGCAAAGTTCACAGTAAAGATCACGAGATTTCATTGGAATCTGCAATATTTAAAATTAGTATCTAACTTAAATTTGTTTTACATTTTTTTACCTCCAAAGTTTAGTCTTTCCTTAACAGGGCAATACCTAAACACCTATGATCAAAGATATGACTTACGGGCCTAATACTGAATTACCACTCTTTATTGACTCTTATTTATTTGGGGATTTGCTCAAGTTTCAAACCACTCTAGCTGTTTAAGTTATTTTGAAGTTAGTGGAATTTGTAATTTTTTTTAATTATCTGCAGAATCAAAATAAAAGTTAACATCTCAAATATTTGAAACGCTTCTATCAATTTGATGGCGTTTCAGTATTCGGCCGATAATAACTCAGTTCCCTTCAACTTAATATAAATACAACTACCAAAAATTTACTATCAAATCAAACTCTTTGTGTACTCACACAAAAAGAGTTTTCAAATCTTGAATACCTTTGATAAAAAAAGCTATAACGTTTTTTACAAGGAAATTTTTGAAAGCGCTTGAGAGCCAGTTTCCATCTAGGCTTTTTGTGCTTACCACCTTCGAGATTGTGGTCAAACACAAGCTTATCCAGAATAAAAAAAATTAAAAAAATGAGATAGTGAGAGTTAAAGGAACCTCACGTCATAGAAGACGTGGGGACGGACGATTTGTTACAATGTAATTTTCTATTTTGACGACAATATTCACATAAAGTTCACTTGATATATGCTGTCAACTATCAATTTGTTGGCCTAAGACGCAGACAGCAGCACAAATGAACACTTATAATATAACCTGCTTCCGCCTTCTTACCTTTGTGAGTGTATGACGTCATCGTCAAAACAAACATCAAATCAAGCCAACATCATACATACATGTTTTCCAATCAACATTGACACTTATTGGTCCATTTAATAATAGTTAAATGAAATATTCTGACATTATGTGAACCAAAGTAGTCGTCAAAACACCTATTGAAAGATTACATTGTCAAATCATCCAATTACCTCTCTGCCGCGTTGAAATCCCCTGTGATTCATTGATATCCATTTGTTCTGGTTCTTCAAATGATTTTTGCAAATATAATGCATGCGAGCTGTAAAAAATTAAGTTGTAATTTACAATTTATCTTTCATTGGAAACTTATTCGTTTCAGTTCAACCTTTTGACCACAGCTACTCTTCTATGCAACAATATCTAGGAAGTCGATATTAACCAAGCTAGTGTATGTAGTTTGGAACAAAACAATAATTTTGGTATCATTGAGGCTTGAGCAGGTCTGATAAAGGCCCTGAAGGTTTTGTAAGAATAACAATATTTATGAATATTTTGTCATTCTAGAATAATCATTAAATAAATAATGAAAACGTTACGTCATCAACGGAAGATCTGCGCAGGTTGGAGCTGAATTAATAACAACTAATTTCACATACTTCCTACGAAAACACATTATATTACGACGGATGAAGTTCGTTTAGTCTCGCAACATCGTGGTGCGAGCGAGTGAGATGATATGAAAGAAAGGTATGTGCGTAAAATACCTAAATTAGCGCAACACCCGAACACAAGGGCTGTTGATTATGAATTAAAGTCAATAGGTCAAATACTCACATATAGTGAATGAATCAAGATGTTGAGCGCATACTCCACAGTACTGTGGCTCAATTAAATCAAGTAATGCCTTTGGCAGGTTTTTCACGACATCTCTAGTCACACCACAACCTATAAAGGAAAAAAAGAAGTATATGTATACATGTAAAAGCAAAATCACTAGCTTTCATTTTATTTCATTTCATTTCATTTCATGACATATTTTATAATACCCTAGAATAAAAACTACGTTTCTTTCTTTTTATGTCCTGAGTTCGATTCACATTTTTGCCTAATTAACGAAAAAAAAACGAAAGAAATGAGATAAGTAAAAATTACATGATCAATAATATATACAGAATGTAACGGAAAGGGTATATTCATATCGAATCCACGGCTTCATAGGATGATAACAAACTACGCGGCATGGTTTTTTTAAATTTATCTCTACGCGTTAGGAAGATAATGAGAAATACAAATACAAGAAACCTAAAAACCAAACATTCCATACCGAAATGAGCACATCCCTAGCAACAAGTCAGCTGCGAGTGTCAATCAACTATGTCAATGTCAATTTTCTAGGTCAAGGTTTATATCTTCTAGCTCTTACTCCTGGTACATTTATTTTATTAATGGAAGGGGTGATCATTTTTCTTTGCAAAATAATATTACTGACTTTTTCTACAAGAGAACTAGCAAGAACTAAGTTCGGATGCTTATGTAGGTACTTATTACTTACTAGTCAAGTCACTACTAAATAAATAAGATGGATTATTCTAATGCAAATTAAGTTCAAATGAAAACATCACTCAGTCTCTCGAAACTAGGAACAAAAAAAATGGTATGGACTTTACGTGGCAAATAATGGCTCTTTCTTGAAATACTTCTGTTTATCTTCAAACAGCCTGACACTGGCAGAATTGTGTAAAAAACGTATCTGATGCCAATTAAACAAGAAGTCAAGTCAAGTCAAGTGTCTGCCATGTTGTTTGTCAAAACTTCATTTCGTGACGTGTGTTTTTTTAATGTAAATGCTTGTTTGATTGTAGATTTTAATCGTAAGTGTAATTTCTCATCAAAATTAGTGAAGGATCAAAATCTAAATTTTGATTCAAAGAAGTTTTGATCAGGTGTACTTTGAATCAAAATGCCACCGAAAAGACGGTTTATTACTTGTGAAATTTGTGGAAATCGATCAAGTCATTCGAATCATGAAAAAGGGATGTTTATGGCGAGAATTTCTTTAGATGAAGCCCGGTAAGCACTTAAATAATAATATGATACTTTCCAGCCATATGGATGTAGAACAGACTAAGAACAAATAAAATTAACAAATTTGACTAATTTAAATTGTGTGCTAGTGATGTACTGCAACTGTAATATCCACATATCGATAACAACGTTATTGTTTATCATTGAAAAAAAAAGGATTATTATGTTGATTTACATAATTTGAATGGCGTGCCTACATAAATGAGCAAAGATCGGAATTGGTTGTACAATTTTGCAGGATAAGAAACATCACACAATTGATTTCGTGTGCCGAGTACGCAAGAAAAACTTCGTAAGCTCTACGCAAAGCCTGGCCATTATGTGTTTGTGCCTAACGCTCCTGATACCAACAAAATGGAGATGATGAGCCCATAAAAATTATCAGAAACAGTTTTTATTACATTTTGGGGCTGCATTTTAGTCCAATGTTGTATTAGTACCAAATATCGACTCATTAACATTGGACTCATAAATACGTATTCGATACTTACCTAAAATTAATAAAAACCTAGGTTTCTACTCTGTATATTTTATCGATATCGATAAAAAGCTATTTATTAAGCACTATTTGGTTCGGGTACTCCTGTTGTTTGACATCTTTGTGGTATCGGTTTCTATTGGCTATAATGGGAGTCCCGTCTCTGAAAACGTAGTGATTACATACTCTCTGATCACTCTTTCATTCATTATTTCATTTTATAATCTTTAGTCATGACATGACAAAGTCTTTCGGATTTTCATTCACCGTGCGCAGTGATGCCAATTTAGTTAATTTAGAATAGCTGGTTGTTATTGAATAATTTTAATGTTCCTGATCTTGACTTGTTGATTTACTAATTGATAATATTTTTTACGTGATTATAAAAGGAATCTAATTTATTTATGTAGGAAAATTTTGCCGGAAAGTAGGGCCGTTTTTTGTTAATTAGGTTTTAGAAGGTCAATCTAGGGGAGGGCTAGCTTAACTGTTGGCAGCACTGACTGATCAGTCGTCGATCTCGATCTGTTAATGACATAATAGACATGTCATTGATGTCATAATATTATTAGTTATTAATACAAAGATATTTATTTTAATAGATTTAAAAGTCTCCGTATTAATATGAAATTCCAACACGACAGTGCACCGGCACACTTTGCGCGCGATGTGCGTAATTATTTGGACGCGCGCTTCCTACAGTGGATCGGACGCGGTAGCAGGAGCATAACTTGGCCGCCGCGATCCGTTGACCTAAATTCCTTAGATTTTTTTTGTAGGGTTACATTAAAAACGTCCAGGTGTCAATGAACAAGCGAGTGGCTTTATGCATACAATACCAAGGACACCACGAATCTTCGTCATCTTTAAAAATGTAAGTTAATTTACTAAATACCTAAAGCTAGCACAGTGCAGTGACACGTTTGTTATGATTTTAATAAAATAATCTTAGAAACCCGAAACTCGGTATGTTTTTTTTGGTACTTTAGTTTGAGCTTAAACTTTGCATGGAGATTCTATACCTGATATACTCTTCGCTGCATTCGGCTGTATTACCCTTTCCGTTACATCCTGTATAAGAGGACATTTCCGCAAGCTAGTTTCGTATTAAACTATTATATGCATATTAAGAAAATTACATGTTGTCAATTATTTTACTTCGTGTGTCGTAAGTTCGTAACCAAAGGTCCTACATTAACGGTATATTCAGTTATCAAACACAATTTGCACTATTATTATTATTTTCTAGAAATGAAAGTTCTAATTTGAAATAGATAGCTGTAGCCACTGTCGAAATTATACAATACATTGAACAGTTACAATCAATAAGATAGAATAACATACTGAAGATATGGCATAAAGGTCTAGATACCAAGCCAAAAAACCATTTTAAAAAGAAATAGATCTGTTACTAACGCATTAAATATCTTGCAGCTCTATCATGAACAGGGTTCCTGTTACGCCCGGGCGGGCCACCAGGGCCAAAACCACGACCCCACATATGCATTGGCGGACCAGGCGGAAAATCAGACCTAGGACCTAATGGATAGAACCCCGGTGGACCAAATCCCCCACCCGGCCCATAACCACCTCTGTAATCACCATATGCTTCAGTATAGCGTTCGTTTCTGAAAAATTAATTTATCCTTAATTAACTATATTACTTAGTTGTTTATTATAACAGTTTAATATAATGCACACATCGAAACGTCTTTCATAACATTGTGGAATAAGTAAAATGAGGCTAAACGTGAGCCGCCATATTGTAGAACGTCTCGCAATGGCAATCTGGCTAATCGTTGACCCGCCGCGCCGCAATACAAAACGGCCCTGTTTTTAGAAACGGCTAGCCGTAATGAAATACGGCGATTTATTCAAACCGACTGCGGCATATAAGTAGGTACATGAAGTCGGTTAAAAACATCTAAGACAGAACCTTGTTCAAATTAATTGTTATGACTTAAAAATTACTAAATAAAAAAGTTAAGTACTACTTAAACTTGAACGAATATGTACTTTACTATAAACTTCAAAAAAAATTTTATGAAATAATATTTTTATTATACTTAGATGAAACTAATGTCTAATTTAGTTTGGCTGAACTGTACATTAGCGCCCGCCGATTTGGGGCTTCACTTATTTATTTTTTCGTGTAGTAAGTACTCTTTGTAGTAAGAACTTTTACCAAGGCTTTTAAAGCGATAACGCACAGTTTTCGAGAAAAAACATCCTGCAGTTTCAGAAATTTCTAACCAACTTAGGTATTTAAATAACTTTTATTGTTTTCTTACATTTATTTAAAAGGCTTGGCTTAACTGTACTTTGTCAGCCATCGATTTGGGAGCCCATATTTTCTTTACAGGAAGGGCACATTATTAGTGCCTTTACACAAAGTTTCAAGTTGCGGAATTAACTTGTTTACGAAAAAAAATATCTAAATCGTGAAATACCTCGGAACAATAACTAGCATGGAAGCCGGGCTAAAATAAAAACAGAGTACTATACAGTTTATTCATTTATGTCAATTAGCATATCGTAATGTGGGAATGAAACAAAACATGGCTGTTTGTTTTTATTATTTTTGAACGTGTCACAAGCAAAATGACAAATGGTCCTCTTTGGCCCTCTTATAATGCTAACAAATACAAAAGTTCTATCCAAGACGTCAAAATACTTACGTTGGCTATCAACTTAATTTTGTAGTTTTATGTTTTGTTGATACGAGTCGGGAGTTTGACGAATTTACTAAGTGAAAAAAGTGAGTTAATTATTAATTTCTGTCTGAGAACGTGGCCAGAAAGTATATACGAGAGGTGTACAGTGCCCTGGACAAGATGTCTTGTGTTGTTGAAGGGTGTAAAGCCCATAGTTCGAGAAAAGAAAATGAGAACAAAACGTTAACATTTCATCGGTGAGCTTAGAGATATATTTTTCAATATTGGAAATAAAAAAAGTGATAGACGATAAATAAAAATAATACTTTAAGCCTATCTACTCAAAAGAATTCACGTATTTGCTTTATTTTATGATTTTTCTGAAAAATAAAATTGTCGCAAGTATAGGTTACTAGTGATGTAAAAATGGTTATCGATATTCATTTCAATACTGTTGCAGATTTCCTAATGATGGTGAAATGAAAATGAAATGGAGTCAGTGCATCAATAGGTTTTTCTCATACAAACTTCCACCCCCTCTTCATCCCCTTAAAGGGTGATTTCTAGGATAAAAACTATCCTATGTTTTTTCCCGGGACTCTCAACAATCCCTATCCGAATTTCATCTAAATCGGTTCGGCGGTTTAAGCGTGAAGAGGTAACAGACAGACAGACACACTTTCGCATTTATAATATTTTATAATTATAATATTAATTAGTAAATAAGTATTAGTATGGATTTTAATGATTAATAAAGACATTAAATTAATAATTGTAGTTTCATTTATACTTGTGTCAAATTCTTATCGTCTCTTTCCTACCACACTTGACTGATATTCTGACGCCGAAGTTCCGTCGTGGTAAATCCGTTAGTAAACCACAGCCACACTTGGCAGATTATCCGTCGACAGCCAGCGCCTATACTGATAATAAATTATAATAACATGGGAATGTTAAGAAAAGGATAAACTATATTAATAAAAAAAATATATAATAGAAAACTATTCTATCTATCGGTACACATAATAAAAATGTAACGGATCGCTATCTGTACATGGAAGATATATGAGAAAAAATATTATTGGGTCCTTTATCAACGCAATAGCACCCAAAACAATGATTGTTAGAACTTTGTCTGTTTGTGCAAGCTTATCTCAGAAACGGCGTATTCGGATGTGGTTTTCACTAATATATTGTGGTAAGCTTCACTTAACATTTAGTGTTTGTTTCATGTCAATCGGTTCTTAAATAAAAAAGTTATGTCAATTTAAAGAATCACGTCGAACATTTGTTAATCCAAAATAAACCAAAAGATATGCCCAAAGTCACTATTCCACGCGGACGAAGTCGCGGGCACAGCTAGTACTAACTATATTTACTTATTTGCTTTGATGACTTATATCGACACGACAATGTCGATGATAAGCCCATCACTAGCCAAAAAATAGCTTGTGACAACCTGCATAATAACGAAACAGAACGGTATTATATGTCTCTTTCCCACGCAGTATTAACGTCGAAAGTAAAAATAGGTAAAGTATATTCATTTCATTTCTTATTTTAGCCCGGCTTCCATGTTAGTTATTGTTCCGAGTGAAATACTATGCAATATTTTGCCACTATCGATCGTTATTTTGACACGCCATTTGACGCCATCCTCACGTTTCGTTTTATGTAAGCCTCACTAAAATGTAATTAATTTTTTTTATTTATTTCAGTTTTTCGTTTCGTCAGATTTTCGTGGATTTTTGTTTCGTTTCCAACAAAAAAAAAGGATTGATTAGGTTACACCTTCGCTACACTTCGTGGTGTTTTTTTTATAGTAGGGGAGGCAATGATGCTAAATTTGTAGTTACTCGAGCGTCTTTGGAAACTACTGGAATTTGAAGATTAGGTGGAATAAAGAAAAAAAGGTTATGTGATATTCCCCTTCAGCGGTGGGGGAGCGTCTACAGGGTTTCAAAAATGTAAAAAAAACAGTCACCAAGAAATACTCGAGCGCGTCAGATATTAATAGGGTAGTCGCGCCACGTCTGTCTGATAACGGAAAAATAGTAATTTGCCGTTTTGCGTGGTGGGGGTGGCCGACGAAGGGGTCGAAAATATAAAAAAAAAAAAATTACTCGAGCGCGTCAGACATTGATAAGGGATGTTAAGTGAACCCTCCAGTAGCTCCTATTTTAAAGACTGACGATTTGGAAACGACTATCAGTCAGGGCCGATTTTAGAAAATGCAAAAAAAAATTGTGACCTTGAAATACTCGAGGGCGTCAGATTTTTATAAAGACGGTTCTTCTTGATGTCTTTGTTGTACTGACCCATAATCTGATAATTATGTAGGAATTTCATTAATCTGACGGTTTGAAAAAAAATATATATAAAAAATATCGAATTCTCGAAAATGGTTCAAGATATCGAACAAATGTTTGTACAAAAGTTGTAGAGAATTTAATCTTCTACATTATTTATTCTATATACATATACCAAAAAACCCATAGGAAACGAGATATTTGCAATAAATGATATTTTTACCTTTGACCTTGAAAAATCAGTAGTCGCGGGCACCCTATGATAAGTAGCTTTTGAGACGAGTTTTAGGGTGTCAAAATAAAGGTTTATACAAGATAATAGCTGACTATCTCTCATTCTGAGGTGAAACTCATAATATTCCTGGACTATACACTTAATAATGATTTTAGCTACTTCGGCTTGTGCAAATCGGCAGATTATCATATTTCCGTGATTCGTGACCAATTTACTTCAAAATAAAAAAAAAACTAATCGCGCTCGAGAAAATCCAGGTGACGTTTTTTTTTTTGCAACTTTGCGAGTCTCCAATTTTCTTTCGTCACGCCCAAATTGTCAGATTATTGAAATGTACACTATTTTGCATGTAACTAACTTACCTTACCTTAATCTGACGCGCTCGAGTATTTCAAACCATTGATTTTTTTTTACTAATCTGACGGGCTACCCTAGACGTTCGACACTATATAGAGGGCTCAGATTTGTTGAGAGTACTTCACAAGGTGCAAGGCTGCCCCCCTTATGTTAATCTGCCGCGCTCGAGTAAATCCCGAAATCCCCTATTTCGCCTCCCCTACCATTAGAAACGAAACGAAAATCTTACCTAATCTTTACTCTAACCCTTAAATCGATGGCTGACAAAGTACATACCTACCAAAGGCTGTGGTTTGGTACCAGACTATCATCCATAGTTGCAATACTATCAGCCTAATTGGTTGTTTCGTTTTACGTTCAGACAAAGTGACAGCGGATTTAAGTGTTTTTTTAATAAGATATTGTAGTTTTTAACTTTGTTTTATTTTTAAATAGATGTGATCGCAATGAAATAAAATATTATGCAAATATTGAAATATTACAATTAAAAATAAGATAGTTTTTTTTTTGTAAATGATAAAAACGAAACGCAATTTCTGGAGACATGTAAATAATGCTAACGTTTGACAGTTGTCATTCATCGAATTTGTAACTTATATTTTTGAGAACTAATAAAATTATTGCTATCAAACTACACACTAAAATCGCCATGAGTTGATTAGGTTAGAAGTGTACGCCGTTCACTTCGTGGTTTTCTTTTTATAAATAGTTTAGTAAGAAATTTCTGTAACTTTCTTCGGTTTTTTTTTTCTCGAAAACTGTGCGTTATCGCTTTAAAAGCCTTGGTGAAAGTTCTTACTATGAAGAGTACTACACGAAAAAAATTAAGTGAAGCCCCAAATCAGCGGGCACTAATGTGCAGTACTTCCTATAGTTTTACACCCTGATCTGTTCGAACTTCGAAGTCGGTGCTAAGCCAAATACGGATGCAGACGTAGTCGACACACACACACTACACTATGATAATATAACTTGATCACATTGATTTTGTAAGCCCTAGTAAAACAATAATCATTATTACACCCCTGGGATTGCCCATGTCTTGCCATCGTCCTTAGGCGACGGCTTATAAGTCTACCATCAACTGGCATGAAACGATTCTGACATGAAAAATAATATATTTACTTACCTTGAATTTCCGGGTAGATCATAGCCAGAAAACTCATCATCATCCCAAATAATATCATCCTCCACATCAAAATTATTATCCATTATGCGGCTGGCTGTAAACAGATAAGCAAACAATATAAAATTTTAATTTCATCCCACCACCTCGGAAAGAGTATATTTGCTCTTCGATATCTGAGTGTAAAAGTCGATATTATCCTCTAGAGGATAATGGTAGGGGAGGCGAATAGGGGATTTCGGGATTTACTCGAGCGCGGCAGATTAACATAAGGGGGGCAACCTTGCACCTTGTGAAGTACTCTCACCAAATCTGAGCCCTCTATATAGTGTCGAACGTATAGGGTAGCCCGTCAGATTCGTAAAAAAAAATCGATGGTTTGAAATACTCGAGCGCGTCAGATTAAGGTAAGGTAAGTTAGTTACATGCAAAATAGTGTACATTTCAATAATCTGTCAATTTGGGCGTGACGAAAGAAAATTGGAGACTCGCAAAGTTGCAAAAAAAACGTCACGTGGATTTTCTCGAGCGCGATTAGTTTTTTTTTTTATTTTGAAGGAAATTAGTCACGAATCACGGAAATATCTTAATCTGCCGATTTGCACAAGCCGAAGCAGCTAAAATCATTATTAAGTGTATAGTCCAGGAATATTATGAGTTTCACCTCAGAATGAGAGATAGTCAGCTATTAACTTGTATAAACCTTTATTTTGACACCCTAAAACTTGTCTCAAAAGCTACTTATCTTAGGGTGCCCGCGACTACTGATTTTTCAAGGTCAAAGGTCAAAAAAACATTTAATGCAAATATCTCGTTTCCTATGGGTTTTTTGGTATATGTATTCATAATAAATATTGTAGAAAATTAAATTCTCTACAACTTTTGAACAAACATTTTTTCGATATCTTGAATCATTTTCGAGATTTCGATATTTTTTATATATTTTTTTTTTTCAAACTGTCAGATTAAGGAAATTCCTCAACATAATTGTCAGATTATGGGTCAGTACAACAAGGCCATCAAGAAGAACCGCCTGTATAAAAATCTGACGCGCTCGAGTAAATCAAGGTCAAGATTTTTTTTTGCATTTTCAAAAATTGGCCCTGACTGATGGTCGCGTCCAAATCGTCAGTCTTTAAAATAGGAGCTACTGGAGGGTTCATTTAACATCTCTTATCAATGTCTGACGCGCTCGAGTAAATTTTTTTTAAAATATTTTCGACCCCTTCGTACGGCCACCCCCACCACGCAAAACGGCAGATTATTATTATTTTTCCGTTATCAGACAGACGTGGCGCGACTACCCTATTAATATCTGACGCGCTCGAGTATTTCTTGGCGACTGTTTTTTTTACATTTTTGAAAAACTGTAGACGCTCCCCCCACCGCTGAAGGGGAAAATATCACATAACCTTTTTTTCTTTATTCCACCTAATCTTCAAATTCCAGTAGGTCCCAATGACGCTCGAGTAACTACAAATTTAGCATCATTGCCTCCCCTACCATAAAGTAAATAGAACATCGTGTGCACTGAGTTTGTGAATTCAAATCATCATTAAACCTATTTACTTCTCCCTCCATGGTTCCGAATTTATCATACATCAAAGTCAAAGCCTAAGCCAAAGTCAAAACCATTTATTCAGTTCTGAGCATGCGGTTAATAAACAACTTTCCACTCTTGTATAACAAATAACTATTAACTTTAAAGAATCCTGCATTTCACTGCAAATTAAAACCTGTATTATTTAAGGTGACCCTGCATTATACATGGCCCTTAGTTTTGTTTTTTCGGGTAGAATGTCCGTTAGGTCAGCTAGTTACTTACAAAATATACAGGTGAATTTTTCAAGAGGGTGTGGATGGACAGAAAAATATTTCCAAACCCAGGAATCGAACCCCTTGAATTTGAAAAATAAATAGACTGCCTGTATGACACCATCCAATAAAGTTGCTATAAACATACGCCAAACTAAAAGAAAGTGCTTTAGTTAGTTTTTAATAAACTAATTAATATTCTACCCATATTATATGGGAGTACTTACTAAAAAACATACTATCAAACTTTGGCAACTCCGTGAAATGTAAATGGAGTTATACCTAGGTAATCTTTATTTTCTAGATTTCACTTTACTTATGCGACATAAGGTTTTATTTTGACAGCTGTGTGTAAAACAAATGACGGAATATGTTTACGTACGAAAATCAAAACGAATTAACTATTGTCGATTCTGTGGGGAGTAGTTGATGCGTCATGACGCAATTTTGAGTTCACGTAATGAGCCGCAGCGCATGAGTTACTGAGTTAACGCAAGAATTTTCGCTGAGTTACCCATGTGTAAAACTTTGTTATATTTTTTTTTTATTTGTATCTGTTGGACTTACTCATAACCTACTTGGATTAAGCACCATAACATCACCTTCTAATTTGAAAGTAAAGTAAAACTGCATTAAAATCTAGTCAATCATAATAACTAAATTAATTTAACATGACGCAAGAGAGCCAATGTTATAAAGACTAACTGAGGCTACTTTTATCGGAAGAAAAGATAAGATCCTCATAATTAAAAATATTACCATCAAAATATTTTAAGAGGCTATACCTAATTTAATTAGAATACACAATAATAAAAAATACAGTACCTACTTTTGTTGTTTTGCAACTTGCTGTTTTTTTAATGTAGTACTTCACATTACAAAAACCGACTACAAACATTAGAATAATAAGAAGTTAGTGTCAATTTGGATAAATGAAGACAGAGCATATGTCTCTGTGATTATAGAAAACTAAATTATTCAGAAAGTTTTGAATATATCAAAAGGAAAGGAATTATATAGGATCACTTTGCTGACTGTCTCTCTTCTATCATCACAGCTTTGACGTTGGCGGAATTGTGCTACTGGCTACTGCAACTGTCGCCATTGTACCATAGAAGCTTCTTTTTCTAAAAACTACAAACTTATGCCAAAACTGACTCCCTGTCCCTGTGCATTTATAGGAAGTAAGTAAGTACCTACCAACAATTAACTAGAAACCGAAAAAAAATCAAGCAGACATTTTGAAATAAATAATAACAAAAAAATCACGCGAAGGGGTCCGTCATGCACTCATGGAGCACCGGGTCGGGTAGGACGAGAGCAAATAGTACCGAATTCTATAAGATTAGATTATTTCGAAGATAAGAAATAGATCATTTCGGTGCATTCGATGAGTACATAGACCATGTACTAATTTATTGGTGTTTTCTTGTACGCTTACATATCGATGCGGCGTAACATAAAAAAATACTTACGATTTATCTACCTGAATCACTCGCAAATTATGCCGCTTGCTTTATATTATGACGTTTAGACGTTATAAATGGTTATTCGTTACTATATACTCTTTAGATAACTCGATAACTCTACCATTCTTGACTCTAACAAATCAATCATCCAAGAAAGAATTATATATTCTAAATGGATCGGTAACTCTAAATACCTACTTGAAGCAAATACCTATCAATTGCGAAAAAGAGAAACATAATAACTACGTTGGGACAATCTCTCTTTCTTTCATTAAGGGTAAGTAGGGTTAGAAAGAGAGATTGTCCCAACGTAGTTCTTATCTTTCTCTTTTTCGCAATTGATATTTAGAGTTACCCATCCATTTATATCTTAGACGAATATTTATATCATTCATGCAAACATCAAACAAAACTGTTTTTTTTAATAATCTTTAGTCATGACCATAGATACAAAGTCTTTCAGTCGCATTATATATTATCATACTCTTTGGTCGCATACATTTTCTTCAGTTTTAATTTTTTTTTGTTGCTGGCAATCATCCTTTTAGGATATTTCTGCCAATGTCAAAGTATTTGAATGGTCTTGGCTCGGAACAAGTAATTGTTCCGAGGGTCTTGGTCTATTTGTCACATTTTTTTTTACATAAGTTTTAGTACTTTTAGTCAATACAAAGTCTTTCAATCGCATACATTTTCTTCAGTTTTAATTTCTTCTTTTATGTTATAGTTACATTCTCAAACTCACTGTAATGTCCAGTCCTCGTCCATACATGTCCAGTCAAGCTTTAGTGAAATTGGCGGTTGTTCCACTAAACATTCACAGAGTTTTTGGGACAACCTGGAAAGTCACGATACACGCTTTCATTTCATTTCACTTTACTTGTGCACTTAGATTGATAATTATTGGATAAAACACCACCGAAATAAAACTCAAAATACACGAATTTAATGAAAATAAAACGAAAACACAACGTCACTTCGCAAGTTCCCGCCAAAAAGTCTTCAGTTGTAATCACAGATTACTGATATGTAGCTAGCTACAGATGTGACAGTCGAATTTGCCTAGTTTCTACATTTGCAGTTATGGCGCTGTTGTCGCTTTATCTATAATGGCGCGACACACACACATACAAAATCGAATAGTGCTGTCCATCTATTATTTATTCAATATGGCTGTTATCGAAAATTTTTGTGTAGTGTAGTGATGTACCCGATATCGACAAAATCTACTAGGGTTTAGGGTATTTATCCTTTTATTTAGGTAGATAATCAAATAAAACAAATTATCTATTTTGTGGTCATTTATTTGCTTTCTTTTACCTATGAGTTTTATATTTTCTAAGCGCTAGATATTGCATGATTCTATTTTTCCACTAAAAATTTTATTTATTATATTGCATCAATTGTGGCATTGCAGTCGATTATGAGTGCTATGTAATATTCAATTACATCAGACTGTTTGTGTCAATATATTTAATATGTTTTGAGGATTTTATAGATTTTTGTCAAAATTCTTGACGAGGAGAATTTGGTTTCACTGTGCCTCTAAGTTTGCCCCTTGGTTGATCTGGCGATCCATTGACGCTGTCGAATAGATGGTCACCACTACTGCTGTAGTCTCCATTGTCTCCATTGGAGTGTTGAACCGCTTATCTGAAGTATTGAATTTGTTTAAATAAACATTACAACATAATAAGATAGAACAAATAGATAGTGGAAACATTGGTAAGTTGGATGAATAGACAGATAGTGTTTCTTTCCATGGAATTTGGACAGGACAATGTCTGTTGAGTGAGCTAGTAATTTAAGCTTTACAGGGTTGACATTACTGTCTGATTCTGTCATAGCCTCTGTGTAATTAATTTATCAAGTAAGATCAATTTATTCATACCTGTGATGGTAATTGTTTCTCCTGTTGAGTTGTTATAATTTTGTTCTCGGCTCTGACAATAATTATTTTCATGTTGTATATGATACCCTGGAATTATTAAAAACATTAAAGCATTAATGCCTAGTAGTATAAGTAGATTCGATAGAACTGAAGATGATTTGTGTAGGTATTCAACTAAATAATTGTTTTGGGTAGTGAGAAGGGCAACAAACGTGTAGGACAGAGGGCTTTAAGACACCCGCAGACATATAATATTGTAAGTGGGCCAACTATTGAATAACTTATTTGCATTTTATAATTTAATCAACTAAAGTTTATAATTGTGCGTAAGAGCTCCCGCAGACATACAATTGTAAGTTGAACAACTAAAGTAATTTCTTGAATAGTTAATTTAAATTACTTTACTGTTATAATTTCATATTAAAAATATTTTGAATTAAAAAAATCTATGGAATATTGTAAACATAAAGCTACAGAAAGTGGAAGGATACAGATTAAGTTGGACAAGATGTGTATCTAAAGGAGCCCTAAGATGACAACTAACTGTTGCTCTAGGCGAAAGTTAGTTGCAAGCTAAAGTATAGGTTACATTAAAAGTTTACATTCATACCTTTAGCAAGTGGTAAGCCATGAGCAATTTCCTGTTCCGTAAACAAGCAATGATAGGAATAACGGGTTCGAACACCAGACTGGTCAAATTGAGTTTGATCAAAATGTTTTTCATAAACACGTTTAGTCATCAATAGGTTCTCTGTCAAACCAAGTAATTTATCGTTCATGAGTATGCAAAATAGTCTGCGAGTTTTACTTGTTGAATCACAACCACCAACACACTTATTTGCACAACGCCATGACGAGAAAGTATGGAGCACAGTAAAAGAAATAAATATCACTGATCACTGTACGGAGTACAGCAAAGCGTGGAATTGTATTGTAAACGGAGGAAAACACAAGATAAACTGCTCGATTCGATGTGATATGAAAAAAACAATGGCCGATTTACATTATTCACCTTTCAAACTGTCAGAGGTGTAAAACTACCAATGACGTAGGTACACACATTGACACAAAATTGAACACTATAAGCAGAGCACAGATTAATAATATGTAGCAAGCTACAGCAGCGCCAGAACTGTAAGATTGGAAATAGAGCTGTCACCCCCCTGGTTGTAATTTAAGGTCTCTTTCACATTATCGGGGGGCACGGCAGTGCTCCCGCCAAGTCGAGCGCGAAGCAAACACTGCCGTACCATCCTTTACTGGGACCATTTCGTCGCAATTTCACGCCCCTATTTGAGAACCTCTGGATAAGACCAGACAAATAAGACCAATTTTTTCATCCAGTAAGCTATAATCACATACTTAAAATCCAAAATTTCAAGTCTGTAGGTCATTTAGTTCCGAAGTTAAGCAAAAGGAAAGTTTCGCATTTATGACACTCACTCACTCACTTACTCACTCATGATCATCAGAATAGAACTAGTACTTCCCATAAACTCAGCGAGCTGAAATTTGGTACAGAGTTAGGGTTTAATGGCCACATAAAAGGAAAACTATAAAAACTAGGATGATCGAAGATCTGAAGTACCTGGTGATCCTGATTAGAAAACACAAGAGCCCAACCAAACTATTAGAGATCGACATACCGCCTTTACAAAAAATACTCAACTTGGTGGGCCGCTTCATTTGAAGTCAAAAATCGAAGGTCTGAAGTATCTGATGAAGAACCCTTAGCTGGTCTCAGCTGTATTAGAGATATGGTAATGCCCTCTTCTACTATTGGTACATAAAAAAATCGACTGTCATTGCAAAAATCTAGCGTAGTGGGACACATCTTCTAATTTAATCTAGCCTATAGCGTCCCACTGCTGGGCCAATGCCTCCCCTTCTGCTTTTAATACGCATATAAATAAAAAAATATGTCAAATAAGAAAATCTAATAAAATCAATCAATATGCCCACGTGTCTACAAAAAGAAGTGAAATCCCACCAAAAACATTCTGTAAAAAACTAGCCAAGTCTCGATGGAGGTGCTTGTTTTTTTTTATACCACTAGGTGACAAACAAGCTTACGGCCCACCTGATGGTAAGTGGTTACCGTAGCTTAATTTATTGATTTTTTATACACCTAATAGCGACTATAGACTTCAGTATCTGGTATAAATTTCAACTTGCTAGGTTCACCCGTCCCTGAGATAATCGGTGGTGACACACGGACAGACGGACAGACAGACAGACGGACAAGAGAGTGATCTTATAAGGGTTCCTTTTTTACCTTCTGAGGTACAGAACCCAGAAACAGAAGTTTTATATTTTTTTTGTTGTTTGTGTACTAATTAGCTTAGGTACCTACCAAGTTTCAGCTTTCTAGGAAATCAGGAAGTGACGAAATCGGGGGTTTTTAATATCAATAAAATGTTAAGTATAAGAGCTATGCAATTGAAACTTTATATGTTTAATAAGTTTACCATAGGCATCATATTCCGAGAATTTTGTTTGGTATAATCCAAAGCGAAGTTATGAGGGTTCAAAAAAACGACGAAGCGCTTCGAGAAAAGGTAGGTAGTGCCCGTGCGTTCGCTTCGCTTAGCTTGTCTCGGCGGGGGCACGACTGTGTCCCCAGATATTTAGCTTTCAGATCTTTTTTGTTAAACATCACAGTAAGTTAAGTATTTATATAGGCAATCTATAGAAATTGAAAGTATTCTCATGTTTTCAATAATACTTACTCGTGGAAGTAGGTAATAACTATGACATGAATATGAAGTGGGTATAGATAATATCCGGCTGAACTGTACATTAGCACCCGCTGATTTGGGGCGTCACTTTTTTTTTTCGTGTAGTACTCTTCGTAGTAAGAACTTTCATCAAGGCTTTTCAAGCGATTTTTCGAGAAAAAACAATCCTTAAGTTTCTAACTAATTCATAAAAAAAAACCACGAAGTGTATGGCGATCGCTCGCTGCGATCGTTGTTCACTTCTAACCTAACTAATCAATAAATAAATTATTATTATTACAAAAAAAATAAAAAAAATATATAATAATAGTTGTTTATACGTGAATTAGTTAGAAAATTTGAAACTTTAGGTTTTGTTAAATAAATAGAAAGCCAAATATAATTTTCTTGAAATAATATTACTTTTATTGCGTTTTATTGTTTGGTACCACGTTATACGGTGCGCTACTAAACTCAAAGAGAATATAAATACTACGTAAAACTAAACTAGCGCAATGCATCGACGATGTGTGCGTGACTCAAAGAAATTTAAATATTAGTATAAGTTTAAAGTCTTTGGCGTGACTGCAACACATGTCCAAAAACAACAAATGAATGCTAGATTTTAAATTCGATTTGGCTTACATACGACCCTTAATGTCATTTGATTACAACTGTAGACTAAAATTAAAAGTACCAAATTCTTACAACGGTCGCATCGAATAATATTGACTATTTTAGTTTTTTTTTTCTCTTAAATTAGGCATTTAAAAAAAATTAAAAATATGTATCTGATTCAGGACAGGAAAATAAATTAATTATATTTTTGTTTTAGGGTCGTATGAAAAATGAAATGTTGTCAATTTCACTAAAACCAGACCGGGCTTGATTGGACGAGGACTAGAATTTACAGTGAATGTGATATAACGTAACTGTAACATAAAAAAAAGACTATGAAATCTGTAAATGTATGCGACTGAAGTCTGAGGCCTCTAAATCCGGCCCTGATTGTGGTGGCCAACGCCAATTGTCCATTTTATTCATATTCCTTGGTGATCATCATTATACAATTAATAGGGTTGTCCAAATCATCTATTGTTGCGTATTTCAATTCAATACTTTTACAGGTGATTCTCTACTGGATGTATAGGTACTACGGCTATCTTTCAATATTGTTTCACCTTTCTGTTACCTACACGTTGTAAAAGTTTATTAAATTTTATATTTCGCATTGAAATGATGAGCCAGTAACTTGAAATAAATTATTTATTAAATAATTGCGATAGAATTTCACTTATAGGTAAGTTTGTTTTAACATCAAAATATGTATACGTCCCAGCCAATTCTGAGTAGGAATCATCCGATTAAAACTTTACGTGGTTATATGATGCCCAGTTGCCGCAACTGTAAAGCAAAAACGTATTTTAATTAACTGTGAAGTATATGTAAGTTAAAACAATAGTAGTGTTTTTTAAGTTCTACTATAGTAAAGTCGGCAACACATTGGCTATCCTCCTTGTATCGCTAATTTTCAAAGGCGACGATTGTCAATTACCATCAAGTGACTGCTTGCTGGTCAGACTTCTGTTATAAAAAAACCCCTGATACCGGATGGATATTTGGGCAATATATTTTTCTAAAATAACGTTGAGTGAGTGGAGTGATTTCCGAGTAGGGGCCATAGTGAATGAATGTCAAACCATAGGTAGGTACTATATAGGTTTTAAAAATATGGTTTGCTGCCTTACCTTACCTTAACATAACAGAATTATATTATCGTTTCGATAAATTCGATATATTATGTTATGGGTTAGGAAGGACTCTTGTCTCGTGGATGACAGGGTCGTCCCAAAACTATATACAAAAATATTACATTTACACAAGCCAATTACAAAAGTAGGAGTAAAAGGATTTGGCAAAAAGTGGTAGGCATGGATCACGGCGAGAAACCTTAACTTTTTATCCCAGGAATGCAGGGAATCTTTTTTTTATACAAGTACCACAAGTGACAACGAAGCTCAAGTCACCAAGTCACCTGGTTGATGGTAAGTGACTACCGAAGCCTATAGACATTAGCAATACCAAGGCAATTGCCTATGTGTTGTACACCTTATTACCAATGCCTTAGAGGCAACTGGCTCTCAAGTGCAACTGCCGGAACACACCAACAGGTGCTTAGCGGCAGATTTTCAAGCCAGGTAGCCAGCCAGTCGAGTACTACAAAGTACACTACCACCGTGCTAAGGAGGAAACCCCTCAGGATGTTTTCCTTCACCGAAAGTTCAAGCCCATTGTAGGATTCGAATCCTCGACCTTCGCCGCGGTATCCGACGACACTACCACTGAGCTATCATCGCCTTCGAATCGCTCGTAATTCGCTTCGTCTTTATTTACAGAAGTTGCTTGCCGTTCACAGTACTGCCCATTTGAAATATAAGTAATTTATGTATGGCTGGCAATAAATTCAAATGAATTTTATTTTCAAATACAGTAATTTGTTTCTTGATTTGTGATTAATGTTTTCTCCACGTTTGTGCATCCTGGGGGCACTGCACGGTTCGCAACCAGAGGGCACTGCGATGATGGAGACTACCCTGAACGGTACGTCCCCTTGTAGTTATTGTGCATCCTGAGGGCACTGCACGGTTCGCAACCTGAGGGCATTGCGATGATGGAGACTACCCTGAACGGTACGTCCCCTTGTAGTTATTGTGCATCCAGAGGGCACTGCACAATCCACATCCTGAGGGCACTTCGATAATGGAGAATATTCTGAATAGCACCTCTCTCTGAACTTAGGATATACCCGAGGGCTCTGTCCGATCATAATGAAAGTAACGAGTTCCTCACTTTCAGTTTTGACTTTAATTATGAAACTTATAGAGGCAATATATCTTTTACAGGTGACAATGATGATGACAATAACGAAAATCAGCCATGTAGTGCTGAGCGCCAAGTAGTTGCAGTAGATATACATGAGGCAGAAGATCTACAGCCGTGTCCTGATGGTGTTGCGGGCGAGGACGCACCGCCATCAGGAGAGGCCGAATTAGCAAACAATTAACTAAGAAGAGGTGTGGCTTGTGACGTCACCTAGAGAGTGGCGTGATCAAACATGGAGGGGCGCGCTGAGGCACCGAGCGGCGCGCGTGTCATTCGATCGACACTTTTGTTGCATCGCCAGATGATCGCCAGAAATAGATAGTTGCCGTATCTTTTTGCTATATTTTGTATATTTGATTTAATAAGAAATAATTATGTTCATTTAGTAGTTTTTTTTTAATAAAATCAATCTTAGTTTCTAACTATAGGTTTATTAGTCAAAGTGTAGGCGTCACTGGGGTACGGGAGGGGAGAGAAATAAAGTGTTGTTTTTAAGACGAAGACGAGGAATAAGAAAGGATTCTTCGAAATTCAACTCCTTAAGGGACAAAAAGGGGTACGCGGGTGAAACCGCGGGGCGGACAGCTAGTGTGAATATAAAAGTGTGTGAATTATTTTCCCCCGCTCGCTCTGCAACTTTTGGTTGCACGTTTTCATACAATTCGAAAGCGTGGCTCATCCAACGGCTACCGTGTGATAATTTAAACTATCAATTTTATTATGCAACATAATATTTAATTATTTTGTTAATTGCATTGAAGTAGGTACCTAAGAATAAAATTAATGTATTTTACAAGAATTTTGGGAAATAAAGACTTTGAAAAAATGCTCACAAAGGCCGATCCATAAGCAGGCGAATATTTTAACCACCTGAATGGCAATATAACCAGCACGTGTATTTGAAAGTTTGGCATGTCAAATAATCTTACTGACGTGTAGTAGATTTTTTGATATTGGCGTTAATTAACCTACCATAAAAATCGCCAGGTGAAAACTCCAATATAAAAAATATTAGTAGCAAAACAAAATAAAAATAATTCACGGTTACTTACAAATCCCTGGCGCTCTTTCTCTTTTTGTAACACCAACTGCGTTTGCATATCGTCAAATTTGACTACAGCTGATAACACTTTAGCAAGTGTTACAGAGTGTACTCCTGATCCAGTAAGATATTCATAAAGAATGTTTCTTAAATATTCCAATTCAGTATTTTCTTGTAATGCGTGTAAATGTCTTAAACTCACGAGAGCTTCATCAAGTTGCCGTTCTAGTTTTTCATTAGACAGAGTTAATTTTACATTTTTATCGTTGATTTCTTGAATATTTCCATTTGTGGATCTATTTATCTGCTCTAAATCACGCAATCTTTTCTCTAATGTACTATTAACTTGCAACAAATTATTACATTTTAAATTTAATGCTGAGTTGTCAAACCCTCTCTCGATTTGAGATTGATTGTCATTTGATTGAATATTTTGCAAGTGTAATTGATCTTTTAGTTCAAAGTTTTCTTCAATTAACAATGTATTTTCTCGTAACAAATCATCTATTTTCTCTTTTCCCATTAAAACTTCTTTTTGCAAATCTTGTAAATCAACAGTTTCTGAACTATTTTCACTTGTTGCAATCAATTCTCTCAATTTGTCATTCAATACACTGTTTTCTTTTGAAATTTTTGTTAAATAACTTTGTAATCCCTCAATATCTGACTGTAATCGTTTATTTTCACTACGTATATTATCATATTCAGATTTAAGAGAAACAAAGTTTTCTAACATTTCATGGTTGTCTTTGAGTGCTTTACTTTTTTGGTCTGACATATGTAGAACACTTTTGTTTACTTGGATTTCTTCTTTTTCTAATATTTCATCACTTAAAATATCTATATGAGGATCTTCATCAGATTTCATTAAGTTTTTGCACTCATTTTTTTCTATGATTTCAGTTAAACGATCTTTTTCTAATTCTATTTCGGCATGTGATTTTCGGACTTCATTAATTTCGAACTCAAGAAAACTTACATTTTGGGAAATTCTATCAGCTTCCTCCTTCAATGAAATATTTTCTTGAGTTAGCACCGAAATATTATCTTCAAGTTTCTGTACATACATAACATCAACATTTTTATCGCTATCATGAATTACTTTTAACAATTCATCGTCTTTTTTCTGTAAACTATCAATATCTGTCATAACTTTCTCATGTTTATCTTGAAGCTCACAAGACTCTATATTCGATGAACTTTTATCAAAAGATGAGATGTCTTTAGCTACATCTAATTGTTGTGACCATTCTTGGTTAGTAGTTTGCAGTTCTTGATTTATTTTTTCACACTCTTGAATTTTGATGAGCATGTCTTGTTGGTAATTCTTAAGTTCGTTTAATTCGTTTACAGAAATATCATATTCCCTTTGAATATTAGCAACTTTTTCTTTTAATTGTTTTATCTCTAATTCATTTCCTTGAATAATTAAATTTAAGTTATTATTATCTTCCTCCAATGAATTTAATCTTTTGGATTTTGCAGCTAATTGCTCATTCGTTTTTTCCATATTTGTTTCTAATGCAGTATATTTTACTTCTGATTCTTTGAATTTATTCTTACTCGTCTCTATCTCTCGTTGAATGAACTGATTTAACGAAATATCCACATTCTCCATTATGGCACTTATCATTTTTTTATTAACTTCTTTAAGTAATTTTGTTTCTTCAGATGTTAATTGAAGGATTACCTTTAGCGCGTTAAATTTGTTTGTCATTTTTTTACAAATTGTTTTTACCTTGTTATAATTCACTACTTGTTCTTGTAATAATATATTTTCAGATTTCAATGCCGTCAGGATTTGATTATATTCAGTATTTTGTATCTGTATCAACTCATGATTCTTCAAAAGCTTTTCTATTTCTGACTGAAGTTTTACTAATTCATCTCGCTCTTCTTGAATTTCAGTTTTTAACTTTTCGTACTTTAATTTCCACATGTTCAGTTCTTCATATGCTTGATTCTTTTCTGTATCTGCTGTAGCATGTGTGGCCTCATGACTCAATTCTTTTTTAATTTTTTTAACTTCACTATCCAAAGTACTTAGTTGTACGCTTTTTTTCGTATTTTCTTCGGTTAATTGGGCATTTCTATTCTCTAAATAAACATTTCTATCAACCATTGCCAACTTTTCTGCAGTTTCTTGTTTCATTTGTAGTTGACAACATTTGAAATCTTCGTCGGCCTTTGTTTTTAATTGTTCTAGACAGTTATATTGTTTAGTAAGATCTTGTATTTGTGACTCCATTTCAATCATTTTATTTTTTGCCAAGATTAGTTCATTTTTATCATTGATATGTTTCGAATGTTCTTCTTCCAGTAGCGTTATATTATTTTTGTAATCATTAATTACAATATTAAGCGATTGAATTTCTGTCTTATAAGCAGATAAACTATTTTTGAGTGCCTTAATTTCTGTTTCTTTGCCGTCTAACTCTTTGTGTATGCTTAGTTTGTTTTCTGCTAGAGAAATAGCATATTCCTCTTCTCTTTTAACAAATATATCAATTTTTCTCTGAAGCTGTGAGATAGTTTCTTGGGCTTTTTGTAGATCTATCTCAAGAGTTGACATTTCTTTAGTTTGTGCAAAATCATATGCATTAATTTTATTCTGAAGCTCTTCATTCAGATCATTCAATTCTTGCACTTTTAGTTTCGTTTCACTAAATTGTTCAGCAGTGACTTTGAGATGTTGATTCTCCTTGCTTTTGTTTTCAAGTTCACATGTTAGAACTTGCAGCTCTGCTGTTATTTGAGCATTTTTATCTTTACTTGCTTTAAGTGATTCTTTGTATTTACTAATTAGTTGTTCCATTTTTTGAATCTTATTACTTAGTATAGCAACATCAGCTGTTTCACTTTTTGACTGTTTGATATCATCGTCACTTGATAGATTTATAAGTTGACCTTCATGTTGATTTTCGATCATAACTTTATTAACGTTTTCGTGTTGATTTACAATATCAATTTTGGTATCATTCGAAAATTTGTTTTCTTGTAGTAGTTCAATTTTAGTGTTTAATGTATTTATTTTCATATTTTTCTCCTCAATCTCGACACGAAGAGCATTTTCAAGGTGTGCCTGCATGCAGATATTATACACAAATTAAACCATTGAAATTAGTACTTACAAATATTATCCCAAATAAAAATATTTGCTTTACCTTTGCACTTTGTTCTAAAGAACATTGTTCCTTTAATTCTGATATTCTTCTGAGAGCTTTGTCTTGTGTTTCAACCAACACACTCTGAAAACATATTTATATGTGATTTATAAAGCGACAAATTAAGGTGTTCATACTGTCCATACAATGTAGCAAGTTATAGTTTACATAGTTAATTTATCAGCGGCAAATATAAATATAAAAACCGGCCAAGTTCGAGTTGAACTCGCGTGGAGAGGGTTCCGTCCAATGACGAAGTCAGTGAACCTGTAATCTACAAGCAATTAACTATATTCAAAATTTTTGGCTCAGTAGTTTCGGAGATCGGGGCGGAGTGGTCAATTTTCGTCTCCTTCATGAATAAAATCAAAATATATTTGAGATCCTCAAAACGAGCCCTTTCATTTGATATATGACACAGTAAGGTCTGCAAAACTTTTTTTTAAAATTTCCTATTGTCCCCCGAAAATGACTCTTATTCTAAAAAAATATTTATTTGCTTTGCACATAGAATGTTTGGGTCATAGAATTACACCATCCTAACAAATTTCACCTGATTTGGTAGATTCGGAGAAAATGACTGTGACATGACCGGACAGACATACGCACGAGTGATCCTATAAGGGTTCCGTTTTATTTTTGTTCAGAACCCTAAAAACTACTAAAATATGAAAAAGAAATATATTTCTGAGATTGCTTAACTCACAATAGAGTAACCGAAAATATCTAAATAATTATGTACTTAATAATGTTATCTTGAACATTGTGACACACGGCCATCTGATCTCAAGCTAAACAGAGCTTGTAGGTACTAAGGAAGCCAGATAACTGATATACTAAATACTTACATGACTTTTATTTTAAATAGATACATAATTACACCCACTCATGACAAATATAAATGTTCATGCACACAAAGGTCCTGGACAGGAATCGAACCGACGACATCCTGTGGCTTCTACTTAATACTTCTATCTTCTAAAACCTCCAGAAGCAGCATTGAGGTGAAATTAGTTTCGCTAGCTTACCTTCACCAGTGTAAGGAGATACAGTGGAACGACGTCTATGATCTCGTGACTAAAGACTACATAGTCTAGTCCATACACTTTCTAGAGTCTAGACCTTCCTTGGTCTACCTATTCTGTGGTTTTCATTTAATACGTAACGACCACACTGGTAGCTACCAGGCTTTACCAAGCAAAGTAGAAAAGTAGGATTATGAGCCTAAATAATAGTTACATACCCTTGCTTTAGCGTTTTCCCTCTCCAAAAGTTTATAATGTCTGGCAAGATCTCCATATTGTGTTCTGTATTTTTTATAGCGGTCTTGGGTGCGCTTGTAAGCTGTATATAATTGTTCTTTTGTAACCCTGTCCAGACTAATAGAACCACTAAGAAAGCCTCTTTCTTCAGCTTCACTTGCAGATACCTCCATATCCGACTAGGAAGAGTAAGAACATTTGTAATAACAATACCACATAAGTAATTGTAGAATAATATTTTATATTATTTATATCACCTGCAAGTGGTACATTGACGGAGTTTCATAGCTTGGCAGTCTAAATGATACATCACTAGCGAATGAACTATTGGATAGTCTTCTTAGGTTTTGGTTTTCCTGGAATTCATTTATTTCATGAGTAAATAATTTCTATATCTTTAATATTTAAACACATATACCTAGTAAGTATTCAAAATTATTATTAGAAGTCTTACAACTGGATTGTGGCCAGCTGGGTAATCCATTGTTTCAAGTGATATATCTTGGAATGTGTTAGGCGGAATAGTTTCTGCCAGCTGGTTTTTCACTGATTGTGATTGTTGATTATCTGTAAGTTCATTAAGACTCATTGATTACGAGTACTTTTAAAACTTTCGCGAACTAAATTCTAGGCCCCCATTTATTTAACTACAAACTCATTGAATACCTTTATAAAGTTTTTTTTTACAACTAGGAAGAACTAATACAATAAAAAAATTCAAGGTTATATTTGATAATATCAAAATTATTAAATATAGCTGTCTCCCCTGGATTCACCTGTATTACCATGGGATCTTTTCCCAGGATAAAAATACTCAGGGATAATGTAGCATACTAATGGTGAAAGAATTTTGAAACTGGTCCAGTAGGTATTGAGTTTATTCCTTACGAACACATAAAAATGGAAGGGACATCATCGCACAACCGAAAACCATGGATTCAGGACATGATTTCATGATATATTTAAGGAATTTAAGATATTACAATTGCCCTCAATGTATGAAAATATTATGTATGTTCTAAAAACTTTAACTTTACTTACCATTATCACCAATAGAAAATACATCACTGCTGGTGATGTCAGATATGCTGCTGGATGCTGATGTAACAGCAGCCTGCTCATAAAACAGAACATTATTGATAAAGATCAAACAAGAAATTTGTTTTCAAAGTCATATAAATAAAGACATAGTATAAAGACAACAATGAATGGAATGTTGTCCATAGGTTACTAATACCTTAAGCATTCATAGGAGATTCTACTAATTTCTGAAACACACAGCCCAGCAACACCCAGTCATTCAAATATTAAGATGTTATTGTACAAAGTACTTTGATAGAGCTGCCCTAGTTAGTGGTCACTCTGAAACTGCTACAATCTTGTTTCTTGTCGCTATAGTGGCAAGTTAGCAGCTTAGCACCAATTAAACATAGTATAAGATAGTTGATAGTTAAATTATAAACGATAAAAATATTACACACTAGTTGTCCCCGCCGTTTCCACCACTCTCCTAATGGTTCTTATCTTTTCGTGGGATGAAAAGTATCCTGTTTTACTCCAGGATATCTACTTGTGTACCAAACAATTATCATCAAAATCCGATCAGCCGTTTAAGCACGATTGAGTAACAAACATTAAAACATACAAACTTTCACATTTAGTAGGATAGTAGGGTCTCAAGAACTAAACTGATTAGAGATTTGGGTACCTATGTATGACAGAAGATTTTGGTGCCTACCTGAGCTGCCTGTGCAAATTGTTGTATTCTTTGAGGAGAGGACTTAACTTCCTCAGCTAACTTGTCTTTAAGTTTTTTAAACATCTTTATGATCTTTTGTACATTTTAAATGATAAACAAAATAGACAATCCCTCCTACAATAAAATGACTGTCAGATTCTATTATCACGATCTATGGATTTTTTGACACAACACGACACGACACGACTCGACACTCCCGAGCGACACTCACAGATTACTGATATGTAGCTACCCCCTTCTCGACCATTTCACCAAAGAGAAAGAGTATCATTATCGTTTCACGACAGAGTCACTGAGTCATGTCAAAAGAAATATACTCTCAACGTAGTATTATATTCTCTTTGCTCTCACAAACGTAGTGTTTTTATCCTCTTTGCTCTCACTCACGGTACTCTGTGGTCATGGTCACGTCCTTTTTTAATTTTTTTATTTATGACAAAGTCTTTTTTAATAATCAAAGTTTCAGTCGCATACATTTGCAGTTTTAATATTCGTATTTTATGTTAAAGTCACGTTATATCACATTCACAGTAAAGTCTTATCCTCGTCCGTAAAATCCAGTCAGGTTTGAGTGAAAAGTCACGATACATTCATTTCATTTCACTTCACTTGTGCACTTAGATTGATCTTTTTTGGATAAATCACCACCGATATTATACAATAAAACTCAAAATACTGGAATTTAATAAAAATATACCCACAGCAGCATACCAATTTTATTGAAAATCTTTGGAGCCGTTTCCGAGATTGAGATTATAATATATTTTTATACAAGAATTGCTTGTTTAAAAGGGTTAATACCCTATAATAATGAATAATCTCATTTATAATTTTGCAGAACTCGATCATTGCGATTGATGGTCGACTTCTGCATATATAATATCTATCTACTATCTAACATGACTATTATGTTTTTTTTTTAAATTTATTTACAACAAATGTACAAAATATACAAACAAATGTACAATCTTTGTGACAGGCTGCCGCTGCCGCTGCTGCCGACCACTTAAATTATATACTCTTTGTATCACTGCCGATCGGCAAGGTTCCCAGCGGGAAATATTTTATCCACGGGGAGAGGACAAAATGCTATATCCCCCTGTCAGTTTTATCCACCCTCCTATCCAAACTATCCCCGGGGAGAGGACAAAATGCTATTTCCCTCTGCAGCGGGGCTAGCATGGGCAGGGGATAAAAATTTTATCCACCCGTTATGTCCACTGACAAGGGACAAAATTATTTTGTCCACCTGTCATAGCATGGCAACCGGGGGAAAGAGAATTATATCACTTTTTGACATTAGACGGGGATATTCACCCCCCGCCTATAGCATGGCGACTAGAGGAAGAGAAAAATTAAAAATATTTTGACATAACAAAGGGACAAATTTATCCTCATCTTAGGAGGTGGGTTTATGTTTCTCTCCAAAGTAAACTTTGAACAAAAACATATTTTAAAAATGTCTCGTGCTTACTGGAGCTTAGTGTTGTCGTCGGAAAGGGCAAAAATTGAGCGAAAACTGCACCGGCGTTCGATTCGCGATTCGAGCAATCCATTTGAATTACCCGACACAGAATTCCGCCGGCTATTTCGAATGCACAAGGATTGTGTACATTATTTGTGCCAGGATTTAAATGAGGCTTTGAAACCATCAAACACAGCAGATGGACTACCAGTGCACATCAAAGTAAGAACCCGTAATCGTATCGTATATTTACCATAAGTAGCAGCTAATGCACCTTCATAGTATCTACATTTATACTTACTTACTTACTTGTATTTTAGGTACTCACATCCATAAGAATGCTGGCTGATGGTGGCTACCAAAGAGGTACGGGTCAAGACCATGGGCTAGCAGTTGCTCAAACAACTGTTAGCAAATACCTGACCCAAGTTACTGAGGCCATCATCAGAATGTGAGCAGCAGGATACATACCTACCTACATTAATTAACCTTAAGTAAAAAAGAACAGATACTCAATGCTTTTTTTATTTTTAGACTAATGCCTAAGTGGATTGCTTTCCCAGCAACAGAACAAGCCAGGCAAAGGGTGTCCAAGGGATTCCGTGAAAAGCATGGTTTGCCTGATATTCTGGGAGCTATAGACTGCACCCATGTTGATATATTTCCCCCACCATTCCCGGGTGGAGTTCAATATAAAAACAGGAAAGGAAGAGCTACTATAAATGTGCAACTGGTAAGCACAAACAGAATCTAATTAACTTATGATGGAACTCAATGTAAAATGATGTTATTAGAGTAAAGTATTGTAACAGGTAGCGGATGTCGACTGCCGCATCATTAACATAAATGCGAGATACCCAGGGCGAGTCCATGGCCAGTTCATTTTCAACAACTCCAAATTAAAAGCCGAAATGAAGCACCTTTATGACAATGGAATCGGGCATTACTATCTTTTAGGTATGTATGTTTTATTTTATTGTACCCAAAACTTTTACGGTAGTAGTATGTTTAGTAAATTAGTATCTAAAATAAATAACACTATGTAATTTAAAAATAATATTTATTGAGTTAAGTAAACATTTATTGTAAATTATCTTCGAGTAAATCTGAAAAGTTAAAATAAGAATTACTTGATATATTGAACACATAACTAGAAACTTTATATTTTACAGGGGATTCAGGCTATGCATTAGAACCTTGGCTCATGACTCCAGATTTAGAAGCCACTCCATACAGTTCTGCAGAAAGATACACAAACTGGCATTGTCAAGTGCGGAATTGTGTGGAGAGAACAAATGGAACCTATGGAACCCATGGAGAATTCTGAGGTGACCACTGAAGAAAGCCATGAATCATCTGTGCCTCATCACACCAGGCTTTTAACTGTTGCAAGACAAAAAAGAGAAACCATAATAAATAGCTATTTTAATTGAAATATATTTCTACTATTATTACCTTTGCAGTCTCTTTAATTTATTTGTACGAACAAGGATCGTATTTTGCTCACGCAGCAATACATTTTGCTCGCGCAGCCAAAATAATATCAGACAAAAATGAATTAGATTTATTTATTTAGGTACTCACTGACATTAAATTGACAACAAAAAAATGACAACTTTATGACAATATCCAGCACAAACGAAAAAAATACTCTAGTTTACGATGATATTCTCGTCGATTTTGTAATTGAATGAATGATGTAATTGAAGATTAAAAGTTTTCTTATAATGGCAATAATTTCGGGGATAAGCGTTTCTCCACCGTGGATAGTTTATCCACCCCTGTCGCCATGCTCGGGAGGGTGGATAAAACTGACAGGGGGATATAGGAATAGGATATAGGAAATATTTCCGGCCATGCTAGCCCTGCAGGGCTAGCATGGCCGGAAATATTTTATCCACGGGGAGAGGACAAAATGCTATATCCCCCTGTCAGTTTTATCCACCCTCCCGAGCATGGCGACAGGGGTGGATAAACTATCCACGGTGGAGAAACGCTTATCCCCGAAATTATTGCCATTATAAGAAAACTTTTAATCTTCAATTACATCATTCATTCAATTACTATATCGTCGTAAATCAGAGTATTTTTTTCGTTTGTGCTGGATATTGTCATAAAGTTGTCATTTTTTTGTTGTCAATTTAATGTCAGTGAGTACCTAAATAAATAAATCTAATTCATTTTTGTCTGATATTATTTTGGCTGCGCGAGCAAAATGTATTGCTGCGTGAGCAAAATACGATCCTTGCTCGTACAAATAAATTAAAGAGACTGCAAAGGTAATAATTGTAGAAATATATTTCAATTAAAATAGCTATTTATTATGGTTTCTCTTTTTTGTCTTGCAACAGTTAAAAGCCTGGTGTGATGAGGCACAGATGATTCATGGCTTTCTTCAGTGGTCACCTCAGAATTCTCCATGGGTTCCATAGGAATTCTGAAATACACAAATTAAATTACCTCTTAAACACAGATTCTATGTGTGGTTGATATATAATTTCAAGTAACTAAGTATATAACTCACCGATAGTGAAGCATGTTATTGTATAGTGTTGCACAAGCATATATGAGCCGAGAAGCTTTCTCAGGGCTGTAATGCAGCACCCTATCAATGCCCAGACATCGGAATGTGCCCTTGAGGTATCCATTTGTTCTCTCCACACAATTCCGCACTTGACAATGCCAGTTTGTGTATCTTTCTGCAGAACAGTATGGAGTGGCTTCTAAATCTGGAGTCATGAGCCAAGGTTCTAATGCATAGCCTGAATCCCCTGTAAAATATAAAGTTTCTAGTTATGTGTTCAATATATCAAGTAATTCTTATTTTAACTTTTCAGATTTACTGGAAGATAATTTACGATAAATATTTACTTAACTCAATAAATATTATTTTTAAATTACATAGTGTTATTTATTTTAGATAATTTTAAGGCGATGATAGCTCAGTGGTAAGTGACGTCGAATACCGCGGCGAAGGTCGTGGGTTCGAATCCTACAATGAGCTTGAGCTTTCGGTGAAGGAAAACATCGTGAGGAATGCATGAATCCATAGCACGGTGGTAGGGTACTTTGTAGTACCCGACTGGCTGGCTACCACCCTCAAGTTGAAAATCTGTCGCCAAAACACCTATCGGTGTGTTCCGACAGCTGCACTTGAGAGCCAGTTCCCATCTAGGCTTTGTGTGCTTACCATCTTCGGCCACATCATCACTTACCATGGTGAGATTGTGGTCAAACACAAGCCTATCCAGAATAAAAATAAAATAAAAAATAAAATACTAATTTACTAAACATACTTACTACTACTGTAAAAGTTTTGGGTACAATAAAATAAAACAAACATACCTAAAAGATAGTAATGCCCGATTCCATTGTCATAAAGGTGCTTCGTTTCGGCTTTTTACTTGGGAGTTGTTGAAAATGAACTGGTCATGGACTCGCCCTGGGTATCTCGCATTTAAGTAAGTATAAATGTAGATACTATGAAGGTGCATTAGCTGCTACTTATGGTAAATATACGATACGATTACGGGTTCTTACTTTGATGTGCACTGGTAGTCCATCTGCTGTGTTTGATGGTTTCAAAGCCTCATTTAAATCCTGGCACAAATAATGTACACAATCCTTGTGCATTCGAAATAGCCGGCGGAATTCTGTGTCGGGTAATTCAAATGGATTGCTCGAATCGCGAATCGAACGCCGGTGCAGTTTTCGCTCGATTTTTTCCCTTTCCGACGACAACACTAAGCTCCAGTAAGCACGAGACGTTTTTAAAATATGTTTTTGTTCAAAATTTACTTTGGAGAGAAACTTAAACCCACCTCCTAGGATGAGGATAAATTTGTCCCTTTGTTATGTCAAAAAAAAAAATTCCTCTTCCCCTAGTCGCCATGCTATAGGCAGGGGGTGAATATCCCCGTCTAATGTCAAAAAGTGATATAATTCTCTTTCCCCCGGTTGCCATGCTATGACTGGTGGATAAAATAATTTTGTCCCTTGTCAGTGGACATAACGGGTGGATAAAAATTTTATCCCCTGCCCATGCCCGCAGAAGGCTGGCAGCGTTTCCTCTTTGGATGGCCAGGCCATATATAATAGTGATCTATGGGCCAGGCTGATGCGTTGGCGGAAAAAGCTCCCCGCCCGCCGGTTACCCGAGCGAGGCCTCGATAATTTTTTTACATAAAATATTTACGAAACTATAATGATATATTATAACGAAAATTCGCAAAAATCGGGGTTGGTTTCTGCCTTTGAGTATGAAACCTAGTTTGAAAAAATCGTGTCTCAAGAATAAGTATGTGAAGGAAAGTAAATCTTACGTCGTGGATATTCTAACTCTTTTTCGTAAAAAAAAAACGGAGTTGGTCGCTTTTTGCTTAACTACGCCAGTGGAAAAAGCTTGTAACACTTGAATGAAATGTCAAATTACTATCGATCGCTAAAAAAAACAAGACTTATAGATAGGCAGGCAGGCACATGTTGGTTACAACCAAAGTTACAACTATACGTAGTGATTATATACTCTTTGACAACTATAATCCAACCTAATTACCTTACAATTAACTCTATTATACCAGGGGGGTGACAGCTCTATTTCCAATCTTACAGTTCTGGCGCTGCTGTAGCTTGCTACATATTATTAATCTGTGCTCTGCTTATAGTGTTCAATTTTGTGTCAATGTGTGTGTACCTACGTCATTGGTAGTTTGACACCTCTGACAGTTTGAAAGGTAAATAATGTAAATCGGCCATTGTTTTTTTCATATCACATCGAGTCGAGCAGTTTATCTTGTGTTTTCCTCCGTTTACAATACAATTCCACGCTTTGCTGTACTCCGTACAGTGATCAGTGATATTTATTTCTTTTACTGTGCTCCATACTTTCTCGTCATGGCGTTGTGCATATAAGTGTTGTGTTGGTGGTTGTGATTCAACAAGTAAAACTCGCAGACTATTTTGCATACTCATGAACGATAAATTACTTGGTTTGACAAAGAACCTATTGATGACTAAACGTGTTTATGAAAAACATTTTGATCAAACTCAATTTGACCAGTCTGGTGTTCGAACCCGTTATTCCTATCCTTGCTTGTTTACGGAACAGGAAATTGCTCATGGCTTACCACTTGCTAAAGGTATGAATGTAAACTTTTAATGTAACCTATACTTTAGCTTGCAACTAACTTTCGCCTAGAGCAACAGTTAGTTGTCATCTTAGGGCTCCTTCAGACACACATCTTGTCCAACTTAATCTGTATCCTTCCACTTTCTGTAGCTTTATGTTTACAATATTCTATAGATTTTTTTAATTCAAAATATTTTTAATATGAAATTATAACAGTAAAGTAATTTAAATTAACTATTCAAGAAATTAATTTAGTTGTTCAACTTACAATTATATGTCTGCGGGAGCTCTTACGCACAATTATAAACTTTAGTTGATTAAATTATAAAATGCAAATAAGTTGTTCAATAGTTGGCCCACTTACAATATTATTTGTCTGCGGGTGCTCTTAAAGCCCTCTGTCCTACATGTTTGTTGCCCTTCTCACTACACAAAACCTACACAAATCATCTACAGTTCTATCGAATCTACTTATACTACTAGGCATTAATGCTTTAATGTTTTTAATAATTCCAGGGTATCATATACAGCATGAAAATGATTATTGTCAGAGCCGAGAACAAAATTATAACAACTCAACAGGAGAAACAATTACCATCACAGGTATGAATAAATTGATCGTACTTGATAAATTAATTACACAGAGGCTATGACAGAATCAGACAGTAATGTCAACCCTGTAAAGCTTAAATTACTAGCTCACTCAACAGACATTGTCCTGTCCAAATTCCATGGAAAGAAACACTATCTGTCTATTCATCCAACTTTCCAATGTTTCCACTATCTATTTGTTCTATCTTATTCTGTTGTAATGTTTATTTAAACAAATTCAATACTTCAGATAAGCGGTTCAACACTCCTATGGAGACAATGGAGACTACAGCAGTAGTGGTGACCATCTATTCGACAGCGTCAATGGATCGCCAGATCAACCAAGGGGCAAACTTAGAGGCACAGTGAAACCAAATTCTCCTCGTCAAGAATTTTGACAATAATCTATAAAATCCTCAAAACATATTAAATATATTGACACAACCAGTCTAGATGTAATTGAATATTACATAGCACTCATAATCGCCTGCAATGCCACAATTGATGCAATATAATAAATAAAATTTTATGTGGAAAAATAGAATCATGCAATATCTAGCGCTAAGAAAATATAAAACTCATAGGTAAAAGAAAGCAAATAAATGACCACAAAATAGATATTTTGTTTTATTTGATTATCTACCTAAATAAAAGGATAAATACCCTAAACCCTAGTAGATTTTGTCGATATCGGGTACATCACTACACTACACAAAAATTTTCGATAACAGCCATATTGAATAAATAATAGATGGACAGCACTATTCGATTTTGTATGTGTGTGTGTCGCGCCATTATAGATAAAGCGACAACAGCGCCATAACTGCAAATGTAGAAACTAGGCAAATTCGACTGTCACATCTGTAGCTAGCTACATATCAGTAATCTGTGTATTATACGTCAAACTCGACCAAATCCACGTTCCCTAAGCTAACACAAAATTTACCTTTACTCTTTTTGTTTTTTATTTGGAAAATAAAAGTAACATGAGTACATCAAAAGGAAGTACTACCAGAAAGCGGCCGCAAAAACATCAAAACAGAACAGCATTCAAAAATGATTTACATGATACGAGTCATCAGACAAAGTTTCTCAATACACTAGAAATATCTGGTGTATGTAATCGCTGCAAAGATATAATTGATTGGAAAATCAAGTACAAAAAGTATAAACCTCTGACTGCACCTAGGAAATGTGTTGGTTGCGATCAGAAAACTGTGAAATATGCTTACCACATGCTTTGTTCTAAGTGTACAGAAGAGAAGAAAGTTTGCGCTAAATGTTGCAAGCCAACTGAGGTAAGCAACAATGAAATACTACCTATTGAGACAATTTTCTTTTCTAGTAGAAAGGCTACTGTCCGAGCAGCCACTTTTGTTTGGAAATTTGCTATGAAAGTGATCCATGCGCTTAGTTTTATCCATCGATATAATATATTATATGTACTACTAGATGACGCGATCCGAACACTCACTCACTTTGTTCAACTGAACTGTACTGCAATCCGTACACCTGCTTTTGTGTGGCTCCGACATTCATTCAGTGTGGGTGTGTACGGAGCGGCGCTAATTATTCGAGAAACCAACTCTAAGTGGAACCTGGACGTAAATAATTATTCAGTAGTCAAAGTAATTAAATAGGGATGAGAGACGACTAACATGCTGTTTACTACGTTTTAACGAAACGCGTAAGCGCCATGAAATTCACGACGCTGTCGATGTTTTGGTCGCGAGAAAACTGTATACTAAGCCAGGGGTCGGCAAACCGCGGCTCGCGAGCCGCATGCGGCTCTTTGAAGGGTTAGTTGTTCTTCTTCAAGTTCCCCTCAAAATCATTTTTTTGGGTACATATCTGATCAAATATTTCGTAAATACTGCGAGCCAAATAATTGTCTTTATTTCGAACCCAAACACAGTTTACTACATTTTACTACATCCCTATTAAAATTAGGAATACAGTGAAAAACCTAAAACAGAAATCTGCGGCTCTTTGAGCTTCAGAGAAGTTGATATTTTTCTGGAATCTGGCTCTTTGTCCAAAAAGTTTGCAGACTAAGCCATCTAGCGCTGTATGTTTTTAATAGTTTGGTTAGACAACATAACTTGATAAGTGCTGCAGCGAACTTTAGTTCAGACTCTTACCAGTTTTTAAATTGTTTACATGAACGTTCTTGTCTATCGTGTAACGGTCTATGATTTTTACTTATAAATAAAAACTCTTAAATCTTACAAATTAACAAATAAAAACTTACAACTAATTAAAATATACAAATAACTTATATCAATAATTCACAAGCATAGTCGAGTGGTACAACTTGTTTCGCAAATTACCGTTACTCGAGTCGGTGCGCACTGCGCAGTCGAGCTAGCGAGCGGTGGTCAGACGCGGAGCTCGACAGACGACGACGAACGTTTGATGCGAGTTAGACGATACAACTTACCTACCATTTATTAGTTGAAGCTACGCATCTACCTACTACTTATTTTATTAATATTTAATATTACTTCTGAGGATTAGAAGTGCATCGTTTTAAGTACCTAAGTACATAAATAAAATCAGTGCTGTGTTAACCCCAATTCGGGTGAGTTTATCAATATTGTGCTTATTGTATTAAGTGTATGTAATTTAGATCCGTTTCCTTTTACCCACATTTTGTATGACTGCCACACCCTAGAGCTATTAGTGCATAGAAACCATTAGTCTGCTTGAGCTTTATGCACGGGTGTGGCGGTCATATAGAAATAACGAACGTACAAATAAAACCCTCATGTGAATTCCAGGGTTCACCCACTAGAGAAGCCGCCTTTTATAAAAGACCTGGGTCATTGAGGGAATCCGGTCTTCAGTATTGTATGCTTCGCTGACGACCACCTTCGCACCTACGAGCTACCTACCTGCTACCTTTACACCACACCTCTGGAAGGACGGACGCTCAGGACAGTGGTGTTAATTAAGAGACGTCGACTCGCAATATTTGCCTACGAACCAACTTCTACCTACCTACTTCATAAATATAATCTTATTCATTTGAACCGTTGTTTTAATATTAACAATAAGTGTTACAATCGCTAGAATATAAGTCAATGGTTTTATCATCAATCCTGTTAAAACTGTTCCTTTATTCGCAAATAAATTGTTTAGAATCAGTTGTTTTACATACTTTTGTAATTCTCGAAATAACTATTTTTTTTGGTTAATAATATCTCATATTGAGTCACCTGAATTTGACTAAGGTGTAGATATGGGGGGGTTTCAGGGGGTTCATACTTAGCGATAAAATGTAATTTTGTCTGCAGGAGATGTGCCAAAATACTTTTTTAAATCATTAGTCCTCTTACGAAAAACTTACAAATGCATAAAACATAACGTATTTCTGGCACCCCAACTCGGACAGACATTTATTTAAAATTAAATAAAAACCACAAAGTACACTTCTAACCTAATCGAGCCATGACGATTCTGAATAGAAAAGTTTACATAGGGGTACTTTGGCAACACAGTAGTTATCGAAATCGCTATGAAATGTATTCAAAATTACGTTCTGTAAATAAATTATGTAACCAACCTAAGCAAGTTGTTTTTGAATAGTAACCTATTGGTTTTTTATCAAAAAAGAAAATTATTAATTTTGATACTTACACTACACTCCTACAAATAAATGTAACTTCATAAAAAAACACTAACTACCTCTCTCACTCCAAGTCATGAAATTGATTTCCACCCAGGACAAATATTTGTGTGCATAAATATAATTATACTTACTCTGTTTGTCTTGAGTCTGGGTTTAATTATCTATTTAATTTTGGGACGATCATACACCTTCAGAACCAACAGGTTATGTTTTTTTTTTTTTTTTTTAATCTGCAATCGACTAATTAGTCATAATCAGATGTTTTCATGTTTAACTCTCGTTGATATGACCCACGCTCCAGTGAGCATGGTCAAAATATATATAACTATAGAGACCGTTACAGTCTTCTATCAATATCTAGGATATTGCACTTCTTCAGACGGGGTTTTTGTGCTTTACCATTTATAAGTGCTCTTGCAAGGGCATTTTTGTGTGTTTGTAGCCTTTTTTTATATTTAGTGCAGCAGTTTTTAGCCTCCTCTTTAATAGTTGGTATCTGTAGGTGTTCATGTATTTCAGAGTTACGAGTGAACCACGGTGCATTGGATATAGCTCTGAGGGCTTTGTTTTGAAATTGTTGTAGTATTTCTAAGTTAGAGTTGCTTGCAGAGCCCCACAGTTCAATGCCATATGACCAAACTGGCTTAATTATGCATTTGTAAACTAGCAGTTTATTTTCAAGTGATAATGGTGAGTGTCGCCCTATTAACCAGTACAGATTTTTAAGGTGCATGTTGGCTTCATCTCTTTTTGCTTTGATGTGTTCTCGCCAGGTGAGTCGCCTGTCTAGACGAAGCCCCAGGTATTTAACATTTGTTTTGTGTGGTAATACTTCTCCATCCAGTGTGACAGCCTTACAATCTTCTTTACGCAGAGTGTATGTTATGTGCGTGGACTTAGAGGCACAAGTCTTAATCCGCCATTTTTGCATCCACTGGTTTATTCTGTTCAGTTGCTATTGTAGTTTAGAGGTTGCAATATCAGGACTTTTATCACTTGCAAGGTAAGCAGTATCATCAGCATATGTTGCTATTTCCACTCCCGCAGTGACAGGCAAGTCTGCAGTGTACAGGGAATATAACAGCGAGCCAAGAACCGAACCCTGAGGCACCGATGCTTCAACATTACAGAGCTGTGACAGTTCCTCCTCGTATTTTACTTGGAATTTGCGATCTTCCAGATATGATTTGAGTATCATGTATAGGGTGTTAGGTAGGAAGGTTTTCAGTTTATAGATAAGTCCTTTGTGCCACACTTTATCAAAGGCCCCTTGTACATCAAGGAATACAGCTGAGCAATATTCTTTCCGTTCTAAGGTTTGTCTAATTTTGTGTACTACCCGATGCACCTGTTCTATTGTTGAGTGTAGTGGTCGAAAACCAAACTGGTGGTCAGGGATCAAGTTGTTATCTTCCAGTATTGGCTTAAGCCTTCTTACAAGTATTTTCTCGAACACTTTGGACATAATGGGCAGAAGACTTATTGGCCGATATGAGCCTGGCTGTTTGCCAGGTTTCGCAATCATTTTAATCTGTGATACCTTCCACAATCTTGGATAATGATGAACTCTCAGTATGGCATTAAACAGCACAGTAAGATAGACAACTGCCTTTCTAGGTAGATGTTTTAGGATCTCACTTGTAATAAGATCGAAACCAGGGGCCTTATTGTTCTTCAAGTTATTAATCTCTTTCAGTACTTCTTTAGGGGTTGCTGGTTTAAGAGGTAGAGATAACTGTTGATCACTATTGATCAGGTTGTCTACTTCTGCTTCAAATTCGATCATGTGAGATTCATTTGGAGTGAAGACTTGCTTGAGGTACTGGGCAAATGTGTTTGCTTTTTCACAGGGCTTTCGAGCCCAGGTGCCATCATCTTAAAGGAGGAATATGTTCTTGGGGTCTCTTAAGATTTTTTGTCATTTTCCATAATGAGTAATTTCCTTGTTTGGTTGCCGATAACTGTGATAGTTTCTGAAATAATGTCTGATTTTCAGTAGTTTTGATGAGATCTTTCAGCTCTCTTGTTGCTCTGTTGAACGCAGTTTTGTCATCAGTACGCCGACTAAGTTGCCATCTGCGTCTAAGTTGTAGCGACATCTATCTACACATAGATATAGTTCGCACGACTCCTAGATAGATGGCGCTCCAATAACCTACATCGCGCTTACGAAGTTTTCCATGCGATCTGCATATATACAAGATTCCAACATCAACAGTTGGACCGCGGTCCCCAGGCACGATGACCTAGCCTGGCGGAAGATCTTCCCTTTTCAATGGAGGAGTCTAACACCTCGCTCCTCCATAGTGGTGACCCCGACGTGATTGGAATGTCAGCAGTATGCAGCATCACTTCCCTGCACTCCTCACCAGGTCTGCAGCAGTCCACAGCAAGCCACCTTCGCCTTTATCAGGTCCAACGCAGCCAACTCACCGCGCTTCCTGGTCCTGCAAGGCTCATCGGTCAGTCTCGACTCACTGTAGACTACGAGCAGCACTGGCACTTGCAAGCTACAGTAGCACGACGCAGCAATATCGACCTCTGGTCTTGGAGGGGAGTGATGTAGCGACATCTATCTACACATAGATATAGTTCGCACGACTCCTAGATAGATGGCGCTCCAATAACCTACATCGCGCTTACGAAGTTTTCCATGCGATCTGCATATATACAAGATTCCAACATCAACAGTTGGACCGCGGTCCCCAGGCACGATGACCTAGCCTGGCGGAAGATCTTCCCTTTTCAATGGAGGAGTCTAACACCTCGCTCCTCCATAAAGTTTTCTTTTTTCTTTTAGTTTTAATCGTATTTCCATAGGAATGTTCGCATTTTGTTTGGATGTTATAGAAGCCGGTGTAGCACGCCATGCAGCTTCCTGTATTTTATTTGTGATAAGGAAAGTAGCTTCATCAATATCATTTGCTGTTTTTAGTTTAACTTTTAGGTTTATTTCCTGGTCCAAACTCTCATAAAATGATTCCCAATCGGTATTTTTATTACACAGGCTAAGAGGTTTATTTCTTTCAATAACGCAGTTACTAAATGTACCTATGACAGCGGAGTGGTCAGAGGAGGTATCGAGGCATGACTCAACCTTTACATAATGCTGGGCTATACCTTTTGTTACGAAAAAGTCTAGTAGATCAGGCACCTTTGCTTTATCAGTAGGCCAGTATGTTGGTTCTCCTGATGAGAAGGTAGTTAATTTTAAAGAATCTATGCACTTCTTAAGTTCCCGTCCCCTGGTAGTGATTATTCTAGATCCCCACAGCTTGTGCTTGCTATTCCAATCTCCCCCGCTTATAAATCTATTGCCGAGTGAGCGGAAATAACTGGTAAACATTTCTTCTTTGATGTTGTGACGTGGAGGACAATACACTGCACTTATGCTAATGTCACCAAACATGTCTTCTACTGTGATAGTTATAGCTTGTAGATAGTCTTGACTGAGCTCATTATGTAAGTGATGTTTAATATTGTTCTTTATGAGTACTGCTGCCCCTGCATGGGATGTTCCATCGGGATGATTTGAGCATTAGATATTATAACCTCTGAGTATAAACTTTTTGCGATCTGTCATGTGGGTCTCAGAAAGTAGGACAATGTCTACTTTGTTCTCTTTAATTAGGATTTCTAGGTCATATTTATTTGGTAATAGACCATTGATATTCCAAATTGCAACAGGTTATGTGTATTAATAAGTATTATATCAGTTATCTGGTTTCCATAGTACTAACATGCATAGTTGACAGCGGTGTGTGAAGATTGGTCTGGTATATTATTATATTTTTTGACAAACTTAAAAAAGGAGGTTAGTGCTATTATTTTTGATGTAAGGGAATGACTAGTTTTGTATAAATATCCAATTCCAATCTAACAGCAAACCAATAAGAATTTAAGTCATAACATATAGGGTACATACTATATACCTACTTCCCGTTGACCTAGACAAGAACAATGACAATGAAATGTAACACAAGTAAAGAAATAAATCCGAAACCGTACCTACATTTGTAATTACATCAGAATATGTCGAGACTCAATTCGCGTGATGGAGGAACTATTTTCATACCTACAAGTCTGTAGGGAACCCTCGTGCGTGAATCAGGATTCGCTTTCTTAATATGTTTTAATTCATTTCCAGAATGGAGAGGAAAATGTTATGGAACATGAAAATCCTGATTTGAAAACAATGCTTAAGGGATTGCCTGAGAGGAAACGCCGAACTATATTAAGGTAGCATTTTTTTACGGCCTAAAATCAAAGTTTGTATGAAAGTCGGTCATTTTTGAAGCTAGTATCATGAAACTTTGTTTTTGGACTATCAATTAAAAATAAAGAAACACGTGTATCACCGTTATTTAAATTTATAACCCTGAGGGGGTGAAACGGGGGTTGGAAGTTTGTATGGAAGTCCGCGATTTTTTTAAGCTAGAACCATGAAACTTTGTTTTTAGGCTAACAAATAAAAATAAAGAAATACGTTTTTAGCGTTTCCTATAATTCCACCTCTGAAGGGGTGAAACGGGGGTTCAAAGTTAGGAGTTATTTCCGTTTCTTGGTATGAAAAATTAGAAGGACTGACTCATCAACGCCCAGTGTTAGACCTAGAAAGTAGATTTTTTTCACAGGTAATGTTTTTAAGATGTAGACGAGGATTAAGAAAGATTTTTTGAAATTCAATCTCAAAGGATACGCGGGTGAAACTGCGGGGCGGAAAGCAAGTCACAAATAAGATTGCCCTACTAAACGCCTCTTTTTTCTGATTTTATTTTCATTTGTATAGTCTTTTGGCACAATGGCAATAGAGTTGTAATTGAATTGCGTCAAAATTACATTTTAGTTAAAATAGTTGGCCCTTGTATTTTTATTCAGATATTGTTAAACAGACCTACATACACCTATTGGTAGGGGAGGCAATGATGCTAAATTTGTAGTTACTCGAGCGTCTTTGGGACCTACTGGAATTTGAAGATTAGGTGGAATAAAGAAAAAAAGGTTATGTGATATTTTCCCCTTCAGCGGTGGGGGGAGCGTCTACAGGGTCTCAAAAATGTAAAAAAAAACAGTCACATTGAAATACTCGAGCGCGTCAGATATTAATAGGGTAGTCGCGCCACGTCTGTCTGATAACGGAAAAATAATAATCTGCCGTTTTGCGTGGTGGGGGTGGCCGTACGAAGGGGTCGAAAATATTTAAAAAAAAAATTTACTCGAGCGCGTCAGACATTGATAAGGGATGTTAAGTGAACCCTCCAGTAGCTCCTATTTTAAAGACTGACGATTTGGACGCGACCATCAGTCAGGGCCGATTTTTGAAAATGCAAAAAAAAAATCGTGACCTTGATTTACTCGAGCGCGTCAGATTTTTATACAGGCGGTTCTTCTTGATGGCCTTGTTGTACTGACCCATAATCTGACAATTATGTTGAGGGATTTCCTTAATCTGACGGTTTGAAAAAAAAAATATATAAAAAATATTGAAATCTCGAAAATGGTTCAAGATATCGAAAAAATATCTGTACAAAAGTTGTAGAGAATTTAATGTTCTACAATATTTATTAAAAATACATATACCAAAAAACCCATAGGAAACGAGATATTTGCAATAAATCATTTTTTGACCTTTGACCTTGAAAAATCAGTAGTCGCGGGCACCCTAAGATAAGTAGCTTTTGAGACAAGTTTTAGGGTGTCAAAATAAAGGTTTATACAAGTTAATAGCTGACTATCTCTCATTCTGAGGTGAAACTCATAATATTCCTGGACTATACACTTAATAATGATTTTAGCTACTTTGGCTTGTGCAAATCGGCAGATTAAGATATTTCCGTAATTCGTGACTAATTTCCTTCAAAATAAAAAATAAACTAATCGCGCTCGAGAAAATCCAGGTGACGTTTTTTTTTTGCAACTTTGCGAGTCTCCAATTTTCTTTCGTCACGCCCAATTTGTCAGATTATTGAAATGTACACTATTTTGCATGTAACTAACTTACCTTACCTTAATCTGACGCGCTTGTTAAATCTCTTACTCTCTTTTAATACTAATTTAATACCAAATCAATGATTCGGTATCTAATACCATAGAATAAGAGCCAGATCATGTTATTTAAGTGTCAGGATGGTTATTCTATTTGAATTATAATAGTTTATTATTTATATATCAGGTAGGTATATCCCTAAAATATATCTCAGAGCATAGGGTAAGGGTTTAGATCAATAAATTAATCATTTAGGCCAAGCTTCATAACACATTTATTCAATAGTTGTTTCTATGGCCTGGATTATGAATTTACTTACTCTCAAATCTACTACCGGTTCGGATGGCCGACCATACTGAGAAGATACCGGTAAGAAACTCAGTACTATGATCTTATATATGGCCACTACACATATTCTATCAAAATCATGTAGGTACTATTTCATCATAAATACATAGAACACACATTATTATAAAATGATCATTAGTCATTACAATTTAGATTATCAAATATACTTATCTGTATCATTATAACCAAGCAGCGAGGTTCACTTGATCTCCAATAAAGACATATAATAATATCTATGTAGGTACTTAATACTTCTTCTTGTAGACTGTCGTGAACAATACCAATTCCAACTCGCAACCGAATAGAACAGAGACTGAGCCGATATTCAAATGTTAGTCCCTTTTATAAGGTTATATCAACCATCTTGTTATTAACTACCCCCATTTTATTCTCACATTTTTATAGTGTTGGCTAAACCAGAGATAATATAGCTTATAGGTTGGTAGTATCCACAGATAAAGTAATAAATACAGACACTAAATCATAACATAGATTCCTCAATATCAAAATATCTGACACGGCCATACTGACAACTACTTTGTTCTCAAAGTTCTGCATTTATAAGTACCATCTTTGTGATACCAGAACAAACTTAACACCTATTATGATTCTTTACATCTATGTGACTTTAGAATCAACATTATATACAATTCTCAATATTATTGTACTATTTATATTATTCCCATACCAATACAATCTTTGTAGTATCAGAATAAACTTAATGATTCAGACTGTGATACTAGAATAAACTTAACATGATCCTCAATATCATCTTGGTTACACAAAATTACTATTATATTATTTTTTAACTTGATTTTAGTACTCGAATAACATCGCAATACCACATCTGCAACCTCAGAATAAACTTAATATGAATCTCAATACCATCATTGTGATACTGTATTCAACACGTGATAAAAGAATTACAACAAATACAATTCTCAATATTATCTTCGTACCACTAGAGTTACCACAAATACAACTCTCAATATTATCTTCGTAATACCAGAGCTATCACAAATACAAATCTCAATATTATCTTCGTAATACCAGAGCTACCACAAATACAACTCTCAATATTATCTTCGTAATACCAGAGCTATCCCAAATACAACTCAATATTATCTTTGTAATACTAGAGTTACGACAAATACTACTCTCAATATTATCTTTGTAATACTAGAGTTACCAAAAATACTACTCTCAATATTATCTTTGTAATACCAGAGTTACATCAATATAATATCAATAATTTCGTTACATATTTTTTTATCAATACTTTAAACACAATTATCATAGATTAGGGTCTTCCTCATAATTCATAGTATAATTATGTACTTGTAGGTACATAAAAAGCAATATTTTATCTTTATTCACCTTGTCGGTACATTTATTTTCATGTAAACTCAATTTTAAATCAATAATTCGACGGTAGACCAAAATTCATGATAAATACAATAAATTAAGTAATCATTTCCAAGCAATTATTATTACACAACTGCTCGGCCAAACTGACTACAAAGTTATCAGCAATACCTTTGCATTTCAAGCACAATATTTTATTTTTAATTTATGAAGGTACTTCAATTATAGTAATGAATTTACAATTGCTAATCTGCTATGCAATTTATCCAACCGATAGGATTATAATCCTTACTACTACTAATCCTATAAGTATATATCCTACTTTGATAATTATCAACGTAGGTAGAATTACCAAAGCAATCCAATTCTTACTACAATAATATCGACAATTTCGATTTCCACAAATTATTTTCAAATATCTTTCCTTTCTAATCTAAACGTTATATCCTACTGAATTATTCAAATTTTCAAAACAAAGTGGGTAGTAGGTAATTTCGTTATTCTAAAAATAGATTTTATACTAAAGAAATAATTTCGACACACCCTCTTAGATTTTAGTAAAAGCAAATATACTGTAGTACCTATGTATCTTTCCATTAATAATCGAATTGTAGAATTGTTAATATTACTGTTCAAGTTATAAGCAATAAACTGTATAAACCACCTTCATTATAATACGATTCAAAACTCTTTTTTTTTTGTTGAAATGAAATATCAATCTACATTCTAATCGAATTCTAGATTTTAAAATCACTGCTTAAATTATAAGCAATTGATAAACCACTATCATTATAATTTGATCCAAAACTTTCTTTTAATTTTTTTTTTGTAGAAATGGAATTATCAATCTACCTCCCTTTTTTTTTAAATCAAGATATCTTTAATGTACCATTGATTCATCATGAACAATTATTATCGAGCCTTCGGAACACATTATTACTTATGTGTAATTAAAATACCTTGTCGTGTCATTACCAGACCAAGTTTTTCTTTATTTTCTTTCTTCTAGATTTGTGAAGCTTGTAGGTAGATGTACCAGCACTTCACCAGACGTGTACACCTTTCACTTCCAGGTTTGCAGTTGGATGTTACAGCATTACTATAATCAAACACAATGTTTTAGTTTATGGGCATAGGATCCATCCCACTTCTGATGTTAAATCTCTTACTCTCTTTTAATACTAATTTAATACCAAATCAATGATTCGGTATCTAATACCATAGAATAAGAGCCAGATCATGTTATTTAAGTGTCAGGATGGTTATTCTATTTGAATTATAATAGTTTATTATTTATATATCAGGTAGGTATATCCCTAAAATATATCTCAGAGCATAGGGTAAGGGTTTAGATCAATAAATTAATCATTTAGGCCAAGCTTCATAACACATTTATTCAATAGTTGTTTCTATGACCTGGATTATGAATTTACTTACTCTCAAATCTACTACCGGTTCGGATGGCCGACCATACTGAGAAGATACCGGTAAGAAACTCAGTACTATGATCTTATATATGGCCACTACACATATTCTATCAAAATCATGTAGGTACTATTTCATCATAAATACATAGAACACACATTATTATAAAATGATCATTAGTCATTACAATTTAGATTATCAAATATACTTATCTGTATCATTATAACCAAGCAGCGAGGTTCACTTGATCTCCAATAAAGACATATAATAATATCTATGTAGGTACTTAATACTTCTTCTTGTAGACTGTCGTGAACAATACCAATTCCAACTCGCAACCGAATAGAACAGAGACTGAGCCGATATTCAAATGTTAGTCCCTTTTATAAGGTTATATCAACCATCTTGTTATTAACTACCCCCATTTTATTCTCACATTTTTATAGTGTTGGCTAAACCAGAGATAATATAGCTTATAGGTTGGTAGTATCCACAGATAAAATAATAAATACAGACACTAAATCATAACATAGATTCCTCAATATCAAAATATCTGACACGCTCGAGTATTTCAAACCATCGATTTTTTTTTACTAATCTGACGGGCTACCCTAGGCGTTCGACACTACATAGAGGGCTCAGATTTGGTGAGAGTACTTCACAAGGTGCAAGGTTGCCCCCCTTATGTTAATCTGCCGCGCTCGAGTAAATCCCGAAATCCCCTATTCGCCTCCCCTACCATATTATGTAGGCACCTATATAAAATACATCTGTTCAAACATTTAGGTACTTGTTAAATTGATGCGTAATGGCAAACACTAATTTAATTTCAGATATATAAACAAGCACAATGACGTACAACAAAAAATATCACCAGAAATACTTACACAAATTGAGGATATGCTGTCAAAAATTGAAAATGTTAACCTAGACGAAGATGACTTGGATGATTACCCTGATGAAGATAACCAAATGTGATTACATGTAATGAAGAAAATAATACAAATGTCTAAACATTCTTAACAAACAGACTCAAGGCAGTTTTAATGACCTCAAATGGCGTTGGAGTGCTTTGGATTGTCCTATGATATATCAACAAATACTGAAGCATTTACTAAATAAATATACCTACTCTGATTAACCTAGTAGACCCTCTGCATAGGACTGTTGAACAAATGTGGCTTACTGTTACCCTTAACACAAAAAAGCTAGTCATTGGAACGGCGTATCGTCCACCTTGGATGGATGTAGACATACTTTTTGATGCATTAACCTGTCAGTTCTTTCTTGGGACAATCGGGGTTTCAGAGTCCGCACCACTTGGTTCTCAAATGGGACAATCGGGACGATGACATTTACTTGAAAATTGGGCGAATTTTGAAATTTTTAAAACTATGCGCGAGTTGACGACTTGTTTGACAGGTTAATGTCGCGAGTCAACAGATTAAGGGATTCTATTAGTTCAATTCCAAATTATGATAATTTGATTATACTAGGAGATTTTAATATTAATTTATTTCACAACGATGACATTAAAACAATCAAATTTATGACATTCTTATCGTGTTTTAACCTAGGACAGGTAGTTACAGAGCCAACTCATTTTACAGAAACTAGTCAGACTCTTATTGATGTCGTCTGTACTATTTGCGCACAAAGAAAACCACTTTGGAACATGTAGGTTCTCTCTTTGGTCACAGCCTTGTAATTTGTGAGTTTAACATTAAACGTGAAAAACATACTCCATGCTCACTCAATAACCTATAAACCAAAAAAATATATTTCTATGGATAACTTCAACAATGACTTGCAAGCTATAAAATGGCATCGTATAGCGGAGCTTAGGGATGTAAATGAAATGGCTGGCTTCGATAAGCATGCGCCGGTGAGGTCAGTCGTTATCAAAGATTGCTCTTACCCCTGGGTCACTGATACTATAAAATCGATGATGAGATTGCGCGATAAGGCTGCATCGAATTATCACAAGACTAAGTCTGACGTAAAAAAAAACTATTATAAGACCTTAAAATCGACAGTAAATCAAGCTCTCTTTTAAAAAAAATCCCAATTTATTATGGAAGAACCTTAAAAATACATTATTACCTAAAAATAACACCGAGCTTCCTTCATTTTTTAATGATCCCAACATTATTAATAATCACTTTTTAAATATCCCAGGAACCTCATATATTTCTATTTCTCAGCTAACATTTTTTGAGTACCATAAATACAGTCCTGCAATATTTCATATAGAACCTGTTAGCTTAGATAAAATGGTCAAAATAGTTGGTAGCCTGAAATCTAATGCGGAAGGTTGCGATGTTATTAGTTTAGATATGCTTTTAATGACTTTTCCGTACACAATATCCGGGTTGTGTCCTAAAAAAATCTATTTAGTCCGTCAGTTAGATTACCAAAAAATATTGGACATGTATTTTTTATTTTGTTCCGTAAACGAAAAATGACGAGGATACAGTGCGTTGAAATTTCGCGTGACGTCACACCGTGGTACAAATTTTACCACGAAGTGACGTCACAAGCCCCCACTCCTATACTTTGATGCGCTATAACTTTGTATATTTTTATTGATTTGATAAAGCAAAAAATACGTGTCCAATATTTTTTGATAATCTCACCGACGGACTAATCAGAATTCATTTTTATTGACCCAGGACACTACCCTATTGTCAGTTTAAGAGATGTCCGAAAATAGCCGTCAATAGGGGAGTACCACAAGGGTTAATCTTGGGACCGATATTAAAAACATTATTACACATTGTAAATAACATATCTATGCGGACGATATACAAGTATATATCTTGTGTCCCAACTGAAATCGACAGTAACTACGATAAATAAATTGAACGAGCATCTTTCGCGAATAGCTGTACGGTCAACAAACAAATGCCTTTTGCTCAACCCCAACAAAACAAAATATATGATCTTTGGTGGTAAACATCAATTAGCGAGCGAGCCTAAGTCCTACGGTGAGTGTTGTGCTCATGAATTAATCTATTATGCGTGTTACTGAAGCCTGCAATTTGGGGTTACATATGGATTTCGATTTTCGATTCGAAAAGCAGATAGCGAATGTTATCAAAAATTGCTTCTATAAATTGAAGATATTGTATAGAATGAGACTATTCTTGAATGAAGGGTTGCGCATTCAGTTGGTAGAATCACTTGTTCTATCCAAGTTAAATTATACTGATGCAGTTTTCGGCCCTCGTCTGCTTTCAAGTAAATTTCAATTTATCCAACGTGTCCAAAATGCTTATGCCCGCTTTTGTTTTGACATTCCATTAAGAGCCTATGTGACTCCTTATTTAAATAAGCACAATATTCTTAAGATCAAACATCGTCAAAAATTACATTTAGTCTGTCTTTTATTTAGTGTTCTTATGAAATGAAATGAAATTGTTTATTCATCCAAATAGGCCTTCACAGGCACTTATGAATAGTCAGACTCTAAATGCTCGGTTCGGAAGGTTGTTTTTGCTGAGAAGGGCCGGCAATAAACTCAGCAATTACTCTTTTCAAAAACAACTTACACCTATTACATTCAATAATTATTATTTATCTAGTCTCACTGACAATATTTGCGTGTTATGGCGGCAAAAATAGTAATCTATAGAATTTAATTATGACTGACTTAATAAACAACAAACTCAAATATCAATCACCCAGTTATCTTTTTGAAAAGTTGTCCTGGGTTTCCTTTGGGTTTCGGCAAGTTGCATTGTGCACCAATGCAACTTGCAACGCCAAGACATCACACAGCCGCCTTCAGATGCAGTTTCCGTTACGCTGCATCAAAATGTGGGAATAACATTCCACCGCCGATAAGGAATCAGCAAAACATTCAAGGGTTTAGAATTCATATGAAAAAATATATTTTTGCACATCAGAAATGTCAGGAAACTCATCAAAACTACTAGTGCTATTTAGGATGTATAAGTACAATTTATGTCATTATTGTTTATATTTATAATTTTCTTTTATTATCTTTTACTACATATTACTTTTTATTTTTTGTATTTTTGAACACACTTTCACAATCTCTTTCAAGTTTCAACAAGCATAATATGTTGAACTGTAGGTGTGTAATGCCAGCATTATCATTAGTAGGTATTAGATATTGGAACGAAGTTCCTTATCGCGCGTTGTGAAAGGGGGCTAGACGGAAAAAATTCTTACGACACTTTTAGTGTCACTGTCACTGTCGGTGACAGTTGTGTGTAGTAAGATAGATATATATATATATATATATATATATATATATACTCTCTCGATTATATAACTTCGTTCCATCCGGGTGTCCCTTGACACCTCTCAAGTTTTTATTATTCTCATAATTTTCAAAAGTGTTTTTTCACTCATTGGTTTCGTGTAGCTCAAGTTTTTTATTTTTTTTATCTTTATTTATGTTATGTGGTACCCGCACCGTGACGTCACTAGCTGGCTCTAACGGAAGACCAGCGCAGGTTATCAACCTGCAAAATGCTGAGTTGGGGCCAATTTGTACCATTGTATGTGAATTACCTTTTTATATTTTAAGGGTTTATATGGTTACAAAAAAAAAAATTTCATTTCATATGACATATGAGCGCTCGCTCATAGCCTGAGTCCATTTCTGAACTAACTAGAGGTTAGAGACGTGGTAGGTAGTGTCCCGAGCAAAAACAAAGTCACAGCCTTTGCTCTGTGGTCGGTCACAGCTGTATCATCCTTTTCTCGTAAAGTTGAAACCAATCACTAACTCAGTAGGTAACTAGGTTGAGATAAAGCTAGAAGCATAGACTCGCTCCGCTCTGGACGATTTATTCATCTATGGCTAGCAGCACAGTATATATATCTTTATACTGTGCTAGCAGTCTGATTTTTCAGTGACTAAGAGGGAACATACCTACGAGTACCTAGGTATTCCCAAATTTCATTCAATTTGGACTTATGGAACAATGGCAGGTTAAGTTCCTTAATTTTGTCACTGACTCACCGATCATACAAATTCAAAGGTACTTTTTTTTCATACCACAAGTCTGACATGGAAGCAGTCGGGTCACGTGATAGTAGGTGAGTGACTATAGATATTAGCAATACTAACCAGGGGGATTGCCAATGTGTTGTCGTAAAGGCAACTAGGTTTGAAGTGCAACTGCCGGAACATACCAACAGATGCTTGGCGACAGATTTTCAACTAGAGGTTGGTAGCCATAGCCAGCCAGTCGAGTTGGTAGGTACTACAAAGTACACTGTCATCGTGCTGTCGATTCTTCACGATGTTTTCCTTCACAGAAAGTTTAAACTCATTGTAGCATTCGAATCCATATCTAACCTCCGCGTGGTAGGTATCCGACGTCACTATCACTGACGTATCAAAGAGAATATAATGTGACTGTGTCGCTTATTCGTCTAAGCTGTGACGTATCATCGCCTAGCAGACGCCTACTGTACCTGCCAAAAAATCTTACACTAGCTGTCACCCGCGTTCCCGTGGGATTTTCGCTTTGAGTATTAAGCACTCTTTGTATTAAGCCAGCCTTTTCGCAACATTGCGTGATGTTATATAATATAGCCTTCCTCAATAAATGGGCTATCCAACACTAAAATATTTCCTGAGATTAGCGCGTTCAAACAATCTCTTGAGCTTTATATCTACAGGATGTCCGGTAAGTAGTACGACAAATTTAAGGGGGGGTAAGTATCACCTACCAAATATGTAAATATGATCTCCGTAAAAGTGTCACCATGTTTTTTTCGATTAACTATGTTGTTTTTTAGGAAAAATCGGAAAATCAACGAGAAGTAGGTACTCTATAGGTTTTGAATCCATTGCGTGAGTCAATATATGCGGCATAAACGTAGCATATGTAAAGACCGTTTCTTTTGATTGCGTTCGTTTAGAATTTTAGAAGATTCATTTTTGGACTGCTCCTAGGGATTGGTTGGAACTTGGAGACTTGAGTATTTGACATTAATTTTAACGTTGGTGGCACCACGTGCGTGTCCCTAAAAAAAAGGACAGACAAAAAAGTGATCCTATAAGGGTTCCGTTTTTTTCCTTTAGAGGTACGAAGTGGAGCCCTAAAAATATGAGTTCGTTCAATGCTAATTTTGAAACACGGCTATACTAGGACTTTAAATGTAGGTACAAATTATGATCATTGGTCCAAGTAACAAATAATATCGTATAAGGTAGGTATATTGTTATAATATACCTAAATTTGCAATGCAATTACGTAACGATTATCTACTACGTTACAAAGTGAAGACAAACAAAGTCACGTGTTTATGGTGGTGGTGCCTTGCCTTACGGATGACTGTACTTGGGTGGTCACGTTGCATGCGGTGTGGTGTAGTCGACCAACCAATATGCGGCAGGCAATGGCGACAACAACTAATCAATGCAATGTCACATTTTTTTCTAGGGATAGGATTCATTTTAATATGAATGATTTTAAAATCGATTCGAAATTAAGCCTGGAATCGATCGCGATATAAATGATAAATCTATTTAGCGTTTGGAAGCTAAGTTTGACAGTATAAAGCTTTTATAAAAAGAACAAATTTTATAAAAGCTTTATACTGTCATTATTATTGAAGAAAAAATGGTTCCAAATGATATACAGTTTCTTATTAATTAATTGATAACAAATTGGTGTCAGAGGTAATTGGTTTAAGGAATTCACGTATCCTTTTATTTATATTTGATTAATATTATGGTAAAAACTAGAGCGCAATCAAGAAATATGCTATGTAGTGCGAGTGCAGTGTCTTCATCATCTAAATCTTCTATCGTCGCTCAGCGTCTCGCGTTAGAAGCGCAACATGCACGTCGCTTAGCGGAAATTGAGATTGCTCAAATACAAGAGCAGCGTCAGGAACGCGAGCGTGTAGCTGCGGCAGAACGTGCAGCTGCGCAAGCAAATCTACGGGCAGAAATAGCCGCTCTAGAGGCTCGCTCCAGTCGCGGCAATCGCGCAAGTCACACCGCCAGCCCAGCTTCTATGGAGCATGTAGAAAATTGGGTCAAGACTGATGGCCATACCTCAGCACAAAGGAAGGAGCGCACTCCTCACCTTGCAGAGGTATTGTTGCCCCCGTCGGTGCCACAGCTGTTGCAGCACGGTGCCCCACAAGTCGGGACTACCACAGAGACAAACGTCGCGACCACTTCTCATGCATGCGTCAAGATTGATGGCCATACCTCAGCACAAAGGAAGGAGCGCACTCCCCACCTTGCAGAGGTCTTGTTACCCCCGTCGGTGCCACAGCTGTTGCAGCACGGCGCCCCACAAGTCGGGAGTACCACAGAAACAAACGTCGCGACCACTTCTCATGCATGCGTCAAGACTGATGGCCATACCTCAGCACAAAGGAAGGAGCTCACTCCCCACCTTGCAGAGGTCTTGTTACCCCCGTCGGTGCCACAGCTGTTGCAGCACGGCGCCCCACAAGTCGGGAGTACTACAGAGACAACCACTTCTCATGCATGCGTCAAAATTCGTGACAGTCCAGCAGGCCCAGTTAATACATACCGTATGACTTTTATTATGTTCGGTGCCTGCTCAAGTCCATCGACAGCGATATATATTACCAACTTGAATGCATCACATCGTTTCGAGATGAGTTTCCGGAGGCTGTTCACGCAATCGAAAGTGACACGTACATGGATGACTATATAGGAAACCGTCATGATACAGCACACGCTGCACTTTTGGCGGCCGACATTACTACGGTTCATAGACGCGGTGGATATCAAAACCACTGGGGGGGGGTTCTAAGGCGGCCATTAAAAAAGGTCGTTCCCTTGTTAAAAAAAAAGGGGAGCATGTTATGAAATCTGAAAAATTATAGCGAATTCGTCATCTGCCCCAAATTACCTAAGATTTAAGTTCAAAATTACAAATTTCTTTTAATTTAAGCGCCGGTCCGAAAGGGCTATTGAAGATGTAATTACTAGCGGCATTTAAAATACTATAAGTGATACCTTAGAAAGATTCGAGGCCGTATTCCAACATATATCTATATATCGACACAATTGGTATAATTCAAGTGATCTTTCCTTAGAATACAATGACAATGATTACGCACACCAAAGTATTTTTTAATAAACACTCCACGATCCACATTTACAAATTACCAAGTTAACAATGCGAATCAAGCTAAGATAAGGTACGCATAGATAAATGCGAACACCCTATGTATGTAATGGGCTGTTCATTTATTACCTAAGACTATAATTTTAACCACTTCCTGATCCCCTTCATCGTACGTAAGAAACAAAAGACTTGGATGAATCCTCTCTCCTCCCTTTCTATGTCACATAAGATCAGTATTTACCAAAATGGCAAAGGTAAATTATCAAAAATATAAATACAATCATTAATACCTTGGCATGAGCGGGACTGCGCGCTGCGCGCCATTTGAAGTTAATGTTTGCTTTGTTTTTTTTTTTTTTGAGGAGGACTTAAAGGTGGCGGTCTGAAGGACCATAGACACCCTTACGCGGACTATTCGGCGAGCGCTTAGGGCTCTCAGCCGTGTTTGTTTGTGACGACTCACCGCTGAGGGCGCCCCAGTTGGGGCCCGAACCTCGGCTCAGGGCGTCGTCGGGGGACACAAAAAGTGGGACGGACTTCGCCTAAGCGATTTAGAGGAGTTTTAAGGGACGGTCGGATTACGGACTGTGGCGGCTCGGGCCGTTAACGACTGACCAAAGAGTATAGTAACTATACCAAAACGACTGACTAACGGGGGGACGAGACTGAATCTGAGTGGGACGTCGCGACGGGCCTCTCCGGCGAGGGCGGAAACGCGGGCGTTGTTTCTCGAGGGCTGTGCGAGCCTCCCTATCCTGAATTTGAGCTAGAGTTATGGGGTCATCCGGCTCGCTGAGGGCGATTTTAGGCCTACGGATTTTTGAGATCTCTGAAGGAGTATAGTTGGCAGGTTGGCAGTTATAGGGCACGATCGTAATAACGGCGAGAAGCGCACTTAATGAATTGCTTAACTGTGGGCAGATTGAGGTCTATGTGTAGATCTAGGTTTCGCATGTAGCACGGAGCGCCCATGGCTTTGCGTTTTTGCGTACTTTTACGATCTTATATAAGAACAATCTAGACCCCCTCCCACCACCAAGTAAGAACAAATAAGACTTCGGTTGTTCATCTTAGAATCCAGCTGTCAATAAATGTATTGTTGCATATTACCTAGAAAAAATAAAGTGCGGTCGAGGAGGGTCGGCCAGGAACGAAATTCTTATTTTTTATCATTTTCTCAAAGCAAAAAGCCGTCTAGGGGCGTAACGCTTTTTCTTATGTGATGGTTTCTGCCAGTTATCTCTACTTAAGCCGCGTAAAAGAACTTCGTTCCAAAAATATTATGAATTTCATTTACGTTTCTATGTAAACGGGAATAGGTAAATAGATTTTTTTTTCTAGGACACCGATTACAAACCGATTTTTTTTATTATAAAGAATCGAATGTCTGCGTTTTCGATTTTAGATTGGCTTCTCCCTATTCTTTCATACGTTTACTGCGTTTACTATCCAAAGAGTATGTAATTACTATCAATATATTACATACTCTTTGTTATTATCTATCTATCTATTCAATCATTTGAATGAATTCCGTTCCATAAATTCCAACAAAGAGGATAAAAACACTTTCCAATACAAAGAAGAAATAAAGAATTTATGTGAGGTGAGGTACGTAGGGACCTAACTAATCCCAGATAACTATATACTAGTCGGAGTTAATATATTACATACTCTTTGGTCGGAGTATAACTTGTAACTAATATTCATAAAGGTCATTGTTTTATTCTAAAACGCGTACCTACCTACTGTATGATAGACAGTTACATCCATCTTCACGATCTGAATGCATAATTATTATTATATTTTTTTCAAAGAGTATATTATTATATAGGAGAATTTCTTTGCTGTCAAAGAGAATATAAACACTACGTGTTTGCTGTTGCTTCCAACTCAAAGTGCACTGTGATTTCAAAGTTATTCTAAGACATACAAATAATTGTGTTGCGGTAATAATCCAATTCACAATATGGAATTGAATAGAAAATGTACTGTGATAATTTCAATGGTGAGTCCTTTTTACCTTTATTTTCGTATATGTACCTATAATAGTTCTTCACACAAGACCATCTGATCACATACTAACCAGAGCTTGTAGTAAGGAAACCAGATAACTGATATACTTTTATAAAAGCATTGAATTAAATTTTTCCATTGCAATGTCAAAGTTAGACATTGTAAAAGCTACATTATCCTTAGAATCATACTACCAAATAGCTCAGGGCTATAATTTCCTCATTGTAGGATTCAAACACACAATTATCAACATAAGGGTGGTGGCCAACTAATCGAGTACAGCAAAGTTGCACTGTGCTATCGTTTCAAAATCAAAACTCATTTAGTTTAGGCCCTGGTAAGGCACTTATCAACATTGACAATTGACTCTACCACTGGTTCGGAATACACTTAAACTGTGAAGAATCCGTCAAGAAACTCACATCATGTGTTGTTTGAGTCTGATGTGGTACAACTGAGAATGAGCAATCAGTTTCGTCTGGCACTGGTGCCATCATGCCGTATCATCACACCACAGCATTTCTTGCTGACAGAGTAGAAGAAGATGGGAGAAGATAAATTACCAACACATACATTAAGCCCTCCATCTTAATTGATTGGCATGCTTATGAGACCTACCTGATCCAAAACTTACACTCACACTTAATACTTCATATGCATTGACATATATGTAGTACATATAAGTGGATTGCTGTTCGTATCTTCGGTTAGAGTACCTGAGGTTCATTTGACCAGTTGTCCCTGTACTTGCTACAGAACTAACTCAGAATTTTACAGAACTTCACGTATTTTTTTTATTGTTTAAAAATCGTCTTTGTTGCAGAAGTGAAATGTGGGTAACTACATAAATATGTCAGGAGCTGCAGAGACGCTGCCGATAGGCAGCGTGATTCCCCTAGCGCCCGTTGCTTTGCCAACGTCCGCCAATGAGAGTTGTGCGCCCAAACACACCGTACACTGGTTCAGAAAGGGCCTCCGTCTACACGATAATCCAGCTTTAAAAGATGGTCTGACTGAAGCAGTAACCTTCCGATGCGTATTTATCATCGACCCGTGGTTTGCCAGTTTTTCTAACGTGGGCATAAATAAATGGAGGTATGTATGTTTATAAGCATAAAGGCATTGCCTTATTTAGAGGAGTTACGTCTTTAAAATATTTTTGCAACAAAAAATGTGTCTTATATTTATTGTTCTGAGATTTCGTAAGGAACAAAAACAAGGAACCCTTATATAGCTTCTTTTTGGTACGTCTGTCTGTATGTATGTCACAGCTAGGCAATTAAATAATTGTAAACTATAAGGCCATCGCAAAAACATCTCTGTAAGTTAATTTCTTTTTCATGTAGGTACAGTTGCGGTCTGAGAATGTTTATCAGATATCAACAACCATATTACATTTTAAAATTGTGAAATGATGTTAAGTATCGAACATAGCAAAAAGGCTGTCCCACTAATATGGTAATATTGAAATGAAATTAAATATTTATTCATCCATATAGGCCTTCACAGGCACTTATGAATAGTCTGACTCTAAATGCTCAGTTTGGTAGGTTGCTTGGTCTGCTATTTAACATCTTAAATATAACCCATCGGTTAATACCGATATTTGTCAGTACGTATTAGCGCATATGAATATATTCTTCAAGTAATATTATAATATTTATACTAATATGTGAATATCACTGATATCTACGGTTAAGCATATCCTTATATTCGTGCTCTAATATCTAGCACCTAGCATTATTTTATTCTAATATTGTCTTTTTAATTTTATTTGTGAAATTACATCCAACCGATGTTAAAATACCAGTATATGAATATTGAATATACAATATGAACTTAGCAGAATTCGTCGTCGTATTATTAAGTTAATATAGTATCTATGAGCGATAGATACGATAAATATCAGCGTTCATACAAAGTCAATATGGTATATTAGATGTATTACTCGTATTAGTATATCAAAGTTGGTCGGATTACCAATACATGAATACCTGTAATATTACTAATATCTAAACGCATACGAATATATCGGTTTCATCACTAGTAATATTCATGGCCCATTCATGGATTAATATGATAAGTCTAAACAATTTCACAGGTTTCTTCTACAGTGTTTGGAAGATTTAGACAGAAGTTTGAGGAAGTTGAACTCTCGATTATTTGTGGTTCGTGGTCAACCAGCAGATGTATTGCCTAAACTTTTCCGAGAGTGGGGCACGACAGCGCTAACGTTTGAAGAGGATCCCGAGCCCTATGGCAGGGTACGCGATCACAACATTATGTCGAAATGTCGTGAAGTCGGAATCAACGTCACATCGCGTGTATCACACACACTTTACAAATTAGACAAGTATACTGTTTATTATAGTAATGTGATTTTGTTATAAAGATTACTTTTTTTATTTGATTTGGTATCTACATAATAAACCATTTCAGAATTATTGAACGTAACGGTGGCAAAGCACCGTTGACTTATCACCAATTTCAAGCTTTAATAGCGAGCATGCCACCTCCCCCGCCGGCCGAATGTGCAATATCTTCTCAAATGCTGAACGGCGCCACGACACCGCTATCCGATGATCATGATGATCGATTTGGTGTACCTACCCTTGAAGAACTTGGTAAGTGTATGCTTTCCTTTTTCTTTATTTTTTAAACCATCATTATTTAACTGTTGCTTTTTTTTACTTGTATTACAGGATTCGAAACGGAAGGCTTAAAAGCACCTATATGGATTGGTGGAGAAAGTGAAGCTTTAGCTAGACTAGAAAGACACCTTGAGAGAAAGGCCTGGGTGGCATCATTTGGTCGACCTAAAATGACACCACAATCATTGTTAGCGAGCCAAACAGGATTATCCCCCTATTTGAGGTAAAGGTGGGCGCTACTGTTGCAATAAAAAAAAAAATTATCGACATAATGTTTATGTGAATTACATGTAGTCGATTATTGATTCATCCCGTATAATATTGAAATAATCATAACCAGTAAGATTGTGCACAATGTGAAATGATTGTACTTCTATTACAAGAACATGTTCTTTGTGATATTGTCCCAGAACTTTCACGATGTTTTCGAGTGACATGCATGTCGCTACATTTTCAATGTTTTAACCATTAAAAGGAGATGTTTCATTTTTGGACTGGACATTGTACACGTATCAAAAATAAGCTAAATAATTATTCAAACCGATAAAAAATATCTAATTTTATTTTTCTTGTCGATAAACGCTGTACAATAATATTTTTTATTACTACCAAATATTTCACAGGGCAACTTAGACCGCCATATTGCTTAACGCAAGAATTATGTATACCATCTGGATAGAAGCTCTCCATACCTACTTGAAGCAAATACCTATCAATTGCGAAAAAGAGAAAGATAACAAATACGTTGGGACAATCTCTCTTTCTAACCCTACTTACCCTGAATAAAAGAAAGAGAAGTTGTCCCAATGTAGTTGTTATCTTACTCTTTTTGACGTGACGTTCACTTCGCAAGTTCCCGCCAAAAACACCCGTATCATCGAATATTTATTTAATAGGGTCAAATAAGACCTAGTTCCGTGGTCTTGTTAAAAAAAAATAAGGGTAGCTGTTGTAGGGATGAGACATTCAACATAAAATAATGATTATTAAATAATCGATTATTTTATTATGTATTTTAAACTTAGAGCATTTTAAACGATTAAAAAGTAATCGATGTGGATAATTAAACATAATCGATTTTATTTAATAATAATTTGTTCTTTATTATCTTGAGATATCACATCAAACGTCTGAAATATCCCTAGTTGTAACTTCATTAATTAGGTAATCGACAGTATTAATCAACAGTCAGTAGGTAATATTGATCAACATTAATTATACAGAAAAAATCTATATCAAGGGTGAAGAAATAACAGCTTTGGTAAGTGTAAAAAATGTATTGTTTAATCTTTCCTCGCAGCATAGCAGTAAAAAATCAATAGTGAAAATAAAAAGAGAATTCAGTTAATCGATTATTTTAACTCGATTATAAAAATCTATTTAGTTGATTTTTTTATTGATTATCTTTTACATCTCTCTCTAGGAAGATGTGACCAAGAATTATGTATTCGCAATTAATAGGTATTTGCTTCAAGTAGGTATTCAAAGTTACCTATCCATTTAGAATACATAATTCTTGGATGTGACAGACAGCAAGAAACTCGAAAGCCACAACTTTTGCTGGCATTATTCATTGTTTTTAACGTGAATAACTTGCTTGTATTTTGATGCACTTGAGTTCTTGATTGATCAATAATAAAATGTTTCTTGAGTATTTGAATTCGGGCTTTGTGTCCAGCAAGATGTACAAAACAGATTCGACCTTCACATAATAATAACTTCATGCAATTTCTTCTCAGAATCAATAATTTGAAGATTCTAATTCAGTAACTTGGTAGTATAGTATTTATTATAAAAGTAAAACTGGGTGGTTGTATGGATAAGTCAATAAATCAATTGTACCTATTTTCAGTCAATCAATTTATCTATCTAGTAATATATTCTCTTTGTTTTATTTAATGTCAGTTTGACAGATTGACGTAAATGTGGTAGTGGTCGCCATTAAAAAAACATGCAATGAAATTGCCATTAAAAATGTCGAAACACGCCTTGTACATGAAAACAACGTAAAATTATTAAAAATAAGTATTTTTCTCATGTTTGATTTATTTTTCCACTACTTTTAGTCATGTGTACAATGTGCAGTCCAAGACTCCATACAAATCTGAAACATCTCCTTTAACTTATAATAACCTACCTACTTAGAAAAGCAAATTAATGAATAGAAGGAAGTGATTAAACTAATATTCCTATTTGTTTTAGGTTTGGATGCTTATCAACTAGATTATTTTATTATCAGTTGACGGAATTATACAAAAGAATAAAACGGGTGCGGCCGCCACTGTCCCTTCATGGTCAAATTCTTTGGCGAGAATTTTTTTACTGTGCTGCAACTCGGAACCCAAATTTTGACCGTATGGAGGGTAATCCTATATGTGTACAAATACCGTGGGACAAAAATCAAGATGCTCTTGCAAAATGGGCTAGTGTAAGTAGCTTTTAGATCTTTTATTGCTTTGTTCGTCAGTTTATATCAGGCAAAATTATTAGACAGTGGATAGTGAACTATGGGGTTTAAGTTCTTCCCATGGGTCCCAACTTTAGTATAATTTAGGACATTGTTAAGAATTTCGAAGTTACTTCAGAGAGAAAGAAATCCACACCAGTGGAAACAAGCCAATGTATTGGGATTCATAAACCCGAAAAACTCAAGACCGAGCCCAATCAATCTGCTCAATGTCATGGGTAGGATGTACGAACGAACTACGAATGGATCATTTACTTACGCCCGTCACAAAGCATATGCCGGCGCTAATAACTCATCCCCGACGAGCAATTTTTCCATCTTATCGTTGAACACGCTACCAGTACGGCCGAATGACAGGAGCCCTTTTCATCTTCCTATAAAGGATGGTTTTATGGATAGGTACCTACTTCCAAAAGTTCTAGGAAGCTGAAAGATATGAAAACTGGACTTTATTACTAAATAAACAAAAAGAGGTTGGGCTATAAGTACCTGTCTGGTACTGATGGCGTGCCAAGAAAAAAACTAATCTTACAAAAACAAATTAATTCCCACTAAAAACATTTAATGTAAAGGTTGCCTAGACTAGCCTGATCATAACGTTATGACCCGAAAGAGTTAGGAACTGGGGTCTACATGAGATCTGTTATTTTTCTAACATTAAAAGCGTTATGAGCTTGTGAGCCTTGGCAACCTATTTTCCATAAAATGTTGTTGTTAGGATAATTAGTATGTTTGGTAGAGCCTTAAAATGGTGCATTGTGTTTACTCTTTTACAGTTGTGAGGGTTCTAGCAAGATAGTTCGCGTATATCGCCACATGTTTCATCACTGTTTCAATTTTAGGGACAAACTGGCTTCCCATGGATCGACGCCATAATGATACAACTAAGAGAAGAGGGATGGATACATCACTTGGCGCGGCACGCTGTCGCCTGTTTCCTAACCAGAGGTGACCTGTGGATTTCGTGGGAAGAAGGGATGAAGGCAAGCATATTTGTTAACATTTACTTATATTATTTATTTGAGAACCCTGCTGTAGAAAGCCTCCTTAGCTATGACGGTGGGAATCTCTTGTCCTCAGCGTCCCGCCTTGAGTAGTGTGCGGAAATACACAGTTACGCGAGCCCGATTGCGATGGATGGCAGACCTCTCCAACGCCTAGTTCTACTGCGATGAATTGACAGGATAATAGTGTTCTCACTCTGAGTAGGAATACGGACTTGGCGCGCCAGGGCGGAATTTGCAAACGAAACGTCCACGATCGTGAAAATTCGAACTCTGCGAGCGGTCTATTGTGAGAAAAATAGACATCCACGGTCATTATATCCCCCAACAGAGCCACGATGCATACCCTGCTCTTAGCTACTTCGAAGAGAGCAGCCATCGGCTCCCCTACGGACAGTGACAATTAGGCCATCCCGGTTTCCATCCCAGTCATCACTAGGAAATACGGCTCCCGGGTACTGCAAAGTAACCTTCATGGCAGGATACTACTCCTACTACTACTCAAGCTGAAAATCTTTCGCCAAGCACCAGTCGGAGTTTTTCAGCAGTTGCACTTGAGAGCCAGTCCCAACTAGCCTTTGTGTACTTACCACCTTCGGCCACATCATCACATTTAGCCGAGATTGGAATTATTGTTGCGATCAGATAAAACCAATATTAATAAATTGTTGTTATTTCTACAGGTGTTTGACGAGTTGCTTCTCGACGCTGACTGGTCTGTAAACGCGGGCATGTGGATGTGGCTCTCATGTTCCTCCTTCTTCCAGCAGTTTTTCCACTGCTATTGTCCTGTACGGTTTGGAAGAAAAACTGATCCTAATGGTGATTTCATCAGGTACCCACACATTATTAAATAATTTGTATGAAAATACAAAAAGAATTGATTAATTTATAAAAAAAACTGGTCAAGTGCTAGTCAAGATAAGACTACTTATTACTTACACTTTTTAATTGATAACTGTATCATAACCATCAAGGGTGATACCCACGTGGCTGGCTAGCAATATTACTTAAGTTTGTTCCGGCAGACCACCATCGGTTACATCATCACAAAAGAGGAAAATTACCATTGACCCCCACCCACCTTGTGATATTTCGTTCCCCCTTTTGAGCATCACGTGATTAATGGACGATACCTAACACGGTGACATTTTGGAAAACACATAAAAGGAATAATCGGTTGTTTTATTCACTAGGAGATACATCCCAGCGCTAAAAAATATACCCACACGGTATATTCACGAGCCATGGATGGCGCCTGAAACAATTCAACAGTCGGCGCACTGCATCATCGGGCGCGACTACCCAATGCCGATGGTCGACCACAACAAAGCTTCACAGATCAATATTGAACGAATAAAGCAGGTCTATGCATTACTCGCCAGATATAAACCACAAGGTAAAAAAAACTATATTAGCTATTTATGTGTTTCTTGTGTTTATGTCATCTATCTATTATTAAACTAGAACCAGCGTGTAGCTTTTACCATAAAAATATTTGGGGTAAATTAGATTAATTTTGTACATAAATTATTGCATAGGTTTTTTTAGCTACTTTTCAACTCATTAAAATTTTTCCCTTTCCTTTATTTTGCCGTTTAACTCGACTTTCCCGTTATATGACTGAAGTTGAGTTTAGTTTTTAATCAAAATATTACAACATATAATAATCTATATATATAAAAGGCTAAGTCCTGACTGATCTATCAACACCCAGCCTAAACCCTTAGACCTAGAAAGCTGATTTTTTTCCCAGGTGTTGTTTTTAAAACTTGACCGAGGAATAAGAACGGATTTTTCGAAATTCAACCTTTAAGGGGGTGAAAAAGGGGGTTGAAAGTTTGTATGAAAGTCGGTCATTTTTGAAGCTAGAATCATGAAACTTTGTTTTTAGACTATCAATTAAAAATAAAGAAACACGTATATCAGTTTTTAGACTATCAATTAAAAATAAAGAAACACGTGTATTTAAATTTATACCCCTGAGGGGGTGAAACGGGGGTTGAAAGTTTGTATGGAAGTCCGCGATTTTTTTAAGCTAGAACCATGAAACTTTGTTTTTAGGCTAACAATTAAAAATAAAGAAACACGTATTTTAGCGTTCTCTAAAATTCAACCCTTAAGGGGGTGAAAAAGGGGTTGAAAGTTTGTAGGGAAGTCGCATAATTTTTGAAGCTAGAACCATGAAACTTTGTTTTTAGACTAACAATTAAAAATAAAGAAATAGTGTATTAACGTTTTTAAATTTCTACCCCTGAGGGGGTGAAACGGGGGTTGAAAGTTTGTATGGAGGTCCGCCATTTTTTGAAGCTAGAACCTTTGTTTTTAGGCTAACAATTAAATATAAAGAAACACGTGTTTTAGCGTTTTCTAAAATTCAACCCTTAAGGGGGTGAAAAGAGGGTTGAAAGTTTGTACGGAAGTCCGTCATTTTTGAAGCTAGAACCATGAAAATTTGTTTTTAGACTAACAAATAAAAATAAAGAAATACGTGTTTTAGCGTTTCCTATAATTCCACCTGTGAAGGGGTGAAACGGGGGTTCAAAGTTAGGAGTTATTTCCGCTTCTTGGTATGAAAAATGAGAAGGACTGACTCATCAACGCCCAGTGTTAGACCTAGAAAGCTGTTTTTTTCACAGGTAATGTTTTTAAGATGTAGACGAGGATTAAGAAAGATTTTTTGAAATTAAATCTCAAAGGATACCCGGGTGAAACCGCGGGGCGGAAAGCTAGTAAGATATAAAAATACATATGAAATTGCCTATACAGGGTGTTATAAAACTACCCGTAAAGCCGAAAGGAGGTTAAATGTGGCCTTATAACGAGTCCATTCACAATATTTAAGAAATGTAGTAACGCTGTATAACATACACCAAAAAAAAATATTTATTTTCACTAATGTGCAAACCTTGTTTCAGTAAAGTTAAAGAGTAAACTACGCAGAATGTACCTACATTTCTACCTAATTCGCGGAACGACAAAAATCACAATTTTTTTTTCTAACTTGACATTTTTTGAAGCCAGTACTTGAGTATAATGACATCCTTGTATTGAGGTAGCGAGTCTGAGTTTTTATCAAATAAAAAAGGATGTATGATAAATTCGGCACCATGGAGGGAAAAGTGATGTTTTGAATTCACAAAATTAGTGCACACGATGTTCTATTTACTTTATCCTCTAGTGGATAAAAACGGCTTTTACACTCGGGTATCGAAGAGCAAAAATACTCTTTCCGAGTTGGGGGGATGAAATACTAGATTGTATCATAAGGGAGCAAAATAATATTTTTACGGCGAGGGCGCTTTTTTGAATCCAGATCGAAGTGAGGGATTCTAGAGTAGAATCCCGAGCGTCGCGAGGGATACTTTATTAGAATCCTGAACTTAGTGAGGGATTCAAAGTACGAGTACGTCGCCCGAGCCAAAAATATATTTGCACCCGAGTGATACACTCTACTTTTCATCACCCTCTATGAGAAAATCAGGAGGCGCTTAATTCTTGTACTTCGTGACAAGAGTGTACTTGCAAAAAAAAACTAAAAAAAAAACTTATGCCGTGTCCAACGATAATTGTGTAAAATTTTTTCAAACAACAATATTTGCGTTCGATTTCATTGGCGCTGAACACTAAGATGAGATGTTCCAAATTCAATTAGTGCGCGGCAAAGATAATTCCGCCGCACTTATAAAATAAAGAGGATTAAAAACTCTTTACTGCCCGCTAAAAGTTTGAAAAGAAAACACCACCTTTGGGTGCACTTAAAGGCGAACAAAGACGTCCTTTTCGAATAGATGGGATGAAATAGTAGATTGTTATACAAGGGGCTAAAATTACCCATTATATACGAGGTAGTTTTACTCCCGAGCTTTAGCGAGGGACTAAATAGAAACCGAGTTTTAATGGGTTTTAGCGCCGTGTGTTCACTACGATTGCGAAAAAATAAAACAATCCAATACAATATGAAATATGTAGTTTATAATTTCTTTTTTTTTGTTTCTTCTGTAGCCGCAACACATTGCATGCATTCTACCAGAGATTTTCAAAATTAAAATGAAGTTCTTTTTTTATGAAACAGTAATAAGTCGAGTCTTTATTCATGATTATTCTACTTATGACTAAAGACTTTTTCGTTTTTGTTGGCTCATTGTCATTTGACACACAAAAATTAAAAAATAAAAACTTTTTCCCCTATAGGATGAATTGCTATTTTTTCACCGCTCTGGTACGCTACAATGACGGTCTTTTTGAGCAAGAGGAGTGAAAAAGGTATTTTTAGGTAGGTAGCGGGCAGTAATGAGTTTTTAATCCTCTTTATTTTATAAGTGCGCCGCAATTATCTTTGCCGCGCACTTATTGAACATCTTAGTGTTCAGCGCCAAACAAATCGGACGCAAATATTCTTTGAATATTAATAAAGACTGGCTGGTACGACGGGCCATAGTCGCGCCACCGAATAATAGCTGTTTTTTTTCATCATCTATTTTCAGGTGCGCTAAATCCTAATGCAGTACAAAGGCCTAATGTGATGCAATCGTCTCCCAGCCCAACATCAATAATAGCCAGCATCAATCAGTCGAATTACTTATGCAGTCAGACTCCTGAGCAACAAACGACACCCCAAATCATTCCATACAAGGATAGTGAAATATTCCAAAGACCAATAAAATATGTTAACCGAGTGCACACCAGTAAACAACCTCAGTATAAGCAGGTTGTAATTGTTGACAAATCCAAAAATTCTAATGTAGTATCAGAAAATAAGGCAGACTGTCCAACATCGCAAAAAAATAATGATCACGGTAAGTTAGACATCTCGTACAAGCCTAGTCAAAGTTCGGATTTGAGACCAGTAGAAAAACAAGATAAATATGACTTTAAGAATTTGGCTATCAACAATTGCGTCCAGAATTCCCCGAATACCCAAAAAAGAAATGAAAATTTGCAGATACCTAATGAATTATACTCTCAGCAGTCAGTAAAAAATAACAGTTTTAGTTACGAGAAATCCAAATTCTTTTTGCCTACATTGACGGATATTGAACATGGCACGATAGAGGAAGCATGTAATGACACGCCTCAATCATATATGCCTTCGTCTATCAGTTACAGCAGTGAAAACAATACTGAAACAAAAAAAGAAAATTCTGATGAACACGCACATTTGCATGATATGTCTAACAGAGATGCAGGGCAGAGGGCAGTTACAAAAGATACACAAAAATAAAGTATCAAATAAACTTTGAATTTGGTACTCCTAACAAATAATAAATCTGTTCTGCACTCCAAGAAACAGTTATGATTTTAATTTAAAAAAAATAGACTCAAATAAATGCTGATTAGATTCTCCTAATGACAACAAATAATAAATCTGTTCAGCATTCCTGGATTATAAAAAACTTGAGGAAGGGACACCCGGATGGAACGAAGTTATATAAGTCGAGAGAGTATATATATATAAAAATATATATATAAATAGAAATGAAAAAAAATATCTGGCTTGCTTTCTATAAGAGAGAGAGAGTGAGAGAGAGAGAGAGAGAGAGGCAGACAGGCACAGACAGAGAAACATGCGCACGCCGCACAGCTTTTAGTGTCAGTTGGTCGGGTCACAGCAACTGTCACCCGACCCGACCCGACAACTGACACTAAAAGTGTCGTGACAAATTTTCCGTCTAGCTCCCTTTCACATTCACAACGCGCGATAAGGAACTTCGTTCCAAAAAGAACATGAGGCATTAATTAAAGCAGAATTCTAGAGCGACAATTTTATGGGTGAAAAATGTATGAACGCATAGATGACGAAGGAAGGCACAAAGACATAATTTTTAAAAAAGATTTTCGAATCAATCGATTGTGAGGAGATATAACAAATACACAACTCATTACAAAATACCCGACATAAGTTCGTAGTTTCGTTTGACGGCCCAAATCACGGAGTTGTTTGATCTGCTGCGAAAGTACACCACTAGAACAGGGCTGACCAAATCTAATGTTACCAACTCCAGTCAAGCATCTGTTGGGAATTCCTGTCCTAGAAGGTTCCGATAGTAGTTGGTACACAGCGTTAACATTTAAGACCATCGATATAGGTATAGACTAGATTTAGGGTCAGCGCAAAAAATACGTCTCGGTAAATAAGAGCGCATTTGAAAAGTGAGCTCTTATTTAGTTTAGATTCGTTTGAACACAGCCAATATAAACACGTTCTCAATGCCGCAGTGTGTATTCAAAAGTTGCAAAAATAATGCCCGAAAAAGCAATTTAACGGCCGGAGTATCCTACTTTCGGTAAGTACATAAAGAATAAAATATATTTTAAGCTTTAAACTAACAAATAATATAAAATTTTGAACAAAATTACATATTTTAAACCACGCTACCAACGCTACAAATGTTTGGCCAAACTCGCCAACATACGCACCAACTTCGAAGAAGAAAAAATAAACGAAACAAAACGATGTAGCTCTCAAGGCGAGAACGGGAAAACATACTTTATTCGTTGCATGTTAAGGTTGATTTCACACTAAATGTTCTTTAACTTATGTCTATTTCTTTTAAGTGACAGGAGTAGTTTATTGCTTTGCTCGTTTTATGTGACTAATGATCGTAAGTATTAGATAATATTTTGAAGATTTGTGACTTTATTACTGGGTGCTATGGTTGTAATTAGGTTGAACTTAAAACTGTTTTAAAACATTTCTCTCCCTTTGTTAATAAACAAATGTAGCTGTAAAGGTATATACTCACGCGGATAGCATTTAGCTTGGATTTTGTATGTGACCCAGAATCTAGTCTATACCTATATCGATGTTTAAGACGAAGGTTTCCCAAATCCAAAAGTGTTTTGTTTTTATTTTTAACTATAAATACGTATTGAAATTATAAAAACAATGTTATTGTATAATTATTTTATTTAATACACGAGTACTTGCACTATGCTGTATCGAATTAAATCGCAAGTAATGTATAAATGTGATCGAAATATATTAGTGATATAATAGGTTTTGAACAATGAAACTTTAACCAAAATAAATGTCACGGAAAACGTGTAATGGTCGTTTTAATGTTAAAAATACATCCCATCAAAATTGTGTGATATAACATCCGCTAATTCCAATAGTTATCAGTACTATGACACAGTACAATAATAGGAATACTGCCTATGTTCATTAAAAAATATCTAATACTAAACAATGTACAAAACACCTAAGAATACTCGAAAATAGCGAAAACTTTGTAATATTCAACCATTATAATTATGATTTTTAATTACCAATATAACAACAGAGTTAATTCTTTTGATGTTGTATATTTATGACGTCACAAGCCTGTATTTCATACAAAACTCCATATAATCTATCGTTTTGGCAGTTAACAAAAAGAAGCTGATTTGATATGTCAGTCTAATTGCGTCTGTAATCCCGTCTCATCAGTGGCGGGAGGGGCTTGATTATTATACTTTTTTGTAACTTGTTAAGTAATTGCTTTCTACACAATTGTTATCTTTACGCCGCTTCTTACTGTGCCACTCTGCGCTACATTAGTGCTACCACGCCGAACGTACACATTGTAATTGACCTAGCACAAACAAATGTTTGTCCTGGATGGGAATCGAAGCCACGACCAGTGTCGTAATATATAGTCTCTAGTGTGTGTCTTCGCCAGCCTTCGCGAGACGGCCCCGTGGGGTAAATGAAAAAATGCATTTATTCTCTAGGAAAACAAACATATTCTCTTAGTTCGTCGCGCGTCGGAGCCGGGCGCTATCAATAATCTGAGCTTATTTTATTAGATTATTAATTTTGCGCAATGTACGCGTAGAAGGTTTGTGTTATTTACTACGAAAATTAGAATGTTCATTTTGATTGATTTGCATGTTACATTGAATCAGTTTATTATGTATGTAGTAGTAATTACATTAAAGTTGGTAGGTAGCTTAAAGCCTAACCTAACTAAAACTAATCAATTGATGTCCAGTGAAGCCACTGTTTCCAAATGAGATTGAAGCGCCTTCTTTACTTTCCTAGACTTAGCTGTGGCCTTCTTCATGGGTTCTGGTCTCTTTTGACTACTTACTTCATTTTTGATAGTTGTCAATATTGACACCTTGATGAAAACAAACATAAATTACAAAAATAAATAAATTGGTTCTATTCAAAGAGATTTAAAGATACAAGATAGATACAATAGAGCGGGTATCAGAAGAAATGTCATAGAAAAACTGTGATCACATTTAATGCCTCAGTAACCTAGAATAAACTAGACTAGACTGAGCGACTTATGTCCACTGAACATAAATATCGGATTACGATTTTTTTCGCAATGTCCTGTCTATTAGTATAAGTAAAAGTCTTTGGTTCTATTAATAAATCTCTACCCCGGATTTTGTTTGGTGGTCTTTATAATATTTGTATATATATACCAAGTCTACAAATATTAGGTATATGTATGTATACCTACCTAGATACAGTACAGTAGTAGGCCAACAACTAGTTGTCAAATGAAAATATGTATTATCATTTCACAACTGTTTTACGTTTTTCAGAAAATTATGAATACAAAATTCACAGGAAGTTAGGTACTACATGCTAATCCCTGTTATCCCTCATGTGGCTTTGCCTTGGTTGGGATATCTATGGGCATTGTTAAGGCTATAACTTATAATACCTATAGCTAAAAGACTCAAATAAAAAAAAACTACATTATTGCAATAATGCACATATGAAATCAAAGAGATTTAGTCTTTGTATGAAATCCACCAAATACAGTTTTTAATTCTACCTGCACATGCTATACCTAAGTGACTGCAATGGTAAGTATGAACTACAAACATACTTACTGTTTCAGGAACATGTACATATCTTATATTACGACCATGTACAAATAGATTTTCAAATTGAAACTCATTGCCTTGTGGATCACAGTACACTGCATTTAAAAATGATATATTCATAAATCTGAAATAAATGTAGTATTTTCATATAAATACTAGAATAGGACTTGAGGGTTGTATTTATATACAGCTTATGCTAGGTTGTTCTAAAACTAGCATTCAACTCTTTTTTTTGGAGTATGTTGAAGACTACATGCGTTGCAACCACCACTGAGTTATCATTGTCTTAAATAAATACTTTTAATGGAATAGATTAACTTAACCCATTGGCTCTCAGGTGAGACTAAAACAAACATTACGAAATTCCAGGAATTGTATTTAAGTTTTTTTTTTTTTTTTTTTTATTCTCGATAGGCTTGTGTTTGACCACAATCTCACCATGGTAAGTGATGATGTGGCCGAAGATGGTAAGCACACAAAGCCTAGATGGGAACTGGCTCTCAAGTGCAGCTGTCGGAACACACCGATAGGTGTTTGGCGACAGATTTTCAACTTGAGGGTGGTAGCCAGCCAGTCGGGTTCTACAAAGTACCCTACCACCGTGCTATGGTTTCCTCACGATGTTTTCCTTCACCGAAAGCTCAAGCTCATTGTAGGATTCGAACCCACAACCTTCGTCGCGGTATTCGACGTCACTTACCACTGAGCTATCATCGCCTTAAAATGTACAAATGAAGTAAAACAATTGTAATGCTGTGCTTACCCGTCAACTGAAACAATTTTACCGCATATACAGGAGTCATTACGCAGGTCCAATGTTATACTACCACCTTGCAAAGCTTTGACTAAGCATAGTAAAGTATTGTGGTAAAAAAATCTTTCTTTAGATGACCCAACAAACATACTAATATATTTATACTTTCTGAAAATAAACTTTTTTAGGTTAAGAAAAAGATAATTAATATTCCAGTACAGTGTACACGCTAATATATTAATAGGAAAGCTACATAAATACAGTTATTTTCTGCTATTAACAGTTATGAGGCTATCACTTCACAACAATAAGTCTTGACTCTGGCTTTGATTTTAATTCTAACTCTGCCCTTGTTATGGTCCATTTATCATTTGATCTTTCTGCCCAAAAATAATAAGACCCTTTCTCTTTGGGACCAGTTACAGGTACACAAAACCTAGCAGATGCACCATCAGAAAAGTTGTTTACGGAATCACTCAATTTAAACCGCCTATCCTTGATAGGCTCTCCCAGATAAAGTACTGCGCCTGGATGAGTTCTTAACTTTCTCAAAGCATCTTGATAATAATCATAACCTCTGCATCTATCCACTAATTTATGTTGTAAATACATTCCTGTAGAGCTCACAATGAGAGCTCCCCAAGCGGCAATTTGCACAAGGGTTCGATTTGATACCGTCATAATTTTAAAAGTAAAATTACAGACCTAATTCAAAACAAAATAACTTTTATCAATCAAGTTCGTTCGTAGGTATTTATATCCACGGTACGCACCATACGCACAGACTATTTAATATAATATAAAAGTTTTTTTATCGAGAATAGAATAACGACCAGTATATAATAATTATTTGACAGGCTGGTGTAAGTGTGTGTAAATAAATGTCAAATCAAACTATAAACAAACTCCAAAGGATTATTCGTCTAAGGTATGCTGCCATAATTTTTTGATAGAAAGTATTTCTCAGTCCTATTTTTCGGACATTTTTCACACACGGCTATCTGATCCCAAACTAAGCAGAGCTTGTAATATGGAAACCAGATGACTGATATTGATATACTACTTTTTTTTTGTACATACATACTTAAATAGATAATTACACCCAGACTCAGGACAAACAGACATGTTCATGCACACAAATGTGTGTCCTGGATGGGAATCGAACCCACGACCTGCGGCGTGATAGGCAGTGTGTTAACCACCCACGCCAACCGGCCCGTCTATAGTAATAGTGTAAGTGTATGTAAAGTACATACACTTATACACTATTAAGAGGAACTATTTGTATTTTTGTATGTAAAGTACATAAACTTATACACTATTAAGAGGAACTATTTGTATTTTTGTATATTTAATAATCTCAAAAAATACTGGACCGATTTCAAAAATCTTTCACCATTAGAATGCTACATTATCCCTGAGTTACAGGCTATATTTGTATCCCGGAAAACGATAAGATCCCACGGGAACGCGGGTAAACCACGGAGACATAGTAAAATATAATTTAAAGTATATTGATATTTTTACGTACAAATATGTTATAACGGTTTCTATAATTTCAAATGGGTCCCATCGCCTAGTATATGGTTCATATTACAATGTCTATTATACTATACAAGTTTAGTTTCAAATAAAATAAAAAATCGTTCAATATAAAAATCGACTATTTTTTACAATGACCTACAACACTAAAGTATAGAGTGAGTGTTTCGCTGGCAACACTTCTGGTTTCTTTTTGGAAGTGACCGTCGAGTCAATGTACGTAAATTTGTAGGATTTTTATGTTATTTTAATCTTCTTTTATCACTATAGTATCTATGAGTTTGTTCTTAATAATATTAAAATAAGGGTAGCGATGGAATAATTAATGATCATATCGTGTTATTTTCGTGAAAAACAATAACATAAGAACTTTTTCAGTGACGGGACACAATCATGGGTCGTGTGATTCGTGCTCAACGTAAAGGTGCCGGTTCCGTATTTGTTTCACACACGAAGAAAAGGAAAGGAGCTCCAAAACTACGTTCTTTAGATTATGCAGAACGCCATGGGTACATCAAAGGCGTAGTCAAGGTAAAATTATCTGTTCCAACAGTCAAGAGGATTTTTGGGTTATGTGTGAAGTATTATATGTATTTACATATATATTTTTATATACAAAGAGCATGGATAGAAGTAACATTGATTCAGTGTTTATAAATAATTTTATTTTTAATTTTGTACAGCTCCATGTTATTTTTATTTTATATCAAGAAGTTATTTGACTGTTGGATGGAATATATTCAGAATTATGATAACTTGTTGTTTGCCTCTGTGTACTTTCATGAAAAATTGTGTAACTATCCTTGAATAAAATAATATAAAACAATGAGGTACACCTGCCATCTTGAAATCAGTCTGGCCAGTGGCCATTCCTAATATTGGAATATGAGGTATTGTCATTTATTATGTGATCAAAGGATACACCATTGGTATCAATGCATCTTTGCCAGCACACTGAAAAAGTTAGCTGGATGGGAGGCAACAAAGTGCACAACATACAGTCTGTCTCCAAGCTATGAGAGATTAAATTTGCAGCTAGTAAAATTTGCATTTAAAATATGTGTATTATGACATTGTTTTCAGGACATCATCCACGACCCTGGTCGTGGTGCACCTCTGGCAGTTGTCCACTTCCGTGATCCTTATAAGTTCAAAACACGCAAAGAGCTATTCATTGCCCCAGAGGGCCTTTACACTGGTCAGTTTGTCTACTGCGGCAAGAAAGCCACCCTCGAAGTTGGTATGTTAATTTTGTTACATTATTTTAATATGTACATTTATTATATTATAACTTACATTATTTTTGAATATGTGGAGTACATTCATTGTCTAGTAATTCTTATTAAACACCGTTTCTCTTTTCAACATTCACCTATATTCCTGATTTAATTTATATTTCCGATAGTCTTGCAAACATAACAGCACTATCCACTATGCCCATTAGTCTAAATCTGAATTCCTTTTACAGGTAATGTGATGCCTGTGGGTGCTATGCCCGAGGGAACTATTGTCTGCAATTTGGAGGAAAAGATGGGAGACCGTGGTCGGCTAGCTCGTGCATCTGGTAACTTCGCCACAGTTATTGGCCACAACCCTGATGCCAAACGTACCAGGGTCAAGCTTCCATCTGGTGCTAAGAAAGTATTGCCATCCAGTAACAGAGGCATGGTTGGTAAGTGATATTTAATAATGGGTGTTGTAAGTGACATGGTAACAAAAATGGGTAGACTGATTTAACTTATGGTTTAAAACTTAATAATATTTGCTACAGTTTTCAAAATGCTGGGAATGGTATAAGTCACGAAAACATTGAGAATATTAAAAAAAAACACGCAATGCTGGGATCCATAATCATGAGTTGTAAATACATGCTATCAGTTTTTGTTACGAAGCCTCTTACACCCGATATGTAAATGATAAAAACAACAATTTATATTATCATATCAGTTGATGTTTTAATGAATTTTTGATTAATAGTTTCCGAACATGATGATTTTACTTACCTACTCTGATTAATTAAATTATGATTACACAGAGGCTCTTTCTGAGGAAATATTATGAATTAAACTTTGTTGATTTGGAAGGCATTGGTACATAAACTAATTTATTTCAGGAATTGTTGCTGGTGGTGGTCGTATTGATAAGCCCATCCTGAAAGCAGGTCGTGCTTACCACAAGTACAAGGTGAAACGTAACTGCTGGCCATATGTTCGTGGTGTTACTATGAACCCTGTAGAACATCCTCACGGAGGTGGTAACCATCAACACATTGGTGAGTATTGGGGACAAGGGTCATAAAAACTAAACTTTAATTACAAATCAAAGTATAGCTTGTTAATGCTGTGGATAGAACAATCATAAACACTTTTGCAGTGGTGTAATTACACCACTGAGGCTCGTGGAAAATTTCCTCCCTCAATGTAAAGAAACATAGTTATTGTTTCTTTTCAATAAATCTGTATGGCAAATTACATAATAACGCTTTGAAACAAATTACTTTTATTGTGTGCATTTTCCGTAATTTATCTAGTAACTTTCAATTCATGGTAACTTTTCACAAGATTTGTAATAATAAATGTTACGAAACTCCTGGGTCCTGGCGACATAATTAAATAACCTGAGTCAATCTACATACACGGACAATATCTGAATAGGTCCTTAAATGTCCCCATTAATAAAAAAAAATTATTAACATTTTAGGTAAGGCTTCAACTGTCAAGAGAGGAACATCAGCTGGTCGCAAGGTTGGTCTTATTGCTGCGCGCAGGACTGGAAGAATCCGCGGTGGCAAGACCGATACGAAGAAGGAGACGTAGACATATTTGTATACAAAATAAAAACTAAATCCCAAACGTATTTATTATTGAATCAAGCGAAAATACCCTAAAGGCATTACTAGTATTCATATTCAATAGGGTAGTGTACTATTAAAATCTATTTAGTCCGTCAGTTTTTTATTTTTTTTTGCTGCTGGCAATCCTTTTAGGATATTTCTGGCAATGTCAAAGTATTAGAAATCGAATCCTTATAGGATCACTTTGTTGTCCGTCCGTCGGTCTGTCAATACCCTTTTTCTCAGGAACGCCTAATCGCAGCTCTATTGACACCAAAGGAGCCAAGCTATAGCTATTCGAAGATGGCCTAATTTCCCCAAACATTGAAGATTTAAGTATATTTATTAGATATAAAATTAATTTATTTATTAACTACAAATAATAAACTGAATTTAAATTGCTGCCCGGGGAAATCGTGCCGAGGACGCTAGCGGCGTTACCTCGTTGAATAGCCAGACAGTTTTACGAACTGATTTCGCGAAATATTGTAATATTTTGTAGTACGTTTATTTAGCTTTTATTTGAGCCAAAAACGAAATGTGTGTAGTTTACTCGTAATCTCAAATAAAAAAAAAAGATAACATGGGTTATAGAGACAGAAAAAATATAGTACACAAATTAACTGCAAATATTTTAAGGGCAGGTTCAGACCACTATACTTACTCGTCTTCTTCTGCATCCATGCCCCGCGCAGTTGCCGCAGATGTTCGAGCATACAATCTTGTGCCTTCTGCACGAACAGTTTGGGAGAAATGAAGGACTTAATACTTTTCCTGCACTGCACGCTGCAACGGGGTGTGACACAACTAGTGCCTTATTTAATATTGGTAAAGTGAAGCCGTTCAAGCGCTTGCAGAAAGATGAGGCACTACGCCAGCGGGTTGAAGTGTTCAACTTACCAAACGCCACACCTGACGACATTGTCACTGCTGGAGAGATGTTCGTCATGTCTCTGTATCCAGTAGAAACCTCGGATGATCTTGGAAAGAGAAGGTTTGAGTATTATGTAAAAATTAATGCTCGGCTCCCCACCAATAAGAAATTTGATCTGGCCCAGCTGCCACATCGTCTTCAAGTAGAGAGCACTCATTACGAGTTTATCTTCAGGTTCGTTTTTTTTTTTCAAAAATTCCGTTCATTCCGCATATTTTGCGAACATACTCGTATTTACTGAACATAGATTGTACTTGCAGGTACCTACAGGAATGGTTAGGGAACCCTTTACCTCCCACTGATTGGGGATTCGAAAAGGACGAGGAGGACTACTTACGCCCAGTGACTAACCGAAATAAGCCGGCTCCAGACCGCCTTCTAGAGATGGTCTCATGCAACTGCATTTTCTCTGTGATATACTTACCTATCTTATTTGTTTCAGAAACTGATATGGAACCCAGCCGTGCTGAAAACTTCTGTTCGCAGTGATAAAAAATATTTTTATCATTTATAATTAGGTGGATTTACTAACTATTAGTAAACTATTACTCACACACTTAGTTTTGGGCTCAAATAAAAGCTAAATAAATGTACTACAATAGTATATTTCATTACAAGTGCGGAAAGGCTGTCATTGCGAAGAGTTCCGACAAATTGAACACAAAATTGACAGTCGGAACAAGTTGCAATGACGGTTCCGCAGGTGTACTGAACGACTATTTTTAATACAGTTGCGAAAAAATGAAGCAATTTAATAAAATAATAAAAACACAATAAACTCAACTAACTAATAATTTATTTCTTATAAAAGTTATAGTACACATGTACATTGAAATTGGTGCAGTTTTTTAAACTTACTGAGGAAGTTTTAGGTTGCATATTTACTGTTTGAGACAAACTATTATTGTTCATGTATATTTGTCATACAATGTTTGTGCAATTATAGTGATTCCGGTGGTGTTAATTAAAAAAAAATAGGGTCGAAATTACTCATTTTGTGCAACAAACAACTAAACTCGCAAAGAAAATTCCTGGAAAATGGCGCCAACCGTAGAATATAAGCAGAGTTTTTTTTTCTTCACCCAAAGGGAACTATCCATACAGCTTAGTCTTCAGTATATTTTTTTTATTGATATGAAATGAAAATGAAATTTAATGAGATGAAATGAAATGAAACCTAACCTAACTCATTCAATTAAATCATTAAATCTGATATTGAAATAAATTAGTAGCTTCTTTTTAGAAATATACGTATTTGTATGAATCAAAAAAATATTTTTCACTCCTCTTGCTCAAAAAGACCGTCATTGTAGCGTACCAGAGCGGTGAAAAAATAGCAATTCATCCTCTAGGGGAAAAAGTATTTTATTTTTTATTTTTGTGTGTCAAATGACAATGAGCCTACAAAAACGAAAAAGTCTTTAGTCATAAGTAGAATAATCATGAATAAAGACTCGACTTATTACTGTTTCATAAAAAAAGAACTTCATTTTAATTTTGGAAATCTCTGGTAGAATGGATGCCATGTGTTGCGGCTACAGAAGAAACAAAAATAAGAAATTATGAACTACATATTTCATATTGTATTGGATTGTTTTATTTTTTCGCAATCGTAGTGAAAAGTTTAGTGTAACACACGGCGCTAAAACCCATTAAAACTCGGTTTCTATTTAGTCCCTCGCTAAAGCTCGGGAGTAAAACTACCTCGTATATAATGGGTCATTTTAGCCCCTTGTATAACAATCTACTATTTTAATACAGTTGCTCAAAACCTGATGTATTACAGGGACGTATAGCGTTCGGGATGTGGGCTATTACATACTAGTGCTTTTTTTTTACCTTTACCGAACTCGTGCGTTCTCTTTCCCAACTGTCAAAATAATGTCTACCATTAAATACTTAAATACTGTCATAAAAACCAACCATGAAGTTTTTACTAAAGAGTTTTTGTGATTCATACAAATACGTATATTTCTAAAAAGAAGCTACTAATTTATTTCAATATCAGATTTAATGATTTAATTGAATGTCATTTGTCGGAACTCTTTGCAATGACAGCCTTTCCGCACTTATAATGAAATATACTATTTAGTGACCTGGAAGGTGTCCAAACATTTTTTTTTTCTCGGACATTTTTCACACACGGCTATCTGATCCTAAACTAAGCAGAGCTTGTATTATGGAAACCAGATGACTGATATACTACATATACTACTTTTTTTTTGTAAATACATACTTAAATAGATAATTACACCCAGACTCAGGACAAACAGACATGTTCATGCACACAAATGTGTGTCCTGGATGGGAATCGAACCCACGACCTGTGACGTGAAAGGCAGTGTGTTAACCAACCACGCCAACCGGCCCGTCGATAAACATATTCCAAAAGGTCCCGTTTAGTAATTTTAAATGCGGAAGTTTGGTCATAATTTTATTAAATTTTACTGTAAGTAGTTACCTACTAGTTGAGGTATGCTTTAACAGACGCAGAAACGAAGGGATTTTGAACCATTGTCACTTATGATGATAAGTGGATTATTTTTCTATCTATGTAAAATCAATAGTATAAATATCGAAATACAAATCTCAAAAATGGCGACACTTACTTATACCTCAGTATGTAAAAAATCTGTGACTTCTACTAAGGAAATCCTACTAATATTACGAGAGTATGTTTGGATGTGAAGATGTTTCTTACTCTTTCACGCAATAACTGTTAAACAGATTTTGATGAAACTTGGCACACACGTAGACCTGGAATAAAAAAAAGGTTACTTTTTAGCCCGGGAAAAGATAAGATATCCCCGGAACGCGGGTGAAACCGTAGGGCTGTCCCCATCTAGTAGGTATATAAAACAATGTCGGGTTAGTTACACAATTTAGAACTATAGAACCGCTGATCGGATTTTGATGTAACAAGGCACACAGGTAGTAGAAGATATCTTGGAATAAAACATAAAATAATTTTTATCCCGGGGAAAACCTGGGGAACGAGGTTGAAACCGCGGGGAACAGCTAGTACCTACCTACTTAAATTAATTAAAAAATATTAATTACATATTGAACACTTTAATCATGCCTAGGTACATTCTCTCTTCTAATAAAAATAAGTGTTCCTAGTATCTATCTATTTACTTACTTATCCGATAATAATCAATTACCTAAATATTTTTTATTGTCAATACCGTCTATGCTAAACTCGGAAATGTCTATATCACTATCATCTTTTTCAGTGACTTTTTTTGGTTTAACAAAGGCTATATGATTTGCAACTGGAATGATTTCAGAATCATCTAGAACAGAGCTGCCTAAGCTTGTGTTACTTCCAGCAACACTAGCGGTTCTTGGTATCGGCCCGCTTAAAACATCCACTCCGCCGACGATAGTAGCCGAAGGCGCCAGATTGCGGCGTGCCAGCTGCGATTCTATACTTTGTTTTAATTCAGCAATCTTTGGACTTGTGCGTGTGTTGATTTGAATTGTCGTGTCATTCTTCAAATTTTCTATACTGTAATAACAAAAATCAATAAGATTTAAGGTAGGTAATTCAGCGAGACGAACACGTAAATTTAAACCTACCTACCCTACCTACCTAGTAAAGTAGTCTATAGGTGTAAACAAATTCAGGTACACAACGATTGACGCTCATAAGTTGAAAGAGGCTTCTCTTCCAACTTATCTTTCTAAAGTATAACGTAGGGTCAACGTTCAGCTCGATCATGTATGGTATGGTCGAATCATGAACACCTGCTGCTGATAACCATATTTTGAGTCGCCACAGATTTTCAACTTTCTAGAAATTTAAGTATACCTACTCAAGGGCGTCGCCAAGGGCAGCAGGGGGGGCGTTGCCCCCCCCCCCCCCCTAGAGATCAAATGTAGCTAGCCGCAAAGCGACCAAAGTGCGAGCAATTGACTTCCTTACCTATTAATAAATTCCGCATCGCATAACAAAACGTAAATAAATTCACAAGGTTTAATGTATATTGTAGAAAGTATTGAAATATTCAGAATAACATTAAGATTTTGACATCCGTTTTTAAAATCGCCGCCATTTTTATCACGACTATATCAGATTTGCCAAAACGCAAGGCCATTAAACGGTGTAAAAATATGTAGGTAGGAGGTAGGTATGGTGTGTGTGTGCATTGCATTTCTTTCTACGACAGCCGTTCACCAGCATTCACGTCAGTTTTGGATAATTTGTATGCGGCATACCTAAAGTAGAAGTTATTGTTACGAACATACAATTTTAATTGATTTGTGGACAATGCCATCTGTAAGTGTTCATAAGACGCCATCATTCGCATTATCTAAGTTACACCCGGCGCAGATGCAAAAGATGACAACTGAAAATCTGAAACAAACTTGTGAATCTAGTGCCCAGTTTTATGATTTACCGAACATAAAGAATGAAATCGAACTTTGGCAGCAATTGTGGCAAATCTTACAGTTGTTGATGCCCTAAAAGAAACAAATTCCTTCTTTCCCGAAACGGAAAAAGCATTGAAAATTTTGATCGCTTTACCATGCACGACCTGTACAGTAGAGCTATCCTGGCTTGGAGCGTTTTACGTCATGCTTTCGACTGTACCTACCAGGCGTTCATATTTTTTATCCTCCATTCTATTGCCCCCCCCCCCCCCCCTTAGTCCATAAGCTGGCGACGCCCTTGTACCTACTTTTATAGACACGGTACCTGAATCCTACGGGTGTAACTAAGTTATTTCGTGAGTCCCTCGTATTTTTATTTTTATAATGACCAAATGTACGTACCTGGATACATCCCACTCTTCACTATCTAGATTTACAATTCCCAACTCGTAATTTTCTTTACCATCGCTTTTCTCTGTACTTTGGGATGGCGATGCACTCAGAGATTTCATTTGTATTGCATCCATATCAAATAATACTTTCTTTTTGTATAAGGAAGATGTTGAAGATGCATTTTTTAAAACGCTTTTTGTCAGCTTTATATTATTCTCCATGTTTCCATCTCTTATAGTTTTTTTAAACGTAGCACCACTTAAAGTTTCTACAACATCGCTGCAATGTTCATTGTCTATTGGTTGTGAATTGCTTACTTTCAGTTTACGTGTAATGTTATAATCTAGATCAGCAGAGGGTCGTTGCACTGCTGATTTTATTAAATTTTCAATTGATTTGGAAGACTGTTGAGTAATAGACATACTATTATAGTATTTATGATCACTTTCATTCGACATATTATCTGAGACACTGTCTTCATCTTTTACTTTAATTTCAACTGAATGGCTATTACCTTTTTTGGCTTCGGTAATTTTGGATTCAACTTTCTTCGATTTGGTTTCAATTAAATTATGTGTCATGGGAGTCTTCGCTGGGCTGTTTCGATGAGTATGGGGACTGGACGTTAGAGACCCTGGAGGCGTTTTTAATAAAGACATCGCTCTTTTGGTAACCTTGGAGTGCAATGACTTACGTTTGTCCTTTATATTAGGTTCGTTTAATTTTACTAAAGACAATGCTTTATTTTTGACATTAGATATCACAGATGTGAGATTTTGGAGGGACTTATTAAATTTATTTGGTATAATATAATCATTAATTTGAGAATCTTCATTTTGTGTATGTCTTATACTTGCATCCAAATATGTAAGAATAGAATGTCTTACATTCTCATGTGCTGGATTTTTCTAAAATAAAGTGCATTTTAAATCAAAATCACAGTTATTAAAACATACCAATCTATGTGTAATTTTTTACTCTCACCATACTAACCTTAGATTTCAATTCATGCTGTTGTTGTAGTTGACGCTTTTGTTTTTGGAATATATTTTGAGGTACTCCATTTTTTAATGGGTCTACACCTGCTGTCACTAAGCGTTTGTTTACTTCTTCTACTAATTTTGCTCTTACCACCTTCATTGGGCTGCAACCATTAAACATTCAGTGGTGAAACATTGTTTTGTGTTTTCTATCTGCCCGTCCGTAGGATCACATCATCATTTCATTCGTAATGAGCTCTTATTTCTCGAACTCTTCTAATTGATTATTATTAGATATTAAATAGTCTTTATAATGCCACCAGTATTCCAATGTCAATTTAAACCTAGCATATAGTCATCATTGTGCTTTTCACTTTCGGTCAACACATCATTCACCATCAAAAAATTGTGGTTAATCATAAGCTTATGTATAGCTTAATAGTACCTACCTACCTGAAGAAAATTATTTATGAGATAGTTTTCTTACCTTCCGGGACTAGGAATGTGAGTATTTTCTTCTATTTTGGTTTTAGGTTCTAATAATCCCGGTATTACCTTCAACTCATCTTCTCTTATTTTAAAAGCCTTATGAGGATTTTCATTGTTTAAATGTGATTTCGGCTCTGGTTCTCGTATATTTCTGCGTTTATCACTTACTTTTTGAATCCGTGAATCTTGTAATCTATTTTTTTTGGGCGATAATTTAATTTTATCCACGCTTGATGAATCTGAAGATGACGAACTAGTAGAGCCAATATTCAGAAGCTCTTGCGCTTTTCGATGTAAGTGTTCAAGATATTTCCGATCAGATTTTTTTTCGGACTTCTGTTTGGTGTTAACAGTTTTTTGTATTTTATTGCTATTCGGTTTGATATCGATAGATTTCTGCTTTGAAATCTGAAAAGCAATATGAGGTATATTTTCTATAGTTGCATCTAATCGTTAACCACATTGAACTAATTTTTGTGTGGATATTCTATTGAGTCGTTACAATCTAGTAGGCCCATTTTAACAGCGGAGAGGGGTGGGAGAAAGGACGCAATCAATCCAGATATTCCATAACTAAATCTTCTTTCCAGTTTTTTAAAATTAACGATTATGAGCTAACACTGAGAAAATGTTACCTACCTCGGGATTATTATAAGTATTTTTTATATCTGGAGTAGTTGTATTCCCATTGCTTTGCTGAAGCAGTAATAGCAAATGAGCAGAGCGTTCTTTTTCAGCTTCAGCAAGTGCACGTGACTGCTGGCTATCCTTAGCCACTTCATTGAGCTTCTGTAGTAGTAATTCATATTGCTTAGATTGTGTCTCAACACGTTTTGTCCACAATAATATTTGAGCTTCCGTTTGTTTTCGCTTTTCGGAATCTTCATCTTCAGTTTTTCTTGTCTGAAATAAAATAAATATGAACATACAAGATATTTTTATCAACTATTTAGGTGATGTTAATACCAAAGAAGTTGTGAAGCACTAACAGAACTATCTAACTCTTTTTTAAGAGCTAGTATTTCTGCACCTTGTTGAATTATGGTAGTTTGAAGCTGCTCGACTGATTTAGTATCACCCAGAACAGGTTTTTGAAGTTCTTTTTCTTTAAAGGAATTGATGGTATCCAATATTTGATTTCGAAGTATATTTATTTCTTTGCTATATTTTTCATGTTCTTCTGTTTTCCATTCCTCAATTTTGTTTAATAAGTATTCTTCATTATTGGTTGAAACATTTGCATCTTTTGTTTCTTTTACTACAATGGGTTGGTATTCATCTTTCTTCACATTTTTCGGTTGTTCTTCGGTTATAGGATCACTTAGTTTGCTTTTGTTTGCAATATTTTTTTCCATCTCCTTTAGTTTTGTTTTAAGTTCCATGATTTCGGTTGCAAGCTTGATATTGTTGATTTGTTGATTATCTTCCTCGTCCCTTTTTGGCGACTCAGATACAATATTATTATGTCGTCTTGTCATATGACTCTGCAAATATAGTTGATTCAAAAACACTTTGTCGCAATAATCACATTTATTATAATGATGATGCGTGCTCCCGTTCGATGAAGGTAAAAATATATCGTTTTTGTTCGTGAATGTTTTTAATATCATAGACGCTATGTTTTCATTGCCGTATGGAAGTGGAGTTTTGAATGTTTGACGCATCCTTTTCTTTAGTTTTCTTATTTCTTCATCCTTTTCTCGGAATTCTTTTTTTGTTGTATCGAGTTCCTGAAAAACATATAGGTACATTGACATGTTATACATTTTAGGCTTTGTATGTTAGAAAAGTTTTGTTGATCATTTAGTGAATTACCTGTGCTAGTGAACGTAATTCTTCACGTAAAACGTACACAATATGGTCGAGGTAGTGTCGACAAAACTGCAGGTACTCTATCGCAAGTTGAGCTAACCGGAACATCTTCATTACACCTTCATCGAGTATGCGCACATCAAATTCTGATTCTAATACGCAGTCCAATATCTATTATAATTAGACATAAAGAAAAACATATAATATGGTAGATTAGACAGTTCGAAAGTATTATTCATTGATTCAATCTTTACCGCAAATAAACAATCTAAAGAAATACAATAGGTACCTAAATCCTACTAATATTATAAATCTGAAAGTTTGGATAGATCACTCGTTCACGAAAGAACGGCTGTACAGATCTGGATGAAATTTGGCCCAGATATAGTTTATAGTCTGGAATAGCACATAGGCTACTTTTTATCCCGGGAAAAGATAAGATCCCACGGGAACGCGGGTGAAACCGCGGAAGACAGCTAGTACTTATATAATTCTAACGTCATTGAGTGATCTACCTAAATTTCTACCTAAAACCTACATAAATAATTTTTAAAATAAGTATGCTTTTATGGGCTTTTAAGCACTACAATGTTTTAATCATGATGGTCATGACTCATAATCTACATTTGCCCTGGCTCCACAAATCCAGAACGCATACCTCATGATCCCGAAAAGCAACGGGATCTTTGGCGTCGAAATTTCTAGCGATATTAATTTCCGTTACTTGGAAGGCTAGATTAAGCTAAGTAGTACCTATTAAATAAACTTCAGGCCTCAAAAGAGCGAGGCGGCACTTACCACCGGGATAAAACCTATCGCAGGACTGGCCTTTATGGAGTGCAAAAAAAAAAGAATCTGTAGTCTGGCCATCTGGATACCAGCTTGGACCTTTACTTTTGGTTAGGTTGTGGTGCTTGCTCACGATCGCATGATAAGTGTTGATGTGGCCGAAGTTGGTAAGCACATATTGCCTAGAAGGGATCTTCAATTCTGCAGAACACAACGGTAGATGCTTGGCGACGGATTTCCTAGCTGGTACCCATCCAGGCGAAGTAGATACCCTAATAACATCGCATTCCTTCCCGTTCACAGAAATAATAAAAATACTTACATCATTAACTTCTTGTTCAATGACGATAAACTTTCGCTCTCTTATCAGGTTTTCTATATTAATTGATCCTGTAAGAAAATAATGAAACTAAATGAACAACGTTTATGTTATGACTGAAACTGATACGATGTTAAAATACCTACTGAAGTTAGAAATATGTACCTAAGTAGGTAGTTAAAATCATGCTGGTATGGAAGTAGGTATCTACCCTCGAGTGGTAGGTAGGTACACGAATGAAAGACCAAATCAAATAAATCAGCGATGGTTTTACGTCGAATAACTCTCGGCCCAATGAGAAGTGCCGAAATAATTTTAGTTTTTATAGTCGGGGTGGGTCAGGTTCGAGTGAAAGAGCTTTAAGTACACGGTACAAACTTTAATTAACATAAAAAACTACCAACAATCTAACTCGCATCGCGGCCATTACTTAAATCTCTCTAAAGTTATTAACAAAATATCAACAGTCAATCAGAAATTAAACAATGAACAAACGCGCGGCTGGGTGCGCTGTGATTGGTTGCCCAGCGCGCATGCGCATAGTGGCGTTTGAATACACGCTACGGGTCTAGGACTGCACCCAGGGAGACGGGGTTCGGATACTTCTGCAATATTTTCCTTATTTTCTTTTTTTTATTCATTTTTTTTCTCTCTTGGATAAGCTTGTGTTCAACCACAATCTCACCATGCTAGGTGATGATGTGGCCGAAGGTGGAAACTGGCTCTCAAGTGAAACTGCCGGAACACACCGATAATAGGTGCTTGGCGAGACTTTAACTTTAGGGTGGTAGCCAGCCGTCGGGTACTACAAAGTACCTTACCACCGTGCTATGGTTCCCTCACGATGTTTTCCTTCACCGAAAGCTCATAGTAGGATTCGAACCCACAACCTTCGCCGCGGTATCCAACACTACCACTGAGCTATCATCGCCTTCTAGATATAATTATTTAAGTAACTTATTTATTTTTGCGTGGTTTTTATTGGAACGAAGTTCTTTTAAGCGGCTTACTATGAACTAGCAAAAATCGTCAAGACATATAACGCTGTCTGCGTCTGCGCTGCATAACGCTGTCTGCGTCTGCGCTGCATAACGCTGTCTGCGTTATGTCGTGTACCAGGATATTAGAAGTTAAAAGGAGTTGTAATTTTATTAAGGTAGGTACACAATCTTGTAGCACTGGTAGCTTCGTAGTTCACAGCCCGTAGAGTGTCGTAGTGCTGTCTACAGCGCACTTGTCCGTCGTAGCACGCACTTGTATGTCACAGATACGAGAGGACTCTTTCTATGTTCTGATTGCCTGTCAATTATATTATTTGCCTACTTCACTGTATTTACGATGACTACTAACTAAACTTCTGATATCCTGGTATTTAGCTCAAAAATTATTGTCTCATATTGTATATTATAAACTTTGGGGGAGGCCTATGTCCAGCAGTGGACGTTTTTCGGCTAAGATGATGACGATGATATTGTATATACAATTGTAGTAGGTATATTGTATATCATACAGTATACAGGTGTCTCCTCTTTCTCTATAGCTGACTGCACAAAAAATATTTATATCATTTGACAATAATCAATAATCAGTTGTGTAGTTATATAAGTAAATAAGGTAAATAAGATTTTATGCGCTTTATGTTCAAAATTCAGCAAAGAAGCGCGGGTAACCGCCTCTTTCTGTGCTGAACATTTTCAACAATAATAATCGTATAATCCCAATTTCATGACACAACTTGCATAACGATCACATAACGAACTATTACCATAGATTAGAATTGGGCCTCGCTCCGCTCGGGCGCGACGATTTATTCATCTATGACTTATCACTTATAAACGCGTTAATCTAGGATGTTTTGCATGTCGGGGTTAATTTATTAATATTTCTTAGTTCGTAGATACCTATGTAATGAATGTGTACTCACTAATTTTGCTCCAGTCTATGTGGACACGAGAACGGTGTGTATTAAAACTGAAACCTGACTCTTCAGCCAACTTCGGGAAGTGATGGTGAAGTTCATATGAACTCTTGTACGGCATTGTGTATTCGTTTAATGGTACCGTTACCACAAAATAGTATATTCTTAATTATATTATCTTGCAGAATTACCTTCTGGATATTTGCACTTAATATTTATTTATATTTCTTATCGAATGCATGCTTAGATTTCACACAAACTTCAGCTTTGTTTGTATTTCCTCTAACTTCGGTTGCCTAGCAACAATTGCACTGGGTTACCTACAGACCTACATAAATATTTTTATGCTGCATTTAGGTACTTTCTTGTACATACAATCGGTATATTAATTTATTGCATGAGATTTGCATCATACAGGAACTGCACGCAAAAATTGGAATACCTATTACAAATAACTTACCTACTAAAACATCACAGGGTATCTTTACATAATATAATTTTTCTGTGCGTGTGTTTGTCTTTGAACTCCTCCTAAATAGCTGGACCGATTTGATGAAATATTTTGTATTAGCTGTCCCCCGCGGTTTCACTCGCGTTCCCGAGGGATCTTATCCTTTCCCGGGACAAAAAGTACCTATCCTATGTGTTATTCCAGGATATGATCTACCTGTGTGCCAAGTTTAATCAAAATCCGCTTCGCCAAGTGACATATCCGATGAGTCTCGTAGCACGGCGGTCTATTGAGTCAAGTGCGTCATGTTGGTCCTTCGCGGATCCATCCCTAAGTTGGCAGCCGTACTCCATGCACGATCGGACTTCTGCTTTATAATCCTGCCTGGAGCAACTATTTCCGCCTTCGACTCAATAGAACAGCCAAAGTTTAATCTTGTTGTTGACCCCGATCTCATATCGGCAAGGATATAGTTTGGAAATCATGTCAGGTGGAGAGGACTCCGTTCGATGATGAATAGACACGTAGGTGTTAGTGCGAAGTGTAGGTACCTAATAAAATGTACCAGGAACAAACTAGTAATGGTCTTTAGGAGGACGCGCGGACGGTGAGGAATAAAATAATAACAAACATATTTATTGTGGTCACCACAAACCACATTGCGTATTATTATTTTATTAGTTTAAAAGTATAGGCGCTTAGTTCGTCGTATAGAGATCTATCGTAGTATTTTATACATACATATTCACCTTATAAGTAACAGGAGCAGTCTCATGGGTAAAGGGACAGCCTGACGGCATAGACGCATACTATAATATTTACCTACCTACATGTATTATTTTTTTGTATTTTTTTTATGTCGTCGGCCGATGTTTACAAGTTTATAATAAAAGTGTGCAACGTACAACTCGATACACAAAACGTAAACCCAAAATACGCAGGACTCATTGTATTATTAAAAATACGCACCTGAGTATTTTGCAACTAGCACACGCTCTGTGCTTAAGTTAATAGCTTTTTGTACAAATGTAAATGTTTGCGTATAAAAATAATAAATAACATCGCATTGGCTGAATCGTGTCCTAAGAGCAAAAAGGTGTCGCCAGTTAGGTAGAAGTCTGTAGGGCGCTAGGGCGTCGTTTACGCGGCGGGTTTTTCTTCAGAAACAGCGGTAGCGCCGGAGGCGACGGAGCCAGACTCCTCTGGCGACGACTGGCATGACAGCGAGGGGAACCTCTGGTACAGAGCAGCCCGGTATTTAGGATGGCTGTAATATATTAAATTATTTATTTTAACTCTTTATTTGCATAAAGTTGTGTTGAGTCGATATAATATGCTTGTGATCACTCGCGTATATTTTGGCAGTACCTACCTAAGTGACTATCGTTGTTTATACATACACATTAGCAATAGGTAGCCGAGGATTGCCAACGTATCGTATTGACGAAATTATACAATGGCTTGAAGGCATATGGCTCTCAAGTGCATAGCTAGAACATACAGATAGGTGCTTGGCGACAGATTTTTAACCGTGTATACGGTAAACTATACACGATTATTTTTAATTAAAAAAACCCTAATTAAACATAGGGAATCACATGGGGGTCTTAACTATAAGACATTCATATTTTGCTTGATTACAATCCGAATATAAATTATTTGCGATATGTACGTTTTATACAGGCTGGTTCAACTTTAGTCATTGAAATAAAATAAAAAATTGTCGTAGTACAAATAAGTTTGTATGTTAAAACATCGTACCGACCTGATGCCATATACAATGGGGTTGTAAACGGCATTAGCTTTAGCGAAGAGGGAACCCCAGATGGTGGCTAGAGGACTGATCGGCATGCTCTCGAACACCCCCGTGTAGTTAATCACAAGGTAGGGGGTCCATGCCATGAACCACAGAGAGATGGTCATCAAAGCTACCTGTAAAACGATCCCAGTAATTGAAACAGGTACCTATTTTTCCATTTTAACCCGGGAAAAGGTAACCTATCCCAGATTTTTTATTTATTAATAAAAACAAAATAGCATATTATATAATATGGTATAACCAAAATTTAATATCTTTGGAGGTTCTAGTACTTTATAGTTCAGAATTTGCCCTAGGAGGGCAAATGAAATATTCGAGGGCTTAAAAGTCTTGCTTGTGTCGCCCACCCGAGTCTTAGCTACGTCTACGTCTTATAGAATCACTTATCTCACCAATTATTGTCTTGAATCCTAAAGAATATATTGAATTGAATACTTTGAAGACCTAACAACAGAACACTCTTGTATGCACTTGATTTTTTTCACCCTCAGTATATGTTTTCGTAATTTCACAACATTATTGTATTGCGGTTCTTAGAAACCTTCCTTGCATATAATAGGTAAGTACCAATAATCTCTACGAGAGAAATGCTACGATAGAAGGTAAAAATTATAAGGATTTTGCAACGTAACTCGTAACGTAACGTGAAAAGCAAGTAATCAAAATATTATACAAAATTTAAAAATGTTCGCAATTAAAGTTTTAACGAACCTTGGCTAGTTTACATTCGGCACTGGTATTAGCAGCTTCAGATGATCTAAGTGAGGCGACGTTCATTTTCTTAGCCTGTTCCCTCATCCCTTTTTCGTGAGCAGCTACGGCCTAAAAAATAACGCATAATGCTTACGTAATTTAACTAAAGAAACGCAAATAAAATAAAGTTACTAAAGCCAAACCTGCACAATGAAGAAATATGAATATATGATGAGGAGAAGTGGCATGAAGTAAACAAAGACGGAGTAGATAAGGATGTAGCTTCGGCTAAGCCATTCTTTGGATAAGTAGTCGGTGCCGCATGCTGTCATGTTTCCTTCAGGTACGTATCTATAGGTGATACATTAGAAATGATTAAACATGCTTCTTTTGCTGTAGTGGAGCAATTTAAAGAATTGGAGTTATTCAAGATCTTTTTATATCTAGACGAACTTAGAAGGAAATAAAGAACAAATTAAGTAGGTAAATATTCAATTTCATTCAAATTGTAAAATCCACTTCCGGAAAACTAATGCCTATATTGTACCCGTAGAGCAAATAATCTCTAATATTCTGATTTTCAACATAACTGTATTTAATCAAGATGGTGCCTACTCTCAAACAAGTTACCTGTTCCAACCGAAGAATGGCGCCAGTGTCCAAGCTAGTGAGAAAGCCCATATTCCAAGGATACGCAGAAGTGCACCATTATTGGACATTGGCTTAGCAGCAATACCCTTTACAATTACGTTGTAGCGATCGAAGGCGATCATCGTCATGGTCCAGATAGATGTACATCCAAATAGAGAGCCACAGCAAGCATAAATTTCACACGCGAGTGGACCTGAGCATAATAAAGTTTAGAGAACCATAAACATTCAATAAATTAACATTTTATTTATTTATAAAAAAATATTTACCAAATACCCATGTTTCGTTGTAACAGTTAACAACCATGGGCGGAGACATGGCGCACATCATAAGGAAGTCGGAAAACGCCAGATTGACCACAAGCAGGTTTGAGGGCGTCTTGAGAGTCTAAAAATTACAATTCAGTTAATATAAATATCGTCAAAATACTGTTAATAAAAATATACCAAATAATACAGGTTAGGCAGATGATGATAAAAATATCAATGATTCTATTTTATGTAAAATTCCTACCCCTATAATAATAATACGGGAACGTTCATTATTAGTATTCAAACCTTTGTAGTGGAGAAAATGTAGATGACCATTCCGTTGCCAGTGATAGAGATGAAACCAAGAACGCCGATAGTGAAGCCTAGGAGCCCATGCCAGAGTGGGTTCATTGGTGGAAATTGGTACCTAACGGAAAAACATGAAAATTTTTTTTAAAAAAAATATTGTAAGAATATTTAATATACTTACGGATAGAACCAAATCACAGAACCAAACGGATCATTGACGTAAGCCACAATTGTATGGGTTTTATTTTTAAGCATGATTCCATATAAAATAGTAGAGAAATAAATAATACCAATGGGGATCGACCATGTGCAGCATATCCGGCGACACCTTGTCTACGACGGTTTGGTTCGACGCTCCGTACGCCGCTACCTGACCGCCCCAAGATTGAAGAGCCGCATACCCTGGCCCGGGGTCTAAACTTGCTATTATAGTCATCTCCAAGTTTTGTTTTTATACGAATAACCTGTGGAAACAATAATTTTATTTCACCTAATAATAAACCACACAGGCGGACTTTATAACATTGTTCTCAAAATTAACTAACATATAGGTACCGCTCGAGACAAATAGGTTACTACAAATAAATAAAAGCCCCAATAACTAGCCTGAGTCGTGCAGAGTTCCCAGATATCTTCTTACCTATACTACCTAGTTAATAATAGAGGCAGGTTTATGATAATGGGTGTCACAAAATTTTCGGCTAATTGTCTACTTATGTTTTGTCTGTAATGTACTAAACATAAAGTTTTACGTTATTTATAAAGATAAAGTGTAATACTGCTAACGATGTCTATTACAAAACTGCATGTCGTTCAATAGAAACAAATCTAGAATGGGTTCAAAATACTCAAAAGAATCGAGTAGGTAGGTTTGTAAAGGACATTAAAAGACAGCACATTGGCACTACTTTGCGCATTCAGTCGAGTGGAGGTAGGCAAGTTTTAGGATCCACCCATGATCCGATACGATACCCTAAATCTAGTACTTACATAAATTGGGATGAGGAAGTTGCTCCGGAATTTATAACCAAAAATACTGAAGAAAATCGATACACGAACTACTCCAGTCTTTAGTTATGCTAAATAATAGAACCAACCGGTCCCGTGAAGCGGGTTCACCAAGGCTGCGGAGACTACTCAACGGTTGCAAGTCCACCCTCACCTTATATAAGAAAATGTTAAGGATTAACAGCGCACTGCGATATCGTCATGCGAAAATCAATATTCATAATTAGATATAGGCAGGCATCTAAGAAGCTGAATACATTTCTACCCTACGTACTTTAGTTCATATATTTATTATACAGGGCCGAACTTCTTTCTATTTTATTTAGAATTATATTGTGTGGGCAATAAAATCTTTAATCACAAAAATTATATGGTTGGTATCACACGTCTACTAATGATACCAAAAGGATATACTTACCTCTCGTTATAGGTATCTATAGGTACCCATAATACCCAATTACCCAACCTATAGTAGGTACCTATTTATTATACTATGAATTACCTGAAAATGAAAATGAAATATATTTTATTCAAATAGTCCTTTCCAAGCTATTTAGGTACTAATGAATAGTCTAGACTCTAACGCACGATCCGGCAATAAATTCAGCAGTTCAAAAGTCTAACCCTACGTTTGTAAACCGGTGAATGTGGTGGTCCGAGAATCACTTCGGGCTGATCTCCCGTGGCGGTCATTTGGGCTTCATCGCAAAATCCAGTAGGTACCATTGCTTCAGCACTGCAAAAAATCATAAATAAATTAATGTGTGTGCAGGTTTGGCTTGATGAATAGATGGAGGCGTCCATCGAGAATGATTGAAGATTATAACGAGTATCATCTTCGTTTCTTTATTCTTTTTGGTTTTTTACACTTGACTATACCAGCGATATAATTATAGATAATGTAAGAATCTATGAATGTAAGTAGGTATATTTATGTGAATTATGTACCTACCTAACTAAGGTAATTATCGTTTTAAATGCAAATGAAAACCTACCTATACAAATACCAAGTCATTATTTTGTGCAAACCACAAAATAATGTCTCATATCAATCTTTACATACACGTTATAATACATTAAAACTCAAAAAATATAAGTTACACTATTCTTTTTGGAACGAATTTTCTTATGGGGCGTTGCGGAGTGGTACCCTTGCCGGCAAAAAGATTTGTGTGACGAACTAAAACACAAAAAACCGGTCAAGTGCGAGTCGGACTCGCGCACCGAGGGTTCCGTACAAACTTTCGTGATTCTAGGTCAACGGGAACTACTATAAAGGTTTTCGACCCAAAACCTATAGCGTACCTACTTCCGGTTGACCTAGAATTGTTAATTTTGGTTAAATCAAGGTATTACAGCATAAGTAAAGGGAAAATTCCGAAAAATAAAAAAAATAAAATTAAGGTAAATTTTGGTACTTACAAATTTTCGCGAAAATCGAAATTTGCCCATATCTTTTTATCTTGTTGACTCAGGACATTGATTTTTATACACCTAATAGGGACTATAGACCTCAGTATCTGGTGTAAATTTCAACGTGCTAGGTTCACCCGTTCCTGAGATAATCGGTGGTGACACACGGACAGACGGACAGACAGACAGACGGACAAGAGAGTGATCTTATAAGGGTTCCTTTTTTTACATTTTGAGGTACAGAACCCTAAAAATCACACAAACCTTCGATGCACACAAAAGAGGTCGTGGGTTCTATTCCCATCCAGGACAGACATGTGTGTATGAAGATGTCTGTTTGTCCTGTGACTGAGTGTAGGTGATTATCTATTTAAGTATGTGTTTACAAAAAAAATAACTTCAGTCACGCGTCGGAGCAGACACGCACAATTTTTATTATATTTGTCAAAGCGCCATCTATACCACAATATAAGAACATCTTCTTACAAACAGTTTGTTTATACAGATGCCTCTGTCAGTATTTAGTGAAGGCTGGTTTAATAATCAAAGGTGAATAGATGGAATGAAAAATAATTTTGTATTTTTGACCTTTGACTGATTGTAATTTGCTTTCTTGCAATGGCTTTTTTGGGTAGAGGGATACTGAAACTCCATTACTACATTCGCAAAATTCCGAATCCTTTGTTATTTTTGATAATATAGATGTTTTATTTCGAGTTTGCCGATTTCCCTTAATATCGGCCTCTAACACCCTAATGTCTGCCGCCTGTGACCCTAATATCTGCATTATATATCTTTTCTAAGATGAAGTTAGGTCAATAAAACTAATAAAGTAAAAAATTAAAAAAAAAAACAACTCAGGTACAAATCACTTTTTTAACTCTTATCTATCATTAATTAGTCTTTATTTACATCTCAGTCTTAAAAATTAAAATAATTTCTGTTATTATAAACTAACTAGCTATCCTTCACTCGCGTTCCCGTGGGATCTTATCCTTTCTCAGGATAAAAAGTTACCTATGTGCTATTCCAGATCCGTTCAGCCGTTCTGGCGTGAATGAGTAACAAACATCCATCCATCTATCCATCCATCCAACCAAACTTTCACATTTATAATATTAGCAGGAAGATCACAATGATTAAATTTTCTTAAAACAAATAAGGAAGGAACTCCAAAAACAAATGATTATAAATAAATTACCAAATAAAATCAACAGAAAACTTAACTTTACTTAAGGATCTTCAATTTAAATGCACTAAACAGTGATGAGTGAGCAAGTAAAATCTTCTTTAGCCACATCAATATAAAGGTGGCCGTTATTACGCATCGATTCCCTTTATATCGCCCGTAGCTGATAAAAATCGTTTTTAAGGCGAGGCCAGTTCACGATCTCTGACGAAAAGATTGATGTTTGAACTTCCAGTGTAAAGAAATGACGTAGAATTCTAATACACAAAAATTACTGTAGAGTGATAAAGAAACAAAAAATCGGAATAACCGAACAGAATATCGAAAAATGGCTTGATAACTCTGTAAAAAAATCCTAAATATCACCATATAAAATAAACTTAAATGTTATGATCTCGTAATTTTCAGTGACAGTGATATGGTTTTTTTTTACAAAAGGATAGATTTTTTATTGTTCTATCGGAATAACCGATTAGAATTTTAATAAATGATCCAGTATTCCAATAATTAATTAAAATGTAGTAAATAGTAATGTTTTCATTCGTGAACCTAGCGAAGCGATAATTAAAGCTACGCAATAATCAACAATATTGACAGCGGTGCTAGAGTTGCAATTTGATTCACGCGTTCGTTTAGTTTGCCAGCGACGCTGGCCGTGGGAGGTTGGTCAGGGGGGTGACAGCTCTATTTCCAATCTTACAGTTCTGGCGCTGCTGTAGCTTGCTACATATTATTAATCTGTGCTCTGCTTATAGTGTCCAATTTTGTGTCAATGTGTGTGTACCTACGTCATTGGTAGTTTGACACCTTTGACTGACAGTTTGAAAGGTAAATAATGTAAGTCGGCCATCGTTTTTTTCATATAACATCGAGTCGAGCAGTTTATCTTGTGTTTCCCTCCGTTTACAATACAATTCCACGCTTTGCTATACTCCGTACAGTGATCAGTGATATTTATTTCTTTTACTGTGCTCCATACTTTCTCGTCATGGCGTTGTTCATATAAGTGTTGTGTTGGTGGTTCTGATTCAACAAGTAAAACACGCAGACTATTTTGCATACCCATGAACGATAAATTACTTGGTTTGACAAAGAACCTATTGATGACTAAACGTGTTTGTGAAAAACATTTTGATCAAACTCAATTTGACCAGGCTGGTGTTCGAATCCGTTATTCCTATCCTTGCTTGTTTACGGAACAGGAAATTGCTCATGGCTTACCACTTGCTAAAGGTATGAATGTAAACTTTTAATGTAACCTATACTTTAGCTTGCAACTAACATTCGCCTAGAGGAACAGTTAGTTGTCATCTTAGGGCTCCTTCAGACACACATCTTGTCCAACTTAATCTGTATCCTTCCACTTTGTGTAGCTTTATGTTTACAATATTCTATAGATTTTTTTAATTCAAAATGTTTTTATGTAAAATTATAACTTTAGTTGGTCAACTTACAATTGTATGTCTGCGGGAGCTCTTACGCACAATTATAAACTGTAGTTGATTAAATTATAAAATACAAATAAGTTGTTCAATAGTTGGCCCACTTACAATATTATATGTCTGCGGGTGCTCTTAAAGCTGTTTGCCGTCTGCACGTTTTTTGCTCTTCTCACTACACTTACAGTCACTACACAAAACAATTATTTAGTTGAAATACCTACACAAATCCTCTTCAGTAATGCTTTAATGTTTTTAATAATTCCAGGGTATCATATACAACATGAAAATAATTATTGTCAGAGCCGAGAGCAAAATTATAACAACTCAACAGGAGAACCAATTACCATCACAGGTATGGATAAATTGATCTTACCTTGATAAATTAATTACACAGAGGCTATGACAGAATCAGACAGTAATGTCAACCCTGTAAAGCTTAAATTACTAGCTCACTCAACAGACATTGTCCTGTCCAAATTCCATGGAATGAAAACACTATCTGTCTATTCATCCAACTTTCCAATGTTTCCACTATCTATTTGTTCTATCTTATTCTGTTGTAATGTTTATTTAAACAAATTCAATATTTCAGATAAGCGGCTCAACACTCCTATGGAGACAATGGAGACTACAGCAGTAGTGGTGACCATCTATTCGACAGCGTCAATGGATCGCCAGATCAACCAAGGGGCAAACATAGAGGCACAGTGAAACCAAATTCTCCTCATCAAGAATTTTGGCAAAATTCCTTAAAACATATTAAATATATTGACACAACCAGTCTAGATGTAATGGAATATTACATAGCACTCATAATTCGCCTGCAATGCCACAATTGATGCAATATAATAAATAAAATTTTAAGTGGAAAAATAGAAGAAAAGTACGTCTTGAAAATGCAATCATGCAACATCTAGCGCTAAGAAAATATAAAACTGATAGGTAAAAGAAATCAAATAAATGACCACAAAATAGAAAAATTTGTTTTATTTGATTATCTACCTAAAAAAAAGGATAAATACCCTAAACCCTAGTAGATTTTGTCGATATCGGGTACATCACTACACTACACAAAAAATTATCGATAACATATTGAATAAATAATAGATTGACAGCACTATTCGATTTTGTATGTGTGTGTGTCGCGCCATTATAGATAAAGCGACAACAGCGCCATAACTGCTAATGTAGAAACTAGGCAAATTCGACTGTCATATCTGTAGCTAGCTACATATCAGTAATCTGTGAGGTTGGTCCCGGACGCTCTGTAACTTAATTTTTATTGTCTAGTTAGTAATTATTATTTGTTGTTATGACTACTTTGTGCGTTTATATAGTTATAATTATGTTGATGAACGTATAAAATTGCAAATAGCATCAAACGACGAAATGTTCGGGTAAGTATTGTTATCTATAATTTAGACGCATGCGATAGTACAGATAGCAGCTAAGGAAAAATATAGGTGTTATAAAGTAATGGGTCATTCCATTATCGCGGGCGCAACATTTAGACGCCTGTTTTAGTTTAACCTAATTAAATAAAAAACATTTTTAATTAAATTTGTCTATGAAAGACTACATTTTAATATGTTTACTTTATATTAATTAACAAAATTTTTAATATGATATTTTAAAAGGTAGGAGAAAGGTTCAAACTGCCATCGCGGGTGCAACAAATTTGGCCCAACCTTTCCAGATCACAAACAAAAAACACATAAATCTGTTAATTCTAATACATTTAATACGTTATGCCTTAATATTTTGAAATTATTAAAATAACAAAGAACATAAAATAAAAACTCTAAACAAAACAAAAATAAACAATGAATTATAATTTTTTTTATTAATCGCGGGTGCAACACCAAATTATCGCGGGTGCAACCAGTCTAATTTAAGTGAACATAAACATCAATTTTACTTATATAGGAACAAAATAAGAGATCAAACCATATTGATTACTAACAATTATACTTTTTTTGTCGCTTATATTAATTATTTCTTTTGGAATACGTCAATAATTGCTGAAAATTCTATGAACATATTATTTCCATCAGTATTTTTCTTTGGCGCTTCCAACTTCGCGATAATATCATCAAATTGCACGTCTGCTATGTCATTAACGATTTTTGTGAATCGTTTGCCATCAACCGTCGTCATAAATTGTACTCTAACTTCTCCATCTTCATCCATATCACTCTGACACAATCCCACATAACGATATTGAGTATTTTTTTTGCCAGTTTTGCAGAGCAATTGTACAAGCACATACACACCAGCGCAAATATTTTTCGGTAAGACAGTAGCAGTTTCAGGACACGCTTCTGGTGATAATTTTTTAAGCTTGAAGAGACGTTGATGGAGTTTTGTCATTTATAAATTCATTATCTGAATCAGTGTCTGAATCACTGTAAACATCAGAAACGCGCAATTTATTAGTCAAGGTATATCAAAACAAGGAAATGTATAATTAATAATACAAAAAGGTTACGTGAAAAAAAGTTGCACCCGCGATCTCACATTGAGATCGCGGGTGCAACCAATTTAAGTTATCGTTTATTTTAACCTAACACTCATTACACGATTAAAAACAAATCATTTAAGTTTGGTTTTGATTTTTTCTTACTTTTGCAAAGTTTCAGAACGTTAGCTCTTTATTTTTGTGAAAAAAGTAAACTTTTATATCTTTTGCATCGCGGGTGCAACAAATTAACAGTGTATTCTAGCAGTCAATTGTTCTTAATAAATAACAACATATACTTACATTTTTTGACCCACGAAGATAAATGAATATTGTCACTTCACGTTTAGCCGGTAAAATATAACCTCAAACTGTCAACAACAACTGTTTCGCGCCAGTGTTGCTAGTTATGATTTTACAGTTTATACCAATTCTTCGGATAGCAATATTTTCAAACGCGCCAAAAAAGAAGATATGGTATAAAATCAAATAAAAATAAATTGATTATTATATTTAGACTTTCTTCTTTGCAATAATAACAAAAAAATCAATTACGTATCAGAATAAATATTAAAATATCAATATTATTTTTATGCTAAGAATACAGCACTTTTAATTTTATTAATAAATACAATGAAATCGCAATACTTTTAGCCATGACTCTAGTATAGCAAACAAAAGTCACAGAAAGAAAAATATTATTAAATATAATATTATACTTCCGTGTGCCAAGGACGTTATAACCGTGTACATCTTTTTTCTTTCTTCTGATGGAAATCGTCCTTTAAGACATTTCTGCCAGTATCAAGTTATTTTTTTTCCATTTAATTAATAAACATGTTATCTTATTATATTCACAGTAAAGTTGGAAGCACTGTAGAATAGCGCCCGTCGCTTTTTAAGAGTTTTTATTTTGGGTAGATTTTAGTATTTCTAGTGTGTATTACAAAACCGCAAAACGCGAAAAGTAATAAATTTTCGAGAAACGAAATTTTTCACCGCCCTGGCACCGAGTCCAAAAATAACTGTTTATAAGATTATAATAGATATATAAATATCAATAATTTTGTTGATTGTCCTTTAAGGCTCTTGCTTTGAAATTAAAATATAATTGTGTACTTTTTAGTTTAAGTTTTTACACATAGGTTACAGTTTTGAAGTCGGTTTTTGTTTTTATTTTTCAACTTTTAGTAGGAATTAAGTGTATTTTTTAAGTTTATTCCTTATATGTTACAGGCACGTATATCCTGAACGGCGTACACTTTTAACCTAATCAAGCTATGTCGATTTTGAATAGAAAGAGACTATGAGCTACCGCGTTAGGAAGACCTAGTTTAGCCTAGGCAAAACTAGTTTGTCCAGAAATCGGGTCTACCCGGTAACACATATAACTGGCGGGCCCGGCAGACGTCGTCCTCCAGTGCCACCTACCGGGTCCAATTGTATTTTAAAACCATCAAAGAACCCATTTAAATATACACACAAGATTTCATCCAAATCCAAAATGTCATGCTCAACGACTCAGCTTGATTTACTAAGGTTTATCAAACGAGAAATTAATATTTTTGTTTTTGTTGATTTTTTCAAAAACCGCTAAATCAATTTCGATAAAATGTATATAGGACCACCTCTGAAATATGATCTACAAAACAAAAAAATAATCATCAAAATCTATTCATAATTGGCACAATGATCGCGTAACAAACAGACAAAAAAAAACTTCAATTGACATCAACAGTCGGATTAAGAACCTCCTCCTTTTTTGAAGTCGGTCAAAAATAATTAAAAAGCCCCCGACGGATTTTCTTGGGTTTTTATATTTCTCTAATTACATACTCATAAATTACATTCATTCTTTAATGTACTCCACATTTTAATCGTAGTGGGTACTTAAAAAAAATTAATTTTGCTTTTTATTTCAATTTTTTTAAAGAGGTACATATATTATACAAAATCGATAAAGGTAGTTTATTTTAATATATATGTAGTATTATTATAAGTATTTACAACTAAACTTTGCCGGGGGCTTTGTTGTAACTCAACTCGATATCATTGTGTAGAATGAAAATAATAAGTTAATAGGTATGATGTAGAAAATATTGAGCCGCAACTCTAGAATAGTGGTTAAAGAGAAGAGAAGATAAGACAAAAATGACGGTAGATGAATACCGCATCAAAATCGGACTAGATATTACTGCAGCGCCACCTAGTGAGTTACTACCGTAACACCTTTTTAAGAATCCTCACAAACAAATGTTTACTGCAGCGCCCCCTGGTGAGTTGTCACCATAACATTTATCTAAGAACATGCACCAATCAGATCCTAACCCATCACTCAAAACAACATCAAAATCGGACTAGTAGTTTTGGAGATAAATGGCAACATTAGTTTGCACAAACAAACAAACATCCTCTCACCCCAAACGCATATATACCGTCTCCGTTCCGTCGTGGATGTAATTTTTTTTTATTTCAACAAAATTATAATTATAAGCCTATAAGATATAGTCCTGTACTGGTGGGGGGCTTTACTAGAATGACACCTGAAGCATAATATTGTATATTATGCTTCAGGTGCATAAGGAATATTGAGTGATAGACTAGCAACCTAATGGTGAACCTAAATCCCTAAATATTATTTTCACCCTAATTATATGCTAAAAGTGAATGCTATGTCGTCAAACTATGATAATGAATAAATTAATTGAATGATATAATTCTTCAATTTTATATATTTGTATCGATTTTAAAGATCATCTTAAATTACTGCAATCACCGTGTACGTAACATAAAAAATATATTTACAATAAATGTTTAGTGGTAATTTGTCGAGTTTGCTGACCGTACTACACATTTCTACGCCGTGTGAATTCGGTCCTCTGTGGTGTGAGTGTTGACGGGTGCAGCGCACACTAGTATGTAGTATCACAGGCGAGTGCGGGGCACCGCGCGCCTGCTCCCGTTCCTCCCTTGCTTCACCCCCTTGAAAGAGTAGATTTCGTGAACGGGCCGCGCCTTAAGCGGCCGACGTTAGGATCTAGTGATCAAAATAAGCTGTTGTTTCATTTTTAACCTTATTAATGTTACTGCTAACATATATAATAGCGAAATATGTTGTTTAACGTTTTCATGCATTTCCCCAATATCGGCCACCCGGTCGATATTGAGATTTATCAATAATACAGATCCCTAATTTGATCCCGTGATTATTTCATAAAAAAGACATAAATGTAAAAAGATACTATCTAAACGGTACTTTGACTGTTTTTCTTTAAGAACAAATAAAATAAAATACCATAGGTATGTTTAATTCCATTCAAATGCAATTCCACGCAATGCGTCGACTCAGGGATTTGACTCGGAAATGCCACCAAACGATGTACATCCGGAAGTGTGCGTGTCTTATTGCATAGGGACCGAGGGATTTTTATTTACACGACTGTCGAAGGAACCCCCTCAGCAAAAATAAAGGGTTCGCTAATGTGCTGCCGCATGCCGTGCTACCGGCCTAAATATTCGAAATAAGATTCAAAACGTTTGCTTTCGAAGGATTAGACACCTACCTGAAATCCTCTTTTATTATTACTGCTTTTATTTTTTTATGTTAAAGTTAAAATACCTCTGTAACATTATCCTAAACTGAAGATACCACTCTGTACTTTCTACGTTTCTAATATCGTTATGTGACGCCATGTGAATGTGAGTAACTCTGCCTTCGTTCGCTAACAGGATTATCTTAACAAGGCATGACTTGCGAACACGCCTAAGATAGAATACTTAAGTACCTATCTGAAATATTCTGCCTGCTATTTCTTATAACTTACTATGACATTATTAAAGTTTTAAAGAACACCGAGTTATTTTTTTTACCTGAGTATTTGCCTTTTTCCTGGGATCTTATCCCAGGTAAAGCAGAGTTTGTTCTATGGATTTATTTATAAAAACATACAACATTCTAAAATAAATTTTAAACACACAATTTTATTCTCCAATATTTAAAAATTATTTTAGAATGTTGTATGTTCATATTAAACTTTTCAGAATTATCTAGGTAGGTATACAACTTAAATTAGAACATCAATTTATTTATACAAAGCTATAAAATATAGAAATAAATATACAACTATATTATATAAAAAAACTTCTGCGAGGCTGTCGCTGCTGCCGATCGGCAGGGTTCCTAGCAGGCTGGCAGCGTTTCCTCTTTGGATGGTCAAGCTGATGCGTTGGCAGAAAAAGCTCCCCGCCCGCCGTCACTCGAGGCCTCGATTAAATTTTTACATAAAATACTTGTGAAACGACGAGGTTCAGACCCCGACGGACCCATGGTCTCAACCGCAAAAGGCGTAAATTGACAATTTGGAAAAGGCGTACTTTTTAAATTTTGAATTTTCCGCTCCTTTCGTAGCCGCTCCCACGGCTTTACAAGTCACCGGTAAGTGAGACGGCGGATCCTCATTGTCAACCGCTTTTCATTTTTTTTTGTTTGAAAGAGTATACTTTGGCGGTGGTCCCATTATCACCAAGTCAGGATCTGATGATGGGATCCTGGGGGAAAACGAGGGCAACCCTCAAATTTTATAAGAATTGTCAACCGATTTTCAAAATTCTTTTTTCATTTGAAAGAGTATACTTCGGTGGTAGTCCCATTGTCACCAAGTCAGGATCTGATGATGGGATCCTGGGGAAAATGAGGGCATCCCTCAAATTTTAAAAGAATTTACAGTATTTTTCATTCATATACGTACTTATCAAAGCTATTTGCATCTGGTAGTCATCATCTCATGTTTCTGAGCTGATGATGGTAGGTCAAACTCCTTAATAGCTAGGAGTTAGGGGATATTTCTTTAAATATTATAGTCACGTTTAGACTCGTATCGTCGTCTCTTTGTATATTCAAATGAGCTGATGATAGAAGTTAAACTCTTTATCGGTTAGGAGTTAGAATATACGTTGTCCTAGATATGAAATGAAACGCAATATCAAGTAGCTGCTAAGAAAGAAGCCTTAATCATTTAGGATATATATTCTTTATTTTATTTAAAAGTTTATCTATTTATGTATTCCCTCATCTAATAGCGTGATGTTATTTAACTTATAGGCTTTCTCGATAAATGGGCTATCCAACACTAATATATTTTATGTAGTTCCTGAGATTCGTGCGTTCAAACAAACAAAGAAACTCTTCATCTTTCTAATATTAGTATTGATATTGTAAATTAATAATGGACTTAATTTGCTCGAAAACAATTAAATATGTCTTGAAAACATTGAAATATAAAAAATGGAAAAATAAAACTTTTTATAAAAAAATAAAAACGACTTCAAAGACAAATGTTGCACTAAAAACCGAAAAATAAACTGAATAAGACATTAAAGTATATACAAAAATATTTCAATAACTAAATAGACCAAAAACTTTACTTATGTAAACTACCTACGCACGTATTCAAATGATTATTCTATAAATACCTTTTGATCTGTTTGAAGTCGGTGCCAAGCCCAAAAATACAATGAAAGAAATAATAAATGCCATCACAAGCACTTATGAATTGTAAGATTACCCATTTTCGCCAGATGGCAGTTCAGCCTCCCAGGGTGGAGATTAAGTAATCGCTGGGTTCGGGAACTCTTTCTATCTGCGGGCGGCCAGCGGTCAACCGTTTCACCGGGTCTTCTAACCGCACGCCAACATGCTGCGCCTGCACTACTCAATAGCGACTCCACAATACCACCGGTCCCTCCGCCGTCAACACAGTGCCTCCTCTAAGGAGCTCTGACAACCTTACTCACCACAGGAACACAACACCACTTGAGGGCAGTGTTATTTGGCTGCGTTATTCTGTAAGGTGGAGGTACTTCCCCAGTCAGACAGCCCCAATTATGAGCAGATGTTATGCTGTCCTACCTCCTCAAACCGTACGAAGCCTATTAAACCTATTAGGCTTGGCACCGACTTCAAACAGATCAAAGGGTATTTATAGAATAATCATTTGAATAGGTGCGTAGGTAGTTTACATAAGTAAAGTTTTTGGTCTATTTAGTTATTGAAATATTTTTTTGTCCATTTTATTTAATGTCTTATTCAGTTTATTTTTCGGTTTTTAGGGCACCATTTGTCTTTGAAGTCGTTTTTATTTTTTTATAATTAATACTCAAAGCCTAAACGGAAGAAACGAATACGTCAGACTAGGCAGTATGGTTAATAGACTATAGCAATCTCGATCTCGCGAGATCGGGATCTCGCGGGATCTCGCCTCATTTTTCGAGATCAATCTCGAAGCATAAAATTACGAGATCTCGGCCGAGATTGACGAGATCAAGCGCCAGTAGAGAAGAGACTTTGAAAGCATGTAAAAGTCCATTCTCGCGGGTTACTATGACTACAGACAGGCTTGAGTACGTGATTAAAAAAGAGATGGATCTCTATGAGTGTGGAGGATCGAGTGGTATTTTTTTGTAATTTGCTTACAACAGCTTGCTCACGCTGGTACCAACTAGTGTTGAAGCTGAGAGGGCGTGTTCAGCCGTTGGCTACATAGCGACTGACATAAGATGCCGTTCATCCGACAGCACTTTAAGCACTACCTATTTATTTTAAAAGGAGCTATTTTCAAAATCACTCCTAAAACCATTTGTTTCTTGTTTGTCTCAATTTCATTATTTTTACGGGTCTGAATTGTGATTTGTCTGTTCATTATAAATAATTATAAAAATAAAGACTATTTTCAATAATTTAATGCTGTATCTTACTCGCATCATAATCACATCTAAGCAGTTTCAATCATGTTTCACTTATCTAAGTAAAACTTTTTTTAAACCATTTGAGATCTCGCCGAGATCGAATTTCTAATACCTCGAGGTCTCGACTTGGCGATCTCGTCTCGAGATTGCATTCCCTACATAGCCTGACCTGAAGGGCCGAAAAAAAAAAGTGTTCTAAGCACCGCTGCCCAAGGAAGTAATAATATAAAGAAGGATTGAGTACTGTCAAAATTTGTTCAAAGCAAAGTAAGCTTTATTCGGTTCTCATACAGTCCATTCTCAGTTATCGTAAACCTATCAGGAAAAACGGTCTCGATGAGAGGCACCTCCCTAGGTGTCTGTCTCTCTCTAACAGATGGGCAGCCTAAAAAAACACGAGACGTGGAAATTGTAGTAATTTGGGACTAACTTATAGGGCTGTATTTAATTTTACTTTAGTTGAATTATGTACTTAATTAGAAAATAACTAGCTACTAAATACATGAAATGCTTTTGTAGTATTTTAAATACATGTTTTAAAGGTAAGTAAATGCAATGGTAATATTTATGGTAGAATATTATTAAAGTATTGTTACCTGCTAAAATAATTATAATAATATATAGCTAATGAAAGGAAAAATCGTCCCTATCCGTCAACAGAAATGAAATGATGGCTCAACTGTACATTAGCGCTCGCTGATTTGGGGCTTCACTTTTTTTTTCGTGTAGTACTCTTCATGTTAAGAACTTTCACCAAGGCTTTAAACGCGATAACGCGCAGTTTTCGAGAAAAAAAACTTGAAGTTTCAGAAATTTTTAACTAATTCACGTATAAAATAACAATTAAATTTTTCTTAAATTTATTTAAAAGGCTTTGGTTGCAAGACTATCAGCCATAGTTGCAATATTATCGTTTATGTTTCGTTTTACGTTCAGACAAAGTGACTGTTTTTTTTAATAAGATATTGTAGTGTTGTAACTGTTTTTTATTTTTAAATAGATGTGATCGCAATGAAATCATATATTATGCAAATAATGAAATTATTACAATTAAAAATAAGATATTTTTTTAGCAAATGTGAAAAATTAAACGCAATTTCTGGAGTCATTTGTACTCACAGTCGAGAGCGATTTGTTATTTATATTTTTGAGAATTATTTTTATCAAACACCAAAATCGACATGACTTGATTAGATTTTATGCTGCATTAGGACAATTAAATAAAATTAACTATCAACACGGGTAATTTGTTACGAGATTACGTAGGTATTAATGGCCTTATTCATAAAGATTTCGACGATTTTTAGCAATTGCTTAGTAGATTCTAAATTCAAATTCTTTATAGAAAATTCGAATTAAGAATCTGCACTTACTAAACACCGTCGAATTTGTTATGAATAAGGCCATAAGTCTTTGAGTATGAAACCAAATTTAATACTCAAAAGTATGAAGTACTTGAACAGAAAAAAAATAACTTTTACGTCCATCAAGTACACATATTAAATTAAATAAAATCTGCCGACGCATCTGTCTGTCTGTATGTATGTTCGCGATGATCTCAAAAACTATTGAACGGATTTTCATGCAGTTTTGGATTTTTTCAGGCATCAATAAATGGAGAAATTCATGAGGAAGGTTTTGGTGTATAATTCATTAAGGTTTTTCATATCTTAGCTAAAATATGACGATGATTAATGAAAATCTTGGAAAAAATTGTACGCGTATATACTCTGCTACCCGTGCGAAGCCGGGGTGGGTCGGATATAACTAGTATTCTTGTATGTTGAAGTTCCACTAACAAATACATAATATATTGCGCATTATTACTGCACCTGTTTGACGGGTGGACGCACTATTGGTGGCACTACAATCTGTGTTCATTATCTACACTTGTATAGTATAACTACCAGTCAAAATACATTTAAACATATTTTATATACTTACTAAATAATTATTTGCCCTGTAAAATAACAGTAATGTATGCGCAAAAGTGAAAAGAAAATATACAATTGTATTCTAAATATCCACTATTTGATACACTGACATCCGTTTCATGTCTGTTGGTGACGATGACGATGATGGACGGGGCTCATACATTTTTGCCCATTGTTCTTTGTGTTTTATCTTTCATATATGATCAGCAGAGGCAACGATAGAATTTGACGTCGAATGGGCCATTGTGTGAGGCCGGTGTCACAATCCTATGCATATAAAATGTAAACACCTGTAATATTAAAGTGTGATCATATTTAAGGTCATATAATGGAGCCCATGAATATGGTAAATTCCAAAAAAAACGTAATTCAGAGTATTTTTTTCTTCTCATAGAAAAATTACTTATTAATATTTTGACCAAAAAAAAATCTACGTCGCATGGTCACTCACCCTAGTAGATTAAGATGCAATCCATGATTGCGCTTTCTCGCCCCGGCCGTTTTTAAGGGCTCAAAACGCTATCCTTATTTATATTATAACGTCCTTGCCGCTGCCAGGGTTACAAAATGTGTATAATTGGTGTATTATATATATATATAATAATTATATTGTGTGTATTCTATTAGTAATAATTGAGATAGCCTTGTATAAATTGGATACACAAATTAAAAATTCAAGTTTACAGTAAAGTTTTCTTTATTTCAAGCAAGCGCCTTTTTTTAGGGTTCCGTACCCAAAGGGTAAAAACGGGACCCTATTACTAAGACTTCGCTGTCTGTCCGTCTGTCTGTCCGTCTGTCTGTCACCAGGCTGTATCTCAAGAACCGCGATAGCTAGACAGTTGAAATTTTCACAAATGATGTATTTCTGTTGCCGCTATAACAACAAATACTAAAAACATAATAAAATAAACATTTAAGGGGGGCTCCCATACAAAAAACGCTATTTCTTGCCCTTTTTGCTCGATATCATCACCAGGCTGTATCTCAAGAACCGCGATAGCTAGACAGTTGAAATTTTCACAAATTATGTATTTCTGTTGCCGCTATAACAACAAATACTAAAAACAAAATAAAATAAATATTTAAGGGGGGCTCCCATACAACAAACGTGATTTTTTTGCCTTTTTTACGGAACCCTTCGTGCGCAAGTCCGACTCGCACTTGGCCGGTTTTCTTCAAAGAGGATAAAAACACTACGTTGTTTTCTTATATTAATTTATTCTAATCGGAATGGAAATAGCGTGCTCTCTAGTTAGAAGGTAAATCAAACAAATAAAACATTTATTTTGATAATATTTGTTACTGTTACTTAATGTTTGTGTATAATGATAATAATGAATGATATTTCATTTTGTATAATTTCAGATATCCTGATTCTGGCGGTATAAAATAAGTTGGAGCAACCACAGAGTACCTTTTTAGGAGCAACTGGCAGAGCCGGTTCGAACTAAGCGATTGCCGCTCGGAACAATATTGCCGGTTACAAAATTATATACTCTTTGGTTACAAACATTCTCTTCAAAGAGTTTATAATCACCACTAACTCACAGATTACTGATATGTAGCTAGCTACAGATGTCACAGTCGAATTTGCCTAGTTTCTACATTAGCAGTTATGGCGCTGTTGTCGCTTTATCTATAATGGCGCGACACACACACATACAAAATCGAATAGTGCTGTCAATCTATTATTTATTCAATATGTTATCGATAATTTTTTGTGTAGTGTAGTGATGTACCCGATATCGACAAAATCTACTAGGGTTTAGGGTATTTATCCTTTTTTTTAGGTAGATAATCAAATAAAACAAATTTTTCTATTTTGTGGTCATTTATTTGCTTTCTTTTACCTATGAGTTTTATATTTTCTTAGCGCTAGATGTTGCATGATTGCATTTTCAAGACGTACTTTTCTTCTATTTTTCCACATAAAATTTTATTTATTATATTGCATCAATTGTGGCATTGCAGGCGAATTATGAGTGCTATGTAATATTCCATTACATCTAGACTGGTTGTGTCAATATATTTAATATGTTTTAAGGAATTTTGCCAAAATTCTTGATGAGGAGAATTTGGTTTCACTGTGCCTCTAAGTTTGCCCCTTGGTTGATCTGACGATCCATTGACGCTGTCGAATAGATGGTCACCACTACTGCTGTAGTCTCCATTGTATCCATAGGAGTGTTGAGCCGCTTATCTGAAATATTGAATTTGAAAACATTACAACAGAATAAGATAGAACAAAAAGATAGTGGAAACATTGGAAAGTTGGATGAATAGACAGATAGTGTTTCTTTCCATGGAATTTGGACAGGACAACGTCTGTTGAGTATGCTAGTAATTTAAGCTTTACAGGGTTGACATTACTGTCTGATTCTGTCATAGCCTCTGTGTAATTAATTTCAATCAAGGTAAGATCAATTTATTCATACCTGTGATGGTAATTGTTTCTCCTGTTGAGTTGTTATAATTTTGTTCTCAGCTCTGACAATAATTATTTTGTCTATGATACCCTGGAATTATTAAAAACATTGAAGCATTAATGCCTAGTAGTATTAGTAGATTCGATAGAACTGAAGATGATTTTTGTAGGTATTTCAACTAAATAATTGTTTTGTGTAGTGAGAAGGGCAACAAACGTGCAGGACAGAGGGCTTTAAGAGCACCCGCAGACATATAATATTGTAAGTGGGCCAACTATTGAACAACTTATTTGCATTTTATAATTTAATCAACTTAAGTTTATAATTGTGCGTAAGAGCTCCCGCAGACATACAATTGTAAGTTGACCAACTAAAGTAATTTCTTAAATAGTTAATTTAAATTACTTTACTGTTATAATTTCATATAAAAAATATTTTGAATTAAAAAAATCTATAGAATATTGTAAACATAAAGCTACAGAAAGTGGAAGGATACAGATTAAGTTGTGTAAGAACAAGATGTGTGTCTGAAGGAGCCCTAAGATGACAACTAACTGTTCCTCTAGGCGAATGTTAGTTGCAAGCTAAAGTATAGGTTACATTAAAAGTTTACATTCATACCTTTAGCAAGTGGTAAGCCATGAGCAATTTCCTGTTCCGTAAACAAGCAAGGATAGGAATAACGGATTCGAACACCAGCCTGGTCAAATTGAGTTTGATCAAAATGTTTTTCACAAACACGTTTAGTCATCAATAGGTTCTTTGTCAAACCAAGTAATTTATCGTTCATGGGTATGCAAAATAGTCTGCGAGTTTTACTTGTTGAATCAGAACCACCAACACAACACTTATATGAACAACGCCATGACGAGAAAGTATGGAGCACAGTAAAAGAAATAAATATCACTGATCACTGTACGGAGTATAGCAAAGCGTGGAATTGTATTGTAAACGGAGGGAAACACAAGATAAACTGCTCGACTCGATGTTATATGAAAAAAACAATGGCCGATTTACATTATTTATTTTTATTTATTTATTTATTTATTATTACAGAATTTATTATTATTTACCTTTCAAACTGTCAAAGGTGTCAAACTACCAATGACGTAGTACACACACATTGACACAAAATTGGACACTATAAGCAGAGCACAGATTAATAATATGTAACAAGCTCCAGCAGCGCCAGAACTGTAAGATTGGAACTAGAGCTATCTGTCATCCCCTGCACTAACTATTCACTACGTTTTACTATAGTGATTTTATCCTCTTTGTTTTAGTGTTATTACGAGAAAAAGTCAATACTTACTTAATTACTATTTATTATTATACTAATCTCATAAAGCTCTTAGCTTTGTTTAATTACTTAGTAAATAGTATAAAGGTATGGATTTGAACAATGATATAGAGTTGAGTGATGAAGAGGAAGAAATCACAGCTGAAACTGTGTTGAAAACTCTACAAAGTGCATGGCAAAATGAACGTTTGGCTCCTGAAATCCTCCCACATCGGAACGATATGGTGGAGTGTATGCTGGGCCAAATTAAACATATGGAGCGAAATATCAACAAACTGCCCAAGACAGATCTTCGCGCATCCATTCATAAAATGGAACTCAGTAGAATTAAATTTATTATATGCAATTATCATAAAACAAGGTTATCGAAATTAGAAAAATACTGTATTCCTATTATAGATGAAGAGAAACAGAGAATGGAATTGGGTACAAATTATTTGACACCAACAGAATACAAATATGCTCTTGGATATTTGCACAACTTGGAAAGTCATTTTAAATCTGTCATCCTTAATAAAGTCCCTGGGAATATGCAAATATTTGAAATGAATAAAATGGCAGTTCATCCAAATATTCAAAGTTATGTGTTCTTGAAAGCAAATGAAACAGTTACAGGAGTTGTGATTGAAGATCTCAACGGAGAAGATGAAGAAATAGATTTAGATGGTTCGTACCAAACTTTGGGTTAAATCAAGCTTTTAACTTCAAAATAACGAGTAGGTTCTATACAGTTCTGATACAGAATATATATATTTTTAGTATTTTCTCTGATTTCTGGGAAATTGCACAATTAACTTTCTGTGAAGGACGGGCTGGCTAAAATCTGTCACCAAGCACATATCAGTGTGTTCCGGCAGTTGCACTTGAGAGCCATTTGCTTTTAAGGCATAGTTTTACTATGCCTTAAAAGAACATTAGAAATCCACATTACATTCTATATAGGTGTCTTTATTTGTTTACAGAGGGATCACAGCACATCCTGCAATTCAAACCTGTTGCTGCTCTAGTTAAGAATGGAAAAGTACAATTAGTGTAAAATTAGGTGAAATAAATTATCATGTTGTGTAATTACTTATCAAGTCAGTTTGTTTCTTTTAATTTGACTCAAATACAACTACAATCTCCTCATCCTCAGAGGCAGGTCTTAAATAAAACAATTTATTTTAAATTTCCAAATTTATTCAATAGCTTTGATTGATCTAGTTAAAGTTTAAAAAAAGCTGTCCTTCCTTGACAAACTATTAAATGATTTTTGTTTAATTACCGACTACATTAAAAACAGGTACGAAATACAAAGTGAAATAGAAGCGCTATAATATCTATCTAAATACTCTTAAGATCTAAATAAATAAAATACTATGCTATCTGTATCTCACTGGGTGTTTTAAGTATATTTACGTTGGTTGATACATACAAGCTGGGATATAAAAAAAATAACTAATTACCTTTATTAAATGCTTTATTTAACTGTTTGAACATTAAACTGCAACAGCGTATATTCTAATATTAAGTAACAATATTTATAGTAACAAAATAATTAAGTATAATATTCTCATTGTGACAGTATATTTAATTAGGTACATTTGGTCCATTGATGCACACATCAAGAATGCAATAGTTATAACGCCCACTCGTCACTAAAAAAATAATAAAACGTTATTCCATACCTATAAGAAATCGATGACCTCTTTGAATTTCTCAAAAAGAAATGGTTTAGTTTTTTCAATTACAGGTAAACTTTTTTTTAAATCGTAGGTTATAACTTCTTTAAAGGCACTTCAAGTGATTTTTGTGTATAAAACTTTGACGTACTAAAGCACTTTGTATCAAATATGATTCCTAAACTAAATACCTGTTTCACAAAACACGCGGAGTTACTAAAATCTAGGCCTACCTATTAAGTTTTTCATGTAGGTAAATAAGTTGGCATTTACTTGCCAATTTCCTTTTTGTCAAATATTAGGTATGTAGGTATAAGTACAAAATTTATTCATAAACAGCTTTCCATTTATAAAGAAATCAAAATGTAAGTACTAAATAAGTAATTTTTCACATTCTGCTTAAGTATAAAATACATTTTTTATTACAATAAAAGCAAATATATTTTCCGTTATCTAGGTATGTCAAGAACTTAGTAATATGTAGGTGTCACGTTGCAAAATAATGTAAAGTTTAGTTACTTTATTGTAATAAGTAACTGTTATTGTGAACGATTCAATGAATAACCAGTGTAAACTATAACGTAGTCATAACGAAAAACTTATTTTTACATAATAAAAATATTACATTAAAGATTAAAGACATCAATTTCACATAAGTACCTACTAAGTATCGCAGCTAGCCGTAGTAATAATTTTATCTTGTAACTAATATTGTAAATTCGGAACCCAAAAATTACATGTGCTTGGGTGGCAGAAAAATCGTATTTTATGAGTTCATGTTTGTTCCTATTTTGTGATATAATTAAATCGTGTAATATTAAAACAACACAGCACATTTTCTAAATTCTAGTATTTGAATTCAACTTAAACATCTTTGCTATAAGGTGTGTGGTAAGGGGCTACTTGCTCATAGGCCAAAAACATTCAACGTCTTCTGAAACGCCACTCAGACAAGGCTGTAATTAATTACATACACATTCACTTTAATATTTAACACTGAGACGTCAATTGACAGTTGATTGTATAGGTAGATAGAACAGGAGCTTCTTAAGGAGGCGCGTATCGTTGCGTAAAACGCTGAACACTCGTATCGTAGTTCATACACATCGGTAGTTCTAATGGTTCCTAGAACCAAACTTTACCTCTTTATAACATCTATAGGTACTATTATTAAAAATATGCCAAGGCGTGTTACTATGAAACCAACGCTGTAATCTCGAAAAATAAATCTAAATAATCTTGCGCTGTCAATATACCTAATAAATTAAGAATCTTTTTATTTATCTATAAAAAAACCGTCAAAGTTTGTTCTATAGATAAAGTTATGCATGAACAAAGACTTTAAACTTATACTAGGTATATTTAAATTTCTTTGTGCATGAATGACTTAAACGTAGTTAGAACATAATATGCCTACACTCTGAGGGATTCCAGATGTTAATTTCAAAAACATTTGCCTTTAGACATGGATGTAACCTACTCGTAGATTGCGAAACCTCAGTATGAAGATACCCATACCATTTAACCTGTCAGTTCTTTCTTGGGACAATCGGGGTTTCAGAGTCCGCACCACTTGGTTCTCAAATGGGACAATCGGGACGATGACATTTACTTGAAAATTGGGTGCGAAATTTTGAAATTTTGAAAACAGTGCGCGAGTTGACGAGTTATTTGACAGGTTAATGTCGCGAGTCAACAGATTAACGTGTGTTGCTTTAAAATCACGCGATTTATTAACCATGATAAAAATGTACCTATACACGTATGAATATTAAGTACTATATTGTCCTTGCACGTCGGTGTCTGCGTCGACAAACTTAATATGTTGCGCGTGCGCATTCCGTGCCAGATCGCGCAGACTCTGCTCGGATGCGGGACCCAGCTGCTGCACCATACGAGTAAAATGTCCTTCTTCATTTTGTAGCAATTCGTGTGGATGTCCACATTCCACTATTTCGCCCGCCTCCATTACCTGTTTTATTGTTTAAATAAGTAAGTAGGTATAATATTAACTTTTCTGACAAATTCATTGTAGAACGAATTGGGATTTAACGTCATTAATACCGAGCTAGGTACCTTACACTTACTAGGAATGTAGGAAACCTGTATATAACTAAAGACAAAGATAGTCTACAAGAAGTCAGGCGGTCCTGTTCTACAGGACCGACAAGAAATTTGGCCCCACTCTCCCCTCTCCAGTTACCATGTTCGGCGAGCCGATCCCTTGGGAAAAGCAAGCCAAATACCTCGGCGTAACACTGGATGATCGACTGACCTTCTCCAGCCACATTAAGAAGGTACGCGCACGCGCCCTCTTTGTGTCTGGTCGCCTTCATTTCCTGCTTAACCCAAAGTCCAAACTTGCTCTTAAAAGCAAGGTGAGACTATACACCGCGTGCATCCGCCCCATTATGCTATATGCATGCACTGTGTTCGCTCATGCATCCCCCAGGCTGATCCATAGCCTCCAAGTGGTTCAGAACCGCTTCATGCGCAAAGCCACGGGCGCCCCGTGGTATATGCGCAACCTAGATCTACACATAGACCTCAATCTGCCCACAGTTAAACAAGTCATTAAGCGCGCTTCACGCCATTATTACGATCGTGCCCTAAACCACGCGAACCCATTAATAGTAAATTCAGCCAATTATACTCCTTCAGAGATTTCAAAAATCCGTAGGCCTAAACTCGCCCTCAGCGAGCCGGATGACCCAATAACACTAGCTCAGATTAAGGATAGGGAGGCTCGCGCAGCCCTGAAGAAACAACAACAACACCGCCCGCGTTTCCGCCCTCGCCGGAGAGGCCCGTCGCGACGTCCCACTCAGTCAGTCTCGTCCCCCGTAATTAACGGCGGCCCGAGCCGCACCAGTAATCCGACCGTCCCTTAAAACTACTCTAAATCGCTTAGGCGAAGCCCGTCCCACTTTTGTGTCCCCTCGACGACGCCCTGAGCCGAGGTTCGTGCCCCAACTGGGGCGCCCTCAGCGGTCAGTCGTCTAAAATTTGCAACTCGGTTGAGAGCCCTAAGCGCTCACCGAAAAGTCCGCGTAAGGGTGTCTATGGTCCCTCAGACCTCCACCTTTAAGTCCTCCCCAAAAAAAAAAAAAAAATAGTCTACAAGTTGCTTCACGAGTAGGTACCTATACAAATATGGCATTGATTGGTTTATTGTGTTCAGACGCATCAAACTGATTTACTATTCATTGAAATATTACGATTGGTTACAAACTTCACAACAATTTTTATTATATTTATTATTTCTTCCTTTATTTTGAATAATAATGTAGGGTTTATTTTTATGCTGATTACGGCGAATTCACTTATTTTTTTCAATAAAACGAAACATTTCATAAACTCACTGTCATCGGGGAGATTAGAATCTGATTTTCTGATGTTTTAATATGACCTGTCTTGTCTATTTTTTGTCTGACGCGATTTAATTTAAAAGTAGTCTAATATCATTATGTTGTCGGTTCCTGGTTCAAAAGTAATAAGAGTTTTTTCGATTCCGACTATAAAGCAGGTCCGCTTTATAGCCGGAATCGAATACCCTATATTTACGACAGAAATGTACATTACCTTATGTTCAAATTACGCACCACCATACAGCTGTTAGTACCAAGCAGCAGCAGAGGTATGAATATTAAATAGATACTTACAATAACTCTATCGGAGTCGGCTACAGTATGCAAGCGATGCGCCACTGTCACTACAGTGCAATCGGCGAAATATTTACGTATAGATTTTTGAATTAAGGCATCCGTACTGTAACAAAAATATACAATTAATTATTATCTTTATATCCAGATATGAATGAACTGGTGGTTATTGTACAGATGGTACATACTTTGGGTCAACGTTAGCCGTAGCCTCATCGAGGACGAGTAATTTATTACGAGCGAGGGCGGCTCGTGCCAAGCACAGCAACTGCCTCTGACCAGCGCTATAATTTGATCCGCCTGATGCCACAGAAGAGAACAATGAAGTTACAATGTTCTTTAACTCAACCTGAAAATAATTCATATTTAAATTAGCTGTGTCGCGCGGTTTCACTCGTCGGTACCTATTCGTTTTATGTCGTTAAAAATATCAAAATCTTTGGACCTAGAAAGGTCATTAAATAATCTGGTTCTGGTCATCCTGGTTTTTTCACAAACTAGTTTCATGTGTGTTGAACATGCGCGTTGTCTGATGATACTTAAACGTGGTACTTACTTACAATGATACAGATACTTAAACGTGGTCCGCTCGGAAATGATATATTTATAGGTAGGTACCTAATGTTAGAAGCAGGGATAGGTAGGCTAGGTTCTGAAGAAATGTTCTGGTTCGGAATCAGATTTCAATAAATTATAGGTACCTATAATTTCATGTCAAACTAAGAATGCTAAATGCTACATTTTTTCAACTGGTTTATATCTAGGTACCTACGCCACGTGATTTCGTGGTAGCTATTCCTAGATATTTCAAGGAAATCCTGATATCCTCATTTACCTGCGCCATACCTATTTTAGGGTTCCGTACCCAAAGGGTAAAAACGGATACCCTATTACTAAGGGAGCGTTCATGTATTACGTAACGAATTTGGGGGGGAGGGGGGGCTTTGTAAAACGTTACGATGCATTACAGGGGCGGGAGGGGGGTTTTGAACTACGCGTTATGTAACTTTTTTTTTTTACATTTTCAGTACTTTACACCACATATTTGTGACTTTTAGGTATAGATGCTCACTTGGTTATTACGTAACGTTTTACAAGAGGGGAGGGGGGTACAGAAAAACGCTCCCTAAGACTACTGTCCGTCTGTCTGTCTGTCTGTCCACAGTCTGTATCTCATGAACCGTGATAGCTAGACAGTTGATTTGAGAGAATTGAGAATACCTATTAGGTACCTCAATTCTCTCAAAACAAATAATACCTACGTAGGGGAGAGGGGGGTAGCCCCGGCCGGCGGGTAGCCTCGGCCACCGCAAATACTAGTGCTTCGCGTGATGTAACCTATAAGTACGTGTGATCTCTGTGTGCGTTTACTAGCCATTCGACAAATCCTGAAAGTTGAAGTCACCCATCCTTGGCGCTCGGACGCGATTGAGTGTATTTTGTTTTTGGTGAACTGGTTGCGTGGGACACCAATTATTTCGGTGACTATATTTATTGGATAAACGTATGTAATTCTTTATATTATATTGTTTACATATTGCAATACCTTTCTATTTCATATATTTAACTTTATCTGAAGTTGTAATAATATACTTTTTAAAAAGATTTTTTTGTTTGACGAAAGTCCTGTCGGGTAACCCCGGCAATCAGCTTTGGGGGTATCGCCGGCCATAGGTGCTGACATTATTATTCTTTATATGTTTAAATCTAACACTCAATAATAATTTATTGCAGTGGTATAATGCCTAAATTTATAAATAGAACTACAAATCGCGGAGACTGGAGTGAAAAGAATATGAAAAAAGCAATTTAAGCCGTCATTGACAAAAAATATTCTTAGAGAGCTGCCGCAGACCGATACGAAGTTCCACGTACTTCTCTGCAATGTTGGGAATATTAATGATGTGCTTTAAGGATTTCTCACCTCTTCCGGATGCCTCAAAAAACGACTGACAGCTAGGAAACTAAGAACATAATAAAGTGAAATTTTGACATATTCGTCTTATAAAAAGGAATTAATGGAGAAGGCCAAAGGCCCCAAAGCTGTGGTAAAGATCAAGAGACACATGAAAATAGGAATGAAAGTGAAGAAGGTTGCATCTCAGCCAGATTCGCAACATCAGGAGACGGAATGCATTATTTGCGGTGAAACATTCAATGAGGATGGATCCAATGCAAAATATATGAAGACTGGTCTCACGAAGCATGTGTAGATTTTAATCCATCTTATGAGTACAATTACTGTGTATGTGTCGCCAAAAAACGCATTAGTAATTAAATACATGGGTGGCCGGAGCTACCCGCGACTTTAAACACATACCAAAATTTGATTCATATTTCAAGTGGCTTTAATTACAATTAGATTATATTATTGTCTAAGTTTTCAATATTTATCTTAAGTAAATATAATGTTGATTATTTTTTATATTTTTCTTAATAAATATAGTCATAATATCGAAAACAAAAAAATGGCCGGGGCTACCCCCCTCTCCCCTACCCATTTATTGAGAACTTCATTTTTACCTGTTCCAACGCCTTCCAGATATCTTCATCAGAATATTTATCAAATGGATCCATATTGTAGCGTAAACTAGCTGAAAATAGCACTGGTTCTTGTGGAATAATCGAGATTTTCGATCTGAGTTCCTGCAAATAAAATTAATGTTGAAAAAATTATGAGAAATAAATACCTATAAACAGCTTAGATATAAATAATGTAATGATATAAAAGATGCGGTATTAATTAACATGATGATGTAGGTACCTTCAGAGCGATATCTCCAGTATCAACATCATCGATGTAAACATTTCCTTCAATAGGTGCTAATCGGAAAAGAGCCGATATTAATGAAGATTTACCGGCACCCGTGCGACCAACAACACCCACCTAAAAAAGAACGAAAAAGAAAAAAAAGTACATGTAATACATGTATTAAATTTTTTTACCTTTACGTAAATCGTTAATCTAAAACAATATGTTGATGTATTGTATCTCAAACACATGTAGGTATCTGTGTATGTAGGTACTTACCTTCCAACCACTTTCAATAACAATATTGAGTTTCCTTAATACTGGTTCCGCGTCTTTGTCGTATCTTAGGTAGAGGTCCTTAAAGATGAGCCGGGCTCGTTGTGGCCATCCCGCTGGTGGCGATGGACCGTCTGTTTTTTCTTGCGGCAGTGAAGTGAACTGAACCACGCGCTCCACACTAGTCATCTGAGATATAACTTCTGTTGTCTGTTTGATACCGTATTGGACCATATTCACCAAAATAAGGCCTTGGCTTATTGCCAAACCAACGTTGCCTGATTTCGTTGTACCTGCATAGGAAGGTACCTCCATATAAGTCTTAAGAATGCTGTAAAGCTGCTGAACCTATACCTGTCGCCAGAGAGTATTTACGCTACTGTTGGCCAGGTAGAGTTGCCAGATGAGTTCAATATAAATACCTACATATATAATAAAATAAAGTTTATACGAATAACGTTATCTTTTTGTAAGTTACCATAATGTTTTCTGTTGGAAGCCACGAGGCGAGAGCTAAGTAGTTTGTAATATAGTTCAAGAATAGTATTTACCATCATCTCGAAGTAAGAACGAGTAAGACACGACGATGACATACGTCGCACAAATGAGACTCAGCCAAATTGAGAACGCTGTATTTGTGATCAGTGTCAAGTACCTGAAAATATTTAAGTAAGTATGAACTAGGTAGGTAGGTACTTTGTTATTTCATTTTATAAGCCTCTGTGGTTTTATGAGATCAATTTTCAAACATCTATTGCATGACTATAATACCAAGGGGATTGCCAATGTGTTGTATGTACACCATATCCTACCTAACTAGCTCTCAAGTGCAACATGCTGGATGCCTGGAACACACCAACAGGTGCTTGGCAACAGAACTTGACTGATATATGAGGGCACAACTCAAACTACTGGAACTAGGAACGTGAAATTAAGAACAAAGTTTATTTTTATAATGTAGCCGAGGACTAAGATATTCAAATTATAAGTAATTTATGATAAACTAGTTTTCCACCCGTGGTTTCACCCGCATTCCCGAGGGATCTTTTTCTTTTCTCGGGATAAAAAGTATCCTATGTTTTATTCCAGGGTATACTCTACATGTGTGCCAAGTTTCATCAACATCCGTGCAGCCGTTTTTGCGCGATTGAGCAACAAACATCCAATCATACAAAATTTATAGGTAACTACTTAGCTGTTCTGTTCCGCGCGGTTTCACCCGCGTTCCCGAGGGATATTATCTTTTCCCAGGACAAAAAGTAGTCTATGTGCTATTCCAGACTACAATCTATCTCCATGCCAAATTTCATCCAGATCCATTCAGCAGTTCTTGCGTAAATGAGTAACAAACACATCCAGCCAAACTTTCACATTTATAATGTTAGTAAGATCCTTGTAAAATTCATGCAGCCAAATGCACAGCAGTACCTAACGATTGTCATTCATTCGATGTTTATTCATTATGTTTATATTGTATTGATACACCTTTGAGAAAATTTATATTAGGTAATATAGAGGTTTAGGATATACCAAACTACGCGTTTGTCGTAGCGAGCTCATGGCAACCGGCTGCCATTGCCTCTTTAGAAACTGCACGCGTTCATAGCTAAACAAGGGAGTGAGATAGGCCTGGTATAACTCACCAGGCAGCGGTGTGAACATCTTGTTTGTCGTCGAATTGATTTTGGAGTATGGTCTGCGCACCACAGGACCGCACCGTCACCAGACCGGACATAGTTGCAGAAACGTGTGAAAACACAGGACTCCTCGATACGCTCTCCACCCTGACAATATCAACACAAATAAGGGTTAAATTGCTGTCTCTATTTCTTGGCCACACGACCTATCACGTCGCAGGTTGTGGGTTCGATTCCCATCCAGGACAGACATTTGTGTGCATGAACATGTATGTTTCTCCTGAGTCTGGGTATCTGTTTAGGTATGTATTTACAAAATAAAGTAGTAGGTATATGTAGTATATCAGTCATCTGGTTTCCATAATATAACAAGCTCTGCTTAGTTTGGGATCAGCTAGATAGCCGTGTGTGAAAAATGTCCCAGGGTATTTATTTATTTATTCATTACCTACTAATTTTCAACAGCGTACCACACGCGTGACCAGGATAAAAAAAACCATGATCCAAGCGTTGCTAAAACTTATCACTACTTACTTACTTACTTATACAGGGTATCCGGTAAGTGGTACGGCAAACTTAAAGTGGGAGTGGGTGAGCACTAGGGAATGCAATCTCGAGACGAGATCGCCAAGTCGAGATCTCGAGGGATTAGAAATTCGATCTCAGCGAGATCTCGACATTTTCGAGATCTCGAATGGTTTTCAAAAAGTATTGTTTTACTTAGATAAGTGAAATAATAGTTTATTTTAGGTAGTTTTTAGATTAGATTCGTTTTTTAGTTGTAGTTATAATAATGTAAATATCTATGTTAGTTTAAAATTCATATATCTATAATAATAAATTAAATCATCTATATTGATAATATTCGGTATCAATTATAATACTGGATGATCTAAATACTTTAGGAATGTATTTAATATATTTATAAAATAGGTTTGAAAAAAGATCCGCAAAGAATTACTAAATACAAATAAAGAGTCCCAAAAATATAAAAAAAAGTGAAACATGATTGAACATTAAATTATTGAAAAAAATTATTTTTAAAAATAAAAAACAAAAACCGACTTCAAAACTGTAACCTATACCTATGTACAAACATAAACTAAAAAGTAAAGAATAATATTTTAATTTCAAAGCAAGAGCCTTAAAGGACAATCAACAAAATTATTGATATTTATATATCTATTTAATATTTATAAACAGTTCTTTTTGGAGTCGGTGCCAGCCAAGAAGAAGGACAGTTTTGAACTGGACACGAAGTGTTCATACGAGAAAACGTCTTACGACACCTCTCCTTACGGTAATGTTCCTTAGGTCTGCGCCGTCGCTCCCCTACTTTTCGAAAGTTTGTTACAAAGGAAGAATTAAACTGTCCTTCTTGGCTGGCACCGACTCCAAAAAGAACTGTTTATAAATATTAAATAGATATATAAATATCAATAATTTTGTTGATTGTCCTTTAAGGCTCTTGCTTTGAAATTAAAATATTATTCTTTACTTTTTAGTTTATGTTTGTACATAGGTATAGGTTACAGTTTTGAAGTCGGTTTTTGTTTTTTATTTTTAAAAATAATTTTATTTTTTAATTTTTAAAGTTTATTCCTTATTATATGTTATCCTAGGCAAAACTAGTTTGTCCTGAAATCGGGTCTGGCCGGTAAAATATAATATATAACTAGCGGGCCCGGCAGACGTCGTCCTGCCCTGAAATTAAAACAAATCTTGGAACTCGATTCCAGCGCCACCTACCGGGTCCAATTGTATTTTAAAACCATCGAAGAACCCATTGAAGTATACACACGAAATTTCATCCAAATCCAAAAAGTCACGCTCAACGACTCAGTTTGATTCACTAAGGTTTATCAAACGAGATAGATTTTTTTTCGTTTTTGTTGATTTTCTCAAAAAGTGCTTAATCAATTTCGACAAAATTTAAATGGGACCACCTCTGAAGTAAGATCTACCAAACAAAAAAAGAATCATCAAAATCTATTCATAATTGGCAGAGAAATCGAGTAACAAACATACAAAAAAAAAAAAAAAAAAAAAACATACAGACGAATTGAGAACCTCCTCCTTTTTTTTGAAGTCGGTTAAAAAGTCTTTATTTTTATAATTATTTATTTATGTTAATGAACACACAAATCACAATTCAGGCCCGTAAAAATAATGAAAGTGAGACAAGCAAGAAACAAACGGTTTTAGGAGTGATTTTGGAAATAGCTCCTTAAAAAACAAAGTGCTCCTTAAAGTGCTGTCGGATGAACGGCATCTTATGTCAGTCGCTATGTAGCCAACGGCTGAAGACGCCCTCTCAGATTCAACACCAGTTGTTATCAGCGTGAGCAAGCTGTTGTAAGCAAATTGCAAAAAAAAAACCCTCGATCCTCCACACACATAGAGATACCGACTCTAGCCTGTCTGTAGTCGTAGTAACCCACGTGAATGGACTTTTACATGCTTTCAAAGTGTCTTCTCTCGATCTCGTCAATCTCGGCCGAGATCTCGTAATTTTATGCTTCGAGATTGATCTCGAAAAATGAGGCGAGATCTCGAGATTGCATTCCCTAGTGAGCACTTCACCAACCAAATAAGCAAAAAATGCTCATTTTTGTATATTTGGTAGATGACCCGCCCACCTATCTCCCCCTTTCTTACCGGATATCCTGTATAGAAAGCATTAGCTACCTTTTAATTGCCTGTGCTGTGGTGAGGTAGATTAACGTCCAAATATACATGATTATACCGCATCCGAGTGTAGTTACTAGCATATAAGGGTTCACTAGAGCTACCATTACTAAAATACCGATCATCACCATGAATATCTGAAAAAATAGACTAGGTATAATCAATTGAAATCATTTTATTACATAACTTTCTTTGGTTTAGCACGCAATTTACCTGTATACTATCAAGAAACATGCGAGGTAAAATTTCATCAACTACGCCCATGTCTTTTGAGAATCTGTTGAGAATGCGTCCTGAGGGGTTTGTGTCGAAGAAACGCATTGTAGCAGCAAGAATATTGCTAAACATTCTTGTATGTAGTTTTATTGAACTTCGCATGCATACCCATAGGAACAGTATGGATCTGAAATAGAAAAATACCGTTTTAATTGAGAAAAAACAAATATGATTTTTGGCATTGGTAATTGATAATTAAATAACAAAATTGAGTCAAATTGTTAAACTTAGGCGTAGGTAATTTGTTTCAGATGTCAGACAAGCATGTAAGTAGGTAGGTAGTAAATTAAATATATTTATCAAACAAGTTTATTCAGTTTATGCCCTGATAAGGCACTTATGAACGTTACAATTTACTCGTTACCAGTATCCATATTCATTTACCTATTTAAAAACCGTTTCCATGCACGCCTACCTACCAGGACTTTACCTACTTTGATAATAAAGTTTTATATTTTTAAAACTAAAGCCGTAGTAGGTGACTCTAGCTCTACTCTACTTAGCTAAACTACCGTATCGATATTGATGATACTTTAAAAGAGATTAGGTAAAGCTAATCCCTGGACCAAAAAAAATCGCTCGCTTTAGGTCGTGACTTTCTGATAGCGTGTTAGCATCATATTTTGTTTCTTAAACTCACCTGCCGGTAGTGAACACGATGCATCCGAATATTAATATAGCCCAAATATAAATGTAATATGAATGATTGATGGTTTCTTTCATTGTTGTTATATTATCCTTTTTAGTAATATTGAACAATTCCGGTTGTGGAGTAGTGAACGTCACATTTAAATTGTTAATCGTTCTGTTGACATTGTCGGTAACGTTTGAGTCGAACTTATGCGTGTATTCTACGTCATTCATCCTAAAAATAAAAAAATAATGATAAAAAAACAGAGAGGTGGTTAACAAAGGTATAAATCCCAACTGAAACTTCTACAACCCTTAGTTTCATCGAGCATTTAGACTTCCGCGGGGTGGTAATGGGGTTACCCATTAGATGCGGTAGAGTTAGGGATGGAGTAGGAAAAATAGGGTATTCCAACGAAATCGGTACATGTCAAACATCGCGCCTCGCGGAATTCGAAATGAAGCCAGCCAGGGCGATGATAGCTCAGTGGTAAGTGACGTCGAATACCGCGACGAAGGTCGTGGGTTCGAATCCTACAGTGAGCTTGAGCTTTCGGTGAAGGAAAACATCGTGAGGAAACCATAGCACGGTGGTAGGGTACTTTGTAGTACCCGAATGGCTGGCTACCACACTCAAGTTGAAAATCTGTCGCCAAGCACCTATCGGTGTGTTCCGACAGCTACACTTGAGAGCCAGTTCCCATCTAGGCTTTGTGTGCTTACCACCTTCGGCCACTTCATCACTTACCATGGTAAGATTGTGGTCAAACACAAGCTTATCCAGAATAAAAAAAATAAAAAAAACAGTCAGTCAGTGCTGACAGTGCAGTACAGTGTTCTACTAACTTACATTACTCTACCGTTATTCAAATCAAGAGTGAACTGATCATAGTTTTGTGCTACTAGCAAAGCAATACACAAGCAGCTGCAGATCTTACCACTGATTAGGTAATACACCTCTTATGTCGTACGTACTATGTGGTTTAAATTGTGGTTAATGATGTTAAGTTTAATTTAGGATTTTTGGATTTTCTCTTTATCAGTACACTAGCTGCCCTCCGCAGTTTCACCCGCGTTCCCGTGGGATCTTATCTTATCCCGGGATAAAAATACAGCCTATATAATCTGGAATAATGTAGCATTCAAATATTTGAAATCGGCCCCGTAGTTTTTGAGTTTATTCGTTACATACATACAAATCTTTCCTCTTTATAATATTAGATGGAAGAAAAATAGGTACTTATTTTTTTATGAATACTAATAACTTATCATCTAACATATTTGATTTGGTAGGGCCTTATCTTAAAATGTCTAATTGTCTTTTGCTGTAAAATGTATTATAAAGGTTTAGGTATTTTTAGTTATAATTTACCAGTGTGTCAGCCAGAGATCGCTAACCGAAGTAACAACTTGCGCTATTATAATTGAGAAGATGGTTAGAAAAAGGACACCCCATCCGCCACCTGCACGAAAATATTTCGCATACACTGTTCCAGAGACACGCCCTGAAAAAAAGACAACTAATTATATTCAGCTGGTCTAAAATTATTTAATTTTATAGGTACCTACTTAGAAAAAGTTGTTACTTTGGTTTTTCAGGGGTTTGTGGTCGAATATTATTGTGTTATACAGGTTGTGGTTTTGTATTCCACCAAGTATACGGACCTGTTGTTTTAGAGACATTCTGTATTATTAGGTACACCATCTGGTAATTTTGATAAAAAGGATCAAATTCTGGGAAGTAATAACATACGGCAAAATAAAGAAAAGTATTCATTTTTAATAAATTAAGCAATATTTTTGAATTTTTATACAATACACGTAGGTAGGTACTGTAGTTACGTATAGCTAGTCTTCTTCTTCTTCTTCTTCAATATATGGCTTATTCAATATATTCAAGCGAAATGGCCAAGTTATATATTTTCACAAATAAGAGTTTGTGAAGTTAGAGCTTGTAGAGTTAGGGCGTGTAGAGTTAGAAGCTTGGATCAACATGAGATCTGATTACTTTTTGACAGTGCGAGCCATGTGGTGTCTTGGCAGCACTCTTTACATGATAATGTTTTTGGTGGGATTATTATAACTGCTTCGTGTTCTGCACAGTTATATAGGTTGTGGTATAAAAAAGGTAGATTCTAGTCAGACTATTTTTAGTGTCTACGAAGGTACCTATATAAATTTTAGTGAAATATTTTACCGGTTTCCGTAATCTCAGCGGACTCTTCTTGTACTTTTTCATCAAAATTGCCTCCATCTTGTATCGTGCTGGTGCTTGTGTGCGACTAAAATAAGGCAAAGTGTATAATGAAAACATAATTTAGTAATAAGTCCCTATCAGTCATATTGGAAAACAAGTAATGATACTTATTATATTCAAAACATATTACCGAAACATATACTTAGAATTAAGATTAATTAGTAGATATATAAGTAACTGTCCGCTAGCCGACTTATTAGTTAGTGAAACTATATACCTACTAGTTATTCGGCCGCTTAGGCCTTCATATAATTATGTATTTGTATTACGGCTGGAGACTGGACTGAGGTTTAACTAATAATTGAGAGACTGACTAATAAAATTCTCCTTAATCATCCATTCTTTCATAGCACAGTCGCGAAAAAGTTTGTATGTAGGAGGTAATATCCGAAACGAATGATCCGATTTTGAAAAATATTAAATTAATAAGAAGCTAAGTACATTATCCTTGAGTGCCATGAGTACTCTTCACTATTCATTTCGAAACCACGAGGCGGAACCTGTCTGTCGCGATTTCACGCCAAAACAACTGAACCGATTTAAATGAAATTTGGTACAGATATAGTCTAGAGCCTGAGAAAGGCTCATAGGCTATGTGACAAATGCGAAAAAAGGGTTGTAAAGGGTTGTAAGGGGTTGAAATAGGGGATGAAAGTTTGTATGAAAGGTTATGACGTAATTTCCAAATTACGTCATTTTTAAAGCTAGAAGCTTGAAACTTATTTTTTAGGCTTTTGATTAAGTGGATATAAATAAATACGACATTGAAAGTTAGTAAAAAAATTACCCCAAAAGGGGTAAAAATAAGGGTTGAAAGTTTTTGTGTGATGACTTTGGCAAAAAATCTTACGGCCCAGAAAATAAAAATATAGAAGAAATACAGAGAATTACGGAGTCATTACAAAATGTGAAACTGAAAATCTTGCGCTCACTATAAATAGGTACCTACACATGAGCGTTGCGCCGATACATATATAGGCTATATAAAATCACGCTATGTTGCGAAAATCCCACGGGTGAAACCGCGGGGGACAGCTAGTTATTTTATAAACCTCGTAAAACCATGATGGCGTATTCATTGGAAGTTTGGAAGACGTGCTCACTGGAATGTTGGTGCGGTGGGAAGATATTGGTAGATGTAGTTAGTTATACCTACTAAGAATATCATAACGTTATGTGTCACGATCGAGTGAAAATATTGAATGAAATACTTAAGACAAGTAGGTAGGTATAATCCCACATACATAAAAAATCTAAAGATTTCAAAACTAACATTTATTTTATTATATATATATATATACCTATTGCTTTTTTCCTATTAGATAAGATTAATTGTATGTAAGCCAGCAGGTAGGTATATTACCTACTAATATATATTTATCTATATTAGTGAGGAAATACATATTTATATATTAAAATACCAACCTGGACAGATATAGTTCGTTGCCTTAGGAACTGTGAGCGCGCAGTCTCTTCCGGCTGTTCTTCTTCCTGTAGCAGTTCAGCGAAAAGCGGCGAATGGGAAACTTCGTCGAATACACCTTGAGTTTCTATTTCACCCTACAATTTTATGAAAACAAAGCATAACATTAACGCTTTAGTTTATTTAATCAAATTGAAATTTGCTCGTGTATATTCGAGGAGTTTTAAGATAAAGTTAAAATAAAATGTAAGTAAGTATGTAGGTACCTACTTACCTATTTTATTTATTTTTAAGTAAGTAGGTACCTACACTACACTAAACCACAAAACTACAGTACTTATACTTAGTAGATTTTTCTACGTTGCCAATATTTAATAGATACACATGAAAAATACTCGAGCATATGAAAAAGTGATCGTTTTTCGTTTGGTTGGAATCTAACAAACCTACCTACAAAAAGTCGCCTTAAAAATAGTAGATTGTTATACAATGAGCTGAAATGACCCATTATATACTCGTACGAGGTAGTTTTAGAAACCGAGTTTTAATGGGTTTTAGCGCCGTGTGTTACACTATACTTTTCACTACGATTGCGAGAAAATATAACAATCCAATACAATATGAAATATGTAGTTTATAATGTCTTTTTTTTGTTTCTTCTGTAGCCGCAACACATTGCATGCATTCTACCAGCGATCGCCGATTTTAGCACTTTGGATTTTAGTTCCATTTTCAAAATTAAAATGAAGTTCTTTTTTTATGAAACAGTAATAAGTCGAGTCTTTATTCATGAATATTCTACTTATGACTAAAGACTTTTTTGTTTTTGTAGGCTCTTTTCATTTGACACACAAAAATTTTAAAAAAAACTTTTTCCCCTAGAGGAAGAATTGCTATTTTTTCTTCACTCTGGTACGCCACAATGACGGTATTTTTGAGCAAGAGGAGTGAAAAAACTATTTTTTGCCTACTGATTTGTTCGTAGTCTGTGCCAAGACAAATAGGTTTGTAAATATGCAATTATAGTGTGTAACTTAATGTTAATAAAAAATATTTGATATTATTATATTTGCGTATTTTATTTACAATACGCAATTATTCGAAAGGATTGTCAACGAGACGAGTGTACCCGGATTTGGCTTGGCGCCGACTTCGAACAGATCAGTACTTAGGTAAAACGAAATGAGACATACATTTTGCAAGCATCCTATATTTTAAAATTAAATATTTCATAATTTTGATTAAATATATTTTTTAGTAGAGCCAAACCATCAAAAATATAGTAGGTAATATTGTGTCATATCAAAAACTCAATTTTGATCGAAAAGTTTAGTTCAGTTCACACAATACAACAAACAGTGTTTATTATCTGCTGTTATTTTTATTTGAATAAAAAAAAAAAATAATGAATCAACAGCCAGATTTTTGTTTAAATTTTACTTATTTAGGTCTATCAGAGAATTTAAATGACTGTGTATCCAGGGTCGCGGGAAATCACTGAATGCGAGTAGCGCAAGACCGGTCATCGTGGAGATCCTTGCCTTTGTCCAGCAGTGGACGTCTTTCGGCTGATATGATGATGATGATGTGTATGCATGATACTTTTTAATTTACACAACACTGAATAGAATAATCCTTCGTGATATACTCAAGGGTCTGTGACTCAAGTAAATTGTACCTATAGTGGTGGATAATCTGTGGTGGTAATCTCTGATGTCTCCGAAACTTTAATGGTGACATACAAAATTATAATGACTTTTATTGAATAAGATATTTTTAATATTATTAGAAAACATCTTATTTTTCATTCTCAAATATCTTATCAGTTATCTTTATCACTAGTCATAACACCGATTCAATGTTTAAGTGGTGTGTTTTGACCGTAATCCTCAACTTTGTAGTAAATCAAAGCATATCTTTTTTGTTTTAAATGTTATAAAACAGATATATTCAATGTCAATCGCAGACCAAATAAAAAAGGCAGACAGAGCTCCGCACAGTAGAGTGAAGCACAGTAAGGGAAGCTCAGTTTGAAAAAGGAAGCCGATCGCCTTCCTGTGCCACACGAGTCACGCGGGATTACGTACGTGCAGGTCGCACACAAGTTTGTGCAATGTGCACTTCATTGGAGACTATTGTTTACGTACGCTCCTTTTACCTTTTTTTTTTGTTCTGTGATGTCAAAAAGAAACACCAAGACGGTCGCAGTCTGTTTCTCGATCTTAATTATTTAACATTATTTTATTTGTACTTCGACGAGGTATTTTGTTGAATTTGTTTTTTCCATAACTTTTGACCCACATAAGAATACATAATATATTCATATTAGGTAAGTTTTTTTTATAGAATTTTGGTTTGTTTTCGTTCTGTCGAGAAACTGTAAATTATGCGAATCATAAATCATGTGAAATTATATAAGTACTTTGAATAGTTTTCTGCGATATAAAATTCAGAGTAAATAGTTTCGATAATACTTAGATAACACTTACATCACGTAAAATGACGACTTTGTCAGCAGATTTCAGGTGATGAAGTTGGTGCGTAACCAAGATACGCGTTGAGTGACGTAGTAGACCCATCACGCATTCCGAGATGAGGTGCTTGCCTACATGAGTGTCAACAGCAGACAGAGGGTCGTCCAGAAGATAAATATCCGCCTGTAACGACAAATTTGTTTCAGAATAAAATGCATTCTACAGGTTTAGGTGATTTTGATGGTTTTGGCTGTCGTTGTGGTTGGTAAGACAGGCCTGTCTCACTCCAATGTTTAGTCCCGCGCGCACGTTTTCCAAAGGGCTGAGGCAAAGACGCGTGGGTATTAATATCTAAATAACATCAATATGTTTCAAATATTCGCAAGTAAGTACCTTAGTGAATCAATGAAATAATAAAACCGGCCAAGTGCGAGTCGGACTCACGCACGAAGGGTTCCGTAAAAATGGCAAAAAATCACGTTTGTTGTATGGGAGCCCCATTAAATATTTATTTTCATTTTATTATTTATTGTTAAAGTAAAAATACAACTGAATGTTTTGTGAATATTTCAAGTGCCTACCTGTTGCCATTATTGATATCGAACAAAAAAGGGCAAAAAAATAGCGTTTGTTGTATTGGAGCCCCCCTTAAATATTTATTTTATTTAGTTTTTAGTATTTATATAGTATTGTTATAGCGGCAACAGAAATACATAATTTGTGAAAATTTGAATTGTCTAGCTATCGCGGTTCTTGAGATACAGCCTGGTGACAGACAGACGGACGGACAGACGGACACACAGCGAAGTCTTAGTAATAGGGTCCCGTTTTTACCCTTTGGGTGCGGAACCCTAAAAACGAACGAATGATCATCCTTACTACTGTGCAATTGATTACTTGAATTCTACAAGGGTTGTATTAGTATTAACTAGCTTTCCGCCCGCAGCTTCGCTTACGAGGACTACACGATTTTGGCTGATTCGTTTTTCCAGTTCTGGCGGAATATTTCAATCCAAAAATAGCTTTTTTATTTTTCATACAAACTCTAACACCCCTTTCTACCCCTTTAAGGGGTGAAATTCAAAAAATCCTTAAATACGTGTTTCTTTAATTTTTTTGAAGAGCATAGATACTAAATTTCAAGTAATTTTGATTTGACAATTAATTTTTCATACAAACTTTAACACCCCTTTTACCCCTTTAAGGGGTGAAATTTAATTTAATTTATAGATTTTATAGAAACATGTTTCATTATTTTATAATTAGAGGCTAAATACCAAATTTCATTCATTTCAAATAAAAACTGACAGAATTTCATACAAACTTTGGACCCCCGTTTTATCCCCTTAGGGGGTGAATTACCTTTCCGCCCGCAGCTTCGCTTACGTTGACTACACAATTTCGGCTGATTCGTTTTCCAGTTTATTTCAAATTATCCAAAAATAGCTTTTTTATTTTTCATACAAGTTTTAACACCCCTTTAAATGGTGAAATTCAAATAATCCTTAAATACATGTTTCTTTAATTTGATTGAAGAGCAAAAATACTAAATTTCAAGTAATTTTGATAATATTAAAATACTTTTCAAATGGCTATTAAATCAAACTTACAACAAAATCGAACTTCTTCTAATATAAATATAATCATTCAAGCACTAAACACATTCGCATACTCACCTACACCCCATAAACTCACCCCATAAACACACCCAATCATTGATATACTATACAATTTATTTTGACAATCTTGGCGAAGAATTGGCTACCTACAGGACAGGCTTAGCCTAGTGTAGGAGCCATAGCATTACCTATACTATACGTGAAATCAACAACTCTCACACACACAGTAGGTACACTACACACATTTTATTTAATTAAATTAAATTAAATTTTACTTATATTATTTATTTAATTTAATTCATTTAATTTTACTTATTTATTTATATTTATATATATATATATATATATAAATAAATTTACCTATATATATATATATATATATAGGTAAATACCTACTTTATATAAATGTCATCCCTCGACCTTCTGATTTAATTATTAAAGTAAGGTGATAATAACCACAATAACTACTATCTTTTAACAGCTATCTAAGTAAATACTTAATAATTAAACGATTTGCTAACATCTGATTATTGTATGTGCATACGTAAATTATTATCACATAACCTATTTGTAAAGCTTATTTCGTTTAAACTAAGTAAGTATGAGTTACTACTTCCTAGTTATGTAGTACCTAAATAGGTACGTACTGTAAATGTTTGATAAAAAATAATAAGAACGTCATAAATGCATTGAAACTACCTAATTAAAAAATGCATTTAAAATTTCTATAAATAATACTATAAATGCAAAATTGTGTTAGATGCTTTCTCTGAGTCTTTCTTTCACTTTTATGGGCGGATTACCACGGATTGTGGTTATACCTACTACTTAGATAGTTTATGGGCCGGAGAAAGATCTAGGCTATTTTTTATCCCTAGAATGCGGATAAAATCGCAGGGCCTTTAGTAGATTTATTTATTCTTTGCAAACTGGTTGCAATAATGTTACATAACCACAAAAAGAGCACGCTATAGGTACATAACGAATGACAAAAAAAAACTTTAAAAAACTAACTCGAAATTATGATATATTTTTTAATATATTAAACTGTATAAAATACCTAGTCATTTAAAAAAATTAAATCGACTTCTAAAAGAAATTCACTCAAAATTATGTTATAATAATGTCGCGCGTCGGTGCCAAACCAAACAGGTTACGTAACTTATTATAATTATGCAAATATATTCGAGACGATTGTCAACGACGACGTCTACCCGCGTTTGGCTTGGCGCCGACTTCAAACAAATCAGTAGGTAAAACGAACTTTTTTGAAGTCTATAAAATAACGAATTTCCTTTTTTTTTTAATTTTTAAGTTACATTCTACCGTATGTTTTAAATCGATTATGATGAGAATTTAGTTTTTTGAGTAGGTTTTTTTATTTGTTTGGTTAGTTTATGGAACGTATCGTATGTATGTTCAACGCCGTCTGATACAAATTTAGAATTCTTCCGAGGTATGCATTTAATTGAAACGAACACAAATTGATGCCGCATTTAATTGAAACAAACACAAATGTCCTTGACTAGATACTGACGTATAGTAGCGAATCTGAGAAGTTGATTTTTAAAAACAAAATCTGGCGTCCGTCAGGTAGGTACCCGATTTCTTTCTCTACCTAGAATCTTGCTTTTTTAATATTTTTACACCTCTATAACATTATCTCAATTTAACAACCGTACCGTTAGTTGCTAGGCGACGTGTGTAATCGGTTGATAAATTGTAGAGCTTGCGTTCCGCGCGTCTCTGTGTATCCTGTATTAATTTACTAGCAAAATGCACAGTTTTGTAAGGGCTAGGCCAACGTGTTTTAAGATAGTTATAATTTATGAGAGTGATTTTTTAATATAATTACCATTTAAAGTATGGATTAGACAAATAGTAGTGTCCGACCGAAATTTCGGTTTCGGTTTCGGCCAGTTTCGGCCAAAAAATCAAGTTTCGGCCCGAGTTTCGGTTTCGGCCAAAAACGGCCGAACCCTTCGGCCGCGCCGAAACTTACAACATCGTACCTTCGGGTCGGCACGGCTGGCAGTATGGCGTCGCTCGCCTGACTCCGCCGGCAACTACCTAAATCAGTGCGCTTTGCTCGTGTAGACGTGTCAATACGTGTTGTGTTTGTTCCGCGAATAATGGTAAGTAGTTTGATCAAGTATTTTAGTTTGTTTTTGTTGTGAATTCGTCATGTCATAGTTAATATTTAACGCTTTATTTTAATAGTTTGCTAACCTATTGACGAATTTATTTAATTTTAAAGGTGTAAGTGCCAAGGTTAAGTACCTGCTTCATTAAAGTTTAAAATTCATCTTAGTTGCGTGTACTATTAATGTACTGTAATGTTAATGTAATGTTGCGAAATAATGTATTTTTTTCACTTTATAGGGTAGTTAAATTATCAAACAGAACCTCTGTAACTGTGCTGAAATTTCATTGTGATAAATCTTTGAAAGTAGAAACCTGTAATTATAGGTCGGCGGGATAAGACTTTTTTTTTATAAAAGGTTCGGTTTCGGTTTCGGCCGAAACTACAGTGAAACCGAACCTTCGGTTTCGGAAAAATAACATGTTTCGGTCGGTCACTAACAAATAGTAATTACCAGACATACTTATTATATTCGTCACAGGGATTTCTTCTTGTTTTCTTCACATATGTATATTAGGTAGGTACTCATGTGAGTTTTTAATCATCATAAATAAATCTTCTATTTATTGCTAATTCTTCCAATATTTATACTCTTGGAAACAAATCATTACTCATATCTTATTTAGTTCTATAGAAATTTCCGACAGGTGGAGTTAGTAGTATATTAACATTCTATTACCCAGCTTGTGGCCCCCTTTTTACGCAGTTTTGTTTAGGTACCTATCCACTTTTTTATTATTGGCTTTAATTCACTTCAAAAGTGTTTCGCTACGGAGGTAAAAGTCTTACATGTCTATAGCAGGCTCGAGCAAGGCCTATTCGTGCCCTTTGACCTCCACTGAGGCTGATCCCGCGCTCTCCCACCAGTGTCGAATCTCCAGCCGGCAACAGTTCAAAGTCGCGTAATAAAGCACATGCCGTCACCACCTAGCAACAAAAAGAAATAGTGACCATTTTATTAATCATTAGGTACCTAAATAGCTTCAAACAATTGCTGAAATGAACTTCACCTTCTTATAACGCACGCGATCATAATCCAAGCCGAATAGAATATTTTGTCGAATAGAGGCCACGAATAGCCATGGCTCTTGACTTGCGTAGGATATGCGTGAATCACCTAGAGATATCGACCCATGGGCGGGTACAAGTTCGCCTAGAATCACTTGTAATAGCGTAGTCTGAAAAATATAATAATAATTTCAATTCATGCTTTTAACTCAAGCAGGACAGATTTATTATAAAAATATATTAAAACTGTTATTACCTTTCCCGATCCGACTAACCCGACGATACCGACAAACTCTCCAGGTTTTGCAGTGATTGATATATTTCGTAACGTGTGTACAATAGGGTCCGTCTGCCAGCTAGCACTTACTCCATTAAGTATTAAACTCGTAGCTTTTGGTTTATCTTTTTCGATTGATTTTTCCTTCTTTACACCATTGCTTAGTACTATATCGGATCCTATCATTTTAGGTTTGGTTTCTATTGCTTTAGAAGATTCTAATTCGTCCAACAGCAGGAATTCCTATAAATTATTTATTTATATGATATCAGCCACGTAAGTATCTGAACAGATCTTCATGTACAAAACACTTATAGCCAGTTGTAGGTACACTATTACTTATCTATATAGAAATGTATAATATACGTAGAATAATGCAAAAATTAAATTTCATATTATGGACCTAATATTTTAGTACCTAATAGTTTAGTTATTATAAACAGGTATTTTGTAAAGGATCTGTTCAGCTACTTATTATTACAATAAAATTGATGACGTCACATTGTACCTCTAGTCGTCTCACGGTTACTCTTGTTTCAGCGAGGAATGACAGTCCCAAAGGCATACCAATATTGCACACGAGCTGTAGCAAATTGAAGTATTGAACTAAGGAGAATGTGGTATCCGCGCGAATGTCACCTCCAGACAACACGAATGCTACGATGGCAGCGAACAGTATAAATCGCTCAGTGAACACCGACAGCGCGGTTGAGAAACCCTTTACCATGGATGTTCGCATTATGAAGCTTACTTCAAGCCTATGGGCAAAAAATATTGTAAATTATGAATTAAATTAATAAAAATAAGAAAGATACATGTAATGTTGTACATACTTTCGTAATTTTTCGACCAGTTTCTCGAAGGGTTTCTCCCAGGCGTACATTTTTATAACTTGTACCCCGTTTACCAATTCGCTCATAACTTTTACTCTCTCGTCAGTACGTTTTGCAATCTTCCCTCGAAGAACTCCTTGGAGATTACTTAGATAAGCTGAAAGCAAAAACAATTGGCATGACATAGCATAGCAGACTAATAGTAACTTTATAATAGGTAATAATGTACTCCCGTGCATCAGTTACCTTGTACAAAAACTGTCTGTATAAATATCACCGCAAGAGCAGCGAACGTGGCCCAGCGTACATGTTGCCACACCAGATACGAAACGACTGGAACTGCGATGGGCATCACCCAAATGTAGTGCAGAAATAGGGTCACCAAATCAAATCTATTGACATCATTAGACATCAAGTTAATCACTTGTCCTGGTTCTGTCTTATTCAATCCTACCCGATCCAATTTTAAAATCTGAAAGTAACTTAAAGTTTAAATGTTCTCTATCCAATAACAAGCAGCACAGGTACCTATATAGGTACGGCAGTTATTAGATGAAGTATTGCAATACAACTCACCTTCCTGTATAATAATGAACAACTAGCTATTCTAATTCTCATTCCCACGCGAGCTTGACTTAACATCAAATGGTTCAGCATTAAAGACGTCAAAACACTTAAAGCATTCATAATAAAATTGTAAATATGTGCATTTCTATACGCTTCTGTAGATTTCGCATTTGAAAAGTAGTTTATGAACAAAGCCAGCGTGAAGGGAATCAGGGGCCTATAAAAGAAATGTATTATTATTGATTATTATATTATTATTATTTATTATTCTGAATTTACTTATTCTGAACATAATAATATTTCATAGGATCCAATTCATATTTACCAAAGAAATATAAAGAGCAGACCAAAAAAAAATCCGCAAATCATATATTCGAGCCAAAATGTACGGATAATTGCTTTAGAAAATGACGGTTTAATATTTTTGCGAGTGGCTGATTCGAGTTCTGCAAACCATGCTTGTTCTAGTCGGTCTCCCAACCGACCGGAGTGGTCTTTACTTCGGGCTTGCCACAAATCTTCCACTGTAAGACCACCTTTATAACCTCTACGAAACAGATTGAAACTCCATCTAAAAAACAAAATTAATGCTTAGGTTAATGAGAGGACTGTGAGGTTCAAATGAAACTGGGTTATTTAATATTTATTTGTTAATAACCAGTATTAAGTAATATTAGTAATAATAACTATTTAGTTACTAATCAAACATCGTTCAAAAAACCTACTCTACTCAAATCATTGTAATCACATCAACAATATTTGTTTCGAGCGCCTTGCCATGATAACCGAGATAAACGTAAGAAAAAATATTTGGATTCGCCAGAATCTAACGGCCTATTTTATACTGATAACTGAGTTAGCACATGCAAATTTCTTCGTAAATAGCGTAATCGGATCCGTGAGTAGATTATTCAATATAAATGAAAAGGAATAGAAGGAATAGAAGGGAAAGGTGTGTATAAAATTATTCCTAAATTAAAACGATTCCCCAGCTGTTCGTCGTGTAATAGTATTATTATCTTATTGATTAATCAAATTCCCTGCGCAAGCCAGTCAGGATGTCTGTCATGGTATCATAGCTGTGTAAATACGCTGCAACCTTTTAAAAGAAAATAAAATTATTGATTAGGTACAATGTATTTTTACTTTCTACAAAATGTTGATTTTATCACGGATTTTATTGATATATCATTGTATTGAACTATAAAGGGCTATCGGTTCCAATGTTATAATATTTGAGGGGATTGTCGCTGATAACCAAAATACAGGCGTTGTCTAGTTTGGCTACATAAAATAGTCGAAGTAGGTATATTTATTTAGAATCATTGTAGCTACTGTTTATTCGGAATAAACATTATTAGGTAAGTAAGTAGTTAAGTACTTACTATTATTATTATTTTGAGAAACAACGATGCCTTCTAACATTGCATTTGGAGATAAACGCACGTCATAATAGTTCCGAGGGATCATTTCATACATATTCTTTTTTTGTTTCCCACAGAACATGCTGCCGTAAAAGTAGATAAGATGCTGAGTGTATTTGAAATGGGGACATGGATGTGCCCCCTACATTCTACATGCACTTGAGACGGTAATAATGAGGGTGATATTTCTAGCGATTTTAGATTTTATTCAAAAACATTGTTCACTGTATAAGTCGAGCACTTAATGACCTAAGATTGAATTATTTATGATAATGTACCAAACCACCACGCATCCGTCCGCAGTAAAACAATGAACCCTTAGGTAGGTATAGCTTCATCTTGTCCGGTCGTCCGTCAGTCTGCATATCAGATAATTTACTTGTAAACTACTAGCCGATAAGGCTGATAAGGTCTAAGAAATCATTGTCAGGTTATTTGAACAGTATTTCGATATCATTTAGGTACTGTAATACGAAATTTTAACAGTTAAAGTTGCCGTTTTGGAAGAGTTAGGTACGTAGTTGTTTGTACTACGTATGAGCTAAAACTGTAGAGCTGAAAAATCTACCAAGCTAGATCTAGCTAGATTATAAAGTAAAGTAATGAGAAACATAATTAACGAGCTTTTTTGAATTAGGCAGGTCCTAGGTAGGTACCTACTTACTACACGAAATCATACGGTTTTACATGCACTTGGTCGGTTTCTTTTTATATCTATAATGGAACTCTGTGCTATTACGTCATTATTAGTTAACATTTATTGTTGATCATATTTTTATGATCATTGTTGTTGTATTAAAACAAAAGGAAAAAAGCATACGGCCCGGGCCGCGCCAGCCTGATAGTAGGTATAAACGGTAACAGTACCTAGCAATTTTATTTACCTGATTACATTGTTACTATAGTTACAAGTGAATCTATAAAAGCGTGTTAAACGATTGAACAATTACTAACGAATATTGGGAGAACTAAAAAGTCAATATTCAATATTTTTTGTAATAAAGTAACCTACATAATACCTACCTACATACTAATATAATTTCATTCAATAACTACCAATTGAAATTGACAAATAAAGAATGCAACAACCCCGTCGTCCCCGTCATACATAGGTACCTAGTTGCTTTTTGAATCAGTCAGTTTGGCCATCGACTTGTTGCACCTTCATAAACAATTTTAAACTACTTTTCTGTGTTTGGGAAACATTATATTAATAATAATATATTATAAACAATTAATTTGTTAAGTTCACAGCAGATGTTATGTTGCTAATCTTTCTAATCCCAATGTTTTTTTTTTTTAAATCTAACTTTTATTCAATTCCATAACAACGATTTGGTAAATTGCATAGGATTATTTTGTTTTAAATTCGAGTAATTAAAATTAATTTTAAATACTTTTAGTTCCGTCTCCACCTCTCGGAAGCTGTCCAAATAGCAGGCCATAAACACTTACCTACCTACATCTTTAAACGGTTTTTTTTATTGCAAGATCGACTTAAAACATTATGAAATAAAACATGAGTGTATGTAATGTACTTACGTCAAAAATATTTTCGAGAGGAAGTTGGTTTTATCGTGAGGGTTCTCTTCTTTGAGGACTACTTTTGATTCCATGATGCACTATTGAAGTTACCGACAAATCTATAGTTTTAATTAAAATTTCATACCTAGGTAGGTATATAAAACTTTTACCGCAGTTGTAAGTTATTATTTACTTTTATCAGATTTGCTACTAGGTAAACACTCTTGTACTCAAGAATTATCTTGTGTATATTTAACCGAAACGTTGTATTTTTATTTTACAGCATTGGCTAATTAAGTATTACTGGCATATCTCCTCAGGCACTCATGTTATAGTTGGTAGAGTCTCCAATATCACGCGTTGACCACTGGTAGGTTAAATGAGATGACGTTTTGCCGTCAATAAATAACAACTAAACCGTTAACTCGTTTTTTAAGTAATTTTGAACAATTATTGTATTAACTATACAAGTGCAGTAATAGGTAGAGAGTAGATACTTTATTGTCTGGGTTATGTTAATATAAATCACAGTTAAACATGTTTATAACACGAACGTCTGAGACTACAGACAGGCGAGTAGCTCGGGCGCCGCCGACGTACTACCGACCGGCCAGCCCCACTCTACTAGTGAACTCTCATCCTCTCCTCATCATGTTCACGTCACGTCACGAGTCGCGGTGCCGTGTCATGACGCTTCCCTGAATCACTGCAATCTAAAAATAATTTCAACAAGCAATGTTCAGTCAGACAATGAATAAACAGGAATTATTTTAGTTATATTATGTAATTAGGAGCTCTATCTATGTTTCTTAAAGGCGCCTACTTACTTACATGATATGTTACTAATTATATATTTAGTAGTAATTGACGTCTCGACGCATTTAACTCGGAACAATTTGTGAAATAAAACCTTGCTCTGAAATCATACACACTGTCATAAAATGAATGCCTCGGGAAAAGGCTCATCTACCTACTTAATTCAACATGCTAATTAGATAGGTTAAATATGCTCTTATCAAATTTAATAAAACTAGTAGGTACCTATGTAGTAGACAAAAGCAGGTATTGAGGAACCAGTATGTAACCTATGTAGGATTAAACTGACTCTACTACTTAGATACATAATAATTATTATTAGTAAATCTACCTATTTAAGTATTTCATACGAGCTTTACGGTAGAGCAAAATTTAAAATTTACGATGATATTTTTTAAGGTTGATTGAATATTTTTTGTGCATTTTAGATACCTACGATTGAAATATGAATAAGTTTTTATAATGTATCGCAGTACCTATTTGTATTACCTTAATATTTTTCGTAGTTATAACGTAGCTGCGTAGGTGGGTGGGGTGGCTTCAGAAAGCTATCTAAATTAATATTATAAAGAGGAAAGATTTGATTTTTTGTTTGTTACGATTTAACTCAAAAACTAAGTACTCGACCGACTTTAAAAAGTCATTCACCATTAGAAAGCTACAATTTTTATCCCAGGAAAAGAGAAGATCCAACGGACAGCTAGTTTTTGTATAAAAAGTCAATCAGTTAATAAATTAATAGTAATACAGTAAATTCTTCCAAATTCCTTAAATGCGCCCTTAACACTTCAAAGGAGAATGTCAGTCTTTATTGGTATTTGGTCCAGGTATGAATGTGTAAGGAACCTTTAAATGTCTTTGTCTCAATACAAAACATTTTTATAATCTATCTTAGGATTTCTTGAAAAAAATAAAAACAAAAAATAGAGATTGCGAGATTGATTGTTCTATGTTTATCTCAATATTTGCGTACAACGAACGCACCCCGAGTTAAGGTTGTTAGGGGAGACAGATGGGAGTTGAACGGCCGATTTCCAACGGAATTATCTACCTACCTGTATTGTCTCGTATGGTGTTGTCACTTGTCGATCTATTCATCTAGATACCTTACAGTGGTATTTTGGCTATTTACATGGTAAATGTTTGATCCTGCGGTGTGCCTACTTTGCTTAAATAACAACTCTATGTTGAGAACAAGAAGACACACGTTATCTGGGGAATATCGTTACATAGTGGACAATATTATATGTATGAGGTTTATCGCTACGAGAAGTAAATTATCAATAATTATAGGAGGTGGTACCCTTCTCGTACTCTTAACATTAAGTTATCTGTATCAGTTTCTATTGTAGGTAGTTATCATTAAGTAGGTATTTAAAGCGCTTATCAACTATAAACGCTCATGGATCGTAATGTATCAACGAAGTGAATGTGTGGTACCTAACTGCTGACTGTTGAGTTTTCCGTATAGGGTCGACCAGCCAAGAGCTCGACAGAAGTCCAGTTCTGGATTAAATCTTATTTTAAAGCTCAAAATTACTGTACCTCCAATCATGAAAAACTACTTCTTAACCCTAGGGCAGCCTGCATATTTTATGTAGACATATCAAATCAAGGAAATCAATACCTATCAAACAATCTCGTTTCAGGGCAGCAAAAATTCCAATTATTCTTCCCTAATAAAAAAAAAACACCGTATAAGAAATATTCAAATAAATAGAAAAATCCCCAACCTCTCTCGAGCTCTACAACAAAGGAGTTTCCTAATTGTATGGATTGTAATTAGAATAAAATATGGTAATATTTATATAATATTGTATAATACCTTAATATATTTATTGGTTGGGTTTAAAGAAGGCCTACCTACCTATGGCGGACTGGTACGCCATCTTTACTTTAATGCTGCTAAATTGCCACCCTGTAGGTCATTATTTCATATAGTGAACGCATCAGCCCCACGGCGTTCTTATACGCTGATCATGCTGATTTCTGTAGACCAAACTTTTTCTGTCTTCTATTAGTCTTATACGATAGTTGTTACAACACTGCTCTCCATTTGTAAGTAAGTAGTTTAGGTCGGTGCAAACTAGATTTCTCCCTTTGGGTATTGGCATTTTTCGATTTAGCGAGCGGCATTTATTTCTTTCTTTCGAATAATGTGCTTTTGTTTTACTAGGTACCTACACTGTTTTCTAAAGGTTCTCTATCAAAATAAGTGAAATAAGATTTAAACCGAAGAAGTACTTAAACCTAATTAGTTCCGATCAAGCACTTTTACGTCTTCATACAAAACGGCCAAAACGACGCGCTTCGGCATTTCGGTATACTTCGGTACTCAAGTCGCAAGTGCGCTGCAGTTCCGTACGGAGGCGAACAGTGCGCGGCTGAATCAATTTACGAACCCCTTTGTTCTAAGATGCTAAAAGCGCTCTTACTAAATAATTTTTGAGGCGATATTTTTTTAAGGCGATGATAGCTCAGTGGTAAGTGACGTCGAATACCGCGACGAAGGTCGTGGGTTCGAATCCTACAATGAGCTTGAGCTTTCGGTGAAGGAAAACATCGTGAGGAAACTATAGCACGGTGGTAGGGTACTTTGTAGTACCCGACTGGCTGGCTACCACCCTCAAGTTGAAAATCTGTCGCCAAGCACCTATCGGTGTGTTCCGACAGCTGCACTTGAGAGCCAGTTCCCAGTTCTAGGCTTTGTGTGCTTACCACCTTCGGCCACATCATCACTTACCATGGTGAGATTGTGGTCAAACACAAGCTTATCCAGTATAAAGAAAAAAAAATGTTATTATTAAAACCTTATCTTACCTTATATCTTTTTTAATAGACTGAAAAGGCACAGTGTCACAAGCCTACGTAACAGATTTGAATAAAATCAAACAACAAATGGGGAATGAGATTATTGGATCTCTCTCAATACATTTATTTAATTACCACCCAGTGTAGGCAGTCAAAATCGTTGTCTATTGTAGTAAATAATACAGATTACAACAGGGAAATAAAAGAGATAAAAGAAAAAAAAAATTATGTATACTTGTTTATTTTTGAAAACATATACTATCTTAAGCTTACGTGCATTGGATTATGTGGATGGATCCAATAGATCATTATTTTTGAAAAATCTTCCGCCACAACAAAAGGCCCGTAACTAACTGCATTATATAGATCTTTGCGCTTTGCGAATATGTTGGCTTTTTGATTCCTTCAAGGCTTGATCTAATTTATTTGTTACATATAGTAAAGTTGGTAAATCACACTGGAGTAGAATATGATTGATGATGTTTTGACAATGACTGGCAGCTTTGGCATCGTGTATTGTTGAATTTATATGTATCGGGGAGACCCCTTTTGTATCATTTATGATATCATAGCCAGATTTCATGTACTTATCATCCTTGCATATGTTCTTAGGAGTCATTATAACAAAATCCATTGTTACCATTGGTTTTATTTCTTCTATACATATGCCTGATGCCACCTGTTAAAGATTTCAATAATATAATGCAGTGGATAAGATTAAATGCTATTTGTGTGTCATAATACAACAAAGATTTTTAGATTTCCTCTGCTGAAACTATTGGACACGTTACACGTTTGTGTGCAAATATCACAGAACAAATTAAAAAGGTAGAAGGAGCGTACGTAAACAATAGTCTCCAATGAAGTGAAGCAACGTGCACGAAGTTGTGTGCGTGATCTGCACGTACGTTATCTCGCGTGAATCGCGTCGCACAGGAACGCGATCGGCGCTTTACTGTGCTTCACTTTAAGAGCGCGGGGCTCTGTCTACCTTTTTTCAGAGTAGGTACATAAAGTAATTAAATAGAAAAAATATGGTATTCTCAAGCATTTTATCTAGTGGCAACATAAATGAAATACACAATTTGAATAAGATTTCTCGATAGGAAAAGCATTCAAAATCTAGAGCTCATTATAGATCATTATATTTTGTGAACCTATGGCACATTGAGATTTCCTTGAGTGAAAACAATACCTAATGGTAGGGGAGGCAATGATGCTAAATTTGTAGTTACTCGAGCGTCTTTGGGACCTACTGGAATTTGAAGATTAGGTGGAATAAAGAAAAAAAGGTTATGTGATATTTTCGCCTTCAGCGGTGGGGGGAGCGTCTACAGGGTTTCAAAAATGTAAAAAAAAACAGTCACCAAGAAATACTCGAGCGCGTCAGATATTAATAGGGTAGTCGCGCCACGTCTGTCTGATAACGGAAAAATAATAATCTGCCGTTTTGCGTGGTGGGGGTGGCCGTACGAAGGGGTCGAAAATATTTAAAAAAAAAATTTACTCGAGCGCGTCATACATTGATAAGGGATGTTAAGTGAACCCTCCAGTAGCTCCTATTTTAAAGACTGACGATTTGGACGCGACCATCAGTCAGGGCCGATTTTTGAAAAGGCAAAAAAAAATCGTGACCTTGATTTACTCGAGCGCGTCAGATTTTTATACAGGCGGTTCTTCTTGATGGCCTTGTTGTACTGACCCATAATCTGACAATTATGTTGAGGGATTTCCTTAATCTGACGGTTTGAAAAAAAATATATATAAAAAATATCGAAATCTCGAAAATGGTTCAAGATATCGAAAAAATGTTTGCACAAAAGCTGTAGAGAATTTAATCTTCTACAATATTTGTTATGAATACATATACCAAAAAACCCATAGGAAACGAGATATTTGCAATAAATGATTTTTTGACCTTTGACCTTGAACAATCAGTAGTCGCGGACACCCTAAGATAAGTAGCTTTTGAGACAAGTTTTAGGGTGTCAAAATAAAGGTTTATACAAGTTAATAGCTGACTATCTCTCATTCTGAGGTGAAACTCATAATATTCCTGGACTATACACTTAATAATGATTTTAGCTACTTCGGCTTGTGCAAATCGGCAGATTAAGATATTTCCGTGATTCGTGACTAATTTCCTTCAAAATGAAAAAAAAACTAATCGCGCTCGAGAAAATCCAGGTGACGTTTTTTTTTTGCAACTTTGCGAGTCTCCAATTTTCTTTCGTCACGCCCAAATTGTCAGATTATTGAAATGTACACTATTTTGCATGTAACTAACTTACCTTACCTTAATCTGACGCGCTCGAGTATTTCAAACCATCGATTTTTTTTTACTAATCTGACGGGCTACCCTAGGCGTTCGACACTACATAGAGGGCTCAGATTTGGTGAGAGTACTTCACAAGGTGCAAGGTTGCCCCCCTTATGTTAATCTGCCGCGCTCGAGTAAATCCCGAAATCCCCTATTCGCCTCCCCTACCATAAAAGTAATCACCTACCTGAACTTCAAATCTCCAAGAAAAGTCTTGATATGTAGCATCTCTTTGCTGCAGCAAATGTAAGGCATCACAAATTTCTAGTTTTTTTGCACTGTGCAACTTTGCTAGTACTTCTTGTTGTTCCGTAGAAAACCCAGCAATTGCTAATGATGATTTAAAGTCTGCGTCTGATAGCTGCAAATGTAATATGTTTCGTGATGACAGGTATAATTTAAATGATATGTGCCTTGGATTTATAAATATATGTAGTTCTTCATAGCCTATTTTACATAGCCTCAGGTAACTTTATATGAATAGCTTAGAGATAAATAGGTAGTTATAATGACTACAAAGTTATGGCCATATATTTTGTGCAAAATTATTACTCACATTATGTTTACATCCTTCCACTATTAAATGTACTAATGCATGTACAAGATTCTGGACTACAGATAAGGAAACATCCAGTTTTTCTGAAATTAATATACATCTATTTACATGTAAATAAAGCATTTAGAGTCTGAATATTCATAAGTGCCTGTGAAGGCCTATTTGGATAAATAAACAATTTCATTTCATTTCAATCAATTACTGTAAATCACCCAACAATGTTCCACTGGGATCGAACTTCCCTTATAAAACGGGCAATCTCCTTTAGTTAGTAGTTGCATGGTGGTAGGTTACTTTTTAGTACCCAACTGGCTGGCTACCACCCTCAAGTTGAAAATCTATCGCCAAGCACCTATCGATGTGTTCCGACAGCCGCACTTGAGAGCCAGTTCCTATCTAGGCTTTGTGTGCTTAAACCTATGGCCACATTATCACTTACCATGGTGAGATTTCAATCAAACACAAACTTATCCAAAAATGGAAAAAAAAAACAAACGTAATCAAAACAAGCGCGATTCAGACTCGCACTTGACTGGTTATTTTAATGACTACTTACAAGTGCCTTGTTTATTATGTCACCCACACCAATAGTTATAATAATAATAGTGATAGTTACCAGCAGCAATGCTATACTTTTTATGGTTGATCCCATTGTTTACATAGTCCAAAGCTAATTTACAAAAATCAATCACCACTGAAAGGAATAAAAATAATCACTAAGTAGCATTACATAAAATTATGTTTATTTCAGAGATGTCTACACTAAATTATCAGTGTTAGGTGGATTGTGCCAATTTTGGATTTTAGACTAATATTTCTTGTTTTTTGTTTAAATCAATTTTATCCACAGAACATTACAACCACAAGAAGAATTTGGGTAGGCCTCTAGTGTGGGACGCAACGTGTGTCGACACTCTTGCGCCATCCCATCTTCCTAGCCGTGTCATGCCGGCGGTGCCGCTGCATCCGCTGAGAAACTCAAGCGGCGAAAATATAACAGCCTTATAGCCTATATATTAAATTTTGGAGCAGTTTGGGGTTGAAATCCTTGGGTTGTGGGGCCCGAGTGCTCATTTCCTATTTAAGGATATTTCAAAAAGATTGATTGACGCTTCCCGTGACCAAAAGGCTGGAATTTACTTTGGCCAAAGATTAAGCATTGCCATTCAACGTGGCAATGCTGCCAGTCTTTTGGGAACGTTACCAGTCGACGGCGATGCGGAGGAATTCTTTTATAGTTTATTTTAGGTAGTTTTTAGATTAGATTAGTTTTTTTTAACTGTAGTTATAATAATGTAAATATCTATGTTAGTTTAAAAATCAATAAAGAAGCCAGTCCTCAGAAGAATTTTAACTACAAAGTCAAAAAATTCAACAGTATAACCACTTGTCACTCTACTTTAACTAGTAATAAGGTTTTAACATTGTACACAAAAAACCAACACAAATTGGTAAGAATTAAATGCTAGAATCTCAAAAGTGCAGATATATCTCTCAACATCTTCGCCTCGGGTGACCGGCGGGCGGGGAGCTTTTTCCGCCAACGCATCAGCTTGGCCATCCAAAGAGGAAATGCTGCCAGCCTTCTGGGAACCTTGCCGATCGGCAGCAGCGGCAGCCTCGAAGAAGTTTTTTATATATTATAGTTGTACATTTGCTTGTATATTTTGTACATTTGTTGTAAATAAAATAATTATATTAAATCCTAGTTATCAATTATATTGTACTATCAATAATACAGTACATACCTTGTATTGAGTGTCTATGAAGTAGACTTAGATGTTCTTTCTGAAGTTCACTTAGAAATATGATCATTTTACAAAAATATCCACATTTGTTGGGATTCACTCAACTCGTACCGGAGAGTATATAGTATAGTCGTTAGTCGCTATTCGTAATTAGGTAGGTATTCAAATGTTATCACCAATCAATCTGTATACTTTCAATAGAATAGTTTCATTTCATAAAACGTTATCTCTGTTTACGGTCTCCTCATCTCCTGTAAGTATTATAGAATATAAATGGTAAGTTAATAATTGTTTGTACTTCGTTTACTCTTCGTTCGTTTATCTGATCTGACTGACACCTTCCTTCTTCTCTTTTTTATCCCACGCTAGGTGGGATCGGCACAACATGTTTTCCTCTTCCAATCCGCTCTATCACTAGTCGTCTCTGTACTCACACCTTTCATATGCATATCATTCTTCACGCAGTCCATCCATACCTTTTATCTGACTGACACCAATATTAATTATTATGTTGTTGTTGTTGTTGTTACAAAGTGTATACAATACAGTTTTTTTGTTTGTTGAACAAACAAAAAAACTATCAATATATTACATACTCTTTGACTGTATCTGTTAGTCACACAGAAGTCCACGCAAACACACTCAGTAGTGGTCAAGTAGTGGTGATTATATACAAAGAGTATGTAACGCTACGCATTATCAAAGCGCATTATATACTCCAAATATATTCTTTGACACACTGAACAAGTGTTTTTATCTCGGAACAATAACTAACATATTATTCCGAGGTTTTTATCCTCTTTGACACTGAAGTCGGCGCTGGAAGAAGCAGTGTTACCAAGCCAAAAAAACGAATTGGATTATTCGTCTAAGCCTTAGACGAATAATCCAATTATTCGTCTAAGGTCTAAGCGTTTATCACTTCACTTCACTTCTTGTTAGATTGGCATCAGATGCGTTTTTACACAATTCCGCCAGTGTCCCAATAAATGTAATAAAAAATTTGTCAAATCAGAAGATGTTGACCGGTGATGAATTTACCAAGAGGTAATAAATATTGTGAGGTTATAATACATAGTAAATATCAAAGTTTAATTTTGTTAACATTAATAAATTGTGACAGAACATACACAAAGGGAGAATCAACAAGAGATAACAAACATTTTATATTAGTTGGACGAGGGATATTGGGGGGTAGGAAGTTGTAAAGGGAAGATTGTAATTTGGGACAAACAAATAACAAGTGGTCAGCAGTGCCTTCGTCAATACCGCATTCGCAAAGGACAAAAGTGCACAGGAGTGCAAGCGTGACCCAAACGGAGACGGCAGATAACTGATGATGTATTCCTATTTAATTGACGGAATTTAAAAAAACAAGGTTTTGTAGGAATATTGGGCTGGATGTTACCATAATATTTGCCTTTCTGGTTTTTAGTTAATTGCCAATATCTGGCCCAAGATCCTTCCATACGAGGTTTGGCAAGAGAACACAGATCCTCAGAAACAATATGAGAATGCTGCAATGATCCAGTCTGTATAGCATTTTTAGCGCAGGAGTCAACAGATTCATTATCTGGGATTCCACAGTGGCGAGGTACCCATGCCACGTTTACATTTATATTACGGACATAACAGTTGTACAATGCTTCTCTAATTTTAAGAATAACAGGGGACCTAGATTTAGAACAAAAAGGATTGGAGAGAATAGACTGAACACAACTCTGTGAGTCCGTAAAGATGATAGTGTTGTTTAAATTATGAGAAAGAACATAATTGATAGCTTCTAATAATGCTATTGATTCACCTGTAAATATAGACGTTATTGAGGGACATTTATAACTAAGTATAATTTGGAATTTGGGGATCCAGACAGCCGCTCCCACACAATCCTGATCCGAGGTTTTTGACGCATCTGTATATATGGGCAACCATCCATTGAATTTTTTGGACATTACTTAACTAAATTGTTTCGGAGCCAGTAAGGAATCTTTATCAATACCAATATTCAGAAATAATGTAGGATGGTAAACAAGTGATTCATATGAGACAGTAAAAAGGGGATTGTGGTGAAACTGTAAGACTGGGTGTGCGAGATTGTTGGTAGAATTATAACTACGTAGGAGACAAGGAAGTTTATTAGAAGGAACTTGTTGAGAGCTATTTTGGAGATGTTGGAGTTTAGCCAGGAGAGGATGGGAAGAACTTTGGATTAATTTGAAAAGGAATCTATCACATAAGTACTGCCTACGAAAATGCAAGGGAGGGTCCATACATTCTACTTGCATTGCATTTATGGGCGTCGATTTCATTGCTCCTAATATAATGCGTAAGCATCTGGTTTGAATTTTCGACAGTTTATCGGTTCCTGCCTTGTTACAATGATCCAACAGAAACGATCCATAATCCATATGGCCACGAACAAGAACATTATACAAAAGTTTTTGAGTGTAAGGTGGGCACCCCACCACACTCCACATAGAGCTCTGAGAACATTGATACCTGTTTCGCATTTTTGAGCAATGTAACTAAAATGAGAAATACCAGTCAATTTGGAGTCTAATATAACACCTAAAAATATTACATGGTCCTTAACAGGAATTTCTTCATCATCAAATGAAATATTAATTAAAGGGATATTTTTTTTCTTAGTAAAGATCACTGCACAGCTCTTGGCAACAGATAGAGACAGTCCATGATCCATCTCCCAGGTAATTCAGAGTAGTATTAAGTTTGCGAGTAACATCTAAATATGATTGTGATGTAGAGTAAAGAGCCAGGTCATCCGCATATTGAAGTACCTGACAGAAACCGTTAACTGATCTCTCAAGGTCATACGTATAAACGTTGTATAATAAGGGACTGAGTACTGACCCTTGGGGAAGGCCTCTCCAGATAAACCTGGGAGGTACGGAGCCCTTCTGGATTCTGATTATGATGATTCTATCCATCAAGAGATTGCAGATGAACCTAACCATCTTCTCAGGGACGCTCAGCTGGAGAAGTTTATTCCTGAGTACCGAAAGAAGGACATTATCGTAAGCAGATGCAATATCCAAAAAGACTCCTATTAGATACTCTTTCCTACCAAAAGCTAGCTGTATGTCTGTTGTAAGTAAACTAAGATTATCTATGGTGCTCATGCCTTTTCTAAATCCAAATTGAGTCTTAGCTAGGATTCCTGTGCTCTCCATCAACCACTCTAATCGATTCCGTAGCAAGTGTTCCATGACCTTAGAAAGAACAGAGGATAGTGCGATACTCGTAGGTCTTCTTGAATTTGGATCGGAGGGATCTTTTCCTGGTTTGAGCAATGGGATGACAATTTGGGACTTCCACGGTTCTGGAACTAGCCCATAATCAAAGAAGTAATTTAAAAGATTGAGGAAAGTTAATTTAGTCCTGTCATTAGTTTTAAATAAGAAAGAGTATGGAATGCTATCTACACCTGGAGAGGAGTCCACTAGACCATCAAGGGTTCTATTGAGCTCATTTAATGAAAAAGGGGAATCCATTTCACCATGAGAGATCATATATGATGAAAGAGCAGGTAATGATTCAGAGCATGGGCCAGAGGGAGGGGCTAGTTTATTTACAAATGAATCAATCCATTTGTCAGGGTCGTTAGTGGACAAGTTGTCAGCAGTTAATGATCCACGAAATTTCTTAATTTGCCTCCAAACTATAGACGGGGGAGTATGGGGAGACAGTGATTCACAAAAATGAACCCATCCTTGTTTTTTCTTGGATGATAACAACCTTCGCGCACGAGCTGCCATATGCTGATATGAAAGGTAATTCTCCTTAGACATGGAAGAATTATAGTATTTTTCGGCTTCATTTCTTTCATGAACAATTGCTGTACATTTGGAATCCCACCAAGGAGGGGAGATTTTAAAATTGGATTTTCTTTTCAGTGGAATATGAGCATCAGCAGCAGACAAGATAGCTTCCACAAATTTATCATATAAATGAAGTGGGTTTTCATTATCTAAAGAGGGGAGAGTGTCTAATTTAGAATCTAATGAGGTTGCATAAGAAGCCAATCAGATTTAGATAGCCTATGTTTTAAAAGTGGAGGGGGAGAATTTTGACTAGCTGACCTAGTAGGAAAAGAAATTATGTTTGGGAAATGATCACTACCATAAGAACAATCAATAATATTCCATGAAAGGACCGAAGATAATATGGAAGAGCATAGAGTGAGATCTACCGTACTCTTTGGATTCTGTGTAGGAAGGACTCTGCGAGTATGTACGATATGACGGTTCTCCGTCATTAAGTATACAAAGATTGTTATCATCCAGTATGTCTAAAAGAATTGAAGCAAACCAGTCACAATGGCTTGAACCCCATGCGACATGGTGAGCATTAAAATCGCCCATTACAATGACAGGGGGAGGAAGAGAAGAAATTATAGAATGTAGCTCTGGACCAAGGGAAGAGAGCGGATGAGGAATGTAGACAGATAAGAAGGTTGTATTAAGCGTTTATCAGAGGTGCTTATATCAAGTGTCAGTTCATCATTCATCCGTCATTAGTTGTCAAATGTTAGTTGCCTATAAAATAGTTGTTATTTTTGAATGTTTGATCGTGATTTCGTGGTATTTGTATTTTAAAACGACTGAATAAGTTAAAATAATGGCATCAAGCAGGCCAGCAACCAGCAAATAAGTTAAACAATTGCTTGGCGGGTGGAGAACTTTTTCCGCCAATGCATCAGTCTGCCAGCCTGCTAGGAACCTTCCGGATCGGCAGCAGCGGTAGCCTCGAGGAAGTTTTTATATATAGATTGTATATTTTGTACCTACATTTGTTGTAAAAATGATAATATTATATCAACATGAGTTTGAGTTTTGGAAGGATGGGTGGCAGTGCTCATTAATAAAGTAATAATAATTGTTGTATACTAGTTAAATAGTAACTACATCTAAACTATATAGTTATGTATTACTCATTTGAGTTCAGCAATGATGTGAAGTGTGTATCGATAAATTTTTGTTGATATTGTTGATCACTTTGAGTCGATATCAAAGTGATATTTTCTCCTATATCCTGCATTATATTAGGAAAATTAGTATGTCCTCTGGCAGAGTATCATTTTTATCGACACAAATGTCATAAAGAATCGCCGTGCTTACAATTATTGCTTGTAAGTTAGCTAGTTTTACTCTTAGCTTAGATCCCACTCATGGGAACCTCCGCTTCCACACACCTAATGTTCGTTCAGCTACATTTCTTGTTCTTATTTGGCTTCCATTATACAGCTTCTCAGCATCTATTTTATCTTTGATTTCTTTAAGCGTGCGTGGCATAGCAATAAAATGTTTTAATTTAATACAAATTTGTCTTGATACGGCGTGAATTATTTAGCAGAATGTTGATTTTGATACACCAGACAGGTCACCGGAACATTGATGCATACTCGTATTCCCAGTAGCGTAAAATCTTCATGTGAGTAATAGCTGCTCGAGATTGCGTGATTTCTCGTAGTGGGCGTTTATAATTCGTTCCCTATCGCACAGACGATCCAGATCACGGTTTCTTTATATAGCCAGTAGCGTTTACAAAAAATTGTATCGTCGCAGTGCTCAAGCGGCTTATTACGTGGTCTAAATACCTTAGGTCTTCGCATTAGGACGTATTCTCACTAGAACTCTCCGATGACATGTCAATGTAATTCGTTATATTTCAATTCATATTATAATGAAATAATAGCAAATTCATTCAACTTCAATAAAATCACACAAACGAAACGCAACAACAACAGCTGTAGCAACCAAGATTTAACTAGCCACCATCTTGCTAAGCCCTCGATGGAGTGGTGGTTAAATATTACGACCAATGGTTACTTATTTAACCACTGGTTGCATTAACTATGTATCAAAAATCCAAATTTATCAGAAATTTAACTATTTGTTACAATATTTAACCATTTGTAGAGTTACCCATCCATTTAGAATATATCATTCTTGATGGAAACTTCCCTTTCCCTTTTTTATTTTATTCTGTTTTCTTTGCTGGCAATCGTCTTTTGGGACATTACTGCCAATGTCAATTCACCTGAAAAGTCACGATCACGTTACACGCTTTTTTTATTTCCCTTCACTGGTGCTTTGTTGATCTTTATTGTTCTAAGTTCCACCGATATTATACAATAACTTGACTTTTCAGGTTGTCCCACAAAGTCCGTGAGAAGTTTTAGTGGAACGGCCACCAATTTCACAAAAACCTGACTGCACTTGTACGGACGTGGACTAGACTTTACTGTGAATGTGATATATAATCTATATATATAAAATAAAGTCGTGTTAGTTACTCCACTTATAACTCAAGAACGGCTGAACCGATTTAGCTGAAAATTGGCAGGGAGGTAGTTTAGAGCCAGGAGAAGGACATAGGATTAAAAAATACGAAAATATCACAAAAAAAAAAAAGAATAATGAAGAAATTTTTTTTTATCATACATTTTGTATAGAACGACATTTTGACATGTCTCGAGATCGGACTGACAGATGGTTTAGTTTCACAATAGGTGGCGCTGGAATCGGGTTCTAAGTTTTATTTTCAGGGCAGGACAACGTCTGCCGAGCCCACTAGTGCTTTAATATAAAAGAAGAAAAATGGTATGGTTAGGCTGATAGTCTTGTAGTTAAAGCCTTTGACATAGATAAAAAGAAACATTAACTGTCACTGTCAGTAAGACAGATTCTGAATTGCTTGCGCATACATAGGTAAGCGTACGAAAAAATCTAATTTCAGAAGTTGCTGCCTTATCCATGTTTCTTCGCTTTAACCCAATTCATACGTTATCTAAATTATAATTTAATGGTTATTAAGAAAGCCTATCAACATGGCTTTGAAAAAAGTCAAAGGAAATTTCGAAAGGATGTTTGATAAAAATCTGACGGATTTAGTTCGTGGAATCCGAAATAACAAAGATAATGAGGTGAGTTTAAGTGTATAATTAGTTGACGAAATAAAATTATTTGCCCCCCATATGCCTATGTCGTTTTATTCATGTTTTGGATAGAATATACTTCAATTTGAGACACTCCCATAATTTATTTCATAACTTTGTTATAACACTATCTCATATACTGTTAACATGGGTAAGCGAGAACTGGATAACCGATATTACTCTACAAGTGCAAGTAATTGCCAGGTCCTGACATTATAGCCCTTGAAAAAACCTTTACAAGTGACTAAAATTAACTTATTTGAGAGTCAGTTTTTACATCTGCAACCTCTATAACTAAGTCAGTCTCTTGGCCTATATTATTTAAAATGTTAGTATTTTAATGAAACCATGCTTGCTTGATTCTAACTTGTGTCACATCAGATTATTAACCTTCTTGAATTCTGGGTAGGTAATCTTTATGCTAAATGTTTTCCACCTATCTGATCCTCACATGCCACAATTAATTTTTATTAACCCTTGCAAGCCAATCCTAGTTTTTTTGTATTATAGTTAGCTAGTTAGTGTATATTCAGTTCTTTAGGGTGCTGAAATTAATAATAATTCTATTCTGTACTGCGTGGCTATAACGGCATGTCGTGTAGCCCATGTCAAGTTTCCAAACACTGACATGGCTACGTGACCAAAACCTGCCGTACCAGCCTGGCAGTGCAGGATAGAACATTGTATCAACGAGGCTAGGGTACTCATTGGCAAGCTAAGCTGCTTCAGGGATGGCAACACACGTCCAAGAGTGATGCGCTTTGTGAGGAGGAAATTCACGGGAACTGAAGTAAGTCCCCGTGAATACATGTCCTGCGTCACGGAGCGCATTGTCTTCCTGAAACAGAAAATTAATGCATGGGCGAATCGTATACGTCGGTATAGGACGCGTGTGGATCGTTACTCCCAGAATTCCATGTTCCAAAGGGATCAAAGGTGGGTTTATAGATCCTGGGAGCGACCTAGACAACTAGAAGGTGAGGTGCAGCGACCGAATATTGATGACATGAATTCATTCTGGCGCAATATTTGGTCGGTGCCCGTCACTCACTCCGAGGGCCCTTGGATCGGGGATGCTGAGCGAAGATGCGAACTAATTGAAGAAATGGGGGCAATCAACATTGAACCCCAAGATGTAGCCAATGCAGTCCGTTCGTTGCCTAATTGGAAGGCACCGGGACCGGACGGACTGCATAATTTTTGGCTTAAATGGCTACGTAGTTCGCATATTTGCTTGGCATCTCAGTTTCAAGCAGCCTTAGTATCTGGGTCGTTACCAGAATTTATAACAACGGTGAAACCCACCTACTCCACAAGTCCCACAAGTCCGGTTGTACCATGGACCCAAAAAACTATAGGCCGATCACCTGTTTGCCTACAGTTTATAAAACTCTTACATCCATTCTGAAAACAAAAATCTCTTTACATATTAAAGAGAATTCAATCATGTCTGTTTCTCAGAATGGATGTAAGAGTGGGGCCCGTGGTACAAAGGAGTTACTCCTCATAGATATGACCATCTGTCAGCAGGCTCGCCGTAACCGAAGGGATCTGTCGACATGTTGGATAGATTACAAGAAGGCCTACGACTCTGTGCCACATTCATGGCTCATGAGGGTGCTGGAGTTATATAAAGTTGATGTAACTCTACGCGCCTTCCTGTTGTCATGTATGAGGCAATGGAGAACAGTCCTTCTCTGTCCAGGATCTCGACAGATTCTTGGTAACGGCGATCCAATAAAGATAGAGCGAGGCATTTTCCAGGGTGATAGCCTGAGTCCATTGTGGTTTTGTCTGGCCCTGAATCCTCTGAGTACGCTCTTAGAGGGGTCTGAGCTGGGCTTTCGGTTGCAGAGAGGAGGTCTGGTAATATCCCACCTACTCTACATGGATGACCTTAAACTGTTTGCCCCCACTGAACTCCAACTGAGAAGCTTACTGAATGTTACCGAAGCTTTCAGTAACTGTATCAGGATGGAGTTTGGTGTTGACAAATGTGCGGTCATGCATGTAAAGCGGGGAAGGATGGTGGAATCTGATGGTATCCAGCTGTCATATTCCACACAACTAAGATCGCTCTCTGAAACCGAGACCTATAAATACTTGGGTATGTCTCAGGCGCTTGGCATCAATGAGACTGACATGAAACAGTCGTTGCGGGAACGCTTCTTGGGGCGCCTGAAAAAAGTACTGAAAAGTCTTTTGTCAGGCGGAAACAAGGTGCGAGCCTAAAACGGTTGGGTCATGCCGGTCTTGATGTACTCTTTTGGCATACTCAAGTGGACTCAGACTGAATTGGACGCCCTGGATAGAAAAGTCCGTACATTGCTGACTGCTTACCGTATGCATCACCCACGATCCTCGGTGATGAGGTTATATATCCCGCGGAAATGTGGTGGTCGAGGCTTTTTAAATGCTAAGACCCTCCATAACCGCGAGGTGTATAACCTCAGGGAGTATTTTCTCCAAGCCGATGAGGGAATGCATGCGGTTGTTGTAGCAGTGGACAAAGGGTTGACTCCTCTATCTTTAGCTAGACAGAATTGGCGCAGGCCTGTGGTGCTCACATTGGACGATCGCAGGCAGGTATGGCAGGACAAAGAGTTACATGGAAGGTACTATCGGGCACTTCACGGTCCCGATGTGGACCTTACAGCCTCCGTGGCCTGGCTACAGTTTGGAGATCTTTTCGGGGAAACCGAAGGTTTTGTTTGTGCAATTATGGACGAGGTTTTGATGACGAACAACTACCGGAGATTTATCCTGCGGGATGGCACCGTTGACATATGTCGAGCATGTCATCGCCCTGGTGAATCCCTCAGGCATATAATCTCCGGTTGTTCGCGTCTCGCAAATGGTGAATACTTGCACAGGCACAACCAAGTAGCCAGGATAATCCACCAGCAACTTGCCCTGAAATACCATCTTGTGACATCTGAGGTGCCGTACTACAGGTATGTACCAGAATCTGTTCTTGAAGATGGTCATATCACACTATACTGGGATAGATCTATCATCACTGACAGGACTATTGTAGCCAATAGACCTGACATTGTATTGATAGATCGCCAAGAGCGTCGTGCAATGATTGTCGATGTCACTGTCCCTCATGACGACAACCTTGTGAAGGCGGAGAAAGATAAAGAAATCAAGTATCTTGATCTGGTCCACGAGGTTGTCGACATGTGGGACATTGACACGGCAGTCATTGTACCAATAGTCGTTTCCGCCCATGGCCTATTGGCAAAGAGCCTCGACAAACACCTTAAGAGGCTCACGTTAGGTGGTTGGATCAAGGGCCAGATTCAGAAGGCAGTACTCCTGGAGACGGCACGCATTGTGAGGAAGTTCCTCTCTCTGGAGCCTTGACCACCGGTAACTTGGACCTAGTTCCCGATGCCGGTTGGATGCTGTTTTTTATAGTTTTAAATATAAATATTGTTTTTTTTTTATATCTATATTTGAAATTGTAATAAATAAGTAAAAGAGAAATAAATAAATGGAATAATAATGATATTTATAATAGTTTTAATTTTTAGGTTATAATAGTTTTAATTTTTAGGATAATGTTATAAAAAATATTTTCTAAGATTTGTAAGAAATAAAGAGCATAATAATATTATCACCATCAAAAAAACATCTAAGAATATTACAAAATCTTAAAGATCAAGGTGTTATATCAATATTTATAATATTTTTCTAAGCTTAGCTTCTCACTATATTAATAAAATTGTTTTTTGTTAACAGAAAAGGAATCAAGCTTTTCTGGTTTTATTCTGTAAACAATACAAATTTTCACAATTTGATTTAGGTAGCATGATTTGTAATATCTAACAGAAATAACACAAACCTTTTTGTTCCAGGCAAAATATATAGCACAATGTATGGAAGAGATAAAAGTAGAGTTGCGTCAAGATAATATTGCAGTGAAAGCTAATGCAGTTGCAAAGCTAACTTATGTAAGCATTAAATATCTTTGGATAAAAAGTCAAGCACTGTCACCAAGCACCAACAGACAATTGCATTTCAGAGCCAATTGCCTTCTTGGCATAGCATTGGCAATCTCCCTGATATTGCTAATGTCCAACAGTAGTCACTTGCCATTAGGTGACTCTGTTGGCTTGTCACACTTCTGACATAAAAATTATATCCTACTAATATTATAAATTTGAAAGTTTGTATGTTTGGTTGTTTATTACTGAATCATGCAACGGTTGAACAGTATTACATAAACCTTGGCACATAAGTAGATCATATCCTGGAATAAAACATAGGATACTTTTTATCCTGGGAAAAGATAAGATCCTGCAGGAATGCAGGTTTAACCAAGAGGCGGAAAATTAGTAAATAAATAAAATAAAAAACAAATTGACCACACAATGATGCTACTAATTCTCATCTGATCTTTCAGCTCCAGATGCTAGGATATGATATATCATGGTCTATATTTAACATTATTGAAGTCATGAGCTCTACTAAGTTTACTTACAAGCGCATTGGCTACTTAGCTGCAAGTCAGTCATTCCATGCAGACTCTGAATTACTCATGCTCACTACAAATATGATACGTAAAGACCTGAATGCTCAGAATCAGTATGAAGCTGGGCTGGCATTGAGTGGCCTCAGCTGTTTTATATCTCATGACTTAGCAAGAGACCTGGCCAATGATATCATGACTTTGGTAAGCATATTTTTTTAAATGTTTTGTCTTAATAACTCGAGTCGCGATTCCTGGAATTATACTTTTTATGTAGGTAGTTTTCAATAATAAAGCCAATTTTTTTTTACCCTAAATTGTTTAAAAAAACTGCCCAAGTGCGAGCCGGTCTCGCGCACGAAGGGTTCCGTAAAAACGGCAAAAATATCACGTTTGTTGTATGGGAGCCCCCCCGTAAATGTTTATTTAATTTTTATTATTAAAGTAAAAATACAAGTGAGTATTTTGTGAATATTTCAAGTGCCTACTACCTGTTGCCATTATTGATATCGAGCAATAGGGCAAAAAAATCGCGTTTGTTGTATGGGAGCCCCCTTAATTTCTTTTTTTTTTGTATTTGTTGTTATAGCGGCATCAGAAATACATAGTTTGTGAAAATTTCAACTGCCGAGCTATCCCGGTTCTTGAGATACAGCCTGGTGACAGACAGACGGACGGACAGACAGTAAAGTCTTGTCCTGTTTTTACCCTTTGGGTACAAAACCCTAAAAATTTGCTTCAGAATTTTCAGCATTTTTCGCTATTCCCTATACTTAGTTTAGCAAATAACTGAAAAGAAAAGGTACACAACTCCCACAAGACGTCCTCAATTGGCCATGCATGCACGTATCTTAATCACCCACTCGCCATTCACATCTTCTTCATTTTCGTATATATTTTTTTTAGATGAGCTCTACAAAACCATATTTACGAATGAAAGCTGTTCTCATGATGTACAAAGTATTTTTGAGGTATCCTGAAGCTCTGAGGCCGGCATTTCCAAAACTAAAAGAAAAATTGGAAGATCCTGATCCTGGTAAGCACTCATCATATCATAATATGTATGTAGAATTAATTACTGCATTCTGTTTATTATTATATTTTATTATTTTTATTCACAGGTGTACAATCTGCAGCTGTTAATGTTGTGTGTGAATTAGCAAGAAAAAATCCTAAAAATTATCTCTCCTTAGCCCCAGTATTTTTTAAACTTATGACTACTTCCACCAACAACTGGATGCTGATTAAGATCATCAAATTGGTATGCTAATCTTGCATTGTTGTCGACATGAAATGACCCACACATTGTAGGTACATTGCTTTAACAATTATATGTACTCAGTTAAGTGGTTTCATCTGGAATATAATGTTTGGAGACTGATAACAAATATACATATCAATTTATTTCAAGTACATTTCTATTTCATAGATAAATGGATGAATGTTATTTTGATATGTTGAAAATAAAATACAATACAATCCATAAGTACTTAATGAATCGTGTACGTACTTACAGTGATTATTATGTTTATATTTCTGATTTTAATTATGAATTCTCCACAGTTTGGTTTAATGACACACTATGAACCAGATATTGGAAGAAAAATAACACAAAGCCTCATTGATCTTATTTGCAGGTACCACTAGTGAAACTAAAACAATCGAATTTACCAAAACCGCTAGATTCATTCACCACATGCCACCATTTTGTTTACAGTTCAGCAATATTGTCCACACATAACTTTACAAAGGCTGGAATATTTTTAATTTGCAGTTCTCAGAACCACGTATATTTAACTTAAAAACTATTTAATCTACCTATAAGTAATTACATTAAACATTACTTTAAAAAAACATTATAAAATATACGAGATATATTTTTAAATCATTCATAATCATAAATTGATGAATTTTATGTCAATATAATAGTTATTTATTAACTGAAATGATAAAATATCTTGATTGAAAATATGTGTTGATGTAAATGGCTGCAATTTTTTAAATTTTCCAATCGATTAATTTAGCAGGTATGACATCTTTCACAGATGAACACTTAATTGGCACATTTACACATGTTTTTATAATTTTGCTGCTAATATTGACTAAAACTACATGAAAACGACATAATGAAATGACATTTGGTGATTGGTTGCTCCACATAAGCTAGTCTTATGTAGTGTCATTGTGTTTGTTACAGTTTGGTGCGTTAACCCCATTAGAGCCTCGACTTGGCAAGAAACTGATAGAACCATTAACTAACTTAATACATAGGTGAGTCGGTTACTGTATTGTAAGCGGCCCTGACGTATTAAATGTGGCTTCCTTCATCTGAAATTAATATTTATTTACTTAGTATTGTACAACTACTTGTATGGAACATACAGTTTCATAACTATGGATGAATTTAGTCTTTTGAATAATTGTTTATAATATTTATTATACTTATGAACTCCAAATAAAATAAAATAATGTACATGCAGGCATAAATTTATTTTAAATATCAAATTTAGAACATTCTTTATGAAAATGATTAGCTTTCACTGCTTTTTTTCTTCATATGATTTCAATAAAGCTTGATTTACTTAGTAGCACCGAATGTACACTAGTTTTGCTTTTAAGTATATTATATAGGTAGCTTGAGTATATTATATAGTTTTTGTATATAGGATTAGATTTTATTCACTGAACTTAACACCCTTTATCAATTTTACTTAATTATATAGCGATGACAGCTTACTGATAGTGACATCGAATGCCGTCGTGAAGGTCGTGGGTTCAAATCCTACGATGAGCTAGAACTTTCGTTGAATGAAAACAACGTAATAAACAACAAACGTTCAATCGTGTTCCCAAGTTAAAAAGTATCGGAAATGTCCTCATAGGTTGACGTTATAGTTCACGAGCTTAGTTGGAGGATGGCATCATCGATTTAGATGTAATTCCCAGAAAATTAAACCATCTAATACTCGTAATATCCAACCAGAATATAGTTGTGAGAAAAATATAAAAAATATATTTATTTATTGCCGATTTGTATTTATTATTTTATATTACTAAATATTATTATTTTATATTCCTGAAAGTATGTACTAGTTTAATTGATTTTATATTGTTCAACGCATGCCATATAAATTTCGTATAATATTACACAAAAGTAGACTGGATGTATTCGCTTAAGCGTAAAGGCTGGCTGCCGGTATGTTTTTGTCACAATATGCTTCTTTTTCTCTCTTGTATGGTGCATATGTTATTTTTTAAATTTTACTAAAGGCGTAACGGTCATATTTTCTTCCCCGCAGTACGTCAGCGATGTCGTTGCTGTACGAGTGTATCAACACAGTGATAGCAGTACTTATCAGCATCAGCAGTGGAATGCCCGGACATTCCGCCTCTGTGCAGCTCTGCGTACAGAAACTAAGGATTCTCATAGAAGATAGCGATCAAAATTGTAAGTCTTCGTACGTTTCTTCCGTTTTTTCAACATGAAGTAGTACTCGGGGATACTGTAGCTTAATTCCTATTAGTGAAAGAATTTTCAATATCGGATCAGTAGTTTTAGAAATTACATACAAACTATTACCTCTTAATAATATTAGTGATAAATACAGTTACTTACAATTTTAATTTTGTTTAAATAAATAGCCTTTAACGAAATATTAAACATTAGATTACTAATTTGTTATGTATAGTTATATCCAGCAGCTGATTATATCTGTGAATCATTTCAGTGAAATACTTGGGCTTGTTAGCGATGTCTCGAATACTCAAATCGCACCCAAAGTCGGTGCAAGCTCACAAAGATCTCGTATTGACATGCCTCGACGATAAAGATGAGTCCATCAGACTGAGAGCTCTCGGTCTATTGTATGGAATGGTAAGTATTTTTATTAAAATAAACGAGATTCAACAAGTAACATTAGTCATGCCATTCACACACACATACACGCAAACACATGGTGGGTTTGATATATGTGTCTGTGTATATTCGATTACCACACAAGACTATCATGTCTGGATTCTAATAAGATAATAGTGGAAAGCAGATGGCTAAATAAATAGCTACAACCTGGTAATTCTTCGCACAGCCTAAATCTACCCAAACTTACGAAATTTTTGTAAATCTAATGTGGTCCTATAATTTAATTATATGTTAAATTGTATTGAAATTTTGCACACAAGTACGCTATGAAAGGGGTTCAGTTAAAGTCTCGTAAGGCTAATAGGGAATCGCAGATATACAATTAGTTTGATACCATGTGCTTGTAACTAAGAACTTTAAGGCCAATTTATAGGTTTTCACATATAAGTAATATTTAGCATAATATATGTACAATGTCTAGAATGGTGACGTTAGCCCTGGACTATAATAACGATTCATTTTTTTTGTATGAGTAGTTATTTCTAAGGTATAGCCCGGCGTTTACTGATCGGGCGCGCTGAAAAGCACTCTTGGAAAATAACTGAATACATCGGTACAGGCTCAAAAAAAAATTACAACTTATGTACCAAAATTGATTTGTTTGTTTAGTTCTCCCATCCCATACTAATATAAAATCCCTTGTAATATTATAAATTTTCAATATCCATTTTGTCTAGGGGACTAGTTATTATTTACCCATCTGCTTTTGGTATTTTATGTAAGCCCTTAAAATGTCCTGTTAATTAAACTTTCATTCAACAGGTTTCCAAAAAGAATTTAATGGAGATTGTGAAAAAGCTGATGATGCACATGGAGCGCGCTGAAGGGACGTTATACCGCGACGAATTGCTCACGCGCATGATTGAAATCTGCTCCCAGAATAACTATCAACACGTGGTGGACTTTGAGTGGTACGTCACCGTCCTCACAGAGCTCACCGAGATGGAGACTAGCGCTAAACACGGTAAGTTCATGAAGGTAGCTACCTATTAAAAACATTTTATTTAATGTATTGATGTTGTTGGTAGGTAGATGGGGTGTTTTAATTTCATGGGGAAATTTTGGAAAATTGAAATTCTTGAGGTAATGTTTAGGAAATATTTTTTTAACATTTATCACATCTGCACGCAGTAGCCGCGTATAATATTACACGAACCATTTGAAGCCACTATTGACCCCTTAATTAAAAAGTATACACTTATGTTAAATTAAAGCTCAAGATTTGACTTGGCTAGTTTTCACATACAAGTTATCTTATATTTGGCTAATCAACTTATCATCTTTATGTTAAACGCATCTTACTCTTAAAAAAAATGGTTTTCTGATAAAAACAAGCCAAGTCAAATCTTGAGCTCAAATTTATCCTAAGGTTTCTGCTTTTAATTTTCAGGATTATCTACAGAACTTGGCACCCACTTAGATCTCAATTGTTTTGTGGCCGAAGACGACAACCTGCCTATTCTTAATATTTAACTTGGCCCCCATTTTCAAATTTATGGTTTTGATGGGATATTCTTTACTAGCAAATCCTTAAATTATATACCCCTATATACCCATATAAGTAATGAGACTACATTTACATATAGATATAAACATTTGGTCGGTATTGTTGTGCGCGTGCAGGTTTGATCCTGGCGGGTCAGTTGACGGAGGTGGGTGCGCGCGTGGCGGACGTGCGCGTGTTCGCGGCGCGCGAGTGTGCGGCGCTGTGTGCGCGCGCCGCCACGGCCCCCGCGCCCGGACCTGCCTCCAGGGAGGTTCTCTACGCCGCCGCCTTCGTGCTCGCTGAGTACTGCACGTTAGTGATTTATATTTATTCTGGATAAGCTTGTGTCTGACCACAATCTCACCATGGTAAAGGTATGATGTGGTCGAAGGTGGTGCACAAAGCATAGATGGGAACTTGATCTCAAGTGCAGCTGTCGGAACACACAAATAGGTGCTTGGCGACAGATTTCAACTCGAGGGTGGTAGCCAGCCAGTCGGGTACTACACCGTGCTATGGTTTCCTCACGATGTTTTCCTTAACCGAAAGGACCTCATTGTAGGATTCGAACCCACGACCTTCGCCGCGGTATCCAACGTCTTTAAGATAAGCTTGTGTTTGTCCACAATCTCTCCACGGTTAGTGATGACGTGGTCGAAGGTGGTAAGCAAAAATATTTAAGAAATGTAACATTGCTGAGTTTCTTGCCGGTTCTTCTCAGTTGAAGGCTGACTTCCGAACCGGTGGTAACTTCTGTAATTCGCCCTTCTAGGGCTAAACTGAATAAATGGTTTTGACTTTGACTTTGAAAGCAAAAAGCCTATATGGGAACTGGCTCTCAAGCGCACAGTTGCACACACATATCTATCCTCTTTATATTAGTGTCCTACTAATTTATTGTATAGTTCGTGGATATCACTTACTCAATCATGCCGTAGTAGCTGATCTGGATAAAACATTGTGTATAATAATTTATCACGTAAAATAGAGCATAGAGCGTGGGGCAAAACCGCGCGAGCCGAAGCAAGCTTTACCGCTGTAGCTATGCCGCGAGATAGAAAAGTAAAATAATACTTGATGAGTCCCTACATGCAGAAATGCCAATAATAAACATTGAGCATCATCAATTCATCAGCGCATCGTTTTCAAGTTTAGTTTTATTAAAACGAGTTAACTCTCTACTTAATATATTTAGCGAGGAGCAGGTGATGCGCGAGTCAGTGTCTCCGCTGATGCTGTGCGCGGGAGTGTCCGGCGCACACATGCGCGCGCGCGCTGTGTGCGTGCACGCCGCACTCAAGCTCACCGTCAAGCTGCTGGTCATCTACGAGAACCGAAACAACCTCAACGCGGCCATATCTGTAAGTGCGAAATTTAGTTTTTGTGTATTTTAACACTCAGCTCCTTAACGGCTGATCGGTTTTCGTGAATTCTGGTATTTACCTTTTAACCGAGATTGCGTGTTAAACTGCGTTGGAATATAGTATAATGATAATATGCAATACAATATACAATATGAAACACCATTATTTTTTGAGCTAAGTACCATAATAATATCTGAAGTTTTGTAGATTCATCGGTACAGGTAATACAGTGAGATAGGCGAAATATATAGAAGGGAAATAATTGACTGAAAAATACCAGGCAACCAGAACATAGAAGGAGTTCTCTAAACTTCTAAGATCCTGGTACACGACTAACGCTTTTTTCTTACGTGACGATTTCTGCCAGTTCACTCTACTGCAAGCCGCGTAAAAGAACTTCCGCTGTAAAAAACTATATTTTAATTCAAAAAAATATGTCTGATATAGATAGTGCGCGAGGCGTTATCAGGCATGCGTCCACTGCTGTGCAGCGAGGACATGGAGGTCCAGGAGCGTGCGCACAACGCGACCGCGCTCCTCACACTACTGCTGAGGCGACTCAGTCCCGACGACGAAGCGTTACTGCCCTCTGCCCCCGCTGCCCCCGCTCCCGAACCTGTACAAGATGGCATCCTTATTGAACATGAACAAAGGTTGGTATACCTCACTCAAGGCGATGATAGCACAGTGGTAGTGACGTCGGATACCGCGGCGAAGGTCGTGGATTCGAATCCTACAATGAGCTTGAGCTTTCGGTGAATGAAAACATCGTGAGGAAACCATAGCTCGGTGGTGGAGTACTTTGTAGTACCCGACTGGCTGGCTACCACCCTCAAGTTGAAAATCTGTCGCCAAGCACCTATCGCTGTGTTCCAACAGCTGCACTTGAGAGCCAGTTCCCATCTAGGCTTTGTGTGCTCGCCACCTTCGGCCACATCATCATTTACCATGGTGAGATTGTGGTCAAACACAAGATTATCCAGAATAAAAAAAAACACGTTTGCTCCTTCGGTTGTCATGACCAGCCAACCGCCACTTCAGTTTGCTAATTCTACGAGCTATATCGGTGACTAAAGTTCTCTTCCGGATGTCGTCATCACGGATTCGATCCTTCAGAGACACTCCGAGCATAGCTCTCTCCATCGCGTCTTGAGCGACTTTAAACTTGTGAACTAGCTCTGCTGTGAGTCCACGTTGCGACAGCGTAAGTCATGTCTGGACGCACTGGTCGAAGACTTTCGTCTTCCGACTCTGCGGTATAAGCGACGAGAAGACTTGACGAAGTTTACCAAATGCTGCCCACTCCAGCTGACCCTCCTATCGTCATTATGGAGAAGTATAATATTTTGCCTTTGCTTAACAGGATGGCGATTTAATCACCTACAGCTTTTTAAATCAGGTTAATCAGTTCCAATACTATACCCTAATGAGACAAAAACTACCTCAAAAATACCAAGACTATGACTTTCTGATGCAGTATTACCTAATTAAACAGAAGCCCGGGTATTGACCACGTGCTCCAATCATACTAGTACATTTGAGTACCAAGCATCCCAAATAGCTAGCGAGCTTGAAGGTAACATTACAGTGCCTCCCGCACTCCAACCGTAAATACCAATAATTTGTATACGGATATGTTTAAAACCATTTTTAACTTTTTTGTGCCGTCATTAAAAGACCTGCAGATAATTAAATCGACATAATTTATTATATTTCCAGTAATGGTATTGAGGAAGTGAAAGAGCCAGAAGAAGCAATGAACGGCGAGATCAAATCACAAAGCTTTAGCGGTGGGCTGATTGAGGAGCTCGCGGAACTATTCGATGGTGAATTGAAGCCAGTCGCGCCCAAAGCGCAGAAGAAAGTGCCGATGCCAGCTGAGTAAGTACTATCATAAAAATATTTAAAAAGTTCAAAAATCCAAATTTTATGCAGTCAATATTTTTTTAATTATTTTGAAGCTCTATGAAATTGGCAATTTGTAAAACTGGCTAGAGTGAAGATTTATTTTTGCTTGGAATCCTAAACTTTTTTTTGTAATAGCAAATCAAATCTCGGATGTAAACACAGACCTATTATCTAAGTACGTGAGTGTACGTACTTCGCGTGTCAAAATGAGTCAAAAAGCAGTCAATTTGACTACTTTCTATTTGTCCTCATTTAGTCCGCGATCGATCGACCGTTATTGCCTTCGGACGTCAACCGACATCTAGAAAAATTACTGGTCGTTCCGTATTAAGTTGTAAAACTGTACAGGAAAAGTCAAACCCAAATAATGGTCATTTTTCCTGAAAATTGACACGTTAATTACACCAAAAAGTGACACGATTGGTCTTGAGGTCAAAGGTCAAATTGAGGTACTTGCGTTTTCTAGTTAGATAATAGGTCTGTGGGTGTAAGTAAACGATCTCTCATAACAATCTACTATGTCATTGACAAGTTGGTGTTATTTAGCGTGAACCTAGAGCAGTGGTTGTCGCGTGACCACTGGTCGTCGGACAGCTCGAGCTCAGACGAGGGGGAGGACGGGGAAGGAGGCGGTTTGGTGGGAAGTGGGGGGTTATCTAAGGGCGCCTTGTTCGCGGCGCCCCATCACGACCCGCGCCCCACAGCACAGTTCACACCAGAGGAACTAGTCATGGTGAGATTGCATTTATTTACTAACTTCTCCCTACGCTGTAAACTGATTTAAACTGAATAGCGTTTAAGGTTAATACACATCGCAACATGCGTTAGAGGTCACACAAATATATGAGTACGAAGTAGTTGCGATGCCTAAGCCATACGGAGAGGACTGGGTCCATACACGATACAGTTTTGACCTAGTTTGACTTATGTCGACTTAGTACGACCTACGCCTACGAAATATACAAAAATGACCTCAATAAAAGTGTCACCATTCTGATTTATATATTATGTGGATTTTTTATTTCTGATTTTAACTATCTCGAAAATGGTGATCTCCCTCTTAAGTTTGTTGTACTACTTACCGGACATCCTGTATATGTAATTCATGCTTCTGTTATAAAAATACCTATTGTAAATATTATTATTACATATGAAGTATTTAATAAGTAAATCAATTTTTTTTTAAATGCTCTTGGAATATCAAAAGATAAAAATAACATTACCTACATACACCCTAACTTTAACATGGCTATCCAGCCCAGTCAGCATGACACCCAAGAAAAGAGATGTCTTACGTCTGACTTTGAATAGAGACCTAGGATTTTTATGACGTCACCCAACATATCATATCTCTTCAATCGCTATCATGAGATCGATCTCATTATGTTTTCTTTGACAGCTACTGTAGAAACATATTCAAGTTTCATTACCTTAACATGCAGACGTCTATTATCTCTTGTTTATCGCTTCTTTAGATGTTTATTATCGAACGATGAGAGGTGCCGATATAATTTTAAATAAACAAACTAAGCAATGCATGTACTGTGGAAACAATCCTACCTACGCGCAGAGATGCAATTTATTTGAAATACTTCTATTTAAAATGCAAATACCTATTTTGTATTTTGCATTTAAATGCCTTTTAGTAAAAAACATTTTGTATTTTATTTGAAATACCTTTAGAGATGTATTTTGCATTTTTAATATTCATTTCAAAATGCAAAATACTTTGTGATTAAGTTTTGCCAACATTACCAGTCAAACAAAATGAAATGAACGAATGACGCTTGTATTGCCGAATTTGACCAATAGAGGCGCCTGCTAGCCATGCGTGCCTTTTTTTATTGATACCTACGCGTGCTGATATATATAACCAAAATATCATGCATAAGGTGCCATTTGGCTCGGCATTGTATCTCTATTCTATTTCTCATGATAAATACCTAAAATAAATAAAAATATTATTCGATTTGGTCAAAAGGTACTTTATTTTGAAAATACCTATTTTGCATTTAGCATTTGAAATACAAAACTATTTGGTATTTTGCATTTGAAATAGTAAATCTGAAAAGTAATTTGCATTTTGTATTTAAATGCTTCTTTAAAACCATTTTGTACATCTCTGCCTACGCGTCGAGCACAATAGTGACGTGTACAAGTTGTAACCTGCTCAATCATGCATTAGGTATGTAGTGTATTACATTTAGTCAAAAAACATTCAATAATAATATGTAGTCATGTCTGATTACAGGGGGCGCCGGATTAGACAGGGGCCGGATTACCGGGGTTCTGTACTGTTACACTGCTTTTTGAATACATTCTTAAATATATAATTACACAGAGACCCAGGTCAAATAGACATGTTCATGCACACAAAGGTCTGTCCTGGGAATCGAACCCACGATCTGTGGCGTGACAGTTACGGTTCTTATCAACCACTCCAACCTATATTTTTTTTAATACTTAAAAGATCATCCCTCAGTTACATTTATAGAGTGCTACACCAAAATGCAATTTCTCTACACCATTATCGTCCATACGTACGAGTAGTAGTTCGTAGAAAATATAAATCCTACAATAAGCTTTCGGTGAATGAAAACATCGTGAGGAAATCATAGCACGGTGGTACGGTACTTTGTAGTACCCGACTGGCTGGCTACCACCCTCAAGATGAAAAACTGTCCCCATGCACCTATCAGTGTGTTCCGAACTGCACTTGAGAGCCACTTTCCATCTAAGCTTTGTGTGCTTACCACCTTCGGCCACATCATCATTTACCACGGTGAAATTGTTGTCAAACAAGCTTATCCAGAAGTCGCTTAGGTACATTCCTTTCATCTATGTAATGCCAATAGCCTACAAGCAATAAGGCTGACATACAGATTAATAATTTCTACTAACCACTTGTAAATTATAAAGATTCTGTGTTTTGACATTTGGCTACGGAAGTGCGAAACGAAAAAATAAATAGACACGATCAAATTATGGCGAGGTGTTATGCTAATCATTGTGAAGTTACTCACTAAAATAAATAAAGACACGATCAAATGATGGCGAGGTGTTATGCTAACCATTGTGAAGTTACTCGCTAAATAAATAAAGACACGATCAAATGATGGCGAGGTGTTATGCTAACCATTGTGAAGTTACTCGCTAAATAAATAAAGACACGATCAAATGATGGCGAGGTGTTATGCTAACCATTGTGAAGTTACTCGCTAAATAAATAAAGACACGATCAAATGATGGCGAGGTGTTATGCTAACCATTGTGAAGTTACTCGCTAAATAAATAAAGACACGATCAAATGATGGCGAGGTGTTATGCTAACCATTGTGAAGTTACTCGCTAAATAAATAAAGACACGATCAAATGATGGCGAGGTGTTATGCTAACCATTGTGAAGTTACTCGCTAAATAAATAAAGACACGATCAAATTATGGCGAGGTGTTATGCTAACCATTGTGAAGTTACTCGCTAAATAAATAAAGACACGATCAAATGATGGCGAGGTGTTATGCTAACCATTGTGAAGTTACTCGCTAAATAAATAAAGACACGATCAAATGATGGCGAGGTGTTATGCTAACCATTGTGAAGTTACTCGCTAAATAAATAAAGACACGATCAAATGATGGCGAGGTGTTATGCTAACCATTGTGAAGTTACTCGCTAAATAAATAAAGACACGATCAAATGATGGCGAGGTGTTATGCTAACCATTGTGAAGTTACTCGCTAAATAAATAAAGACACGATCAAATGATGGCGAGGTGTTATGCTAACCATTGTGAAGTTACTCGCTAAATAAATAAAGACACGATCAAATGATGGCGAGGTGTTATGCTAACCATTGTGAAGTTACTCGCTAAATAAATAAAGACACGATCAAATGATGGCGAGGTGTTATGCTAACCATTGTGAAGTTACTCGCTAAATAAATAAAGACACGATCAAATGATGGCGAGGTGTTATGCTAACCATTGTGAAGTTACTCGCTAAATAAATAAAGACACGATCAAATGATGGCGAGGTGTTATGCTAACCATTGTGAAGTTACTCGCTAAATAAATAAAGACACGATCAAATGATGGCGAGGTGTTATGCTAACCATTGTGAAGTTACTCGCTAAATAAATAAAGACACGATCAAATGATGGCGAGGTGTTATGCTAACCATTGTGAAGTTACTCGCTAAATAAATAAAGACACGATCAAATGATGGCGAGGTGTTATGCTAACCATTGTGAAGTTACTCGCTAAATCTACTCTACCATTAATATATAACTGCCTCTGCCTATTTTCTGCTCTCTGTGTAGTGCCAGTGTAATTTGGCCATAATAGTCATGTATATGTACATACATATGTATGAACAATATTCACTTATTTTTCTAAAATAGTATTATTATATTTGTATGTATGTGTTAGTTGCGCGAGGCTCGACGTCAAGAGCAAGCCAACAATCCGCACTACCTGAAAGATGACTCGCCACGCTCCTACCAACAAGAAGACATTCCTGTAGCTGAGATCGCACTTGAGATACCGTTAACAATCAACGGTAAGTAAATTATACCGAATACACTAAACTCTATTAAACTCAAACATAAATGTGGTGCAATGTGGTAACAAGCTAGAGATGAGAGCCAGTTACCTTTAAGACATTGTAATAAGATGTACAACATATTGTCAATCCGCCTGGTATAGCCAATCTATAGGCGGCGGTATTCACTTACCATCAGGATACATCAATTTTGGACAACCAAGAAGCTTAATGAAGATTGCTAAAATAATTTGGTTGACATCGTCCCCTCCGTATTTGTCTAAAGACTTCTATAAATCAAAGATGAGATCGAAGATGTAACAACCTTGATCATAAAATGCCTAATCATTCATAGAAGGTTGTCCGGAAACAAAAATAAATCGCGACGCGTTATCTTTTATTACGTTGACATTGAACATCTTCAAGATGATTGATGCTACTCAAATATTAAAAGTAACGATATAGCTTATCTTATGTGACTGTCGTTTTGGTAAACATTGGTTATGCCAAATCATCATTTTTACTAAACATTGTGCAATTTGAACAATCTCAGCAATATGTGTTCTAATTACGTAATTAATATGCTCTATCAAATCACGGTGGAAAAATATTATCTAACACACAATGACTTTCATTTTTATCTTAAGATTAAAATTAATGATGTTTCATCATGACTAATGCCTCTTTAAAAGCCTTATATTTTAAGGCTTAGGAATTAAGGCAGAAATGTTATTGTGTAACTGATAAATTGCTCTTCAGGCCAAACGGCTTACGGTATTTTCCTCATCGATGTTTACCTATGTTTATGAATGTTTTTTTATGATGGTGTAGTGGTCCAATGTATTGTAGTGCTAATTTACTACTGGCTTTTCGGTGAAAGGAAATGTTGTATAATGTGTATAAATCTAAGCATGTCTTGAAAAGAGTAATTGCTAAGTTTATTGCCAGCTATCATCAGCATTAATGTAACTAACTAAATATAATTTATATTCAAATTGGTTTATTATTTGCAATACCTGACATCTGTTCCATAGAAAATATCTAACTCTTTTATCGACTTAAAAATACTTCTATGTATAGTTTGGCGTTGATATGTTATGTTACCAAAACATGTAAGATATTTATTTAGCTGATATAAATTAAATTCATCGTAACTTTATTTTGTTTAAAGTATTTTCATGTAACGCAAGTAATTTTTCTGAGTTTTGTAGGTTTTAAGCTTAAGGTCATTGTTCTCATTTTTTTATTTTTTATTTTCCAGCTAAGAGATCTGATAAGTACTTAATATCACGTGAAAGTTCTGATAAAAAGAAGAAAGACAAGCGAACATCAAAAAATCGTAAGAGCAAAAAGGATAAACATTCAAGTGACTCGGATAGCGAAGGTGAGCAATATTATAAACTACGTTTTTCCCGCCACTGCAGAATATTCAACATATTTTTTTTTTACCATTGCCACTCGAAAAAGGGCATTTTATTCATCGATAACAGTGAATAAAACTCTGTTTTAGTCACTGAGTGGAAAAATAATGGATTTGGAACAAGCAAGAATATACGAATTTTGTACAAAAATTAATTAAACATGCTGAAAGTACGTACTGGCTGGCTATATGGAGCTATTCCATAGAGCTAAAAAATTAAAAATACTTTACTACTATTTATTTTCTCGCAGTCAATGGTAAAAAATACAGTAGACAACTCGTATTTTTTTTTATCTCGGTCCTTGTATCCCTCGAATTAAATTCCCTTTTTTCACTTGTTGTATAATCTACTATTATTTGATATGTCAGTCAACATTCAACATCACTAGATATAATAATATATATATATATATATAGTTCAACCAACCCGGTAATCGAGACTCTCGTTTGTTTGTCTGGTTTTAATACCCATACTCTAACCAGGTGTGTAGCTACCGCCGTATCAATGTTAATCGCTTGATTTTTAACACCTTCGCCAAAAGTTTCGAAAAATATATGAAAACACATTATAGGGATATTCACTGGCATATCAAATCAGCTTCTTTTTATGAAATGTCAAATGTCAATACGATAGTTTATATGGAGGTTTGTATGAAATACTTGCTTGTGACGTCATAAATATACACCATCAAAAGATCTACTATTTGTTGTTAAATTCGTAATTAAAAATCATAAAATTGTTGAATTATACAGTGTTTGCTATTTACGAGTATTTTTATGTGTTTTATACACTGGTTAGTGTTAGATATTTTTATGTGTTTTATACACTGGTTAGTGTTAGATATTTTTATGTGTTTTATAGACTGGTTAGTGTTAGATATTTTTATGTGTTTTATACACTGGTTAGTGTTAGATATTTTTATGTGTTTTATACACTGGTTAGTGTTAGATATTTTTATGTGTTTTATACACTGGTTAGTGTTAGATATTTTTATGTGTTTTATACACTGGTTAGTGTTAGATAATTTTATGTGTTTTATACACTGGTTAGTGTTAGATATTTTTATGTGTTTTATACACTGGTTAGTGTTAGATATTTTTTATTGAATATAGGCAACATCCCTATTCCAGTGCTGAAAGCTCAAGAAGACAATTTCATTTGGAAGGTTATCCGAAAATGGTCAGTCAAGGGTTAATGTTAGGGTACCTACCTTGTTTGAGACGATGATAGAACAGTGGTAGTGACGTTGGATAATGACCTTGAGCTTTCGTTGAAGGAAACAACCACAGCACGGTGGTAGGGTACTTTGTAGTACTCGACTGGCTGGCTACCACATTCACGTTGAAAATCTGTCGCCTAGCACTTGTTGGCGTGTTCCAGCAATTGCACTTGAGAGCCAGTTGCCATTAAGGCATTGTAATAAGGTGTACAACACTTTGACCCCTGGTATTGCATATGTAGGTATATAGGCGGCGGTAGTCACTTACCATCAGGTGACCTGCATGCCTGGTTTTCACTTGTGGTATAAAACAAAAAAGACGCTGGCACGAGAGATTTAACCAAAAACGGGTTCACCGTTTTGCCATCAAACAATGTCTTAAAGAATTTATCAAATGGTCATTATATTAGTATTTGGTATAAATTGATGCATCTACCCGTGCCTGAAATAAAGGTAATGTTTATGATTTCCCTGAGGTACAGAACTAGAACTAAAAAAAGTAATGTCATGTATTGTTGAATGTGAGTGCAGAGGGATCTCTAGTGGGGGCGCGGCCGATGGTATCGATGGGTGGGGAGCTGCCCGAGGGCGCGGCGCCTTCCGACGAGGAGCAGCCGCCACCGCGCGACGACCCGCACCGCGCGCTAGACCTCGACCTAGACCTGTAAGTTCACACTCACACATACATACATCCATACACCACTATACACACAAGCAATGCACACATTAATGGCATATGATAATAACATTTTACATGTAAACCATTGATAGAGGCATCAATTCGTTATTTATATTGAAGAATGATCCGCAACTAGTTCCAATTTTGGCTTAGAACTGCTGTCAAGGTAGTTTCGGTAATATTATCTTTCAAAACTTAAATGAGAGGTATGAATTATTTTATTTTTGTAAAATATTTACCTCCAGATAAAGCAATTATGCAAATAGTTATTGACAAATCTGCAAGAATAAAAAGCAACCGAAGGGCACCCGCCATCTAAGGGTGCTAAATCCTTTTCTTGACAATTTTTATATTGTGACATTTTAATCTTTATTTAAATTTAGTCTTTTCCTTTATTTTATTATTTTTATTACCGTTAGCATAATACTTATTTGTTCGCGCCCAACTTTTTTTGAGCATTATTCTAAACATAGTAATTACTGTTCTTATAACAATTCAATACAGGACAAGATTCATTTGTAGACAAAGTGTGCTACTTTACAGAGACATATTTTTGCATTTTATGGTATTTCGTGTATAATCAAGTGATATAAATTAAAAAATATATAATAAAATCATGTCAATGGTAAAACAATAATATAATTTAATTGACTTTACTTTATTTAATTTAATGTAGGTATATAACGCAAGGAGGAGGACTAAAGGTGTTAAGCAAACACATTTTAAAATATATGTGAGAGCTTTCTACGATGTTCATGTACTAAAAGCATATAATACTCGTTCAATTAGAAACTCACGAGCATCGCTAGTTAATCCGTCATCACTACCGCTAATAAAAAATAATATCTTTCTTTATATTACAGGCCCCTACGCGAAGAAGAGTTACTTACGTCCAGAATACATCATACATACCTTGCGCCGGAATCTTGTCTTCTAGATAAAAAGTCCAAGCCTCCGAAGAAAACCAAATCGGCTAAAAAGGATTCGGTCGATAAACCTATTAAGAAAAAGAAAGAAAAGAAAAATAAAGAGGTAGACTTAATTTTACCAGAATTAGGTAAAGAAATAATAGATGAAGGCATGCTCATAGATGATTTAGCTAATGAAAACAAGCAATCTAAAGACATCGGAAACGTTGGTGACGTAGCTACGCTTGCTGATAACCATGTCAAGACAAAGACTGACAAACTTAAGAAATCCAAGAAGGAATCTAAAGACAAGGATTCAAAAAAGAAGAAAACTTCCAAGAAAGGTAAGCTATCTGGCGGTTACTAAAATAGGTTACCCCCAGACTAGACGCAATCTGGGTGATGTCTCCGGCCCGACCTCTGACATACATGACGAGTTAGTTATCTGACAGCACAACAGTGTACTGTGATAATATTCTTAGGAAATAATGATGCAACAGGTATCTCGACATGGCAGTGTATCAGCCAAGACATGGCAGTGTGTCAGCCAAGTTCGCAAATCATCGGCTGTCGGTTACATTACATCAACTATTTCGGGTCAATTTCGACCCCCATAATATAACTTAAAGGGTATTTGACCTATGCAATTTTGTCAAGTAGGAGTATTTAATGTTGGTGTATGATGTACAGTCAACGGCGGATTATTAGGTGTTAAGTTCAAGCGAAAGGCCTCCCACACGATGGAGCGACGATCTCGTGAGGGTCGCGGGATGCCACTGGAAGCGGGTAGCGCAAGACCGGTCATCGTGGAGATCCTTGGGGGAGGCTTTTGTCCAGCTGTGGACGTTTACCAGCTGATATGATTTAAAACAAAATGGGTGTTTTCGTATTTCAAATCGAACATTAAGTGTGTGCGTATGCTGAGAGACAGATCAGGCAGGGCAGACAACACAGAAATAGCTCGTCAGCGTATGCTGAGACGCAGACACATTCGCGCAGGTTGACATGCATAGTACGGGAGACAGTGTTGCATTTTAGATAGTGTTTTTACGCCGATCGGTTGCCATGTTTTTGATTAAATTTCGAATTTTAATAAGTGAACCAAGCGTCAGCTCACTCTCTCGCGGTGGGTGTAAGATTGGAAGGTTACGGAAGTTGTAAAATAAATAAAGTAATGGTAAATATATTATTTATTTGAGCATAACTTTTGTATTTGTAATGCTACCTCCCGGACTAGCACGCGTCGCGCAGCCGCGTAGAAATCTACAGAGTTGCCAACATGACGGATTTTCTGCCGCCTGTGTCACCTGTCTCTCAGCATACGCTCAGGCTAAAAAGACGTACGTGTCATGTACGTAAAGAAATTTAAAAACATTTAATTTATTTTTCAGATAAACATGAAACTAAGATTGGATACGAAGAAGCGTTAGGTATTTCTACACCCAGTAAAGAAGTTATATAGTGTACATACTAAAGCGAATGAACTGCTTAACGATGACTTATTATTACACTACTCATTAAATCTCAGTGCAATTGTTGATTTGAACAACTTAGTAATATTATGTTTGTTATAATTAGTTCTACGGTAATTATATGTATTGGTTAACATTGTTCACATTCATATTATTAAAAAGTGATCTTGTCCACTTTATATTAAATTTCTTCATAAGTCTATGTATTAAAAATCTAAATATATAATCATGTACAGTTTTATTAAAAACAATTTATGAAAATCGAGTGTTTTTTCATTAAAAGCCGTAAAAACGAATGAGAAAAAATAATAGTTTTTTTTGTAAATATTTATAGATATAAAAAAAGATATAAACATGTCACAAATTTACAGTAAGTTACAGTTATTTTATGTATACAAACTCTACTCAATTTATTCGGATGTAGCGCGAACATATAATTTCAAAACACTATTTTTTTCTTTTTTTGCAGATGTCTCCATCGGGCTTACCTCCGTCTTTGCCAGCCTTGTGTTGTATTGCAACCTAGAATGTTTAAGGTGATGATAGCACATACATAGTTAGTGACTAAACTGGATCTCAAGTGCAGCTGCCACAGCTACATGAGCTTGGCAGTAGAAGGAGAAAAAATATTTAACAATACCAGAATGTATCGTAGAAATTATTTGAGTTCGCAGAAACAGAACGTGGGACACTATTTCACACGTAAAATATTTTTTCTCCAAAATGATACAATTTTGTTTAGCACTATCCAATGGAATAAAGTTTGTTGGCATTATTATACACAGGTGAATTTTTCAAGTGGGCCTGGAAAGCTATCCTTAATTAAAGGATACAACGAAAAATGCTGAATGGAGTCTCGAGGCCGATTTTGATGAAAACTTAAAACGTTTATACAAGATAAATCATTACGGAACAGTATTTTGATGAAAAAATCTAATAAGTATGTACCTATGTAAATAATTGGGGTGGGTAGAAGTTGGGCTACTACCGCAAGTTTTATTCGTGAATTCGATATTTTTCTCTTCTAAGTAGAGTATGTATCATTGGAATATATCCAAGAAATGTAAATAAAATAAATGTAAGTACTATTTTAGGAGCTGTTGAAACTACAGTTGTTTTGCTTTTGAATTTTAACTTTTCTTAAATTATTCCAGAAAGCATTAACATATTTATAAATGTTGTTTCCAAATTACTTTTTAAAAGCACTATCATTTATGGTAAATTTTTGACAATTTCCAATGTTTCGCGATTTTCCAAATCTTAGGTCATTCTTATAAGTCTGAGATGAGAACAATAAAATTATTAATTTTCTAATAAGTAGGTACGGTGCTCATCTAACAAATCTGCCGCCAAGCACGTTGGTGTGTCCAGCAGTTGCAATTGAGAGCCAGTTGTCTTTTAACACATTGGCAATCACCCTGGTATTACTAATGTCTATAGGCGACGACAGTCACTTACCATCAGGTGACTCGCCTGCCTGCTTGTCACATGTGATATAAAAAAATCATGTGACATGACCGGACAGACAAGACGCACGAGTGATCCTATAAGGGTTCCGTTTTTTCTGTTCGGAACCCTAAAGCGAGTGAGATGGAGATAAACAAAATAGGTCTTTACCTATGAAATTGCCGTTCTGCAGTACTGGGCATTTCAAATCAAAATAATTTTTGTTTGGCTAAGAATTCTAATTTCAAATTAATTTTATTTTAAAAACATGGTTTTTTTTTTCCAAAAGTAGTCATTTGTTTATTGATTAGTGTTACATTTTCATCGCATTTCAATCTTTTTCATCATCATGGATACGTTAAAAATTCGAGTAATTATGGAATATGAGTACTGTCGTGGTAGCAACGCGGCACAAGCGGCACGCAACATCAACGACGTTTACGGAGCTAACACTACAAACCAACGCACCACCTGTTATTGGTTTGCTCGCTTCCGTTCTGGAAATTTCGACCTGAAAAATGAACCTCGCGGTCGTCCGAAGACTTTGGTCGACAATGACGAATTAAAGGCGATTGTGGAAGCTGATGATACACAATCTACGGCTGAATTAGCAGCAGCTTTCGACGTTAGCGTCAAAACAATATTGGTCCATTTGCGTCAAATTGGCAAGGTAAAAAAGCTTGACAAATGGGTGCCCCACGAACTCTATGATCGCCAGCGCGAAGTACGCGTCGAGACGTGCCTTGCACTGCTCAACAGACACACAAATGAATGAAATTTTGAACCGCATTGTTACCTGCGATGAAAAATGGATTCTGTTTGATAACCGCAAGCGCTCAGCAAGTTGGTTGGATCCTGGTTCAGCACCTAAACAATGCCATAAACGAAAACTTACCCCTAGAAAAGTGATGGTCACTGTTTGATGGTCTAGCGCCGGTGTGATTCATCACAGCTTCTTACCAAACGGGGTGAGCATTACTGCAGATGTGTACTGTGAAGAACTGAACACAATGATGGAGAAGCTGGCACATCTCCAACCAGCATTGGTCAATCGGTCGTCTCCGCTGCTCCTGCACGACAACGCGCGACCTCATACTGCACAGCAGACGGTCTCCAAGTTGCAAGAACTGGGTTTGGAAGCTCTCCGTCATCCGCCCTACTCACCAGACCTTGCGCCTACAGACTACTTTTTCCAGAATTTGGATAACTTCTTGGCGGTAAAAAAATTCAACACCCGAGAGGCAGTACAAAATGCCTTTGAAGAATTTGTTTCCTCCCGTCCAGCTGATTTCTTTAAGAAGGGCATCAATAAACTGCCACTGCGTTGGCAAAGATGCATTGATTGCATGGGTGATTACTTCGATTAATACAAATAAAAAATACATGAAAAAAAATCGTTTAAATTTTTTCATACAAAACGGCAATTTCATAGGTAAAGAAAGACCTAATATTTTAAATTGAAGAAGTATTTCTCGAAAATGTCGATAGGTACCACATCACCAACACGAAAAACATGGATACCGAATAAATAGTTACAACGTCTAAATGACCTGACTACTTACTACAAAGTATTGACGACCTTAACTCATGAACTAAATCATTGATCTAAATAGGTCGGTCGGTACGTAAATAGGTACACTCACAGCTCCGCAGCGGTTAATGATCTTTGGATCGACCTCGGTCTTAGCCTTAGCATCGTTTTTATATAATTTACTAGAAGTTGGTGGCTTTTAATGACAAGACGTATATACCAGTAGGTAGGTAAATATCTACTAAAAGACAACAGTACTCGTAGATTCTTAGCAATAAGAACTCAGATAATAATGATTGGTATTCGCGGTTATTTTCCTTTCTTAGATTTCCTACAAGGATAACGATAAGTTGAACGGCGTGCAGGCGTCCTGCATACCTGCATGAGAATTATTCGCGGATATGGGCATTTTAAAAAGCTACCTTGTAGGTAATAGTTGCAACTAACAATGATTGAGTGAGGAATCGTTAATTTTAATTATTGGACTAGGTTCCACGATCGCCCACCTTACGAAAATGGGTTACTATTTAAAATTTCTAAACATACCCCTGTCTTGAATAAAGTGCCTTCTCGGGGGAATCCGGCCAATCATTTTGTTGTTAAAAATAAAGTCATTGTAGATTTTTGAATATGAAGTGTTTTACGAGATGTATACCTACGTAAGTAGGTATCTCTTTTGTAAGGGGTCTATAATTTAGTTTTAACATAAAGAGAGACCCATTTCCATAAAGGTCTGGTTCAAACAAAATACCTTCACTGTATCTACTTTAGATACATAGGTTAATTAATCCAGTAATTACTATTTTCGTTGTTTTTGTATTAAAGTATCCTTTTTAAATTCTGATCTGACAAGGAATCAGGCGGGTCATCTGATGGTAAGTGACTACCGTCGCCTGTAATCATACGAAATACCAGGGGATGGCTAATTCTTGATCGACCTTTTACTGCAGCTGGCTTTCAAGTGTATAACTATATACCGGAATATGGCGACAAATCTTCATCTTGAAGGTGGTAGCCCGCCAGACGGTTTCCTCACGATGTCTTCACCGGAAGTTCCCATCTAGGCTTTGTGTGCTTTCCACCTTCGGCCACATCATCACTTACCATGGTGAGATTGTGGTCAAAGACTTAAATTAATAAAATTAAAAAAAAACAGTTCAAGCTCATTGTAGAAGTAGAACTCACGACCTTTGCCGCGACTAACTAACACATACCTATCATCGCCTTAAAACGTGTCATTACGGAAACCTACTTACTACATTCTTATAGGATCTTTTGAAGTCTCTACTCTTTATAAATTTCGGCAAAATAGCGGAGTTTTTTTAGGGAACAAATATTCGCTAGTTGGCTTGAGATAAATAGTTGATACTGTCAAGTCAGATTTTCTATCAGCGACATCTAAGAAGCTTTAGACAGTGCCGGCTTTACCTATGTAGACGGTTGTGCAACCCACACGGGGCTGATTATGACCTTTTTTTACTTATTCTATATACCTTGCTATTGTAAAAGTTTACTACGCCCTACAAGAAGGCGCCAGAGTATTAATTGCAGCGGCGCTACATGGGATGACATTTTTGTGATTCTCTCGTTGACAAACTTGTTGGGATCCACGTTCCAGGTTACTTAAATTTCAACTTTAAATGAATATTTTATATCACTTCAACAGTGCAGACCAAGATCAATCTGATGGTAAGTGGTCACCGCCACCCAAAGTCTTATGTAATACCAGACGATTGCCATTAGGATTGTTCATGTGAATAACAACACATGCCTGGTGTGACGGCCTTTTCCCTTCCAATCTTGGCTGGGTGTTACACACTACTATTACAATTTAGTTAATTTGATTGCATCCCATATTCGTGCCAAATGACAATATAAATTACGTACTCACTAATAGTATGGACAACGGATTATCACAATATCTACGACGTAAATTGACCAAGAAATAGCAAGAACATCTATAAATATAAAATAAAAAAACTCAAGGTCGCATGCTGTTAGTTTGTAGCATGGTGGCATTCCGTCTTAAAAATCCCAACGAAGATTTTACAATGATAAGAATATGAAAGAAAGAGGTTTGAATAATACGAAGTAAACTACAAAGCAGATCTAAATAATTTATTTCAACATAAACGAACTTTTGAAGAAGCAATAATTAAATTGTAATTACTTGGGTTACGAAAGACTTTATTTTGATTATTATAACCGAATTGTACTTTAAAGTGTACGATAAAATATCACTAGTATAATTATAACATTTCGAACAAATACATGAACTTAATGAATGTTTTCTATTTACAAAGAAACATACAGTACATAATGTACACAAAATACCTCCATTATTGCAATGATACACGTATAAGGATACAGCCGTCTACAGGCCTCCTCCAAAAATATATAGTACAAACAACAATATTTTCATATTTTTAAACTCGTCAACTTGTACACAAGATAATAATTAATTATACCAATAGATAGATGATAATAACAACACTATCCAATACTTTCAATCGGCTGCTGGTGCACGATCCTTCTACATATTATGTAGGTAGATATACGTTTCTACCGTGTATTCTTGAAATGCAGCATATTTCTTCAAATTATAACATTATTTGCACTATCTACTCAACCAATATGGTCACTTAAACTAGTTAGAAATAAATTCAATAAATAAGTTAATTAAAGAAATGAATAATTGTTTTACAAATGTTCTACGCCTACGTTACGTACCAGCGGCAGCGACATACATCATGTTTATAAAGATTGAAAGTGGCTAATAAACTTATGAAGCAAAAACAAACTATAAAACGGAACACGACAAAATCGAGTCACCATAAAAAAATATAATTGAACTGATAAAAAGTACCAAGTATTCTTATCTATCTAGGAATGAAGTGTAATAACGTAATGTATAACTAGAGTACAGTTTTACTTAAACAATAGTACACATGTCTTACATACATACAATATAGAGAATGTGATTAACGAGTCGCGTATACAAACTTGTCAATAGTGAGCGAAGCACAATTAATTCTATTACAAGATTACAATAGCCAATTCAATACGATGTATGATTTACAGTTATAAGCCAGAATTAATGAAGATAGTGAGAATACTGTGAAGTTTTACTTTTCTTGCATATATTTAGGTATATCGAATTTAACCTCTACTCCGGCTTTCTTGGCCAGAGCGACGATCTCTGAGAGTTGCACCACTAGTTGCGCCGCCTCGTCCAGGTCATCGCGCGGCACGATACGCAGACCTGACTCAGCCACTAGCTTTCGTGCTTCATTTACTTTCGTTCCCTGCAAATTACAATCGTCACAACAGTCTTTTGTTTTAATTCAATTTAGGCCCTAAGAGGTCACTTATGATGGTCGAATTACAGGTTCGGAAGTAAGTAAGCAAGAAACTCAGCAAGGTTATATTTTTTTAATATTTTTGGAACATCTGACTATTTTGGCTTCTTTTTATTCAAATGTAATTCGGATTCGTTCGCTGCGATCACAAGCAACGTTACATGTCAACCGACTGTGATACTGATACATTTTCCGCATATTCAAATGGATAGCTAAAGCGCTAGTCACGCCCACGCGTCATACACATTAAAATCAAAATAAGAATTTAACATGTAGGCACACAAATCATATCCATACTCTTCGGTCGCGTGTTCTTTAGGCTACCGCACACGATCTGCCGTCAGGCATAAAAAAGATTTGAAGCTGTCATTCATTCTTCTATCTATCAAATAATTTGTTGATTTAATATATGATATTTTCCTTCTGAAAATAAATTACTAATTGTGTGGACTGCATTCAGTCAGTGCTTTTATTACATTGACCCTGCAGCCCCCAAACTGGTGACCCCTATTGAAAACGCTGCATAATTCATCAACATGAGTGATAGTGACGAAAAAAAGTATGTTTCACAAGATGTTTTTCGCATTGGAATCAAACTACCACCGTTCTGGCCTGACGACCCGGAGACATGGTTTGTTCAGGTAGAAGCTCAATTCGCGATCGCCAACATCACTAGCGATTCGACTAAATATAATTATGTGGTTGGTAACTTAAATAATCAATATTCTAAAGAAGTGAAAGATATCCTATTGTCTCCTCCGGCTACTAACAAATACCAGAAACTTAGACAGGAGCTCATCAAAAGACTTTCAGCCTCACACGAAAGAAAAGTCAAGCAACTTCTTGTTCATGAAGAACTCGGCGACCGTAAGCCGTCGCAGTTCTTAAGACATCTTCAAGGTTTGGCTGGACCAAGCGTCCCTGATAGCTTTCTTCGCACTATTTGGAGTAATCGCTTACCAAATAATATCCAGACTCTCCTGGCGTCTCAACCTGACTCGTCTCTGGACGCACTGGCTGACTTGGCTGACAGAGTTCAGGATATCGTAGCCCCTTCAATGCACGTTGCATCTACATCAGCGGCGGGACCCACCATGGAAACCATGGCAACTGAAATCGCGGAGCTGAAGGAAACATTGAAAGATCTCACTCTTCAACTAAACAGAAGGCCTCGGTCAAGATCCCGTACTAGTATGCATCCCCGCCAATCATCTGCGAGGCGTTCCAATTCAAGCCATCGTAGATACCCACTGTGTTGGTATCACTGGAGGTTTGGAGACAATGCTAAACAGTGCATTAAACCATGCGACGCGACGGAAAACTCCAAGGGCGGTCAATAATGGCGACAGATGACTGCCTAACCACGCCTGGTCGCCTATTTGTCACCGATCGCTCGACCAAAATTAGTTTTTTAGTCGATACCGGCAGCGACCTCTGTGTGTTTCCACGGTTGGCACTTCACGAGCGACGAACTAAGTCTAACTATCAATTGTCAGCTGCAAATGGAACTGTAATAGATACCTATGGTTACATACAATTTAATTTAGATATTGGCTTACGCCGTTCTTTTCCTTGGCGTTTTGTAGTCGCGGATGTAACCAAGGCTATCATAGGTGTAGATTTTTTAAGTTTTTACAATTTACTTGTTGATATTAGAAATAGAAAAATAGTAGACAACCTTACTTCATTGTCAACCGTAGCTTCAGTTGTGTGTTGTAACGAATCTTCCTTTTCTGTAAAAGTTATGACTGGCGGCAGTAAGTACCACGCGATTCTCGATCAATATCCTGAGATCACGCGACCTGCCGGCACACCACGCATCACTACACACAACACACTTCACCACATTCATACTACACCTGGTCCTCCAATAGCATGCTCCCCTCGCAGATTAGCTCCTGACAAACTTAAGATTGCGAAACAGGAATTTGACATGATGATCAGCAATGGAACAGCACGTCCATCACAGAGTCCTTGGTCATCACCTCTTCATTTAGCACCTAAAAAGGACAACAGTTGGCGTCCCTGTGGAGACTACAGGCTACTGAACGCTCGGACCATCCCTGACAGGTATCCAATACGCCATATTCATGACTTCGCCCACAGCATAGCTGGCTGCAAAGTCTTTTCCACCATTGATTTGGTGAAGGCTTATAATCAGATCCCAGTTAGTAAAGAGGATATCCCTAAAACAGCGATAACCACACCATTTGGCCTTTATGAGTTCCCTTACATGACCTTCGGTCTAAGGAACGCCGGTCAAACGTTCCAAAGGTTCGTAGACGAAGTAACTCGAGGCCTGGATTTCTGTTACTGTTATCTTGATGACTTTCTCGTCTTTTCTAGAAACCAGGTCGACCATGAAGATCATCTTCATCAGCTCTTCATCAGGATGAAAAAGTATGGCATCTTAGTGAACACTTCCAAATGTGTTTTTGCTGTATCGGAGGTAACGTTTTTAGGTTATAAGATTTCTGAGGAAGGTACCAAACCGCTAGACGTAAAAGTCGAAGCTATCAAAGACTTCCCCACACCAAAAACTGTCAAACAGCTTAGACGTTTTCTTGGCATGCTGAACTTTTATCGGCGATTTATTCCTCAAGCCGCACAAGTTCAAGCCCCTCTCAACGCTCTACTAACCGGTTCTGTGAAAGGTTCACATCCAGTTGACGTGACTGGCGAAGCATTTTTTGCTTTTGAACAGTGCAAGATAAGTCTTGCCAATGCTGCTTTACTTGCTCACCCAGATCACCAGGCCAAACTAGCATTAGTCACTGATGCATCTGACCTGGCTATGGGTGCAGTCCTTCAACAACTCAAGGACGGAAATTGGCAACCTCTGGCATTCTTTTCGCGTAAGTTAAGCTCACCTCAGCAAAAGTACTCGCCGTACGATCGCGAACTTCTCGCAATCTATGAGGGGATTAAATACTTTCGCCATATGCTTGAAGCCAGACACTTCACAATCTATACTGACCATAAACCGTTAATATACGCTTTCCAACAGAGAAAGAACAACTGTTCTCCACGTCAGTATAGACATCTCGACTTCATATCACAATTTACGACCGACATACAGCATATCTCCGGCAAAAACAACGTTGTTGCCGACACACTGTCTCGCGTCGATGCGTTGCAAGCTCCAGTCGATTACGAAGTTCTAGCCAAATCACAAGCTTCCGATCCTGAATTACAACTTCTTTGTGAAGATTCTTCACTCCGTCTCCGTAAGTTGAAAGTAGGTGACAGTTCTGTAGAAGTAGTATGTGATGTGAGTACTACTACTCCGAGACCATTCATCACCAAGTCACTGCGCAAACAGATATTCAACAGTCTCCACAGCCTCAGTCACCCTGGTGCAAACGCAACTGCAAAACTCGTTGCAGAGCGCTACGTTTGGCCAGGGGTTCGTAAGGACTGTAGGGAATGGACTAGATCATGTTTAGCTTGTCAACGCGCAAAGGTAAATCGTCATGTGTCTGCACCTTTAGGCACATTTAATTTACCCCGCGCCAGATTTAATTTTATTCATATTGATCTCATTGGTCCACTACCTCCATCACAGGGATATAGATATTGCCTTACCGCGATCGACCGTTTTACTAGGTGGCCTGAGGTAGTACCTATTGTAGACATTACTGCTGAAACTGTGGGAAAGGCTTTATTGTCTGGTTGGATCTCACGCTTTGGTTGCCCAACTGATATTGTGACAGATCGCGGACGTCAGTTCGAGTCCTCCCTGTTCCAATATCTGGCCAAAATAGCGGGATTCAGACACCGTAAAACCACAGCCTATCATCCAGCATGCAATGGCCTAGTAGAACGTTTTCACCGACAACTTAAAACCGCAATTATGTGTCACGCTGATAACAACTGGACAGAATCCCTGCCTTTAGTATTACTGGGCGTCCGGAGTGCAATTAAAGAGGATTTAAAAACTTCTTCTGCTGAACTTTTGTATGGAGAACCTTTAAGACTCCCCGGAGATTTTTTTGATAGCAATGTAAGCTGTACCACGGATATCACATATTTCATAGCCCGTTTGCGATCATTTGCTGTGAAGTTGCAGCCTGCTCCTGCATCACGTCATAGCAAAGACAAAATATTTATTTATAAGGATCTTGCCACCTCGAAACACGTTTTCCTGCGAGAAGACGCACTTCGAAGTTCACTTCAACCTGCTTACAATGGTCCTTACGAGGTTATTGAAAATGGGGACAAAACTTTTAAAATTTTAGTCAAAGGTAAGCCTGTCACTGTCTCCATAGATCGCCTAAAGCCAGCATATATATTAGTTGATCCATTGCAATCTGATCAACCATCACCATCAGATCAACCATCACCATCAGATCAACCATCACCATCAGATGAACCATCACCATCAAATCAACCATCATCACCAGGTTATGTATCACCACAGCATTCTAACATCACTAACACCAGAGACAGAACGACACGTGCTGGACGTAAAGTTCATTTTCCCGATTTTTATCGCCCGTAGGACGGTCTCTGGGGGGGAGTGATGTAGGCACACAAATCATATCCATACTCTTCGGTCGCGTGTTCTTTAGGCTACCGCACACGATCTGCCGTCAGGCATAAAAAAGATTTGAAGCTGTCATTCATTCTTCTATCTATCAAATAATTTGTTGATTTAATATATGATATTTTCCTTCTGAAAATAAATTACTAATTGTGTGGACTGCATTCAGTCAGTGCTTTTATTACATTGACCCTGCAGCCCCCAAAAACACATCTGGCGACAAACAAGATAAATAAAATTCAATAAACAGTTTGCATATCTGATGAATTCTGATGTGATATCTTGAAATATGATAAATCATAGCTGCCAAGTAATATAAAAATATGTACCTGTAAGCGAACGATAACAGGAATCTGAATGTTTAGATTCTTGGCGGCGTTAATGATACCCTCCGCGATGACGTCACACCTCATGATGCCGCCAAAGATGTTCACCAATATGGCCGACACCTTGGGGTCTGACAGGATGATTTTGAAAGCTTCCTGTAAAAATTCAACCAAAATTTAGTAAAATTCTTCAGTGGTATTTTTTGAAATAGTATATTGCGCTAGAAATGTCGTACAAATGATGGTAGGTAATTAAAAAGTATCTACACGCTTCACTATATAATAGCATGCACAATAGGGTAGTGTCCTGGGTCAATAAAAATGAATTCTAATTAGTCCGTCGGTGAGATTATCAAAAAATATTGGACACGTATTTTTTGCTTTATCAAATCAATAAAAATATACAAAGTTATAGCGCATCAAAGTATAGGAGTGGGGGCTTGTGACGTCACTTCGTGGTAAAATTTGTACCACGGTGTGACGTCACGCGAAATTTCAACACACTGTATCCTCGTCATTTTTCGTTTACGGAACAAAATAAAAAATACGTGTCCAATATTTTTTGGTAATCTAACTGACGGACTAAATAGATTTTTTTAGTACACAACCCTATTATAAAGTTTTATAAATAAATGAATAATGTCAAAGAATAAAAAATGTCCAAATAAATTTACTACTTCCACCTAACCTGTCTGATCTGTCCACTTATTTACGATTATATTTAAAGTAATCATCTAGGGTGTAAAAACATCTCTCAATAAGCCACTCAATAAGCTTGGTCTTGAATTTTTTAATGGTAGGCCTTTAAAAGTAAGTGGTAGTTTATTAAATATTTTAATTGCCATAGGATAGCAGCTCCTATGGTATAAATGGCTTTTTATATTAGGTAGGACCAATTTATCTGGGTATCTTGTGTTTAATTTTAAGTCACCATGTTTATTAAATAAATTAGGATGTCCTTTTACGAACTTGCAGCATTCAAAGATATACAAGGATGGTACAGTTAACAATTTTATAAATAGTGGTCGGCAGGATGTTAAGGGTAACACATCACAAAGAGCCCGAACACATTGTTTTTGAGCAATAAAAACTCTGCTTGCATGGACTGAGTTACCCTATAAAGTAATGCCGTATCGGAGCTGAGAAGCCACATATCCATGATATCCCAAGAAGGCTGTCTTTTGGTTAGCTAAAAAAGTTAGCTTAAAATTTAATTTGAAATATATTTTAAAATACCGTGACAGCCTGAGCCGTAGCGCCACCACCGACGTCAAGGAAATTAGCAGGGTCTCCTCCATACAGCTTTATAATGTCCATTGTAGCCATGGCCAATCCTGCACCATTGACCATGCATCCAATGTTACCTACAAAACCAGAAAACGGGTTAAACAATGACATTAGTTGCACGCATATGTAATGATTATGGTAACAAATAATCTTACCATCCAGTGCAATATAATTCAAGTTATATTTAGCAGCTTCAATTTCCTTGGGGTCTTCTTGAGTAGTGTCCCGCAATGCAAATAGTTCCTTCTGTCTGAATTCAGCATTGTCATCAAACCGGAACTTGGCGTCCAGGCAAAAGACTGAAATAAATTTCATAATAAAAATATGGAATTATTATCAAATCTTATCAAATGCTCGTCTTCTTCGTACGGCTGTTAACTCTCACACTTGTTTCCTCAAAACAAGCCGTTTAACTTCCTGTAGCCACAGAGATACCTACATTACTAAAACGATCCTTCATTAAATGAGGAAAACTGCACCAAAATCTATGTCAGCGCACCCTGAGTTACCAAGCGCACTGACTGACAGGCAGATACTGTAAACAGACTTTCCTTTAAGGGGGTTGATGGTTTGCGTTCGCAGACATAGAGTATATTTTTTAGTTTCAATTTATCTTTTGTTTACTTAAATAAACGTGATCAGTAAAACCTAGATACACATAATCCTTTTAAAACATTATACACTTTTAAAACGAAAATAGCACTGAGGACGCCCTCTGCCCTTAGGAACATAGGACCTTAAGTCAAAATGGGAAGGTCATATTTAAAAAAAAGACCTAGAATTATGCATGACTTACATTCGCCAGAAATCGCATCTTCAGCATAGGGGTTCACTTCAATAAGCAAAGCATCTTTCTTCAGAAACAGTTCATACATCTTCTTGATCATACAACTTGCTTCTTCAACTCTTTCTTGTAAGCCAATCTGTAAACGAAAAAATATTGTTTGTACAAAATGCCCCTGGATTGGTGATGAAAACTGTGATGCAAGAGGTGGTTATATATGATATGGACATGTTACGATACCTTCTGGACAACACGTGCCACTTGGTCATCTGTTATTCCTGACATAATATCAATGGGTTCGTAAGTTATAGCCTCAGGATTTTCAGCCGCTACATCTTCAATGTTGACACCTCCTTGTGAAGATGCTATTATAACTGGACCCTACAAGAGCAATGCTGTTATTAAACCCAGTTATCAAGCTGAAAGTAACAGGTTTACTTTGGGATCGATGAAATCACAAAAATTCGTGTAATTTTATATATAAATCGGTTATTTTTGAGATGGGAGTGAAAATAACAAAATTTTATTAGGTACATACATTAAAACTGCGCTCCATCATGATAGCAACATAGAACTCTCTTCGAGGAAATTTTCGTTCAGTGACCATTACCATGTTACATATACGTCCACCAGCTCCAGTTTGTTTGGTCACTAGTAACTGGTTCAACATCTTACTGGAAATTTCACCAGCCAGCTGTGGCCTACATCAAGTGAAAAATATCCAATTAACAACCTTGAGATTCATTATACCGGATGGGTAAGAAGTACGACGAACTTAAGGGGAGATCGGTGGACAGGTCATTTATCAAATACTAGTTTTCCGACCCGCGGTTTCACCCGCGTTCCGGAGGGATCTTATATTTTCCTGTATTCTATATGTTATTCCAGTATATGATCCTGTGTGCCAAGTTTCATTAAAATCCATACCGTAGTTTTTGCGTGAAAGAGTGATCTTCACTATTTCTGTTGTTTGTTTATCAATTTTTGAATTTTAGACATAAAATATCTTGAAAATCGTGACACTTTTACTAAGGTCATTTTTGTATATTTGGTAGGTAAGTGACTCGCCTACCTATCTCCCCATTAATTTAGTCGTACTACTTGCCGGACACCTGTATACATCATGCATAGTGTCGGGATAATAGTCATGTAGCCAAAAGGTTATGAATATGAAAGTGGATGGATACACGGGTAAAGGAAGACCGAAACAGAGATGGATGAATGAGATGATATAAGTAAGAAAAGAGTGTATTCTGATGTGACTGATAGAAGGGCCGAATGAAAGAAAGTACACAATGCACCAACCCCAAATAATTGGGAACAGGGCAGGCAGATGATGAGGTTATATAAATGAAGATTGTAACATCATTCAGTTTACTTACGTGTCAACCATTCGGACACCACCTTTGAGTCCACTCTTGAATGAGCCTTTGCCTCTACCTCCAGCAAGTACCTATAACTCATATAATTATTGATTATCCTATCATATACAAATGAGTTATGCACATTACTCAGGAATATATGAGTTATTTGATATATTACAGAAAAAAGTTAACTCTGTATCACCAGTAGAATCTACCATATTTTAAGTGTTATATTTTTATTGTGTCTAAGTAAAAACTGATCAGAATGGAAACAATATTATGTGCACATACTGTTTATTTTATACACAATCTTTATAATTATAGAATAATATTTTGTTTTACTAAATATTATTTTCACTCCTTGAGGTTTATTGGTAAAACAAGTAAGAATAAAGTTGAGTTTTAAAAAATAACATTGAATGCAATTACCTGTGCTTTGAGTACAATATCTTTAGAGTTGAGGTCTGTAGCAAACTTAACTGCCTCGTCCTTGGTCTTGGCCACATTGAATTTGGGTACTGGGATGCCATTATCACGCAGTAAAGTGTAACTTACATACTCATGTACATTTAAGTTTCGAACTTGTTGTTTGGATGGTTGGTTGTTTGCAACTGATGCTGCCAATAACTGCTTTAAAGGATAATTATTATAGTAAAGTACTGATTGTGCCAAAGTACCTATTCTTACATTGAGATATAAAATTTGTTTAACATAGAAGAAAACCTTCTAACTTGTAAGAATGTATTCTAGCGACCTGAGACTTTAAACAGGTGTATAGTATAAATGTACATGTAATATTTGGGGCATGCCGACCTACCGCCCTACGCCCGGCCATTTTGCTGAAAGCAATTAATAATTTTAAATTGTGATATCTTTTCAGATCTTCATTTTAATAAGTGCTGTACTGTACATGGCCATTTCAATCTAATTAATACACAATGTATTTAATTGGATAAAGAGTTACACTGCTCCAGCTACATATTTATGATGTAACAATAATGTAACTACTAAAATATATCTGCAGATCTAAATCCTTTTCTTATAATACATGAATAAAATGAAATTTACTGTCTTGTTTAAAATAGCTTCGTAATTAACCCAAAAACTCTCTAAATTATGGTGATGACTTCATGTAGCCTGTATTGAATTCCACAACACATAATTTATTAGGTACTAACTTTGTCTTTGATATTTATTTAATAAAAAATATTTATTAAATATTGTCCTACCCTTACCAACTCCTCCCTTTCCACCCTATATACGGGTTGTTCCAGTCCCTGTTGCTATAGCTATACTCATAGTGATGATAAATAATGTACATATTTATTACTGACATTTATTGTCATAGCCAGTGGTGGACATAAACATTATAATACAATGCATAAATCTTTGAAATTACATTGCAATATATTAATGAAACAGTTGTTTGATAATATGTTATATTGTTATTGTAATCTTACTGTAACTATACAATCAAAACAATAACAACAACCGTAGACATACTCACAATGATTTTCACACTTATAAAGTTTTTACAATGCAATATTTTAGTATCGGAAAAAAAAACCTAATTTTCATAGCAAGAGTTTATGTTAATGTGAAGATGCCATATGGATATTGGGTTTATGCCACTTACTATATTATAATGAAGTATTCTATGATTGTTTGACATATGTTAACAATGAGTATTATTGATGGTCTGTTCTGTTAGACAGTAATGGTTGATTCTTATGTGCGATTATGATTATAATAAAATATATTGTCTGCTCAATGTTAAAATACCCAACTGAAGCCACTGGTAAAGGATTACATTCATCATTTGGTGTTAGGTTAAATTAGCAGAACCCACCCAATTGCCAACTTTTTACTATTTTACTCTTTCTTATGTACCTCTACTACTGGTGTATTCTATTTGCTATACTAAGGCAAGTAGTAAGAGTGTAGTCAAACACAAGTCTATCCAACCACAATAGGAAAAGGAATGAACAATATGCTCATACTATGTATGTTGAGGGAATAAATATGGGCACCCAAGGCAAATCTTATTCTCTGATCCAATATATAGATGGTTCAAAGAGTAGCCTAGTTGGGTTATAATATGGATTTACAACAATTTCTACGAGATTGTTAAATAAAAAGGACCTAACATGTACGGTACGTTGTATATGTACTCAATTAATTTATCTAGGTATTCAATGTTACCGATGACGTAAGGTCACATAGAACTGAAAACGACAAGGTCAAAACTATAAATAAATTCGTAATTCGTGTTTAGTCGTATCACTGTAAAATTGGCTAAAAATACTTATATTATTGAAGAATCTATTGTATCATCTGTAAATAGTTATTGCGGTATGAAAAATCGAGTGTTTCTATAATTTCGTCGGAGAGGTATTAGACGATTTCCTAAATTTATGATCTCTAACTATTACCATTATTAAGTAAATGATAAATACAAGTAAATTATTTACCTTTTTCCCACATTTTAGGAATATTGATTCTGTAAGACCAAGTGAGCGAGGAAGTAGAGTCGCCATTTTTCCACAGACGACTAAGGGATACTACGTACCTACATAAACCAACCACCAACTGACAGAAACATACAGATTAAGTAGAATAGACCATAATATGCACAGACAAAAGAAAATTACTTTTTGGCGGGAACTTGCGTGGTGACGTTGCGTTTTCGATTTATTTAATTAAATTCGTGTATTTTGAGTTTTATTTGTACTTTGCAATTGATAGGTATTTGCTTCAACCGTCATAAGACCTGTCGTAATGTATGGATATGAATGTTGGACAATGAAAGAGGTGAATGAGAGAAGAGTGCATGTGGTTGAGATGCGAATGCTGAGGTGGATGTGTGGCGTTACGAGAATGGATAAGATAAGGAATCAGTATATCAGAGGAAACTTGAAAGTAGCACCAGTGACTGAAAAGATGAAAGGAAATAGATTGGCTTGGTATGGGCATGTCATGAGGAGGGATGAAAGTCATTTAACAAAAAGTGTATTGAGCATGAGTGTGGATGGATATAGAGGTAGAGGAAGGCCGAAGAAGGTATGGATGGACTGCGTGAAGAATGATATGCATATGAAAGGTGTGAGTACAGAGACGACTAGTGATAGAGCGGAGTGGAAGAGGAAAACATGTTGTGCCGACCCCACCTAGCGTGGGATAAGAAAGAGAAGAAGAATTGATAGGTATTTGCTTCAAAAAGGTATGGAGAACTTCGTATCCAAGTACTTAGTAGGTATATGACGATTTTTTTAAATATTCTTTATTCATCATAAGGTCTTTCAGTCGCATCAATTTTTTTCAGTTTCAGTCTGGAATATCTTCTTTTTTTTCCGTGGGATAGATTTGTAGGCTATGTTTTTATATTAAAGTATATATATTTATAACTTTTGGCGATGGTGCGAGATAGATAAAGAGTGAAAAAGAGACGTGGAGAGTGTATGTAACTTGGATTATTCGTCTAAGATGTAACACCATGCTTCACAAGGCTGCATGTAGTGTTGCCAACTTTTTTTTTGGCTGAATATAGTATTTTTCACAATAAGCTACAAAAAATATACAGAGGGAAAAAACGTGAATAAGGAAACAATCATTAAAAACGATAGGTAAATATTTGCTTGATGCTGATTTATATTTTTATAAAAAACATATTTCTTTGCACTCCTTGCCTTATTTAACAATGTTTTTGTTTACTACATAATATATACTAAAACCAACAACAAACACATTTATCAATGGTTTGATTGTGTGATATCAGTACTTTTCATCATTTCTTCACTCCACACACCATTACCTGTAAAATAGTGTTTTTTTTCTAGTAGATAATGCACTAAGCTTAATTTCTGAGATTTATTCAATTTATCAATATCAATACTATCATGAATAAAGGGATGACAGCTATGCATATTGTTTTTGTTTAATGAATACAATGTATTTTTTATTTTACTCCAGGGATACAAAAGAATTGAACAATTTTCATAAATGTCATTTGCCGAGAATTCAGATGACAACTTTTGATAGACAAATTTAACTTGAATCAGAGGTATATTTATCCAAAATGGATGTCGTTTAAGTATGTTACGTACTGTATTCATATTGTATTTAGTTCCTAATGACTGTGATATACAAAAAATCAAGTCTTTTCCCTTTCCTAATCTATCTCCAGGAGCTTTCTCAAATATCTCAAAATGTGCTGAACTTCCTGAAAGAATATTTAAACTTAAACATTTCTTATTTTGACTATACAGATTATTCAATCTTTTGATTGCAGTTTTGTTGTAATAGATCATTTTCAGAAATCGTGGATGATTCACAAATGCACTGAACTCAGGGGTGGACATTGATTTCTGTAATCTTTCTCTCACTGTGTTTGGCCCCAGAGTGTAAATTTCAAAACATCTCATCTGAGCATCACAGCTGATTTTATATTCTTTTAAAATATCCCTTATTTCAGTCAAAGTAGAAAAGTTTGTTAATGCAATCTTTGGATGTAGTCTAATGACTTCTTTCACATCAATACCACCAATAGATCTAAAGTTGTAAATTATATCTTTCAAATTTCCTGGATCTGCATGAATAAGATATAAATTTGATTTAATTTTGTGATCTGGAATCATTATTATTGATTGGAAAATTGTAAGTGTTTCATTGATGACTTCCAGTGGACGATGCTTAATAGTAGGATATGTCTGTATACCTCGGTAGAATTGCTCCGGTGTTAGATCTAGTAGAAGTTCAAGATACCTTTGTATTATTTTGAGTCGTAGCATATATAATGTTGATGAATCAATATCTTCATCGATTAAGGTTGTTAGAGAAGTTGGCCACTGAGTCATATAACTTGCTAATCTATTTTCCAAATTAATGTGGGTCAATATTTCTCCTGCTTTCTTTAACTCTCCTACAGTTTTCTGTTTGACTATGTTTAAGTAGGAAACTAAATGTGAAGGTTCAATATGAGTAATTCCACATTCTTTCAATACACTATATCGAAATTTAAGTGTGACTGGCAATATACTGAATAATGTTGGATTTTCAATGAGCACCTCTCGAGCGTAACCCAATTGATACATAGTTTCTATTACATTTCGTAACTTCTCTTCACTCATTTTATTGATCACTGGATGTTTGATGCGTAAGAAGTTTGCTTTATTTTCAGTGATACTGAGACATTTACACAAATTACGTAAACAGTTTTCTTTAACAGTAGCAGCAGAATAAGATTTGTATGAAAAAGAGGGCCTCCATTTTAGGAGGCCCGCTGTATATTTTTGTGTACTCATACAATGAATATTGGGCGATAATAGTATGTAACATAGAGGAAAGTAATATGTGTGTAATACAAATAAATAAAACTTAATTTTAATTTGACATTTCATTTAAGTGTTACAAGTTTTTCCACATATTATCTTCAATAGTGTTGTACCGCAACCGATATTGACCGATGAATTAATGTTTTGACATATATTTTTCCTTGGGAGCAAACTTCTAGATGCAAAATGCCTTGAATAGCAGCAGCTGTCCTCCGCGAATTCAACCTCGTCCCGTGGGATTATATCTTTTATTTATTTATTTTAATATTAGTTTAGACTAGAGAATTAGAAGCCAATGAAAAATTCATGTGACAAAAAGAAATAAAACTAACGAGACCAAGAGAGATATTTATTAATTGTATTAAAAATATCAATTATAACTTAAATTATATTTAATAAAACTGAAAAAAACATTCTATTAAAAAATAAAATCTTTGACTAAAACCTCACCAGTATGTACGGACGAGGACTAGACTTCACTGTGAATGTGATTACCTAAGAGTCCTGCAGTCGGTTGTCGGCGGATGCCGACGACGGCGACTGTCGGCGGCTGCAGTCGGTAACTAAAACGTAGTGTTTTTATCCTTTTTGTCGGCAACATGCTGCGAACGGAAGAAATGAATACCTTATGACTACGTAAGACTAGGCAGTTCCTATGGTCAATAAATGGTCTATATAGCCTGCCTGAAGGAGCAAACAAACTTTAAACAAAACCTATTATTTTCAGATAGTATAACTACGGCGCTTGTGGTATATTAGTCCAAGCTACAGCCACATTATCAGGATTTGGCAGAGATTTTTGTAGTGAAATTTCGATTAAATACTCTGACCCTGGCTGGGACCATTATCGGGATTTAGCGACCTTTTCTACTGTTATCTCCTTCACACTCGCATATTTGGGGGAATGGGGATGGTTACAAAAACCTCGGAACAATCAAAAAACATCGCCGACAAATCAATTAAAAAAAAACCAGTATAGAGTACTTAATTTATACTACGCTACGCTTACTATAATTTTTGCTTTTGCCTGTGCTCAACTCAACACTTTTTTTTTGCAATCCAAATCCAAAGGTTTGACATCTAAACCCTTTCTTTATATTCATATTTTATGTTATACTCACGTTTTATTGTCACTTTCACTGTGAAGTCTAGCCCACGTCCCCGGTCTAGTTTTAGTGAAATTGGCGGCTATTCCACTAACACTTTTCACGGACTTTTTGGGACAACCTGGAAAGTCACGATACTCACTTTCATTTCACTTCACTTGTTTGTGCACTTAGATTGATTTTTATTGGACAAAACACCACCGAAATTAGTCAATAAAACTCAAAATACACTCATTTACTGAAAATAAAACGAAAACGCAACATCACTTCGCAAGTTCCCGCCAAAAAGTCCATCCAGTAATCCAATCATCCTTTGATTATTATTACTAAGTTTGTTGCTACATATCAGTAATCTGTGGTTTGTTGTATGAGTGAGTTTTTTTTTTTTTTTTAAGAAGATTTTTGGCCTGGTATCGAGACCTTTAAGCCATTTCTTTATTTTAAATATTCATCTTTTATGTTTCGTCACGTTTTGTTGTCACTTTCACTGTAAAGTCTAGTCCTCGTCCGTACAAGTCCGGTCTAATTTTAGTGCAATTGGCGGCTATTCCACTAAAACATTTCATGGACTTTTTGGGACAACCTGGAAAGTCACGATACACGCTTTCATTTCATTTCACTTCACTTGTGCACTTAGATTGATCTTTATTGGACAAAACACCACCGAAATTATTCAATAAAACTCAAAATATACGAATTTAATGAAAATAAAACGAAAACACAACGTCACTTCGCAAGTTCCCGCCAAAAAGTCCTATGAGTGAGTGAGTTGTGTGACCCCACAGAGTTGACAGAGTATTCTAATTCTATTCTAGTGACCATATCAGTAATCTGTGTAGTGACCCTTCTTTAAAAAATATAGGTATCTAGGGTGTGACCCGTAAAATTATAATTTGTTTGCTTTCACTCACAGTCTGTATACAATTTAAATCTTCATAATGGATAAATCTAAGACTGGCCTAATTGCTTTGGGTTTTTTTATATTCGCATCGATCTTTGTGATTATATCATTTGTTAGTCCTTATTGGCTAGTAACTGATGGAAAACTTAAAAATCCCAAGTTCCAGAAAATCGGTAAGTTACGACGTAACGTTTTGTTTTTATTTTGGTTATTAGGCGTTTTTAACTAAGGAATTTGCGAACATCAAAATTTTATTCAATTAGTATTTATTTTATACCCAAATAACTGTTCATTGAACAATCAAATCTGAAAATTTATTTTTTCAAACTTTTTTTAAATATTCATAATATTTATCTCGTGAAGGGATGGTCAGCTCAAAACTAATGAAAAGAATAGAATTCCGGGATTTGCGTGGTTCAAATTATAACTTCATTCATACTACGTTTTTTTTAGTAGCAATCATAAGTTAACCTGCTAAATAAGTTTGAATGATAATGAATCCTTGAATCTCAATTTTTGGCATACAATTTCTACTTATATAGGTTTTTTGGAACAACCTCTCATCCTCCCATTTGTTAAACTATTATCTAATAAAAATTTTAGTTATGTTTGTTGTTCTTTTTTGGAATGAAGTTGATATTATTGTATTTCTATTTCAGGCCTATGGGAAGTTTGTTTCAATGGGTTTGAAGATGTTCACCATTTATATGATACATTATTTAGAGACTGTTGGTGGATATTTGAGGAGGAATATTACATTATACATGATATATTACTACCTGGATTCTTCATTGCTACACAGTTCTTCTTTACTGTAACATTGTGTTGTGTTCTATTGTCAATGTTGTTAGCCTATCAATATTTAATCCGAGACAAGGATGATGATAAGTATTTGACACTACTTGTAACATTGGGCACAGTACTGGTCATTGGAGGTATGTCAAATAAAATAATATATATTTAATATATCTTTATTTTGAAAAAAAATTACAAAAATGCAATGATATACCAAATGTCCTACACTACAGCACTTGGTTAGCAGTAACAAAGAATATGATTGTACAATAATTCTAGTTGTCATGTTTTTATATACCCAAAAAAATATTCTTCAGTTAACAAATATTCTATTATGTCACTTTTTTTTCTTATTACCCTAGTGGCTGTTTTAGTTTGATGTTCATCAAGCTGATTAAAACAATAAATAGCTTGTTTCATATTTAATCAAATTATGGAGTAGAAAGTGTAAACTAAGTTCTGATCTGAAAAAGAGAAGACCTATTGTTGATTACTTGAAAAGTGCTTACTATCATCATTCCATAACCAGTTGGTTCTTAAGTGGGACGGCCATACCAATCAAACAATAGCATAACAATTGATTAGAATTTCCTTGCGAGTTTAGTTATTAAGATTTCCTGTTGTGAACCAACATAAAAACTGGGTCTACCATAACAGAAGCCAATCCCACAATACTAAAATTAAGCAAAGTCAAAACCATTTATTCAGTTTAGGCCCTAGAACTAGAAGGGCACTTATGAAGGTCGAATTACAGAAGTTACCAACGGTTCGGAAGTCAGCCTTCAACTGAGAAGAACCGGCAAGAAACTCAGCAAGGCTTCATTTTTTAAATATTTTTGGACCATCTGACTATATTGGCTTTTTTTCAAATGTTTAACAATTTTATTCTTAAAGTAATACAAAAATACATAAAAAATGATAACCCGCATTAGTTACCTACATAGTAAACAGAAGATTAGCCACTTTTAGATTTTTTATTGCTCATACTAAGATTTATAAAAGAAATCTCAAACCAAATGTGACAGTTTTTATGTGTTATTTTTTCTGGGTAACTGTTTCATTGTATGCACATTGTATGTATGGCATTATTATGTCTTAATGTTGTCATGATGATGTCCTTTGTTATTGCGGTGTATGTGCGGACAGACATAGCAACATCATTTAAAATTTTCCTATGAACTTAATTAACAAATATATGATTAATGTAATTTCAATTCATTCCAGGATTCTCTGGCATTATATCTGTTGTAACATTTGGAGCCAGAGGGGATGGACGTGACTGGATGCCTAATTGGGAACATAATGACCTGGGATGGGCCTTTGCACTTGGAGTCATTGGTGTGGTATTTCTGTTCCCAGCTGGCATACTATTTTTAGTTGAGGCAAGAGTTCAAAAATATAAAAGACTTCATGAGATGCAAAGTAGAGAACCATCATCCTATACAATGCAAGAAAGGAAAATCGCATACACGGGAGGCCACACTGACATATAAACTAGTGCATAAACATCTCACAAAACTAGATATGTGGGGAAAAGATATTGCTGATTTTTGACCTTTAGGTGCCAGAAGCACCTGGCCAAAGATGTCAACCCATGTGTTCTTATATTGTATTTGTCCATCAATTTTATTCTTAAGTGTTTTGTATAGATTCCGTCCAATATAGGTCTCTAATAATAGGTTCTATGTCTTAGAGTATTTTTTGTATATGTAATTATGATAATGTGCAAAGTCTGAGCACGTTGCATGTTGATGCATTTATAGATACTAGTGTTCGCCCATTGGTCGAAATTCAACCATAATCACTATTTAATTTTTTTTGGAAAACATATGAATTTACATTTAACAGAAAAATACTAACTTCTTTTTAACATTTATTTTGTATGAAAGCTCGTCAATAGCAACAAAGCTAAACAAAAAAGAAAATCGATTGACAAACAGAGGAGAAAAAGAGTACTTCCTGGACTGTTGTCTTTGCCAAAAGAGAACAGCAGGTTATAGGTACTTAGGTAGGTACCAGAAGATGTTTTTATTAATAGAAATGTTAAGTAACTTTACACTTTTTATACTTATACAATTATTCGTTAACACAAGTTATAGGTAGTAGACGTTTGACTATGTTCTACATATCTATACTTAGTAATATAACGTAATGTCACTTTACTCAGTGTTTTCTTTGTGTACCTACTCTTTACTTTCCGTTTTTGATCTGGAATGTGAATTACAAACAAATACTCAACATACTTAGGTCAACATTTCGCTTCTTCCGAAAACCACCGGCCGTGCCCGTAGTCGAGGCAGAGCGAACACTAACGAGGTGGCCAATGGTGTGGGTCCGTTGCAGATCCACGTATTGAGACTTTGCCTCGACCATCCTTGTCCATATTGTTGGGGTACTCTCATGACCACGTGGCTAGTATGGGGGGCTCTTGGTCTTTTTCCGGAAACGTATTTCCATGCAGTCTTCCTTTCTGAGGTCATCGGAAATGCCCTAATTTTGATTCCTCAGGGCGTAGATAACGTCTAAATCTCTGTTGTATTGAAGAACGTCCTTGTGGATGACAAGGTGGTCTTTATTGACGATATCCTCAACTACCGAGTGTAGCGCAGTTTGTTCTTAGATTGGCCTCTTTGTACCTGCCGCCGTTACACTCGGTAAGTCGTCCCCTCCACGACCCGCTGTTCCATCAGTCCCATTTCTCCATTTTTTCCTTGCTCTCCGTTATATTTTTTTTTTCTCTTTAAGATAAGCATGTGTTTGACCGCATCTCACCATGGTTAGTAATGATGTGGCCGAAGGTGGTAAAGCACACAAAGCCTAGGTGGGAACTTGCTGTGTAGCTGTCGGAACACCAATAGGTTCTTGGCGACAGATTTTCAACATGATGGTGGTAGCCAGTCAGTCGGATACTTCAAAGTATCCTACCACCGTGCTATGGTCTCCTCACGATGTTCACCGAAAGCTCAAGCTCATTGTAGGATTCGAACCCACGACCTTCGTCGCGGTATCCGACGTCACTATCACTGAGCTATCATCGCCTACAAAGCACCATACCGTAGGGTACTTTGTAGTACTCGACTGGCTGGTTATCACCCTCAAGTTGAAAATCTGTTGCTAAGCACGTGTTCCGGCATTCTGTATGTAGGTCAAAGTATCTAGTACGTTCTACAAGCCTTTTAATATACTGAACTTAGCTTTTTCCAATGTAGCGTTGGCGACATTAAATTTCGAGGGAACAGTTTTTTCGCATAGTAAAGCGGATTTTGCAGTCTCAAAACCCATACTCACACTGACTGATTCCACAAAACCTGACAGTATACCATGTATAAAACCGCTTGCAAAGCAGTCCCCAGCGCCCGATACATTTTTAATATGACTCAAAGACAAGACTGGGTAGTGCCGTGCAATTACTTCCCTATTAAACTTTCTAATAATTATAACTCCATCGGATCCAAGTGTTACAATAAGATAATTAAAATATTGTAAAACAACTTTACAATAATCTAATATTTCTGTTTGATTGGTTGTTCTTCTCGTACATAAATTGGGGCTCAGAAAGTGAGCCATTGCTATTAATTCAGATATATTTGGTGATGCATATGTAACAGTATGCTTACAGTATAGCGGTTTTATGGCTTTTCTTCTGTCGGTGGGTTCGAAGAAAACTGGAACAAAATTTTTTGTTCTGTGAGTTATTAGGTAAGTATGTAGCTCCAAAGCTGAATCTTTGGTGAGATAGGTAGGTATCAATTTCACATTCTGTAAACTTCGAATCACGTAGTTTTTATCCTCTTTGCTTCGAATGACACTTCCCTTCGCAAGTGCGTAGGTAGGTACTCGGAACAATAACTAGCATGGAAGCCGGGCTAAAATAAAAACCGAGTACTATACAGTTTATTCATTTATGTCAATTAGCATATCGTAATGTGGGAATGAAACAAAACATGGCTGTTTGTTTTTATTATTTTTGAACGTGTCACAAGCAAAATGTCAAATGGTCCTCTTTGGCCCTCTTATAATGCTAACAAATACAAAAGTTCTATCCAAGACGTCAAAATACTTACGTTGGCTATCAACTTAATTTTGTAGTTTTATGTTTTGTTGATACGAGTCGGGAGTTTGACGAATTTACTAAGTGAAAAAAGCGAGTTAATTATTAATTTCTGTCTGAGAACGTGGCCAGAAAGTATATACGAGAGGTGTACAGTGCCCTGGACAAGATGTCTTGTGTTGTTGAAGGGTGTAAAGCCCATAGTTCGAGAAAAGAAAATGAGAACGAAACGTTAACATTTCATCGGTGAGTTTAGAGATTTATTTTTCAATATTGGAAATAAAAAAAGTGATAGACGATAAATACAAATAGTACTTTATGCCTATCTACTCAAAAGAATTCACGTATTTGCTTTATTTTATGATTTTTTTGAAAAATAAAATTGTCGCAAGTATAGGTTACTAGTGATGTAAAAATGGTTATCGATAATCATTTCAATACTGTTGCAAATTTCCTAATGATGGTGAAATGAAAATGAAATGGAGTCAGTGCATCAATAGGTTTTTCTCATACAAACTTCCACCCTCTTTTCACCCCCTTAAAGGGTGATTTCTATTATAAAAACTATCCTATGTTTTTTCCCGGGACTCCAACAATCCCTATCCGAATTTCATCTAAATCGGTTCGGCGGTTTAAGCGTGAAGAGGTAGTAGTACAGACAGACAGACAGACAAACTTTCGCATTTATAATATTTTATAATTATAATATTATAATATTAATTAGTAAATTAGTATTAGTATGGATTTTAATGATTAATAAAGACATTAAATTAATAATAGGGTAGTGTCCTGGGTCAATAAAAATGAATTCTCATTAGTCCGTCGGTGAGATTATCAAAAAATATTGGACACGTATTTTTTGCTTTATCAAATCAATAAAAATATACAAAGTTATAGCGCATTGTGGGGGCTTGTGACGTCACTTCGTGGTAAAATTTCTACCACGGTGTGACGTTACGCGAAATTTCAACGCACTGTATCCTCGTCATTTTTCGTTTACGGAACAAAATAAAAAATACGTGTCCAAAATTTTTTGGTAATCTAACTGACGGACTAAATAAATTTTTTTAGTACCTACCCTATTGTAGTTTCATTTATACTTGTGTCAAATTCTTATCGTCTCTTTCCTACCACACTTGACGGATATTCCGACGCCAAAGTTCCGTCGTGGTAAATCCGTTAGTAAACCACAGCCACACTTGGCAGATTATCCGTCGACAGCCAGCGCCTATACTGATAATAAATTATAATAACATGGGAATGTTAAGAAAAGGATAAACTATATTAATTAAAAAATATATAATACAAAACTATTCTATCTATAGGTACACATAATAAAAATGTTACGGATCGCTATCTGTACATGGAAGATATATGAGAAAAAATATTATTGGGTCCTTTATCAACGCAATAGCACCCAAAGAATGATTGTTAGAATTTTGTCTGTTTGTGCAAGCTAATCTCAGAAACGGCGTATTCGGATGTGGTTTTCACTAATATATTGTGGTAAGCTTCACTTTACATTTAGTGTTTGTTTCATGTCAATCGGTTCTTAAATAAAAAAGTTATGTCAATTTAAAGAATCACGTCGAACATTTGTTAATCCAAAATAAACCAAAAGATATGCCCAAAGTCACTATTCCACGCGGACGAAGTCGCGGGCACAGCTAGTACTAACTATATTTACTTGTTTGCTTTGATGACTTATATCGACACGACAATGTCGATGATAAGCCCATCACTAGCCAAAAAATAGCTTGTGACAACATAAAAACGGCATAAAAACGAAACAGAACGGTATTATATGTCTCTTTCCCACGCGTTATTAACGTCGAAAGTAAAAAAAGGTAAAGTATATGTATTTCATTTCTTATTTTAGCCCGGCTTCCATGTTAGTTATTGTTCCGAGGGTAGGTACCTGCCAAATGTTTATAGGATGCCAAATCAAGGTTGTGTGAGTTCGCTTTCGATGTGAGACTCGACATCGAGTTTGAATTTAAGAGAATAGCCTAAGATTAAGAATTGGTTTTATAATCTAAGGTCACGTTATATTGTCACATTCACTGTGAAGTCTAGTCCTCGTCTGTAAAAGTCCAGTCAGGTTTTAGTAAAATTAGCGGCTGTTCCACTAAAACTATTCACAGACTTTTTGAGGCAACCTGAAAAGTCACGATACACGCTTTCATTTCACTTCATTTGTGCACTTAGATTGACCTTTATTGGACAATACACGAATTTAATGAAAATAAAATGAAACGACACTTTGCAAGATCCCGCCAAAAAGCCCTCCAATTATTGGCAGAAAACTAAAAATATTTGACGAAACTTTATCGTTAAGTTTACGGAATTTAAAAATTATTGTTGGCAATACTAGCTGGTTGATTTTAGGGATATGAGATTGATGGAAAGTAATCGATTAAATAAAAATCGATTATTCTTTATCCAATATTAATCGATTTGTAAAAATTTATAAAAATAAATAATCGATTTCTGCTAAAAAAACGATTTTTTCTATTATTTAAAAATCTTCATGCTTTTCATATTCCAGTAATAAATCTAAGCCATATTATGTCGTATTAACAATTTATCATATTAAAAAAAGTAAAATGATATGAATAAAAAAAAAAAACAATTCAAAACTAAGTGAATGTTCTTTTAAACTTTCAAGGTAATAAATAGAAAGAAGAAACCAAATATCATTATTGATACAAATCACTGCCATTAAACGTTTTATTATTATAAAAATTCAATGCTTAGCATCCCAACAAAATGACAACCTTATTGTCTCAAAAACTTAAATATAAAACAAATGTTCAGTACATTTGACTTGTTTTAAAATAAAATACTAAACGTTTTACATTTGATTAGATTTTGTTTTTTTATTCTGGATAAGCTTCTGTTTGACCACAATCTCACCATGGTAAGTGATGATGTGGCTGAAGGTGGTAAGCACACAAAGCCTAGATGGGAACTGGCTCTCAAGTGCAGCTGTCGGAACACACCGATAGGTGCTTGGCGACAGATTTTCAACTTGAGGGAGGTAGCCAGCCAGTCGGGTACTACAAAGTACCCTACCACCATGCTATGGTTTCCTCACTATGTTTCGAACCCACCTTCTAATACTTATTACCAAAAATTTTCAGGGAAGCAGTTTAATAACAATAACTTTATTAATAATTTTGATAAAGATAAGTAATATTGAACTTACTTCGAGTTTTTTTATCCACCGCATATATGGCGCTGTTTATGAAATTGAAACTTACTTCATGTTTTTTCTAAGTGAAAATTTGGGATGGATTAAAAAAATGTTAAACTCACGTCAGGACACGTGACTTTATCGAAAATTCGTAAGATGGAGGGAGAGTAGACCGCCGGCACGGCGTAGGAGACGAAGTAATATCCCTCTCTGTTTCTACCGCGCCGGCGGTCTAATATAATATAAATTGTCATGTTTGTGTACGATAGCGCAATAAATGAATATTGTATTTCACCACACAGATGATAGTACTTTTGTACTGATAAATAGAGGAATTCGTGCAAATTATTCCCTAACCATTCTAAAATATTCAAAAATGCACAACGTTAATGTTCAAGTTTTCACTTTTGCCGGCACTCCCGGAGTGCAACCCTTTGTTTTTTTTCCGTCGCATAGATGGCGTTTGTTTTATAAAAATCGATTTAAAGGCGTAAATTATATAATCGATTTATTAAAAATCGATTAATATTATTATAAAAATCGATAAAAAAAAACGATTCTTTTTTAACATCCCTGATTTGATTGATGGGTTGGGTGTAGTGATTATATACTCTTTGGGTTGGGTTGGGTGCATACATATCAGTAATCTGTGGTTGGGTGTAAATTGTAATGTTGTGGAGAGTGCGAAAGAAATAAGTGTTTGTTCTTAGGAAAGAAAGAAGCTTTACAACTTTTGGACTTACACTCACTGCACCGTTCGTTAATTTAGTAAAGTTTAATTGGTAAGACATTGTTAATATTTCAGTTAAATTGCTAATTACCTAGATCGGACATGTTTTTATAATAACAAAGTTTGGATGATTCAACGGCATCATTACTATAATTCAGACTACTCTTCATAAATTGGTGAATATGTATCATTTTATTATCATAAATAAATCAATGAACTTTAAACTAGAGATCAAGACGTGTCAGTATTACTGCTATTTCAGTAGTTTCCTCGGATCGGATGTCGTTGTACATTTTGAAAGTAACGAAATAACTGATTTGTGTACTAAGGAGGTTAATATTACTTTAGGATGAGACTTCTGTTCTAAAAGTTTCAGTTTTCAGTGAGCTTCGTGCACTGGCTAAACCATAGGATAAAAATGTGCATAATACCTGGTTGGTTATTCAGAATCAAATGAAATCTTACAAGGTAATCAGTACCCTAACTTAAATCCTGACATTCCCACTAAGTCATGGTTCTTTTCATTAACACACTGGCAGATTGGTCCCATGGTTTAGTCAAAGTTGGTACCTAATAAATAGAGTAACCAATAGGCAGTGTTACTTTCAGTTTAAATGTAATAGTGTTAGTGTTATTGGAGACGAGAATGGATAAGATAAGGAATGAGTATATCAGAGGAAGCTTGAAAGTAGCACCAGTGACTGAAAAGATGAAAGGAAATAGATTGGCTTGGTATGGGCATGTCATAAGGAGGGATGAAAGGCATGTAACAAAAAGAGTATTGAGCATGAGTGTGGATGGATATAGAGGTAGAGGAAGGCCGAAGAAGGTATGGATGGACTGCGTGAAGAATGATATGCATATGAAAGGTGTGAGTACGGAGACGACTAGTGATAGAGCGGAGTGGAAGAGGAAAACATGTTGTGCCGACCCCACCTAGCGTGGGATAAGGAAGAGAAGAAGAAGAAGAAGAAGAAGTGTTAGTGTTATTAGAGTGATGTGACATTATTGAGATACACAGCCTGACAGCAGCATACCCTCCCAAGGTTGTAAAACAAAGCAACCTATTATAGATAGTGTCACCCATGAAGACATGCCCCACTCTTTTTATACTGTATATATCAACATATCGACTGTATGACAGGGATTGGGAAAAAGAGTTGGGTGCAGCTTTGTGGATGGCACTATCTATAGCAGTGGGTATATTTCAAGCTACTTTTGACTCCATAACTCAAAACTTAGACTTGCAATTTAGAATCTCTATTAACACCTAAAGAGGCCTTCATTGAAATTAATTTGGGATTGTCCTTGAATTATGGCAATTATGGGCTTGAAATGTGTAAAGAAACTAAAATAGTTAAGTTCTAGACTCCCTTAGAGATAAATTCAAATCTATAAAATATTATGACAGTGTTGTTACAGTACATCTATATAAAATTCTCGTGTCACAATGTTAGTAACTGAACTCTGAAACGGCTTGACCAATTTTTATGATTTCGGTTGTAAAGTATATTTCATACAGCTAGATCCCACGGGAATGCAGGTGAAAATGCGGGGGACAGCTGGTAATTATATGAAAACTTAATTCATGTTTGGAAAAACATCCAAAACATTCCTAAGAAAAGTGACACTAATATTAATATTACACAATATGCTGGCTGCTATTTGGATGTTTTACATCATGTGTAACTAGTTAAGGTAGAATAATTCAAAGATTATTTTAAGATCCCTACTTCTACTATCCAATGTCTAATTGTAATCTAAAGGCTTTCATAAAGAGCCTTGACTTGCCTTGGCTGTTAGCTCTTACACATGTGGCTGCTTGCTTGGTTAAATACACTGATATAGGAAAAACATCCAAGGTTTCTACATATAAAAACAAAAAATATTTATATTAAAGTCATACGAATTGAGAATGTTTATGATTATGATTAATAAGAATATGGCAAAGATCAATCATCCAGCTTCCATGGGCTTTTGCTATGCCTTCATCTTATTTAAACTTAGTCTACCTGGTCAATAAGGTATACCAAGAAAACAGAAGAATTTACTACACATTTAGCCAGTCTTCAAACCCAACTAAACTTACTCTGACAATCAAAGCTGGTTGAAATTCATGTTACCAAGATAAATTACGAACAGCTCATAAAAAGCCTCATTGATACCATATAAATTCGATATATATTCCAAGTTTCTTAAAAACTTTCCTGGTATTAAGACAACCCCCATTTTCCAGTTTTCTGAATTATCTACCAGCTCAAGATACCTTAAAATACTTTTCTTATCATAAGTAGGTATTATGAATTTCAAACAGACAAACCTTAGACTCCATTTTATTATCTGCTTTTAATCAATGCAGAGTGCATTGATGTGTGAGCTTTATATTTTCCCAAAATCTTTGCAAGTTTTTCTTGTTAGTAAGTAATAAAAAATATAGGTAATTTAGGTTCCCACAGTGAATAAAGCGTGTGAACTTTTTGGCATTGTATTTCTAGGTGAATGTTAAGCTGTGTAACACAGAGAGTGCCCCACCATTGAATGTATTGCGAAAGATTTACATAGTACCTACCTACTTGTATTTGCTTGCTATTCATCTCATACACAACCTTGTGGTCGGTGTTAAGTGGTGCAGCCATTATATAATATAAGGCTTTATTATGATATTTCAAAATGTTGAGTTCTTCAACAATGTAGCAGTTAACAGTTACTTTTGGGCTAATTAACATCCTACTTATAAGGTTCAGAAAGGCTTTAAAGTAAAGTACAGTGATGATTATTGTACACTAATGATTTTAGTCAAAGTAGATAAATCATATAGGTAGAGTAGGACCTTGTTTTAAATAAAAATATCATCTATGTCATTTCATTTTAAAATTGTGTTTATAATCGACAAAAATCGGAATTTTCCGTCATTCTTTTAATAAGTGATAACAATTGATTTATTCTCATAAAATATTTTATTCAAACAACGATTAAAACCATTAACCCTTGGACACGCGGATCGGAAGATCGTCCAAAAACTAAACCTACCTACAAAAAATAGAATTCCAGAAATCGCGATTCAAGTCATAACCGGGTCTTATATTTTGGAGACATTTGCGACCTCCAATATTTTCGGATTATTGGTTACTCACAGTTTGAGAAGAATATAAAGATAAGGTCCTATTGCATTCTACGGGTATGTATGAATTAACTTAGTTACAATATAAGATAAACCCACACGGGCTACACTTCAAATTAAAATTAAATGTGAAGGAGGTTAGGTAAATAGGTCCAGATTTGTTTGAAATAAAAATAACTTACACACTTAAATCTGCGTAAGTACCTAATTCTTCTAAAATAATCATTAAATTTCTCAACAGATTCTTACAGGTGCATTCAGGAAATAACCACTTTTGTTTCCCGTAGCTGCAATCCAAAGTTCTCATATTGAAATTAATTTGTTACAGAAACAATGAAGAATAGAAGTTTGGCCGGTAATTGTGGCATTGGCGTCTTTGTCATTGCCCTTGTCACCGTTTCATTGGCATTTGGTACGCCAAGTTGGTTGAACAGCGACTCCAGAATACGAGGAGCTAGACTAGATAGGTACCTATATGATATATACCATGTTTGTTGATTCTTGTTTAGATATCGTTGTTATTTTGTTATCTCGAATGGTGGGTAGATAAATAGGTTAAAAGTCGTTTTTATAATGTCGTTTTTGCTATCTTATGATGATGCGAGTCAGTTTTATTTAGTTGGGTTGCCTTGAGTTTTGATTGAAGTTCAAGTTCACCGTATAGTTCGAACCCACTATCTTCGCCACATTATTTGACGTCATTGCCTTTTTAGGGTTCTGTACCTCAAAAGGTAAAAAAAAGGAACCCTTATAAGATCACTTTCTTGTCCGTGTGTCACCACCAATTATCTCAGGAACGGGTGGACCTAGCAAGTTGAATTTATACCAGATACTGAGGTATATAGTCCCTATTAGGTGTATAAAAATCAAGGTCCTGAGTCAACACCATAAAAAGATATGGGCAAATTTAGATTTTCGCGAAAACTGTAAGTACCACTTTACTTGTGCTGTAATAGCTAAAATTGACAATTCTAGGTCAACCGGAAGTACCCTATAGGTTTTGGGTCGAAAACCTATATGGTAGTTCCCGTACCACTTTACTTGTGCTGTAAGAGCCAAAATTGACAATTCTAGGTCAACCGGAAGTACCCTATAGGTTTTGGGTCGAAAACCTATATGGTAGTTCCCGTTGACCTAGAATCACGAAATTTGGCAACAAGTCTTACAGCGCAAATAAAGGAAAAATTCCATAAAATAAAAAAAAGTTGAAAATTAAGGTAAGTTATACATAGTTACCACCAATTTCTTATTTCTAAGGTCTAGCTTAATTGGCACCAACCCCAAATAAGGTAATCAAAAACGTAATCGAAAAAATTTAAAATAATCCTTGACGCTCTATAACGGAACCCTCGCTGCGCGAGTCCGAATCGCACTTGACCGGTTTTTTTATAAGGAATAAGTCGATGATACTCTTTTCTTTTAGATACAAGCCGATGTTATGAACTATAATATTAATATCTTTATCATTTTCAGATTGGGTCTCTGGAATTACTGCTTCAGATCACTACCTGATCCATTAGATCAATATCAGAGGCGATTCTTTGTGGGATGTCGTTGGGTATACGATCCCTTTACTACAGGATATGATAAAATACGTGGTTATTTACTACCTGGTCAGTATTATGATTTTTATTTTTATTTAAAAATGGGATATAAAATCAATATCTATACAAAGATGGACAGATGAACAGAAACGTGATTAACCTAGACATGATCAATGGATCAATAAAATCGGGATATTGATGTAAATCATGTTCTTTTTTCTTTACAGGTTTCATGATAGCTACTCAATTCTTCTTTACATTGTGCCTTATGGGAGTTTTGATATCAGGAATTTTAGTTTTAATATTCTTCCTATGTTGTGGGCCTGATCAAAACAGATTTGTTACGTTGATCAAAACTATTGGATTTATTATGTTAGGATCAGGTAAGAGTCAATTGTGTTTAATCAATTTATCTAGTACTTATTTTTAGGTATCTAGATTTTTTTATTTAAATAGTATGAGCTTTATCTACCTAATCTACGCATATTTATGGATGCATTCCAAGGAATATATTATTGTGTAGATTTTATGGAAGATAATTATGATGAGAAAAAGGGAGTGAATATAAACATGTCGTACATGCAAATATTATGCTGAACCTATATACCTACTTGTACTTGGGACCAGGCAGGGCAGATGATAATTGAATGGACTCAGAACATAGTTTGGAACGATAACTTGTAAAATTTTCCGCATTTTTTTTTTCAGGAATTTCTGGGGTTATCGCAGTAATCGTGTTTGCATGTTTTGGAAATACAGAAGGTTGGATGCCAGATCATCCAAATAATTATTTAGGTAATATATAATATTGATTTTTATTAAATCTCCGATTGGAAGGGTTGCGAAAAAATTTTGGGATAACATGTCTTTTATTTTTTCAGGATGGTCGTTTGGCTTAGGTGTAGTGGGATCAGTCGCCTGTATCATTGCTGGTGCAATTTTCTTAACAGAAGCTAACATTCAGAATAAAAAATGCAACAAATTAAGGGAATCACAAGCGCGATTCGAATTGGAATACGAGTCCAAGGCTTAAATTAACTTGAACCATATTAATTAGGGTTAATTAGTGTAGTTACAGATAGTGAACCGCCGCGATGCCGGTTACATCGGCATTAGGAATCTCAATATTACGTTCCGGTTTAAAAATTTAATTTAGATATATTTTTTTATTAAAGGTATGTATGTTTTGACCAGTTATAATATATACGGCAAGTTATTATGACTTTTAAGCGAGGTGATGAAGATTGATATGAATTTAGAATAGTGTTTCGATATCTTTAATTAATTGACCAATTTACATAATTATGTAATAATATTATGTTGAAAACGATACTTTATTGACATCTGTAAGTATATAGCGTGAAAAAAACAGCTAGTCCATACAAAAGTTAAAAACCTACTCAAACAAAATGCATGGAACAGCAAGTTTTTCGTTCTTTCAGAGTTTATCGCATTGTAAAGTTATTTGTTTTAATGATTAAATGTTTAGCATTTGATATAATTATAGTATTTAACAAACCATTTGTGCTGCGAGCTCGAAATGTATGTCGCCAATTTCGAACACATAATTTAATTGAAATTAAGTACCTATGTAGTCTACCTCCACAACTTTCTGTAGATAAGTTATCATATTATCAAGTATATTTAATTGTCCTTGTAAAGCCGCACCGGCTTCGCCGGGGTGGGTGCTATTGCTGTTCATCGATAATAGGGATGTTGTCTTACATATCAAATCGGCTTATTCTTATTAAAAGTAATGATAGTTTAGATGGATATTTGTAAGAAATACTGGTTTGTGACGTCATTATATGCACCATCAAAAGATCTACTTTTTGAAACGTAGTTCTTTTACGCGGCTTACAGTAGAGGGAACTGGCCGAAATCGTCACGTAAGAAAAAAGCGTTATGTCGTGTATAGATAGTGCCATTCACGAAGTCACCCAGTCATTCCTAATCCCTTACAGTGCATGTGTGCATCCTTTCGCTAGTGTTGTAGTGCTGCATATCGACATATACATATCAAACTAGGCAACTATGAAATGCAGGATATTGTTAAATGTTTACACAATCAGCCATTTTCCAAATTATTATCAATTTATCACAAGTTCAATGACTCTTTATAAATTCAAATCAGAATGACTCTGATCATATTTCAACTGCACATCTATCAGGCAAATATAAAAAGCAGGATATTGTTTAAATGGGTTCTATCAGTGTTGGTCATATTCCAATTTTGGTTTCAAATTTAAATCATAAAATATGGCAATACAGACTGATCATATTTCAACCGCACATATACCAGGCAAATATAAAGCGCAGGATATTGTTAAGTTAGGTTTTCTCAATTTCTTCGAATTTCTAATTTTGAATATTGTCTTTACCAGTTGGTCACAGTCAAATGAAACTTATCTATGTAGTAATAAGGTATGATTTATTATTGACTGGTTGACAAACGTATTAAAATGAGACGCTTCGTGCGGAAACTATATTTTGAAACAAGATTCCTTAGCAATAAAAAGTAGTCTTTATGTTTTAAAAATAAGGCATATTTTTCTGTTACTTTTTAAAAGTAATTTTCGTAAGCTCTTTATAGCCGATTGCAAATAAAAAACATGATATTCGAAAATATCCTGACGACGGTCACCCGCCCGATCGCACATTATTTTTTGTTAGATTGAAAATTAAAAAGATGAATTTTATTACGTGTTCGATGTTTTGTAGTAGGTATCTTTTGGTGTTTTTACACTGGATAGTATTTTATTCATATATTTTATGTGAGAAATATTATCCATTACGAAAATAACGAATTGAAATGAGCACATATTATTAAGATAATCTATAGATACTTAATAGATTAGAAGTGGTTTTAAACTGTAAGTACCTAATTATATGCCGTCCGTATTTTTAAACGATATTGTTCATTTTATACCGTCCATATTATTATTATGATTATTGTTCTAATACTAAGGTAAATAAGTAAGTATATCTCTTCTCTTACATACTGACTTAATAAAATATATTAATATTTTTATTTACTTTGATGATTCGTTTCACTCAATTACCCCATCAAATTCTTATAGAATTAAACCGTAAAGCGGACGAGGCCTTCTAAAGTATGTAGGTACAATATGTTAAGACTAAGAGACATCCTATTTAGGGCGAATAACAATGCACGATCGCTAGAGTGGCTATTGTACTACAATGGTTACTGTGTGCATGGAGACTAGGTTTCTGGCTGTCGATTGCAAATGCCGGAACACACCGATAGCTTGGGGATAGATTTAACATGAGGGTAGTAGCCAGCCAGGCGGATACTACAAAGCTTTTGTTTCCTCACGATAACGTAACAGTTGATTACCTACGTAGTATCTCTTACTAGTCTGTGCTCTGTAACTGAGGTACATACCAAAGAGTATATAATCACTAAATACAACAGTTTAATCTCTATGAATAAAACTAGTACAAACCAGCCTCATTGTTTGTCAGTATCGAGCGATCGTACGCTGGTATAGAGTCAAATGGTACCAACCTATTATCCGAGAGGTTGATGATGATATCACAAAGTTAATGGGTAATGAGGCAAGATGTTACACATCATATAAATGTAAACTGTAAGGCTCACTCGTTTAACCTGTATACATAATTTATTTATATAGTTCTTTTCATGACATTCAGTCATGATAAACTACAGAGAAACGGATTCGGTTATGCTGTTGCGTGATATCTGCTGATTGTGCTGAATCGGAACATACAATATTGTGAACGCTGCGAATTGCGATCGATAATAGCATGAATCTGAATGCTCGTTCAGAGAAGAGATTCAAACCAAACAGTCAGTTTTACAAACAGTAGTTCAAACATAGAGGAAAGTAATATACTGACCTTCGATCAGATCAACAATAGCTATAGATTTAGGGTCGGCACAAAAAATACGTCTTGGTATATAAGAGCGCACTTGAAAAGTGAGCTCTTATATCCGGCCGTTAAATTGCTTTTTCGAGTGTAGCGACACACTCGAAAAAGTCCGGAGGCCGGAGTATCTTACTTTCGGTAAGAACATAAAGAATAAGATATATTTTAAGCTTTAAACTAACAAACAATATACAATTTTTTTCTTTCTTCTTTCTTTAACTTATGTCTTTTTCTTTTAAGTGACAGGAGTAGTTTATTGCTTTGCTCGTTTTATGTGACTAATGATCGTAAGTATTAGAGAATATTTTGAAGATTTGTGACTTTATTACTGGGTGCTATGGTTGTAATTAGGTTGAACTTAAAACTGTTTTAAAACATTTCTCTCCCTTTGTTAATAAACAAATGTAGCTGTGATTTTGTACGTGACCCGATAGCTATACCTAAATCTATGGTGTATCGTGACTTCATAAAAATAAAAAGCTGTGTGTGTGTGTGTGTGTGTGTGTGTGTGTGTGTGTGTGTGTGTGTGTGTGTGTGTGTGTGTGTGTGTGTGTGTGTGTGTGTGTGTGTGTGTGTGTGTGTGTGTGTGTGTGTGTGAAAATCTGAATGCGACTGAAAGACTTTGTATCTATGGTCATGACTAAAAATTAAAAATCCAATGTGTCAGTTACAGTCAATGTCAATCTGTCTGTGCGTCTGAAATCTGAATTGAGTACTTATATTTTAAAACTTTTCTGTTTTGCTGAAGCTGAGAACCTTCGTGGGCAACCTAGCCTAGCTACATAAATATATGCATTTAAATTTGTAGCAAATATGACGGCAGACAATGAGTATCCGAAAGCCTCTAGTAAGTTTTAACCACCAACTACGATATTATCATGTCTAAGGGGCGCGCCCTTTGCTTACTTACTTACATTTTTGTATAAATTTCTTTAGTTTTGGTGCAATCAATAGGTAAAGTGGGTAACATATTACTTGTATCAAGTATTACGAATTTTATTTTACAGATGCTACTCTTATTGGAGGCAGTATCACTTATGTGGCTGGTTTATTCCTCCTTTTATGTTTTGCCGGCCCCTACTGGATAGAGTCTTATCCGGAAATGTTTTCATCCTTCAAGCATATGGGCTTATGGGAATATTGCTTTGACCGTTTTCGGTTCCCATCATATCAATTTGATAAGTTGTTTCATGGATGTCACTATATCTTCAGTCAAGTAAGTATCAGTTACAAATTATTTCATATAGATTTAATGCCTTTATCATCAGCAGTTTGCCATTTTATAAATTACAACCATTAGTAAATATGACACCAAAGTTTTGTTTTACTCAACATCTCTTTCTCAGGCCACCAAGGTAAATAATCATGTAGAATGTTTGGGAAGTAGAGATTATAATAATTGATTCAACCCAACCAGAATTTTTGAAATGTAATATGTATTTTTTAATTAGATATTTTATTGAATATACTTAATTAAATTAATGCACTTATTACCTAGGTATGCTATTTTGGTAAATTGTTTCTTTATTTTAGGAGTTTTACGTAATCAGAGAATGGCTGCTGCCGGGTTGGTTGATGGCTGTGCAATCATTTGTGACACTGGCACTTATGTTGTCTCTAACTGCACAGGTGTTGTTAGCGTGTGTCATTGTACGCTGGCCCTTGCGAACAGTACTAAGATATGAGTGGATTTTTGTGTCTTCTGCCTTCACTATGGTGGCAATATCAAGTAAGTATATGACACAAAGAAGGTCAATTCATCATGGTTATGTGAATCAATGGAATTAAAAAAAAATATCCTACAAGTCACAACCAAGCAGGCAGATCCACCTGATGCTAAGTGTACATCTTACACAATGCATTGAAGGGAACTGGCTCTCAAGTTCAATTGCCGGAACACACCAACAGGTGCTTGGTGACAGATTTTCAACTTGAGGGTGGTAGCCAGCCAGTTAAGTGCCAGAAAGTACCTTACCACTGTGCTGTGGTTTACTCACGATGTTTTTCTACACTGAAAGTTCGAGCTCATTGTAGGATACGAAGCCACGACTTTCGCCGCCGTCACTACCACTGAACTATCACCTTTTTGTTACTTTTTTTTTATATTGAAATTTTTTAGTTAGCACATAAACTAATGTGAGAGTGATAAAGCAGATTTAACAAAAAAAAACCCATAGGCCAGGACGAGACTAGAGAGATGGTTAAATAGAAGATGTATAATTTTTTTGTCCATTAGTTTACTGTTAAAATACAGCCATATGTTATTTTATGATTAGTTTTCACAATTGCTCTGTTTTATTCTATAAATATTCATATAAACAGTGAAATTATTTAAGCAAATGAGAATTGATTAGGTACATTCAGAAAACACCCTCAACATTCTCCCCTAAGGGTAAAATAGATTGTCTGAAGCATGGAATATCTCCAATACAATAGTAAATATAACAGAAAAGCTTGAAGACGCGTGACGATGAAGTGTTTTATTCATCACACGATACAAAACAGCAATTATGTGAATGGGTAGAAATAATGTAATTGTAAAATACCTGTAAACAGACATTATTAACGCGCGCGGAAATGATGCAGACAAAATATTATTAGTGCAGGGCTTTCGTTTTCACTACCCCTTGCACTTAAAGGAGACATTCTAGGGATAGTATGTAGAGGGTGCATATAAAAATTGTCTTATTATTATCCTGTCAAATTTTAGCTTTTTTTATTGTTACTGAAACCAACGAGTAGCGAATAAAAGTTTATCTACTAAATTGCAAATTTGATTGAGGGTTTCCTATTTGCAGGTGTTTTTCTGTTCCTGGCAGTGGCAGTGTTTGGAGGCAATTGTTACCGTCGTGACTGGCTGTTGTATCCTTCATTCAATGTTCTCTCATGGTCTTATGCATTTGCCGTTATCGCTTGCATATTGTTTGGTAAGAATTCTACTCTTCAGAATTGTATTTGTAATTGTCAAGTAAATATAAGAAACCCATAGATTAACCGCTTTCAGCATTTTCTTATCTCATCTCTTTGTTTTTCATAAGTAGGTACCACATTACGATAATTTTAAGACCAAACATTGCTAAATCGGTCCAACCTTCTTGAGTTTTGCGATTTGAACACATTTGGCCATTTATTTATATACACGCTTATAACCTTGATATATTTAATTTATTTTAAGAGATGATATTTGTACCTTACACTACAATTTGTTAATTATTTGTCAACAGGCGTGGCAGGAATTCTTCTGTACTTGGAGTCTCGCAAGTTATACGAATTACGTCGCGAGGCAAAGAATCTTGTTGCTCAAATGCAGCACAGTCAGCCCGAGCATGCACTGCATCAATTGCGCGGGCAACTTCAACAGCAACGTCAAATGGGTTACATGTAATTTATCTACATGAATATTATCGTAATCATATACAGGATGTCCGGTAAGTAGTACGATAAACTTAAGGGGGAGATATGTGGACGGGTCACCTACCAAATATACAAAAATTACCTTAGTAAAAGTGTCACCATTTTCGAAATATTTAATATCTAAAATAAAAAAATCAGTACATGAAAATCAGAAATCACGAACTATCTCGAAAATGGTGATCTTTTTATAGAGCTCATTTTTGTAAATTGCGTAGGTGACTGGCCCGCCCACCTACAGTATGTCGCACTACTTACCGGACACTCTGTATAAAAACTGTTTTAAGATTAATCAATGAATTTCATATTTTCCAATATTTTCTTATGCATTTTCGACACTACAATTTTAACGTTATGGATATTTAATGTTATGGATCAGACAAGTTGATTCACTTATTGTGCATTAATGTTGGTAATATTTAGGTTGTTTATTATCGCCACCATCACTGCTATTGCTATTTAACGACTGATTTTCATAGTGCGATTTGGGACACATATTAGGTAGCTATCTGTTTTTACAGTAAATTTCATCTTATGTGTGCAAGCATACATTGTATAATTGGATGAAAGTTATTTGATTTCAATTGTAAAAGTTCAACTTTGTTTGGGATGTCAATCGACAATAGTCAGTCAAACTAACGGAATGCGTTTTTTTAAATCCCGACTAGTATTTAGAGATTGACAAACAAAGTATTTTATAAATAAGATTAAATAAATAAATAAATACTGACGATGTAAATCAGTCATGATTTTTTAATTTATGAAACGCAGATTTGTTGTATCGACTGGCACATAATTTTGTAGTTTTTCGCTTTGTTCAATAGGGCCTAGATGGCCGTATGTGCCGCAAACACAGACTGACTTGAGCTTTGCGTCGATTTGATCGGAATTGGGCCTAAACGATTTGTATATTTTGTATTGATTCCTTTAGAACTGCGTTCTGTAAATAACGTCGGTCAATCAAGCACTAGATCGGATAAAAAAAACGATGCGAATTCAGTTATTAGTGGACGTACCCCGTACGGCTATTTGTAAACGCCGAACACCTATGTATGTACGCTTCGATGCTGGTCAAGTTGACGCGCAGCTTTAACCGGTAGACTTCATCTAATAATTATAGTTAAAAAACACTAAACTTTAATAAATTAAAACAAAATTAAATTAAACTACTAAAATAAACTTTTTCAGAAATAGCTTATTTTATTAAGGGATTTAAAATAATTTAATACTTTAAGATATGAAATACTAAAACTGTATTTTGGAAGTTTTCTGATAATTGTTTTGATTTTATTTTATTATATTCCATGACGAATTGGTTGCTGAAAATATGATCTTAAATAATTTTATATTTTAAGATAATATTAAATACTCAAACTGTATGAAATGAAATGAAATTGTTAATTCATCCAAATAGGCCTTTACAGGCACTTAATTTTTTTGAGTTCTCTATTTATTGAGTTCTCTATTTATTGAGTTCTCTAGTTATTGTATTGATGTTATTTTATGACCTATATTCCATCACGAATCTCATTTTTAATTGCTATCCGTCCAAATTAAAAAGTACCTTAGAGGTAGGAAAGAAAGGGTTTGCTAAAATTAAATTGTTTTAATAAGAATAAATTTTAATGATATTTTAAATACGTTTAGTTACTTACTTGATTGTATTTCATTTGAAACTTTATCTTTAAGACATTACTTGACTTGATCTTACGATTGTTCTTATTATTAAGTACCTAAAAAGACGACACCTTATAATAGCAAAAACATTTCAGTTTTTAATTAAACACGTACTTGATAAATATTAAGTAAATTATAACTAGGTACTGAATATAAGTTATTTTTTTTATTAGATATGCATTTTGCGCTGATATGAATTATAAAAAAAACATGTTTGTATAAAGTTAAAAGTGCAAATTAAATAACAATAGACATGAGTGCCTTACAGTATCGAATATTTAAAGCTTCGAAGACTTGTTTAAGCCATTTACTTAATTTTTCTCTAATCCGTCCTGATCGAATAGTAATATAGTTAATAAAAGTATATTGGTTTACTTTAAACATTGTAGTTAGCACTTTGTACTCAACTATTAAATGTAATTATATTTTAATGTATGTACATACTTGTCTTTTATTCTATTCCATTACCTTATTATGATCGACGGTTATGATTCACCTTGGAATGTGGTTTATTCGTCCAAGTGATTCACATTTGGGCGGGTATTTCGCTAAAATTCATATAAGAAAGCAAGGCAAGGAAAGCTATGGGGTCCTAAAGTGTTCCTCAGAAACCAAACAGAATATAAAACTTTCCAACTATTCAATATTATTATTATACCTATCTAGTAGTTGAAAAATTTGTCATTAAAATTATTCTTAGATTACTTCTAAGAATAATTTTTAGTGTCCGACAGAAGTTTCGGTTCCGGCACGTTTCTGCTAAATCGAAGGTTTACGGTCAAAAAAGTGCCGAACTTTTCGGTCGCGCCGAAACTTTACTACCCATACTTTTGGACCTTGTAGGGCTCGTCATTTGTTAAAATTAAAACTCAGCATTATCTTCTCAACTTTTATAAGTGAACTTATTTCATTTTAAACCACCTACTACACGTGTTAAAAGTGGTTTATTGTTCATATAGGTATCTAGAAACAACGGTCCACTGATTTTTTTATTCGTAATATTTATCGATTTTAACACATCTATAAATGTTTCGGTTTCGGAAAAAAAAACACGGTCGGACACTAGTAAAGTTAATAGTAAGTTGGTACCTGGTTTCTGTAATCGATGGCATTTCTGAAGCACGTGCTCTAACGTAGCTTGGGGTATGTTGCCGTCTATAACTACTAATGGCGCCTGTTCCAGCACCTCCATATGCCTGTTTACCTGTAATTATTTTTATATTATTGCATTGTCCTCAAAATGATTTTCTTGTTTATGACTAGAATAGTTTAGTCAGTCCTAATCCGGGCATAATTTCGTGTGGGTGAACTGAACATGTCAGGTAATAATATTATTTTTTAATAGACCTAGGTACCTTAGTTTTTTTTATAAGACCTAGCTAGCCTAGATATACATTTAATATTCAATTTGTATGCTCTGGGCACTACGTAGAGTGTAGGTAATAGTCTACACGCTACCGCATTACTGGCAGCATGGCAAAGCGACATGGAGGATGAACTCGCATCGCTATACGCAGACAAGATAGTACTACATAACAAATCACTGCTCGACGGGTTCCTACAATGACTGCAATGATATTACGAGGCTTTATTGCTCTCAAATAGCCCTCAGGAATAGCTGCTGAGGGATCAAAAAAAATATTTTTTTCACGTTGCCAATATAGTTAGAGTTCCACTTCCACCTATTGAGTCCCGCAATCGTAGGTAGGGCTCGTTTATAATAGGCTCATGAACATATAAATTGGGCAGAAGAGCGGCGCATAGACATAGGAAAACATTTTACCTGTAAATATTCATAGACTTTTTAATTTAGTTTCATTGGGATAAAAAATCATGTTGATCTCCCATGACAGTTTTGATTTGTGTGATTTTGGCAACATATATATACATACAGGGTGTCCCAGAAAATAGTGTCAAGTGGAAGCCCAGAGGTAGAGCACCTTTAGAGGTACCCGTATCACTCCATGTATGTTCCGCGATTTTTCGTAGTTTACGAGTTGTAACTTCTTTTTTTTTTTACCCAATTGCGATTTTCAATACATTTTTAGTCGCAGTCACGCGAGTAGTTGAGATACAGGTCTGGTTTTTTTTTCTTAATTACCTGAATAATAAACCTAGTAGATGCATAAAAATTTGTTACTACAATTGTGACCATTAAGCTTTAAAAAAAAATCTATTTGCAAGAAAGTGGAAATTCAGATTTTATCTAAAATGTTTGAGGACATTTTAATAATAAAAGTTACATAACTTTTTTCTTTCAAACTAATTTTAAAAACTTGTCCAATTTATCACCTATGTATCCTGTAAATTTCATTGAGCTATCTTTACAGCTTCTGACTCAAAATTTGATCTAAACAATACAAAGTCGAAACTGAAAATTGAATGGGTGAATTGAAAATATATTAATACTATATATTTATTCTGGATAAGCTTATGTTTGACCACAATCTCACCATGGTAAATGATGATGTGGCCGAAGGTGGTAAGCACACAAAGCCTAGATGGGAACTGGCTCTCAAGTGCAGCTGTCAGAACACACCGATAGGTGCTTGGCGATAGATTTTTCAACTTGAGGGTGGTAGTCAGCCAGTCGGGTACTACAAAGTACCCTACCACCGTGCTATGGTTTCCTCACGATATTTTCCTTCACCGAAAGCTCAAGCTCATTGTAGGATTCGAACCCACGACCTTCGTCGCGGTATCCGACGTCACTTACCACTGAGCTATTATCGCCTTGATATACGCCACATATCTTATTATTATAGGAACAACATACCAGGTCAACAGTAACGTGTTCATGGAGCTCCATGTCCCCAAGACCTATGAGGCATTCTCCTCGAGCGTCCAACATTGCAGCGTAGCTTGGCGTGCGCGCGCTTTTCACTATGCACCCTATAGGTATTAAAATATGACATATAAATTATGTAGTTACATACAAGTATTTTCAACACCATTCTATAATCTAGGTAACCACTTATCTATCTTTGTTGTACGGAAGCGTATGTAACATACAAAGTATCCTGTCCAAAAATACCTACACATTAAAAAAAGCACTTACAGCTTTTAACGAATTTTCCAATTTTCCGGGCAACATAAAAAAAAATATTCGAAAGCTCAAGCTCATTGTAGGATTCGAACCCACGACACTCGTCGCGGTATTCGATGTCACTTACCACTGAGCTATCATCGCCTTAGTTGTATTTGTATATGAATACTTAGGGATTTGCTACGACCATAGGTCTAACTTAGCATATTAGATTGGTCGGATGTTTATTTTTAAAGTTTTTTTATAGTGTTATTGCCTACCGTCAAGTAAAAGTCCCGGTGCAATGTCAGTAAGGTATCTGCCATCAGCGTCGTCACCAACGGCAGTGAGAAGCCGCGTGCGTCCCTCGCGCAGCCGCCAAAGTGCTTCTGCCATGTTGCGCGCCACCCCACCGCCACATTGCTTCGTTGTACAAACATGAGTACTGCCGTCCAACTTCAAAAATACAACCAACATTTGGTAATTGTTATCATTCATTGTCAATTTGTATGACTAAGTATATTTTTTTCACACAAGAATCTACTCTGTTACTAACTTAAATCGCGATGCTTGAATGCTATTTTTTGTAAGTAGTTTTGGGACAACCGTCCCATTCGCGAACCAAGTGGCGCTGTAAGTACCTATATTAAGATTTTCTGATGCCTGGCAGCATATACCTGGCGTGTTCAAGATACCTACGTAGGTTCAACATTAAAATTTATTAACTTTATTTTTCATAATAATAGTTATTTGTTTTACAAGAGTGGAAAGTTGTTTATTAACCGCGTGCTCAATTTTGATGGCCGAGCAAGCGAAGGGTTCAAAAATTAGAATCCTGAGCGCAAGCGAGGGAATCAAAAGAGCACGAGGTGAAAAATCTTTGCACTCGAGTGCAACACGTAATTTTTCATCCCACCTCAGCGAGGAAATGACTAAATGTAAAGAAAAGAAAATGGCGCGCGCAAAGCAAATTTAAAACAAAGAAGAAGGTTCCGAGTCTGAGTTTTTGACAAATTAAAAAAAGATTCTAGGTATATATAATTTTTTAAGTATTTTTGTATTAGTTTAAGAATAAAATTGTTAAACATTTGAAAAAAAAAGCCAATATAGTCAGATGGTCCAAAAATATTTAAAAAATGTAACCTTCTTGAGTTTCTTGCCGGTTCTTCACAGTTGAAGGCTGACTTCCGAACCGGTGGTAACTTCTGTAATTCGACCTTCATAAGCGCCCTTCTAGGGCCTAACCTGAATAAATGGCTTTGACTTTGGCTTTGGCTCTGACTTTGGTTTTGGCTTTGACTTCGATGTATGATAAATTCGGAAAATTTAGGTTTAATGATGATTTGAATTCACAAACTTAGTGCACACGATGTTCTATTTACTTTATCCTCTAGAGGATAATAACGGCTTTTACACTCAGATATCGAAGAGCAAAAATACTCTTTCCGAGATGGTGGGATGAAATAGTAGATTGTTATACAAGGGGCTAGAATGATATATACGAGGTAGTTTTACTCCCGAGCTTTAGCGAGGCACTAAATAGAAACCGAGTTTTAATGGGTTTTAGCGCCGTGTGTACACTAAACTTTTCACTACGATCGCGAAAAAATAAAACAATCCAATACAATATGTAATATGTAGTTTATTATTTCTTTTTTTTTGTTTCTTCTGTAGCCGCAACACATTGCATGCATTCTACCAGAGATTTTCAAAATTAAAATGAAGTTCTTTTTTTATGAAACAGTAATAAGTCGAGTCTTTATTCATGATTATTCTACTTATGACTAAAGACTTTTTTGTTTTTGTAGGCTCATTGTCATTTGACACACAAAAATAAAAAATAAAAACTTTTTCCCCTAGAGGATGAATTGCTATTTTTTCACCGCTCTGGTACGCTACAATGACGGTCTTTTTGAGCAAGAGGAGTGAAAATAATATTTTACGCATTTTTTTGTTTGAGGTAATACATTTTGATAGCCTATTGATGAACCTCTTAAAATATTTTACACTATTTTAAAACCTTAGGTTCAATGATTTCTAAAGATTAAGATGAAAATTTATATTAGGAGCTTTGAACATGTCATGTCAGTTTATCTAGATCATAAGAAAACTGGAAAGACGCATCTTGAGATAGGCCAACCACGTAAATATAGTGATATTTGTTATATTATACAGTTATTCGATTAATTAGTAAAATTCCTAAAAAATCAAATTGCTTAAAATAAATTTTCTGGAAAAAGTAACTCGGGTACGATTTGATATTCAGTTTTGAAATGTTGTGTTGCATGTGAATTTTAATAGTAGGTAGGTTGTTCCACAATAATGGTGGCGACATAAGTAGTCACATGCACTGGCAGGCAGTTTGCAGTCGGTCAATTGTATGCCAGTTGGAGTTAGCTGGGGCTTGAGGCCTGGCCTGTGGGTGCATGTCACTGACCGCGATGATGGTATCAGCGGCCAACACGCGACTATCCGCAGTACACTGCATTATGCGCTCTACTTCCATTTGTTTTTGCACCCATAATAAAATAAGTAATTTATATTGCGCTAAAATCTAATCTAAGTTATATATTATGCTACTCGACTAACAGTTTAGTAGGTACGGTGCAGTAGACACATACCTTCTCGTAGTCGGTTTTATTTTATTTGGTAAGTCTACAAGATTGTTTTTTATAATATACCTTCTTACAAAACCTGAAAATGTTGGTTAGAATCACTATCAAAGTCTAAAAAAACCGGTCAAGTGCCAGTCGGACTCGCGCACCGAGGGTTCCGTACAAATGTAGTTTTTTTTAATATTTTTTTTCTGGTTTTAGTATTTGTTTGTTACATCGTCTGTGAAAATTTCAACTGTCTAGCTATCACGGTTCATGAGATACACCGTGAGATACACCGATATCACCCCCTGGTGACAGAGAGACAGACGAATAGTAGAGCCTAATAGGGTTTCGGTTTTTACCCTTTGGGCACGGAACCCTAAAAAAGTATTGAAATGTAAGCATTTTATTTTGTAATAATCAGCAATGTCTTAGATAGCAAAAGTCATTAATTTTAAATACTGAAATATAAAAATTATTCGTACTAACGGCCTGTCTATCGTGAAACCTACACTTTTTCTGACAATTACTTTACATTCTTACATTGCAGGTATTCATAAAAAATACGCGTAAATTAGTAGGTATTTATTTACCATATATTTGTAAAAACTAAATAAATTTTATCATGATTCATTCATGGACGATATTATTATCGCTTACTAGGGGCTCTTCAGAACGTTGCATGGTTAAAAAAATCTAAGTACTATATGTTGTTTAGGGTAAGATACTTATCTATGTGCTAAGTTTTATTCAAATCCATTCACCCATTACAGTGTAATTGAGTTACACATCCACATGCATTCGCATTGATAAGATGGGACAGAAGAGTCAGTATATTATAGTTACTATGGTCGGTCATGCCTAAAATGCACTGACAGCTGCGCTACGAAAACACAAATACGCTACGAGCATACTACGTCGTAGTTACATCGTCAGTGACGCTGAGGATTTACGTATTATTGTATCAGTATCACTCAAGGATTGACTAGAAACATGATTCTTATTTATTTATCAACTACTAGCTCGCCGTTTCCACAATCGTCTATTTTATACCGACAGAGATTGAAGTTTGAAAAACTCCACCTTATTGGATGGCTACGTTATTTAAAGATCAATTTTATTGCTTTTAATCCCAGTGGGTTTAGGCTGTGTATTGATAGGTTGGTCAGTCACTTAGTCAGGTAAGTGTTTTTATACAGAAGATTATCAAACTATTTTTTTAATAGAAATTCCTCGCGAGTTTAGTTAGTAAACAATTATATCCGACAGGTATTTAAATACTCTATTTGCATGGAAATAAACATAGATTTAAAATTATAGTTTAATCTATCCATATCAAAAATAAATGCAAGATTTTTATTCAAATGCAAAAAAAAAACGTTTTCAGGGTTCATGTACCTACGTATGTTTGCGGGTTTTTTTTTATCTACTTAACTGGATTTGTAACATGAAAAAAGGAAAAAACAAGCAAAACAAAAGCAACTTGAATATAGTTATTAGCTAAAAATAACCATTTCAAAACCACGCCTTTACAAATGATATGTTTTGATAAACTAATGAGTCTGAACATAAATAAATCACGCACGGATCAAAAGTGTAAAGGACTGTGATTATCTACTTATAGTACCTAACGTCTTTTCGATTCTGAATAAACAGTCAATTGTATTACCGCCACTATTGGCATTTAAGTAATAAACAGTTGATATTTTAGAAATGATTTTTCCATGGATTTTTCAATGTGGGAGGGCGTCGGGCGCTGGGAAGTCGGCCGCGGCGGTATCGAGCGTGGGCGCGCCGCGGCCGCCCTAGCCGTACAGAAGCCCTACAGTCCAGTTCGCCGAGAGGTACGGCGCGCACGCCCGGTTATCCCACGTCGCCACACTCGACACAACTCTCACTGTACACTGTACAGTACCTACAGTGCACATGACAATATAGATATATTTCATATACATATTTATGCCACGACACTGCACACTGCACGTGCTACATCGCGCGCGCCGTGAACGATCGTCGATGGACTATTTATAAAGTTTTCGAAAAAAACCACGCGAAATTTTCATTTTATATAATAATTGACTCATCAAGTGATTGAAATTAATAGTGTGACAATAAATAATAATATGATATGTGACAGAAAATCAGTGTTATTGTAAGTAGTTGGGTAGCTTTCTCTGATTACGGGCGGCGACGGCGGCGACGCCACGTCTACGTCATGCAAAGAGGTAAAGAATTATTTATAAAGCTGTTATATATTTAACCATCTCAAAATTGGTTAAATCAACAAGATAATTACACGCACACCTTATTAGAATTTGTAAACAAATAACATTAATGAAGGTACCTATAAACTAACAGCACATTTCATTTAATGAAAACAACATAAGTACCTACCTACATTTTATAATATATCCTGCTCGACGTAGACAGGTATAAATAGAGATCCACGTATTAAATACAGTAGCAAATTAGCCCACGGTTAAAGCAGACTTATAATAATTCACTTGTAAAAATAAACAGATTGATGCTCAAGGTGTTAACAACACCACCTGTTTCAATAATTTATGAGTAAGATTTATATAGTTCATTGGGATTATTATTTATGAACAAGACATTAATGGAAAACAACGGGCTGTCAGGGAAGACTGCCTGCTGAGGAAATTTAACTTTACCCTAGGGGCTTGCCTGCCTCGGAACTAAGATCAAAGTGGAGGCTTTAACGATGTTGTAAGTAATAATCGGGAACATAAACTTGAAATCCACCATCTTTTAAACGAAAAGGCAATCGTTCAATGAATTATACGCTCAATAGTTTGTAAAACCATTTATTGCTTGGGGAAAGTCTCAAGAGTGCCACAGATAATGATATCTGCGATTATATCAGTCTTACTTACACTTTGTAGCACACAGAAATAACTGGATGAGAACTTAAGTACAGCTGCCGATCTGACTGTAGCGTTTGGCGACAGATTTTCAACGTGAGAGTAGTAGTAGGCTACAGGGTATACTCTCAATTGCACATCTACCCTCTCGTGCTAATCTTATCCTCAGTTTTACCCGCCATCTCTACTATGTCGTCCAGGCCGGTTTACTATATAGTAGGTAAATCTTAGCAATCCAATAACCCGGTTATTTGATAAAATTATTAATGAGAAAATAACTTGTACAAAGATGTATTTCATTAGTACCTATATTATTATATCCATAGACATGTTGAAAGAAATTAGGTACTCCCATACCTACGTATACTATTTAGATACTATTGTTATTATTGTGTTCTTTGATAAAAACTAGTAAAGGGCTAGGAATCTAAACTCTTGAGATACCTAGTGCCTATATAATATATATATACATGGTGAATTTTTCAAGTGGGCGTGGATGGCCAAATCCTAAACTAAAGGGAATATCGAAAATGCTGAAAGGAGTCTCGAGGCCGATTTCGATTAAAACTAAAACTGCATCATTAGATTTGCGATAATAGCTCAGTGGTAAGTGACGTCGAATACCGCGGCGAAGGTCGTGGGTTCGAATCCTACAATGAGCTTGAGCTTTCGGTGAAGGAAAACATCGTGAGGAAACCACAGCCCGGTGGTAGGGTACTTTGCTACACATCCTGTATTATTACACCATCCGATAATGTTGCTAATAAGGATCAAATTCTCAGAAGTAATATCATACGGAAAACTAAAAGAAAGTGTTATTTTTTAATAAATTGTTAGGATTATTTTATTTTGATACAGTTTCATAGTAATATTTAATATGTATAACAAATTTATTTTCTTACGAGGTATAATGTCTTTCTTGAGCCCAAGACACAGACTCTCCTTAGTTTGTCGGGACATTGCTAAATCTTGACGTGAAATGTAGGATTAGAAATGTTTAGAAATATTGTTAGGGTTTAAAGGATTTATAACAGTATCGGCTTTTTGTCTTTGAAAGTATCATGTAAAATGCGGTGGAATTATTAGATATTATAAAAAAGGGGACTCTAACTCTAACTCAATGTAACAATAGTTTTTGTTTTAATCGCATTCAGATTATAAATTACAATCAAAAGTAATGCTAATAATGAAAGTTTCTATGAACAACGTTCGTTTAGTCTTATTTACCACTAGCTGTCCTCCGCGTTCGTTCCCGTGGGATCTTATCTTTTCCCGGGATAAAATTATAGTCTATGTTACTCAGGGATAATGTAGCTTTCTAATGGTGAAATAATTTTTCAAATCGGTCGAGTAGTTTCAGAGCCTATTCAATGCCAACATACAAACAAACAAACAATCAAATCTTTCCTCTTTATAATACCTATATTAGTATAGATGACAGACGCCATAGTTCCATGTATTCTGTGAAAATATCAACTGGCTAACTATTACGGTAAAAAAAATATAGACCTGTAGCAGAAAGACAGACCGCAAAGTACTATTTTCTTTTCCAATGTATTTTATACCGACTGGTAATTAGATGCATAGGTAGGTATGTCGGAGGTACACTGTTGTTATTTATGTTACTTATTCGTGGCGTTTTTTTAGCATTTAGTAATTTTACCTGTTTTTATTAAAAGTAGAAAAATTCTAAAATGTCGTATTCCGATATTTCTGTATTCCAATAAAATCCTGGTACGGGTTAGAAAGAAAATCGGTATCGTTTCTGCCACACTTCTGAGTCGAATCAATACAAACGAACGCTATTATGGAGAGACGACGTCACTTGAGCCAAGAAGAAATTATGAGTCGTAAGAATGTTGGAAGCCGACTCTCGGCAACGTGTTGTTACCATGGCTCTGGGCAATACGTAGCAGGGATCACCAATTAGTCCATTTTTAAGGGCCGCACAAAATAGGTCGGCTGACTCCTAAAGTAGATTATAGTATAGTATAAGTCACCTCTGGATACGCTCTGTCTGCGTAGTTGAGCTGTATGGAAGATGAACTTGCATCACCACTCGTAGACAACATTGTTACATAGGCAAATTATTCGTCCAACAGATTCCTACAATATTTACAATGATATTGGTTACGAGGATTTACCTTTGAGCCCCGAAATAGCAGAGCCCGTTTACAATGGGCTTGCGAACACAGAAATTGGACAAAAGAAGAGCGGCGTTATGTGTTCTTGTCTGATGTATCTCGCTTTGGCATGAGATGATACATCAGCGTATAATGTCGAAAGTCATGCTAGTAAATCTGTACATATCCATTCACACAAACAGCATTCGCTCTTCAAAAATGGCATTACAAGTACACTTTCTGAAGATAAAATCAACCTCCCGCCATGGGCAATTCAATATCACCTCGTAAGTAAGTTTAGACTGGAGTATATTTTACCTGCACCCTACATGCATGGTATTCCAGTGCCGCACAACAAGAGAGTAACAACTCCGTAGCATGGTGGCATGGTGTTTAGGAGGCCGCTAGTACCGTGCCTTATACGACGCATCAAAGAGGCCTCTCTTTTACTTAAAATTGTCCGAAAACAATCGGTGTTGGCCTCAGCAAACATCCATGATACACTGCAGTAACGAGGCAGCCCCAGCAGCACCGTAAATCCATTATTATATTAGACGCGCAGGAAATTATGGATCTGCCAGAATAACTAACCAAAGTTTATATATAACTTGTAAAAAAGCGAACATCTTGATCTCTACATTCTTTTGATGTGTGTATTTATTACTTACTGGAATCAGCTGATTGCCTACTTATGTAGGGTTGGGTTAAAAATTGTAATTATTAAATTGCTTTGTAATCTAAATAATTACATAAGTAGGTACTTACTTATTTTCAATAAATAGGTAATCGATATAGTTCATAAAGAAGTTACAGTTATGACCTCATTCCTACTTGGACTGAATTACTTTAGATTATATAGAGCGGTGATTTAGCAGACTGCGATTCTGCTATCCTGTTACTACATGTTTCCAGGAAATGTTGTGAAGAGCTAGAATGTCTTGATGAAACTATATATTTAGAGAGGGACTGGAGTTTAAATTGAAAATTATGGCTAAATACTTACGGTCTTATTCATAATGAAACACTTATCGAAGGTATAAACCTATATTAGTTAAAACGTCTTTTAAGCTTATCAAACGTTCGATAAGTCATTATGAATAAGACCGTTAATATTTTATTCCTAGAATTCAGAATATATTAAGTGATAACCATTGATACCACTGGCAGTTCGCCGGAGTTCATTTGGTATCGTAAAAAGTTCACACCACATTAAGTCTCGACGTAGACTTGGCTGCCGGCCATGGTGCTTTGTAGAATCGGGAATACTGGTATTATATTTGAACGCTGCTTTTCAAATGCAAGTTTGGATTGAACATGCTTGACCTCGATTGCTATGCAAATACTATTTGAATGTATACGCACTAATCCCAATTGGATGCGCAATTTTGTATTCGGCAAAAAATATCAAGAAAATAAACGCCACCGTCTATTGTTTCTAAATTCCTCTCCATCCAAAGGTTGTCTGGAAGTTAAGGTTAAGTGTTTCTTGTTTTTGGTAAACGCTTTATGGTGAAGAATAAAGAGTTGTTTATCCAAAAAAAAACAGTGAAGTGCGAATCGGAGCCGAACTCAGGTGGATAGAGTTCCCTGTCATTCCGAAATCGACCAACGCTATTCCTATGTTATGGACCTAAAATTGCTAGAAGCCTAAATGTTTTTGAGTTATAGGTGGGCAAAGTGGCTCAAAATTGTTTGTTTAAATATGGACACAGTTCGTACGTCACCTATACGTATACTATACATGTCATGTCATATTACTATCTCCGATTCGGAGTAAATAAGCTAATAAAATCTAATAAGACAGACACGTGAGTGATTCGAGTTCACTATATTTGGAACACTTTAAAATCAGCTTCTAATAATGGCAAGTATTTGACATCAAATGTTAGGGTACTTTGAGAAATAACACATTTATAATATGGATCGTCCCGACGCATTAAAATTCCATTGTTTCTTGCGATGATGACCTCAACGGGCCGACAAGATCATGCGATTTAGTGCCGTTGTATTTCTTGTTGCAACGTTTGGAGCAAAAACTAACAGTCGCCAAGTTACTGCCGCTTTAATCCTCGAAACTTACAAAAGTAATTGAACATTACCTCGAAGGATCCAACTGCTGCAAAAGGTTCAAAGGCAGCCATTTACCCGACATCAGTTTTTTTTTCTTCTTTGGTTAAAAGAAGGAAACTAGGATTTTATCTCCTTTACAAGCGTGAATATGTAGAGACATATTTGTAACGGAATAAACAGTTCCAAAATAAACAACGTTAGAGGTTGGATATCATCAAAATCCATGTTTAAATAAGGGTAAAGGTATTAACTTATAGTAAATATTGTGGTATTCTTTATGAAGCCTCAGCAAAGTGCGGCATGATTGGCGGAGCGACGGCCTGGCACTGTGCCACGCCTCGCGTTGCTGATGTAGCACTTACCTACTACCGCTTCACTTCGTCATCCGATGCATGCATTATATTTTCAACTGGATAATTAAATCTAGTTCTTTTAACAATGTAAAAATCACAAATTAACAAACCATAGTTTTATTAATAATACAATTAAATTTTGGTTGAGATAAAGGACTGTGTTATTTATTGTAGTGTCGTTTTTTTGTGGTATAAATTTAATGAACTCTTAAAAATATAGTTTGACGAATTGCAAAGAATACTATATATTACAGGTACAAATGAAGGCAATATCTAAGCCATTAAAACTCTAACACTGATTGACATAATAGACAACGCGTAGCCTCAACTAGTGAGTCAGGAACTTAGGGGAGTAAGCCATAGGTACACTAGCGTTACCCTACATCAAAGACCACGCGGTTCTATTCAATCATCAATAAAAAAAACTAGTTTTCTAACTGCTCGAATGAATGAACGTTATTCGACAAAATAAGGATGTTGTTTTTCAGTGACTACATGGCTTCAGTTTCGTAGTGACAAACCCTACATCTTTGTCAAAAAGTATAAACGTTTGTATTACATTTAGGTACCTAAGTAGGTACTCGTTCCAAACAATTTCAGTGCTTGTTTTTCAGTATCTTTGGTAGGACAATTAGGTTTACCTGACTAAGCATATTAATAATGTTCGTATCTTTTTAATACACTATGTTTACCTCCTGCGGATTCCTTTTACACACCCAAAATTATTACGAATGAAAGCATTATTATCATCATCATAAAGCCCGAACTTCTATGGTGTCTTACGAAAATACCATCGTAGCAACGCATCGTTTCGTGTGCTACGCAGTGCTACGAAAATCAGTATCTTATTAAACTGACAAGCTATAACATATTGTACGGAGTTCGTTACTTATTAATAGGTTGTTTCATATCTAGAGTACAAAATATATATACTATCTTATAACAAACTCCAATGTTGTAGGTATGTGTAAATTGGCATTAATATCCTTATGTAAAGTGCTAGCATATTTTACATAACACAACATTACATAACTTGTTCGTGGCAAGATGGTAGTCCGCTTAACAAATGGCGTTATTGTGATTGCTACCAGTGATAACCGGCTTTGACCTGATGTCAATCAACATAGAATTGGGTTAGGAGCACGCCGATGACACGCGTTTGTTGCGATGACCACCACTCGCAAGAAAGTCTATCTATTATGTATTTATAATAGAATCACTCCAAAAAAAAAAACTACATTCTTGAATGAAAAAGTGAATGAATTACCAATACATGTTGATGAAATTCTCTTTCAAATATTAAATAGGAATTTTGAAAATCGTTTGGCAATTGGCGGAGTAATCGGTGTACATACCTACATAAAAAAACCATACAGTCGAACACATATATAGTGTATTATCTATGGTCGAACATATAACCTTCTCCTTTTCTGAAGTCGTTTAAAAAGATAACTAATGGATAAAATCTTCAAACAATGATAAATGTTTTACTTTTTATTAAAAAAAAGTTATTTTCAATGCATAGACACACTATAATTTCAAAAATACTCGTGTTGAGTAGGTACGAAGGAAAGTGATTCATTAATAATTTATCTAATCTGTACTAGGACCAATCGGAACTAAGCCAACTGGCTTACTAAAACATTGATAATGAATCTAAGTTCAGTACCGTGACGTCATTTATCTCAACTAGTCTCCGTATAAACTGAAATAATTATAGCCAATCAATCTTTTGGCTTATTGATTTGATCGAAATGTTTTAACGAAGTTTTATAAATTCCAGAGTAAACCACCATTTTTAAACGTTAGCATAAACCTCAATACCCCGGTTGGGTATCCTATGAGGTTGCTAGGGGAGAGTTAGTGGTATAGAATTTGAGATGTGGAATCCTAGCCGGTCTCCGCGACCGTTACAAGTCCGATCTCACAATAATGACCAAAACACAGTCTACTGGGACTAGGAAAGGAACGTGAATCTGTGGGCAACGCTTCCTTTTTTTAATGTAGGCGATTAGGTCGGAAATTCAACATTTGTCAATGTTTCTGATAAAACTAGATGTCAACTCTAATACCATGACGAAATATCCGGCTCGAAGGACCATGTTTAAAAGCGTACTGTAGTGGTAACGATTACCTTCAATTTGGTAGGTAAATTAAAACTTGTTCTCAGATGTAAACTCTAATACCATGACGAAATATCCGGTTCGAAGGACCATGTTTAAAAGCGTACTGTAGTGGTAACGATTATCTTCAATTTGGTAGGTAAAATAAAACTTGTTCTAAGATGTAAAAATAATATATTAGGGTTTTCAGACAATGACATTAAACGTCGTTGATAGTGAAATATTCATACCTAAATCAGACAGCATAGCAAGAGGTTCTCCAACTAAAAACAGACCCAGTAGGTATCGCCTCGCTTTATTCTCGTACATAAGTTTCTTTCCTTTTTATCTTCGCGCACTACTGCATGATAAGGCAAATAAACTGCTTTATTGTAAAAAAAAAAAAGTAAAAATGGAATCACATTACTCATGAACCGCAATTCTGCGTTCTACAATACGTTAAATTTTAAGTTGTAGGTGGCCACGAGGGTCACCTACATTCACAATGAAAATGGTAAATAAAAATGTCAATCGATAGATCGACATTATGATTTGTTTTTCTGTGATAGAATTTAAACTACGATTATTTATTTGCTGGCTTAACGTTACTGACCCGGTCAGCTATAAACATTCAATACTTTGCTTTCAGAATATTATTATTATTTATTTTTTTATTCTGGATGAGCTTGTGTTTGACCACAATCTCGCCATGGTAAGTGATGATGTGGCCGAAGGTGGTAAGCACACAAAGCTTATATGGTAACTGGCTCTCAAGTGCAGCTGTCGGAACACACCGATAGGTGCTTGGCGACAGATTTTCAACTTGAGAGTAGCCAGCCAGTCGGGATATACAAAGTACCCTACCACCGTGCTATGGTTTGCTTACGATGTTTTCCTTCACCGAAAGCTCAAGCCCATTGTTGGATTCGAACCCACGACCTTCGCCGCGGTATCCGACGTCACTACCACTGAGTTATCATCGCCATTTGCAAATATAAAAAGAATGCTTGACATGCTGGACTGTTTCAAAACGAATAACATTTATATTTATGACGGACTAGGAGGTGGTAGCCCATGTGGCCGTTCTGCCCTTGAGGACTGTTCGACGAGCGCTTAGATCAGGTGTAGCTGCCAGGATCCAAGGGCCTGTACGGAGTTCCGTATGGACGGACGCCATGAACCGCGCAAACACCACTCTTCTGCGTAGGCCGCAGAGAGTGGTCGCTTCGGCGTCCCCGTATTCAGCTTCCAGAAGCGAGCTGTAGAAACACCGTGGGGTTTTAGTCGGTAGGAATCTGACATAACTCGGACAGCAGCTACCCCCCTCGAGCGGCCGGGTATCCATGACGATTTACCCACGAAAAAAAGGTGTAGTTATAGGTAGTTAGCGGCATATTTTAGACGACATCTAAAGTTGTGACTAACTAGTTGTTAGTCACTGCATTCGATGTCATAATGTCACTAATCTCACTAATATTATAAATGTGACAGTTTGGATGGGGATGTATGTTTGTTACTCATTTACGCCAGAACGGCTGAACGGATCTGTATGAAATTTGGCACAGAGATTATAGTCTGGAATAGCACATAGGGTACTTTTTATCCCGGGAAAAGATAAGATCCCACGGGAACGCGGGTGAAACCGCGCGGAACAGCTAGTAATATAATATGTAAGAATACGGTATTACTTACATGGTACCTACATGAAATGTTGTAAATATTTGAAATAAGCCAAGTATGTGCCATATGGCATGACCCTACGATATCAGTATCGACTATCAATTAAATCTATACAATCTCAGATTATCAAAATATATGTATAATAAGCTGATGTCTTTTTAATGCATCATATGAACCGAGAAACTAGTAGATAGGTGCCTACCAATGTATGTATGTAACAACAATAGATTAGATAGCGAGTTTATTTTATATGCAAATAAGAAACTTGTTCGAAGATTTTTTTCATTACTTTATCAGGGTAATTTTGAATCCTACTATAATCCTACTAATATTATAAATGTGAAAGTTTGGATGGATGTATGTTTGTTACTCATTTACGCCAGAACGGCAGATCGGATCTGGATGAAATTTGGCATAAAGATAGATTATAGTATAGACTTTTTATCCCGGGAAAAGATAAAATCCCACGGGAACGCAGGTGAAACCACGCGGAACAGCTAGTATTATAAATGTGAAAGTTTTTATGTTTGTATATTTGTGAGTTGTTCCTCAATCACGCAAAAACGGCAGAACGGAATTTGATGAAACTTGGCACACAGGTAGATCATATCCTGGAATAAAACATAGGATACTTTTTATCTCGGGAAAAGATAAGATTTCTTGGAAACGCGGCTGAAACCGCGGGGCGGAAAACTAGTCACCTATAATTTTAGCTATTTTATTCAAAGAAAAATATGCATCATCCTCTCTGTCTTTTTAAACGACTTCAAAAAAGGAGGAGGTTATATGTTCGACTGTATGTTTTTTTTTTTTTTTTTTATGTATGTTCATCGATTTTTCCGCCAATTGTCAACCGATTTTCAAAATTTTTTTTTTGTTTGAAAGAGTATACTTCGGCGGTGGTCCCATTATCACCAAGTCAGGATCTGATGATGGGATCCTGGGGGAAAACGAGGGCAACCCTCAAATTTTATAAGAAATGTCAACCGATTTTCAAAATTCTTTTTTCATTTGAAAGAGTATACTTCGGCGGTAGTCCCACTGTCACCAAATCAGGATCTGATGATGGGATCCTGGGGAAAATGAGAGCAACCCTCAAATTTTATAAGAATTTACAGTATTTTTCATTCATATACGTACTTATCAAAGCTATTTCCATCTGGTAGTCATCATCTTATGTTGCAGAGCTGATGATGGAAGGTACAAATCCTTAAAGGTTAGGAGTTAGGGGATATTTCTTTAAATATTATAGTCACGTTTAGACTCGTATCGTCGTCTCTTTGTATATTAAAATGAGCTAATGATAGAAGGTAATATCTTTATCGGTTAGGTGTTAGAATATACGTTGTCCTAGATATGAAATGAAACGCAATATCAAGTAGCTGCTGAGAAAGAAGCCTTAATCATTTAGGATATATATGCTTTATTTTCTTTAAAAGTTTATCTATTTATGTATTCCCTCATCTAATAGCGTGATGTTATTTAACTTATAGGCTTTCTCGATAAATGGGCTATCCAACACTAATATATTTTATGTAGTTCCTGAGATTAGTGCGTTCAAACAGACAAACAAACAAACTCTTCAGCTTTCTAATATTAGTATAGATAATGTAAATTAATAATAGGCTTAATTTGCTCGAAAACAATTAAATATTTCTTGAAAACATTGAAATATAAAAAATGGAAAAATGAAACTTTTTATAAAAAAAATAAAAACGCCTTCAAAGGCAAATGTTGCACTAAAAACCGAAAAATAAACTGAATAAGAGATTAAATAAAATGGGAAAAAATATTTCAATAACTAAATAGACCAAAAACTTTACTTATGTAAACTACCTACGCACCTATTCAAATTATTATTCTATAAATACCTTTTGATCTGTTTGAAGTCGGTGCCAAGCCCAAAAATACTATGAAAGAAATAATAAATGCCTTCACAAGCATCGCCAGATGGCAGTTCAGCCTCCCAGGGTGGAGATTAAGTAATCCCTGGGTTCGGGAACTCACTCTATCTGCGGGCGGCCAGCGGTCAACCGTTTCACCGGATCTCCCTAACCGCACGCCAACATGCTGCGCCTGCACTACTCAATAGCGACTCCATAATATCGCCGGTCCCTCCGCCGTCAGCACAGTGACTCCTCTAAGGAGCTCTGGCAACCTTACTCACCGCAGGAACACAACACTTGGCAGTGTTATTTGGCTGCGATATTCTGTAAGGTGGAGGTACTTCCCCAATCAGACGGCCCCAATTATGAGCAGATGTTATGCTATGTCCTACCTCCTCAAACCGTACGAAGCCTATTAAACCTATTAGGCTTGGCACCGACTTCAAACAGATCAAAAGGTATTTATAGAATAATAATTTGAATAGGTGCGTAGGTAGTTTACATAAGTAAAGTTTTTGGTCTATTTAGTTATTGAAATATTTTTTCCCATTTTATTTAATCTCTTATTCAGTCTATTTTTCGGTTTTTAGTGCAACATTTGCCTTTGAAGGCGTTTTTATTTTTTTTATAAAAAGTTTTTAAAGCAACTGGTTTCTAGCCCGATGTATTGAAGGAGGTTTATAGGTTACTTTTTTTCTCAAGAGAGTAAAATAACGGGGACAGATAGTTTGTATAATATACTTCATATCAGCCAAAATAATGCCAGTGAAAGTATTTTTATTTAGGCTTCTGTTTGATCGTCTTGCCGTGGTAAATATTTAATTCTATAGTCGAATGCGAGTACCTACTTAGAAAGGAAAATACCTGCTGCATTCTATATACGTAAGTGTAGCTATATTATATTGTACGTGTAGACGGTAGAAGTGCACCGTTTCGATCCAATCTTATTATAAGTTGGAAAACTTTCCATCCCAAGTGTCGTGGGAATGAGTATCTCAGGTGGATTCCACTGATATAAATTCATTTGATAATAATAGATACCCGGAATCACTGCTGGATCATTTTGTAATACTAATAATGTTGGATTATTTTCAACCAAAATACCTATACATAAAATGTACTTGTGTATAATTAGTTCCAAATAAAAACACATACTTGTGGTATGACGTGAAGTATTCTCATAATAAATAGCCTTTAAAGCTTGTATTAATATTATACTGCGATTTATTATGAACATATTTTATGAGCATGTTTTGTTTGATTAAAATATTTACTATATTAATTGCATGTTTTCCCACGGCAATTGGACGTATTTTAGCAAAAACGATCCAATCCACAACCTAGTTGATATTGTTACATTACACATTTATTATCATTTTATTTTATTTATTAAAATATTCGTGCGCGTCGGCCTATCAATAATCTAAGGTGACCTTATTTTTTTTAAACCTATTTTCGTATAAAATTATAATAAAATATGTTGTATTTATAAATTGTATTTGCTAAAATACATACGTCATATTGTTCTCCGCCGTATAAATTGCATAAAGTTGTTTAATGGTAGTAAAAACGAATGGAATAATGAAAACGCTACAGTTAAGGCGATGATAGCTCAGTGGTAAGTGACGTCGAATACCGCGGCGAAGGTCGTGGGTTTGAATCCTTACAATGAGCTTGAGCTTTCGGTGAAGGAAAACATCCTGAGGAAACCACAGCACGGTGGTAGGGTACTTTGTAGTACTCGACTGGCTGGCTACCACCCTCAAGTTGAAAATCTGTCGCCAAGCACCTGTTGGTGTGTTCCGGCAATTGCACTTGAGAGCCAGTTCGCCTTTAAGGCATTGTAATAAGGTGTACAACACATTAGCAATCCCCTGGTATTGCCAATGTCTATAGGCGACGGTTGTCACTTACCATCAGGTGACCCGCCTGCCTCGTTGTCACTTGTGACATAAAAAAAAAAAAAAAAAATTATCTACACTACATCATATTATCAACGAGTATATCCTTTTGTATAACAACTCAAAATATATTTTCTTTCTCATGGCTTGTAATTGATAATGATCAAAGGTAGAAGCCGAGAAGGGAAGTGGCTCTCAAGTGGAGATACCTATCGGAACACAATATTACAAGAAACATTATCTGGGTACCTACTGTTACACTTATTAGGAAAACGGTTTTAGGAAAGTCTGTAATTGAAATTCGTATAAATACGGCTTGACATGGGTGTAGAAACCTAAGTGAAGGAATTCATTGTAACTATCGAGTTAACTATTTACGTCGCAATAACAAACAAACAGTGCGCAATTTGGTCTGAAATAAACTGAGTACATATACGATTGCACACAGGAATATTCACGAAGGTAGGTACTACGTCCATTCCTAATTATCTTTTCCCGAGTTGAACCGATCAGAATCTAAACTTTGCATGAGTACCTATATGTTTGCAATCTAACCATTGTAAAACTATCATATTCAATTAGTATAATAATTTATGTGACTAAGTGATTATGTGGCCGAAGGTGGATACTAAGCCTATATAAATATATCTATCAACTGAAACTTAACTGATAATTAAAAACGACATTTACGAGTTTAATGTCGTTTTTAATTATCAGTTAAGTTATGAAACAATGTCCCTGTATAATATGAAATCCCTTCAGGAAGGCGCTGGTGTCTGTAAGACAGTAATCTCTACTAGTAGGTACAGATACCAACGTTACATTTAATGATGCTCTATTAATATGTCCGTCAATATGTGTACCTACAAACTTATACAGATGCACAATGAGGTAGGTAACATTCTCTACTCCGTATCAACCAACGCAGCGTCACTAGTTGCGTGGTTATTTTACTGAATGAGTAATGATTCTGGAAGCCTTCTACTTCTCCTTTCTACTTTATTATACCTTGTTGGGATAATTGACTGTCTACAGAAAATATAACACACGACTGTTGTATAGTAAATAAATGAAAAATAAAAATAAAGAATTTACGCACTAACTATAGAACGTAGAGATAGTATAAAAGGGTGTCAAGGATAAACTTTGATATCCATGGCAGTCTAGTAAAATTTACGATAATAACTTGGTAGTGTCGTAAAATGTAAAATTTGTGGTGGCTTATATGACCGGAAAGGCGTATATTGCGTGCCACTCCGAGGTCTCACCGGAGGACCCGTGACCTGCCTCTGCCGGCCCTTCCGACAAAAGATAGCCTTTCTTTGTAAAAAATATCACGATTACATACAAATATAGCCTGCACAAGAAAGATTATTATAATGTATTTGTATTATTTTGATGTCAAGGGGTAATGAAAACATAAACAAAAAGTTGACTCATTGACAGACGCATCAACGCACACCTTAATCCGCAGGATTTAGAAACTTTTAATTTATAATACCGATTCCTTATATAATAGAACGTTAGCATTCATTAATGATGAGTTTTACAAAATACCTAATAATGCTTAGGGGGTTAAATAGGAATATCGTGGGAGAAACCTTGTCGCGGAAGCACAGAACACTGTAAGGTGCCACGTTTATTTTTGTATATCAAAGTACAGAGACAGTAGTGTTTCTTGTCAAAAGACGTCATGATTTAGGTTTTACGACGAATGTATGGTTATAGAATGAGAAATTCCATTTTTATCATCTTTTAAATCGTTTTAATTAGAACAGTGAAACATCAATCCATTATATACCTAAATGTTTTATTCGATTAATTCTCTATTTGTTGGAGAAGTATAAAAATAATATAGCGTGTTCACTGAGTGGAACTATAACGTTACTCAGAGTTCAATTCTCGCGGGAAAGGGAGAGCATCCTCACTCTGAAATTATTCATTAAGTTGAGAGTAGGTATCCGCCGGGCGCCGCGCGCCGGGCGCTTTGTGCGTACTCGATCTCGGTTTGTGGTTGCTTAACGATATTACCTCGGGCTTTGCTTCAATTTCATTGCAATTATAAATGCTTTTAACTCTTTTATGATTCGCAATTGTTAATTCATATTTATATTTGTTATGTATGACCATTCTCAGGCAGAACATAAAGTTAATATAGAAGAAGACATACTTGTATAGGAATGGCATTTTTAGGTACACTTTTTGCACAACTTCGTAATCCAGTGATGTAAAATGTCTGATCGTCTTTTCTGTTTATTTCTGAATTGGAGAGATACATGGATACATCCTCTAGAAAGTTTCCAGGTCACGTTTCAGTTAAATTGTCCATTCATTCAGTATTCACTTGAAAATACTGGTCCGAGATGTCAAATAAACTGAAATAAATTTAGGAGAGTATTTTTATTTTCTATTTCAGACAGCATCTGTCCTCATCGGACGAGCAGCCTGCTACAATGGAGCTCATCAGCTTGCATCAATTCCGACGAATCCAATTGAAAGGTACATAGTCGCCATACAATCAACCCTGTGCATATTTTCAAGTCATTGTCTCATAAATAATTAAAATAAATAAATATAAATAGAAAAAAGCATTTTCTAAAAAAAGCAGAACTGGTATAAAGAATAATTATGAAGAAAAACGTATAATAATGGTCGACATCTCATAATTTATAGAGAATTTTAAAAAAAAAACACTTACATATCTTAATAAGATTAACGACACCTTCAGTTCTATTAATAATACTGTTCTTACTACCACATTAACAGTTAATTACTAATGATATTTTGGGATATAAGAAGCCACTGTTCACTTAACAACTCTCCAAATGTGCAAAATATCAGATGAGCTTTAAATAAAAATATTTTATATTACATTTATTATGGTTAAAACTAGTTGTTCTGTACTTAATATTGTAAATGCTGTGTACACCTATAATGGGTGCACGCATCTATGTACATTATGATACAGTCTTAATATGTGTGTTTTTGGTGTATATAAACTTAATAAATAAAATAATATACGGGTTATCAGTCGGCAGTTGAAGCGTCCGCTTCGGGCGACCCTGTCGGCGTCGTCTTCGACTTGAAGATCGATAAATTGTAAAACGACTGTCGCTAAGGCTCTAACGATGCTTGTAATTAGTTTCTCTGTGGACGTTATCCCTCCCAATATATTCGAGTGGCATTTTAATTTAATGGAAATTTCGTGTTTAATTACGGTTTCGAATTGCTTATTTTCATGCCGATTGTAATTAACAAAAGAGCAACTAGTGCCCACATTATAATAACTAAGAACGTAGTCATTCGATTTATTATTCAAATTACTTCCGGCTGATGTAAGTATCTCATAAACGTCCAGTTAACCTGAATTTTAATACTTAGGTTTTGTTTATTATTGCAATGATGATATCAAAAATTCTTTCACCATTAGAATGTTACATTGTCCCTGTCCCTGAGTAAAATTGGCTATTTTTATCCCGAGAAAAGATAAGATCCCACGGGATTGCGGCTGAAACCGCGGGAGATAGCTAGTATATACGTATATATTTGTGGTGATGGCCGCTTCTAGAGTACTAAAATCACTAGCTTGGCCCATCACTACATTTTTTTGATTGTGGCTTAGTTAGAAATAGTTTGGAGAATTTTCATTGCTCAATTAAATTACAGAAACATAATTGTTTATTCCATTGACAGAAATAGTACGTAGTACATATAGATCGCTGGTTTTATCTTACAGTGTCATAATTTACTTGTATTTAAAATGTATATTAAAGGTATTACTACGAAATATATACAAATTATGAGAAACATAGGATTAATAAAGTACTAGATTTTGGCCGCGACTTTATTCGCCTGGAATTCCTTTATCACGGAGTCGTAGCTTTGCAACCCTTTTATACCCTCCCTACCATAAGGGTCTATTTGAAATAAAAAAGGGTTCAGCGTATACCCATACCAAATGTCATCAAAGTCTTTTCAGCTGTGACAGCATTACGGCTGTTACTACTGTTACTTAGATCTTTCGCTTTACAATTAGTTACCATGTATGTTAACATGTGTGTTGTGTTGTGTTGTGTATATGTACAGTCGTACATTGTCGTATTATCTCACACCGTACTCGTATTAGCATTGTAGGTATTACTTGTTTCTCGAGTAGAGTAGGTGTATAACTTGACACAGATAGAGGATCAGAAGGTATTACCGTCAAACGATCCGTGTTACGTCGTATCAGTTACCTATTATCGCGGACTGGACTATCCCTATTCTTTGATGTAGGTCAACGGTTCTCAAACTTTTTCACTTTGATACCTTTCTACTGCATCGCAGATTAGACGTAATAAATAGTATATTATTTATTCAGCTACTCGGTTACATTTGACTTTTAAACGTTTGGTTTTTCTTTTAAATGTGTTGCTTTTAAATAATAATAATAAGTCTATATTGTGTATCATATTATTATGTACTCGTAATATTAATATTGCAGCTGATTACATTTAAGGAATTGGTAAATTAACATAAATTATAAAGACAAACTAAGCTACAGGACATAGCTGTATGAAAAAAAAAACACATGTGATTAAAAAAAGGAGTACAGCGAATAAAAAAAATTACAACTGGTCAAACTTGCTGCCAGAACTGCTACCGTGGCCAGAATGCTGGCGGCATTGCCACGCTGTGTGGCAATGCTTATTATTTGGCCAAGATATTCGCCAGCCTTCTGGTCACGGGAAGCGTCATCCAAGCGCTTTGAAATATCCCGAAACTATATTTTACTAGCTTTCCGCCCCGCCGTTTCACCCGCGATCCCGTTTCGATACAAACTTCGGACCCCGTTTCATCCCTTTAGAGGGTGAATTTTGGAAAATCCTTAGCGGATACCTACGTCATAATAACTATCTGCGTGCCGAATTTCAGTGCAATCCGTTTCACCAAATCACTGTTTGAGATGTGTGTTATTCAGCCAAGGGATATTCTTTTTCCCGGGGTAAAAAGTATCCTATCTCTCAAGTTGGACCAAACTTCACACAGTGTTCTTTCATTTAAATCGGTTCATTAGTTTAGGAGTTCATTGCGGACATACAACGTAACACGTAATTTTTATACATAAAGATTGCAGAATAATTCAAGACATCGTTTAGCCGAAACTTTGCTTGGCAGGCGCAGGATACGATGTCGATAAGGCACGAACTCCTTCTATTGGGATGATTGCTTTTATCCATGAACCTCAAGGTAGTCTGAGCGCTTTTACTTACATTACGGTGCGTCCCCCGCTAAGCTCTTATGAGAATTCATTTCTGTCAACTCACTCGTAGAATGATCGTAATAAAGCCAAGTAAGTTACATAGTGTCACATTTTATATCACAAAAAGCATTATATTTTATTTATTATATTTATTCTAAAGACTTACGGTGAGACGTTATAAATTTTATAGCACAGCATTCAGTCGTGTCACATCAAAGTCTAGTGAAATATAGATACGCAGACATGCGTTGTAACTTATAAATAATATTTACTACCAAACAATAATAGGTACAAACCTAAGAGCAGACGTTACACTAATTGGCAGATGTTAATTACTCAGTGCAGACATAATTTTACAGAGATATAGGGAGAAATATCTTACCTACGTACGTAGCCTACGTTACATTGAATTTCATTAAGTTTCATCGTCTTTCGAGTTGTTAATTGAAGAATATTTCAAGTAACAACCAACGAGCTTGTATAATAGAGCAATTTTATTATGCCCTGACTTAGAACTGGGACAGAAAATTGCATAAATATGTAAAGAGGGTTTGGTTTTGGTGTAATAATATTATTACGGCATTATACCTAAATATTCTAAATGACACATAGTGTCGAGAGTCATATTTATTTCATGATTAGTTTTTGCCTGCGTACTTTTTGGAAGAAATAGTACTTAGAAGTCTATTTTCTTCTTCTCTTCCGAATTCAGAGGTTAAGTCGTCAAAACGTAACAAATAGATAGAGTTTCTTTCGAATTCATAATCTTATACTTATGTGTTAAAGAGAACAGATTTTTTTGGGACTAGATGTGCGATACCTTTCAAATATAACCTGTATTATTAAGTTATCCGGATACTAAAAAAATACTACAACATTCATGAAAACATAAATGTTTGTTTACCTTCGATACTAATCTAAAAACGTTCGTTTAATTCATTGGAATATGACGAATAAAGAATAAGATATTCATCTACCATATTATTCATGCTATGTCCATATTCCATAGCGACTACTATATAGGTACATACTATATACTTACATACTCGCAGAAACTGCATTCTCTGTGAAACAATACGAGTACAAAGCTTGAATAAAATTACTATTTGCTACGGATAATTAAAGTGAAATAGGTTAAAGCTATTTGATTTCCAGTAACCTGCAGGTATTCGTATTTTATTTAATATACTGTAGCAATACCAAATGCATAAGCAAAAAAAATTACGCAGCTGAGTTATGAACAATTAGTAGGTAGTATTAGAATGCATAATACTATAACGTATTCTTCGTAACAGGAGTTACTATATAGTTAATGCACATTTGTCATTGGGTTGGATTAGCGTATAGGCTGTTTATTAGGAAACTCATGAAACCCCTTTCAGGGGGATCCTCTATTTTACAAAAACTTTCATACTAGATGCTTGTGTTATAAAAGGAAATTGTGAAAATTTCAGGTTTCTTACCCCAGTGGTTAAGGCTTTAGGTAGATATGTCAGTCAGTTGATCAGGGCAAGACTTATTATAGGTTTAGATTAAAGGTTTGGTCTTGCTCAGAATATAATTGTTGTAAGTACATTTGTAGAACATACAGTATGCACTGTTCTGATACATGCAACGTTAGATGCTCAGGGTGATAATAATTTTACCGCAGAAAAATGATTTTAAATATAAATCGGTTCGTTCAAGTATATTCGCGCTGTTTTATATGCATAAACAATATCTATGTAGTATGTTTCGCTGCACACGCTACCGGAAACCCGATAACGAAGGCAGTGACGTATATGCTATGAACAGAATAGCAGCAGGCGCACTGCATGTGCACCGCGATATCATGCCTTCGCGCCACAAGACACTGCTGCGCCACACGCCAAACGCCACATGCCACATGCCACACGCCACACGACACCACCCAACTGAACAAAGCAACCATTTGACACGCGATTCAAGACGCTCCACTCTACATAAAACTCTCGTAAATAGAGAAACATAAGAACTTTTATCGGACCTACACCGTTCTAAATGCGAAAGTGTGAACAGGGCTATAATCGATACCAGAGACATCACGATCATTGTTGACACGAGGATCTGCCGTGTGACTTTGAATACGTGTTGCGTGAAATAAATGTTACATAACGCTTGAGTTGGATTTTACAGATATTCGTGTGAAGAGAAAATAAATTACCTACACAATTCACGCATAACAACAAACATACGGTCACTGTTTTCCCGGAAACATGCTAAAAGTTTGTTGTGGGAGGCACCGGTAGTATATTAACGTATTACAAAATTTTAAAAGACCTGTTCTCTATAAAACTACAATATGTAACAACTTATCTACTTACAAAAAAAAGCGCTAGAAGGTGGCTGGTTTGAGAGGCCATAGCACACTTAGGTACTATCCGGAGAGCGCTTAGGGTGGCTTAGGGCTCTAAAAAAAAGAATATGATCACAATTTATAGTTAGTTATATTTTGGTACCTCAATAATTTTTGTATTTCCGATTTCAGTATGAATAATTGGAATCTATAACTATCTACTCGTATACACAATAAAATATGATCGTTGATTTAGGTTGAACTCGGGCAAGACGTCGAGCGCTCGTAGGTGCTCGTAGCGTGCAGAGTTGCTAGGAGCGCTACGCTTTGAGCAACACTCGTTCGTTATAAAAGATACCTACTTAGTTGTATTTCTTTACATTTCTACCATGGATGTGAAAAATTAATATTAAGAATTATTTTAAATTTAAAATCATGTATTTTGTTATGGTTTAGGTCTGTTGAAGGTATGATAATTACAAGATGCATCGAATTTCATTCAAAATAACGTTTTTTTTTATTGAAAAACATAAAATCATGCTCTCATTTCTCTTTGTAATGTATGTTACTTCCTACTACTTACTTATTTATTTATTATTAATGAGTAGAGTCAATTGTAACGTTCATAAGGGCCTTACCAGGGCCTAAACTAAATAAATGAGTTTTGATTTTGATTTTGAAATGCGGTCCTCCATCCAAATGGCTGAAAAGTTTAAAATGTAATTTCGCACATAGATTGTCCATAACCTAGAATTAAATGATCAAGTTGTAAATGAATAAACAAAAATAGTCGTGGAAAAGTTTACCAGTGATTTTTTCCCATTCATCTGATATATACTATAATTATCTAAATAGTAGGTATATATATTGATACCTTTTTGTATTGGAATAAAAACTATTCAGACTCATAGATTTATTTATTTATATAGATACATCCATAAAACATAAAAAAGTAGTCGAGCATAAACCGCCAATAAACCGCAAGATACAGGTTAAAAAAAAAGGTCTAAGAGACTAAATATTATACCTACGACTAGGTATGTCTAATGTCTATATTTGACGTCAGGAAAATAGGTCACAAAGAATCCCGGAAAGCATGTCACACGCCCATTCAAACACCAGTTGATAATACTAAATATAAATTAATTAATTGATTTCTCATTACGTAATGGGATTATGTTCTAAATTGATGATACGCCCTGTAAAACAACCTTTCAAGTTAATTATTATAGAGTTTTGGTTAATTCCACTTCAGATTTTTCTTTTTATATTTGATTTCACCCGCAATATTGATAAACTATTTGTTAGTGTATCAAATGGAAATACTTACCTACCATGTAACAATGTTTGTAATGTAGTTTTTTAATGTACCTCGTTTTAGTACAGTGGAAAACATTTACAGAGGCAAAATTCTTTAACCATATCCAACTTATTAGGTACAGAGTTGGAAGCATTATTAGTATGACTGACTACGGTGTGTATGAAATAAATGAGTACGTCTAGTTGGGGTTGAAGGCCCTTGAAGTTGCAGAAAGAGGGATATATATCAGTGCGGTAGTATATTACACACATTATGCAGGAATAGTTCACCCGTTTTCAAGAGACATGCACTGGTGCATGACTTCGCGTAATCGCTGGGTTCATAGTCTGTTTGAAAATTTTGATGTTTCAGGAATTTTGATTGTATTTGCTTCTATATTCTACTTATCTTAGGTAATCAGGTTACTGTTACTACAATACTGCAATACACTGCGGTAAATAGTAATTTTTAAACGACTTCAAAAAAGGAGGAGGTAAATTATGTTCGACTGTATGTATTTTTCATTTTTTTTATGTATGTTCAACGATTTATCCGCCAATTGTCAACCGATTTTCAATTTTTTTTTTGTTTGAAAGAGTATACTTCGGCGCTGGTCCCATTATCACCAAGTCAGGATCTGATGATGGGATCCTGGGGGAAAACGAGGACAACCCTCAAATTTTATAAGAAATGTCAACCGATTTTCAAAATTCTTTTTTCATTTGAAAGAGTATACTTCGGCGGTAGTCCCACTGTCACCAAGTCAGGATCTGATGATGGGATCCTGGGGAAAATGAGAGCAACCCTCAAATTTTATAAGAATTTACAGTATTTTTCATTCATATACGTACTTATCAAAGCTATTTCCATCTGGTAGTCATCATCTTATGTTGCAGAGCTGATGATGGAAGGTACAACTCCTTAAAGGTTAGGAGTTAGGGGATATTTCTTTAAATATTATAGTCACGTTTAGACTCGTATCGTCGTCTCTTTGTATATTAAAATGAGCTGATGATAGAAGGTAATATCTTTATCGGTTAGGAGTTAGAATATACGTTGTCCTAGATATGAAATGAAACGCAATATCAAGTAGCTGCTGAGAAAGAAGCCTTAATCATTTAGGATATATATTGTTTATTTTCTTTTAAAGTTTATCTATTTATGTATTCCCTTAATGTTATTTAACTTATAGGCTTTCTCGATAAATGGGCTATCCAACACTAATATATTTTATGTAGTTCCTGAGATTAGTGCGTTCAAACATACAAACAAACAAACTCTTCAGCTTTCTAATATTAGTATAGATAATGTAAATTAATAATAGGCTTAATTTGCTCGAAAACAATTAAATATTTCTTGAAAACATTGAAATATAAAAAATGGAAAAATAAAACTTAAAAAAAAAACAAAAACGACTTCAAAGGCAAATGTTGCACTAAAAACCGAAAAATAAACTGAATAAGACATTAAATAAAATGGACAAAAAATATTTCAATAACTAAATAGACCAAAAACTTTACTTATGTAAACTACCTACGCACCTATTCAAATTATTATTCTATAAATACCTTTTGATCTGTTTGAAGTCGGTGCCAAGCCCAAAAATACAATGAAAGAAATAATAAATGCCTTCACTAGCATCGCCAGATGGCAGTTCAGCCTCCCAGGGAGGAGATTAAGTAATCCCTGGGTTCGGGAACTCACTCTATCTGCGGGCGGCCAGCGGTCAACCGTTTCACCGGATCTCCCTAACCGCACGCCAACATGCTGCGCCTGCACTACTCAATAGCGACTCCATAATACCGCCGGTCCCTCCGCCGTCAGCACAGTGCCTCCTCTAAGGAACTCTGGCAACCTTACTCACCGCAGGAACACAACACCACTTGGCAGTGTTATTTGGCTGCGATATTCTATAAGGTGGAGGAACTTCCCCAATCAGACGGCCCCAATTATGAGCAGATGTTATGCTATGTCCTACCTCCTCAAACCGTATGAAGCCTATTAAATCTATTAGGCTTGGCACCGACTTCAAACAGATCAAAAGGTATTTATAGAATAATAATTTGAATAGGTGCGTAGGTAGTTTACATAAGTAAAGTTTTTGGTCTATTTAGTTATTGAAATATTTTTTGTCCATTTTATTTAATGTCTTATTCAGTTTATTTTTCGGTTTTTAGTGCAACATTTGCCTTTGAAGTCGTTTTTATTTTTTAGAGTCTAATGTCGGCGAACGCCTTGATCACGCGCATTATGAAGCCAGGGTACGCTTTGTCAACTATGCGATCATTATAATTTCAAAAAGTTAATTTTGAATAAAGTAGGTTAAGATCTCCAAGATCATTGATTGATTTAGTTTTCACTATTGGGATCTTTGATTATCAAAATTGTAATTGAAGAATTGTATCTACGTGTTTGAAACCTGTAAAAATTACAGGGTTTCTTTGATAAAAATAGCATTAATTGGGTAATGATGTAATAAATTTGCAGAAATAATATGTACCTACTTAATATACTATACATACGTATATTTGGGAAATAAAAAAACTTGTTTTTTTTTAATAAATTTTTCATATTTAAAGAGAATTCGTTTTTAAAGATTATAATGAATTTTTGTATCGTTTAGGGTGAGAGTTGACATTACGTAATCTTGTTTGTAATTTGTAGTGCCATAATCACACAGTATACGACAATCTTTTTTATTAAAAGTTGAATGATCCTTATCGCAAGTTAACAGGCGAGAAATTAATTAGCAGCGATACGCTCCTTTACCGCGATAATTAGTAAAGGCCTCGTGTAAACATCAATATCTTTACGTACCTACTGAGTGTGACACACTCGTTTTATCTCTCTCTATAGCATCTATGTATACGCGTATCAATACTTCAATGACTATAGGTACCTAACGTTGGGAGTGTCCTAAGCGCTCGCCGGACACTAATATTTTGGAAATAATATTTTTTTATTTGATCAGTTAAATATTAACTTGAAGAGATTATAAAAACACATTTATAATTTAATAATTATTAGGTCGTAAGGTTAGTCATAGCACATTGGACACATGATATAAACATTCCATGCGAAATTATTAGATATAGCTTTCCTCCGCGGTTATACCTGTATGTATTTACAACAACAACAAAAAGTAGTATATGTAGTATATCAGTCATCTGGTTTCCATATTACAACCGTGTGTGGAAAAAAAACAAAAAAACAAAACCTGCCTTCCCATGATGTTATCTATTCCCGAAATAAAAAGTATCCTATATACTATGTCCTTCTCCAAGGTTCCGTCTATCTCTATACCAAAATTCATAAAAATGTTTCAGTGGTTTAGGCGCGACCAGGTAACAGATAGAAAGACTGACAGAGATACTTTCGCATTTATAAGTGACGTTGATTTCTGTGAAAGATCGTTGGGCCAAATTCCACAATGAGTCCGTGAGGAAACTATAACCAAGTAGTAGGGTACTGTGTATTAGTACCGACTACACTGGCTATTCAGTATTAGCTTTCAATCACGTGCTTGCGATCAAACTCAAACTTTATAAGCCTTACTCAGCCTAAATAAAAAGGTAGACAGAGCCCCACGCACTTAAAGTGAAGCACAGGAAAGGAAGCTGAATTCGAAAAAGGAAGCCGATCGCGTTCCTGTGCGAGGCGAGTCACGCGGGATACCTACGTGCCGGTCACGTACACAACTTCGTGCACGTTACTTCTTTTCATTGGAGACTATTGGATACGTACGCTCCTTCTATCTTTTTTATTTGTTCTGCGGCCTTTAAATTGAAACTCATTTAATTTAAAAAAAAATGCTAAAAGTGCAAAGTAATCATCTTTAATATACCTATTTATGTACGTCTATGGACTATTCAATAAGTCCACAATGCACGGTCTAAGAGCAAAATTTGCTGCATTGCAAGTGGTTCTCAAACAGAAGTTCAGGAAAGTTAGTATCATTGTCGGTAGCAACTTATCGCGCAGACCCGAGAGTAGACACTTGTTATTCATAGTTATTTAGACTAACACAAGTCGAGCTAGATACTCTATTCTATTTTAGAGTGCAAGTAAAGTTCAAACAGCTGAGTTCTCTCAATTTTAATGAATTGCGTAATGAAAAATGTTTTCATATTTCAAGATTCATACGTCTCAAAAACGTATATCATATGAATAGACTAATAATGTATATTTTAAAATATTAATAAGCAAGTAGGTAAGTATTAAAGTAAAACACGATTATGTGAATGAGATCAATTATACGAGAAATTGTACGTAAATAAATATTTATCGTGTCATTAATAATGTTAGGTATCTATAGTCTATGTTGGAAATCAATATACATAATACCTAATCGTAGAAGCATCGGCATAAAATCTTTTGATTCCACACCGCTGACTATTCCATTCTGAGAAAGACATTTTATGTAATTCAATTTTATGTTCGAAAAATGTTTTACATTATATTTATACATATTTTAAAATCTTTTTGTTTAGAGATACCTAATGTATAACAAGCAAAAACTTGTATTTCAAACTCTTTCAAAGTTCTTTAGAATATTAAGTTTTTTCTTACTCGTATTCCCATAACTATTTTTGGAAATGGAACAAAACATAAAGTTTATATTTACCAGAGCTTGTTTAGCAAGCAAGTAAACTCTCTTACATAACGAGGGTAGTTTAGTTAGTAACTAATGTGAAGAGGCGAGAGCTCATTTCCATGACATGTATTACGAGCCTCTGATGAGAACGTTCATTATCATAGTTGGATGTCACATTGTTCTCTACTTGCAGGCATTCAACTGAATATAGCGGTTGTATCTAATATTGAGATGAAATAGACAGATACGTTTAGTAATTCGATAACTAAGTAGGTTAATGTTAATTAAATGTTTCATAGATAGACTATTGCTTTTCGTTGGCTCGCATGAAAAGTCTGACGTCAGCACAATGCTTACAAGTTGGGAAAATTTATTTTGAAAATCATTGTTCGTTTTGCATAACTTATTGTGTGCACTACATTTTACGGTCGACATAATTATTCAATATTACTTGTTAAAATATTATTATGTAGATAAATATATTTTTTAATTGTTTATTATTTATTCAACTGTTTTCGTTAGTTGACCCAAACGTGTCACCAAAGGGCTTAATGTGTCACATTTCACTGGGTAGTCATGTAAATTAAACGCCCTAAGTAACAAAGTTTCAGTGGCGTTTTGTTACTAACGTAACTTTGTTACTTGGGTACATGAACACCCTTTAATAACAAATACAAAGCATTCCGACATGACCGTACTGTTTCTATTTGACACTCTACCATAAAATATACAGTTCTCAGGTAGGTACGCTAATCTCAGAAGCGATCAGATCGATTAGAAGCGATAAAATCGTATCTAATGTTAAAGGCCTATTTTAGTATTATTATATAAGTTTAAATATTAATGTCACCTCTTTTTAAATCAAATATGTTGTGCTTTCCTATCATCTGTGTACATATATTGTATCTTTCTTGGATTAGTTTATGTATAATGTGTTATACTTATGTATGCTGTTGGATTGCCTATTAAAATAAAATAAAATAAGTACTTAATTTAACCATTTAATTACGTGTCAACATAAAGGTTATTAGTGTTCATATTAAAATTCTAGTTTGTGGTAAAAAGGATAGAAAATGGATCGCGCAATAATAGGTCCTTCTGTTTTTTTCTTAATAGCTCACTGGTTAATAATTATTTTATAGTCCTTTTGTGCACATCATCACCAGGCCGTAACTCTAGAACCGCGATAGTTAGTAAACAGTACCTAGACAGTTGAAATTTTCACAAATTATGTATTTCTGTTGCCGCTATAACAACAAATACTAAAAACAAAATAAAATAAATATTTAAGGGGGGCTCCCATACAACAAACGTGATTTTTTTGCCTTTTTTACGAAACCCTTCGTGCGCGAGTCCGACTCGCACTTGGCCGGTTTTTAACTTATAATATCATTGCATTAGAGACTGTATTTGGTGTATGTATGTATCTACTTTCATCAAAGTACTTAGGTAATATGCACTTTGCATACTTTAAATAAAGCTTTCATCATGCTTTTTTTTTATTCTGGATAAGCTTGTGTTTGACCACAATCTCACCATGGTAAGTGATGATGTGGCCGAAGGTGGTAAGCACACAAAGCCTAGATGGGAACTATGTCTGAGTGAAATTACTTATCACACGAGACATTTTAATATCACATTAATTGTTTATTTTACAAACTAGGTAGGTACAATATTCATGTCATAATATTGTGATTATTACAGTTGTAAATTTGAACAATTAAGTGACTATATAAATTACAGCAAAAATAAAATACTATTTAAAACATTAAGGTTATGTAGTTGTAAAAAAACATGACGATAAAACGTGCGTGTGTTGAAAGATTGATAAAATCTACAATATTAGAGGTAACACTTCAGGCGTGCAATCTCACCAGGAAATACATTATACGGGTAATATCGTAGCAAACAACTTCACCTCAATTTAGTTTAGTTCCATTTAAAAGGACAATAGAGTTTTATAACCGTAGGTAAACAAATAACCGGAATATGTAGCTAAATTAAAACCATATTTATATGATAAACTAACTTATTCTCCCGTTGTGCCCCACATTATCCGGATAAGAGTATCTAAGTATTATTTTTATAATCTGTGGTGTAAGGTAGAGTCCATATTTTTTATAAGATTAGCACAGTTTACGAACGATTATTATTTGACAGTTTCTGAAGATAAGATGGAGGGAATAGCAGTTGTTACTAACATATTATTATTATTTGCCAACAATTTGTAACAATGCCAAATTTTTCGCGAGCAAACAAACTGGCTGTGCGTCGTGGTCGTTGCGATGGGCGACGCATCGCTACTTGAGCGAGAGAGCCTCGGTAATTGGATAAGATAAGGCTATTTTTAGCTTACTACAGCACTGGAAGCATTTCGTCGTTTGTCGTCAGGGGTCGTAAGCTCTGAATGTGTGGATTTATTTCCGATATACATATTTGGTATGCCTTTGTAGGTAGGCCTTGGATTCGGATCGTAACAAAATAACGTTTATGGTTGGAATTGATCTTTCTCATTGATAATTTTGATTAAGTTCATATTGGCACGATCGTAAATGTAGTTTATCATGATTATTTTTGATTTTCTCTTAAGGCCAGGTAGACCGAGCAAAGTAGGTATTTAACGCTACCATCCTTTACGCGAGGCGAGCCGAGCGCAGACGTTGCCGGCGTGAACTCACATGAACCCAAATCTGTCACAGTATAGGTAAGCGTGTCGTGTAGGCAGAAGGTCAACTTATTTTATTAAATTGTCTGCTTGTTTTATTATAATAGGTAGTCATCGGGAAAACCTAACATTTATATTATATTATTTTGAATAGATGTTGTGAATGAAAAATGTTGTGAGTCATAATTAATTTATTTGAGATTTAAGTTTCTTACATTGTTTTGGAACGAAGTTCCTAATAGTATTAACAGACGTTTGAACTTGGTACGGGCCGGACAGCGGACTTGTACGTCGTACCAAATCCGCTAGTCACAACAGACGGCCGGATCTCGCAGTAGCCGCGTGGCGTGTGCACAGTTCAGACGTCATGCCTCCGACGTTATCCAAGCGCGCTAATATTGCGATTGGTGTTGCGGCAACAGTAATGCCGCTACAAACCTCACTAAAAAAAAAGGAGTGGGCAAAAACGTATTTAAAATACGTATGGTGTCGTGGGACACCGGATAGGAACGAAGTTTTATAAAAAAATATTTTTCAAGTTAACTATATTCGATAAAGAAAATGTGCGTGTCAGCTCCTTTTTTTTGGAAATACATACTTAAATAGATAATTACCTACACCCAGTCACAGGACAAATAGACATCTTCATAGACACATGTCTGTCCTGGATGGGAATCGAACCCACGACCTTTTTTTTAAAATACATACTTGAATAGATTATTACCTACAACCCAGTCACAGGACAAACAGATATCTTCATACACACCTGTCCTGGATGGGAATCGAACCCACGACTTTTTTTTTGTAAATACATAAGTACTTAAATAGATTATTACCTACAACCTACGAATAAGTAATCAGGACAAACAGACATCTTTATACACACATATCTGTCCTCGATGGGAATCGAACCCATGACCTTTTTTTTCCGCCATAGTGCATTAATAGTATAATAGTATTAACAGACGTTCGAACTTGGTACGGTCCGGACAGCGGATTCGGTTCGCTCCGTACCATATCCGTTCGTCTGGAGAGTTGTCTGTCGAACATAATTATTATTATTTCGTGTTCGGTCCGGTCCGATGGTTTGCGCGTCGGATTTGGTCCGCTCCGTACCAAATCCGCGCGTCTGTACGCCGTAGGTACTACGTCTGTAGGTTGTAGGTAATAATCTATTTAAGTATGTATTTACAAAAAAAATGTCGTGGGTTCGATTCCCATCCAGGACAGGTGTGTATGAAGATATCTGTTTGTCCTGTGACTGGGTTGTAGGTAATAATCTATTTTTTTTTATTCTGGATAGGCTTGTGTTTGACCACAATCTCACCATGGTAAGTGATGATGGGGCCGAATATGGTAAGCACACAAAGCCTAGATGGGAACTGGCTCTCAAATGCAGCTGTCGGAACACACCGATAGGTGTTTTAGCGACAGATTTTCAACTTGACGGTGGTAGCCAGCCAGTCGGGTACTACAAAGTACCCTACCACCGTGCTATGGTTTCCTCACGATGTTTTCCTTCACCGAAAGCTCAAGCTCATAGGTAATTATCTATTTAAGTATGTATTTCTAAAAAAAAAAGGAGCTGACACGCACATTTTCTTTATCGAATATAACTTGAAAAATATTTTTTTAAAAACTTCGTTCCTATCTGGTGTCCCACGACCCCACACGTATTTTAAATACGTTTTTGCCCACTCCTTGTTTTTTAGTGAGGTTTGTAGTGGTATTACTGTTGCCGCAAGATAAATCGCAATTTTAGCGCGCTTGGATAACGTCGGAGGCATGAAGTCTGAACTGTGCACAGGACACGCGGCTACTGCGAGATCCGGCCGTCTGTTGTGACTAGCGGATTTGGTACGACGTACAAGTCTGCTGTCCGGCCCGTACCAAGTTCGAACGTCTGTTAATACTATTAGGAACTTCGTTCCAAAACAATGTAAGAAACTTAAATAGTGATTTCGAAATCGGAGATAAAACACTGTAAAACACTGTATAACACAATAATTTCACCACGAGAAAAAACCCAAACTGTTTATCCAAACATAGATTATAATACCTCAACAATTCTACCAACAGTAAAAAAAGGTATAATGCGTCTAAATCAAATAGACGTTAAGACACCTGCTACCCAAACGAATCAGTACTCGTTTTAATTTAGTAGGATTATTTTTATAATACAATGTTGGTACAAAGTACGTTCCTAATTTAGCTTGTAAGGCAGTGTCGATGGACTGGATCCGGCCGTCTGTTGTGAATAGCGGATTTGGTACGCCGTACAAGTCCGCTGTCCGGCCCGTACCAAGTTCGAACGTCTGTTAATACTATTATGGGGCGTTGCGGAGGGCTAACAAACACAAAAAGGGGTCGTGGATTCGATTCTTTTTACTTGCATCGAAGATGTAAATTAATTCGTCTAGTAATTTCGTAAATTATAAAGTTGATAATTTTGTGCAGCCGCCATCTTGGATTTAGGTTTTGACAGCACTATCGGCTTCAGCACCCTCGAAAACCATGAAAACGACACCCATGACGAAAAAGTTCATAATTTCACGCAGCCGCCATCTTGGATTTAGATTTTGACAGCACTATCGGCTTCAACACCCTCGAAAACCATGAAAACGACACCCATGACGAAAAAGTTGATTATTTCTTGCAGCCGCCATCTTGGATTTAGATTTTGACAGCACTATCGGCTTCAACACCCTCGAAAACCATGAAAACGACACCCATGGCGAAAAAGTTGATAATTTCGTGCAGCCGCCATCTTGGATATAGGTTTTGACAGCACTATCGGCTTCAGCACCCTCGAAAACCATGAAAACGACACCCATGACGAAAAAGTTCATAATTTCACGCAGCCGCCATCTTGGATTTAGATTTTGACAGCACTATCGGCTTCAACACCCTCGAAAACCATGAAAACGACACCCATGACGAAAAAGTTGATTATTTCTTGCAGCCGCCATCTTGGATTTAGATTTTGACAGCACTATCGGCTTCAACACCCTCGAAAACCATGAAAACGACACCCATGGCGAAAAAATTGATAATTTCGTGCAGCCGCCATCTTGGATTTAGATTTTGACAGCACTATCGGCTTCAGCACCCTCGAAAACCATAAAAACGCCATCCATGACGAAAAAGTTGATAATTTCGCGCAGCCGCCACCTTGGATTTGAATTTTGTGTCATGTTTTACGAATTTATTATGATCGATCACACAGACGATTACAATTTTAAAACAATAAATTATTCTCTAGCGACAACCGCTTAGTTTATACTGTGGTTGGTACGTAGTGTGAATAAATCGTCCGATCTAAGTCAACGTGACAGCCGTGCGAGAGCAAAAGGAACACAGGTCCTACCTCGTCAAGGCCCGGCGGGCGACTGAAGCCACGTCCGCAAGCCGCTGTATTATATAATAATTTATTATTAAAATAATTCAACTATTTTGCAAAATGTAACCGAGGATTATTGTTCTATATGTTATTAACTTTGCTTAGATATTTTTTTTGGAAGTTAAACTTTCATATGCTTCAAGTAAAATAAGAAAAATAATCGAATTAGACCCCTCTTCGGAATTTTTTTTTATCGAGTGAAGTTTTCGATATCATGTTTTGAACCGAGAATTATCTAAGTACATATAGTGAACTATGATATGTATTTTTTTTGGCTTTAAACAATAACTCTTTGTTTGTTAAAAATTGAATCAAAGTGATGTAAAATGGGTCTACCTGGCCTTAATAAGTTTTGATTATTGTGCTGTCTTATTATAAAAGAGTTTTTACCTACTAACGTTTCATAAACAAATTAGATTTTCCTAAGAAGGTAAAAGGAGGTCCTAAATGTGTAAAATTAACTCTCAGATGGGACGTCCGGAGCGTTCTTAAATTAAATACTAAATAAATAGAATTCGAGGGATTGCGATTCAAGTTACATATTAAGTTGATGAATGATGATGAATTTTAATTATCATAAAATTTTTCTTTGCCGACTCCTTGTGTATTATAATTCTATTGTACTGTTCACCTTCAACTAGTAGATATCAATGACCTGAAATGGTCTTGAAACTATTTAGGTACCTATTTACAACTCCTGAATGTACTTACATACATAATATATACTTATATAAAAAAATATGGAAATTTTTTGGTGTTGCAAGCGTCCATAGGCTACGGTAACCGCTTACCATCAGGTGGATCGTAAGCTTGTTTGCCCCTAGTAGTACATAAAAAAAGATAGAATTAAATTTGTATACAACAAATAAGCGATACTAATGTCTGTGGAAACGATTACATTATTTTCAAAAATAAAATTGCAAACATATCTTAATAGGTACCTATATAAAAATTCCAGTGTCACGATGTTAGTCCGCGATGAAACTTGGCACACAAATAGATTATATCCTGGAATAGAGATAGGCTTGACTTATTATCCCGTAAAAATAAAATATACCGACCTAGTTTTTTTTATTAACTTGCTAACAAGATAGGTTTTTACAATTACAAAAATGTCATATACTTGTAGCACGAACATGCTGTAGGTATTAGAATGAACTACGGAGCTCTAACTTCATTAAATATTTTTCTATGTTAGACATCTTCACAGGAATATATCATTATAGGGGCAAGTGAGTTTGCCCCCTCCCCTTGCTCCCACTCCCCCGAGGGTCGGGTAGCCATCGCCTGGAAGGCCACGCAAACGGACCAGTTCTATTTTTAAACGAAAATGCCAGTAGGTACATTGAGTTTCGATGTAGCTTCGATATTTTTTCGATAATAATATGTTGTTAAAGGAAATGAAAGGAAATAAAGTGACAAGTCTACGTCTCAGCTACTTGAGAATGATTAATGTGAGTATGTTAAATGGAATATTCTTTAATTAAATAGGCATCATTAATAATTTAAAAAAATAGCTAATAGGTATACTCGTATTTACCATCAAAATAAGTAAATTGGCATACAATTTTCCGAGGAATTGTGACTTAATTTCGTTGTATTGTATGGTCACTGATTTGCGAATGAAACTGTTAAAAATAAAAACTAAACTTTAGTACGTAACAATTTATTCATAGCACGTACCTAACCTATATAATTTATTTTACATTTTTAATTGAAATAAGTAAATGTTCAATAATATAAATTTGGGATCTAGATTTTCTAGACCTGACAATGACATCAAGTAATAAATTGTACTGAGGGCAGCCATATGTCTACCTAATTTTATCTAGAATTTGATTAAACTTGGTACAAAAATACGTAAATGTCCTATATTTCGTGTTTAATCATTGTAAGTTGGTACACTAATTGGTGTCCTTAGGGAGGAAAAAGAGCTTTACCTACATTCTAAAAAAAATATTGCTGATCCAAATGTTTTACCGATATTACAAGGCTAAATCAGTTAGTTCTAACTCACCGGCATGTATTCTGTGCTTAAAAATAATATAATTACATGCTTATTTAGTTTTCGAGAGATTTAGTTATGCATAAAATATTTCTAGCAGAACAGTCCTACGGTCCACGATCTTAAATATCATATTCCTATGTGCCTATAATGCAACTTGTAAACTTGTACCAGATTCATCATTGTCAACAGGGCTTTAAATTATTATCTAATTTGATTAAGTAAAATATTCATTCCTGTTTTGTTGTAAAATTTTGCACGGATTTATTATTAAAAAATCTATTTTTCTACGTAGTATTTTGTTTAGGAATTTATTTTGAAAATGCCACGTGTCTTTCATAATAATATTGTTTATTGGCACTAGTGATCAAAATAATAATTTTCTAACAAAAAAATCATTACAGCATTTCCAGGGGGTAGATACATATATATGGAGCAATCCCTAACAGCGCCTAAGATTATTTCTATAAATTGCTTCTTTGTTTTCTGGACAAGGGTCAGCATTTATTGTCTCTTGTACCAAATGTGATTATTTTTGGGACAAAATAATGTCCTCATAGAGCTGACTTTATGGAACCAGTGTGGACTCGTGAGATGTACTCTGGACTCTCAGAATACACGATGATTTCACGTCAACACCTGGCACTACTACATGCCCACCTAGGCCTCGGATACCTGATAGTGGCTAGAATAATCGCCAGACAAAAACATTGGGACCTAGGACTGGAAAGGGCGATCAAAAATGAATGCCACGGTGATCAGTATGAAGGCTGCGCACCACAACTGGAGGCCCCGAGTATCAGTATTGGATATGGCAACTGCAACACCGCTTGGAAGGAGGAGAGGAGTGATCATGAGTCGTTGTTGCTCTTCCGTCGGCAGAATAAGGCGATGATAGCTCAGTGGTAAGTGACGTCGAATACCGCGGCGAAGGTCGTGGGTTCGAATCCTACAATGAGCTTGAGCTTTCGGTGAAGGAAAAAATCGTGAGGAAACCACAGCACGGTGGTAGGGTACTTTGTAGTACTCGACTGGCTGGCTGCCACCCTCAAGTTGAAAATCTGTCGCCAAGCACCTGTTGGTGTGTTCCGGCATTTGCACTTGAGAGCCAGTTCGCCTTTAAGGCATTGAATAGGGTGTACAACACATTAGCAATCCCCTGGTACTGCCAATGTCAATAGGCGACGGTTGTCACTTACCATCAGGTGACCCGCCTGCCTCGTTGTCACTTGAGACATAAAAAAAAAACATCCAGCAGTCAGCAACGGCCAACCTACCCCGCAGGCTGGACGTTACCAACAAGACCGTCGTTCAAAGCCCGATACAATGATGGAATAAAAGGGATTAAAATCAATATAACTGTAGACTTGTGGCACATCATTTATCAAATGATTATCCGAGAATAGCCCTTACAATTCTGAAAAGAAAACGAGTGAATATAGGCGAATATAAAATAATAGTTCTCTGGCAATCCGTCATATCTGTGGGATGGAGCTCGAATGAAGCCATTTCAAACTGTCTATCTGTCAGATAACTCTATTGATATAGAATTGAAAGTAGACAATTGTATAAGTATGCTAAGTAGGTGGCAGATTCGAATATGGCATGGTTAGTAAATATTGAGTACTGTCAATAAAAAATGATGATTTAAAGCAATTATATATCTAACTAAAGAGCCTGCCTGTTATACTTAGGTACTACTATATAAATAAAACTTAACTACAACATTATGATGAATTTAATTTTAAAACCTTTACATAGTTGGCTGACTAGACTGTTTTATTACCTACTCTATGTACTTTTTACCTATTTCTACTATACCTAATCTACCCCGTAGACCAATACATCTATTCGATCTTAGAACTAAACGATTACTTCGCCTCCATTGCATTCTTTACGACTTATAAGTCTGGAATAATAAATCCTTCGATAAGGGAGCCATTTCGGAGTTCAGAATCCAACGTTATTTTCCGGAAAGTTCAATTCATATTTTCTATTTATTTATATACTTAGTGATTGATTTCGATAATACAGGATCAATCAAATTTAATATTCAAAACGTAGTTTCATTAGAAAATTAATTTATTGAGTGATAATGATAACAATATATAACTATAATGAAAGATTTTATTGCTGACCAGCATCGTGACAGGGGAAATGAATATAATTTTGGGCAACACCTTTACTTTCAAGTATTCTTCTTATTTCAAAACATTGTCTCGAAGTCACGAGGCCGCTAGGCTGTGCTACACCGCAATCTCTGTTGCCAAACAACAGATGCCAAGACTAATAGGCATCTTATGTAACAGTTACGATCTACCTACCGCAATAAGCTCACTGAATATTCGAAGATAAGACGTGGATTTACATTTTTGAGTAAAGTAGCTCTTTTGATAATGTTAAAGTATATCGAGTGAATTTGATTGGCTATGTTAGGCTACGAATAGTGTAGTGTAGATTATTATCAGTAATCTTACAAAATATCAGGAGTCTAAGCACTTCCATTATAAAGTTATGGCTATTAAAATTTTAGCGTAAACCTCTGGTAAATAATTACCCTTAATCACTCAAAAACATAATGACTGCAAATTTAGCCATTATTAACATTAGCTTTAGTTAATATTTTCGTGATATTTATACGTAAAATGTAAATATATTTGTACTATTTGTCCGCTGTAAAATGTTGTTGTTTTGACCTATTTATGGTATAATTCAATGCCCTTTCAGCCTACTCCGCAAATTTGGGAAACCGTTATGTAAAATAACGGTTTCATCATCGTTATACCTACTTTGTTTTGCGTTTTTTTTTTGCTGTTTTTATCTGTAAAACGAATCATTTAATATTCCTCTTTTTACAAGCTTTCATTTTACTTCACCAGCTGTTAGTAGGTATTTATGGGTCAAATATTGCTATTGAATTCATCCAAATGATTGAGCTAAAATTTTGGCCACACTTTTACTGCTGATGACAATACAATCTCGTACCTATTACTAAAATTAGAAAAAACTTTTCTTTTTTATATCTTTGTTCTGAAATGCGGAAACGGGCGAAACCATGACAAGCCAAACAATGAATGACTACAAAAGAACAACGAAACATAAATAGTAATTGATCAAACAGGGGCTAAACGAAAAGGTGCATTCGATATCATATATTTTGTTAATTCGCGACAAATGACAAACCACCCATACCAGTCATAGCATGTGATACTAAGCATGGTTATATCTCACAGACACGAACTAGGAATAATTTTTCATCAGTCGTTTCATGGTTTCTTACAATCTTACTTGTAAGATGTATAGAGACGTGGTAAAGTACAAGGTGGCGCAAAATACTTATAATAAAGGCCATGTAAGATTTGTCTCTGGTTAGTATGCCATTAATAGTTGGTAGAGCAGGAAGTATTTCCAGGCCTTGATAATTCGTATTTTAGTGATTTGCATCCTTTAAATATTGTATCTAAGTTGCAATGGAGAGGATATTGCAAGTACACACATCAAAAAAAGTTTGTGATCACTAGCATAAGCTGATATAATTTCTTAAATTGAACTTTATCAAGAAAATATCTTTGTTGTGTGTTTTCTTTAAATAGAAATAGGTACCTACCTTGTTTGAAATTAAAAATTAAAACTATTTCTATTTTTTATAAAAAAAAATGAGTAATGAATCATAATGATGATTTCGATTTTTCAAAGTGATCTCAAACTTTTTTTGATGTGTGTGTACCCATAAACAAAAAATGTGAGTGAATACTTATATCCAGTTAAATAAGGTTTATATCTCTTACTAACTCTACTCTAACTACGGTTAAAATGTTAGTATTTTTAGAGCTGCTCACAAGTGAATAGCTATTGTTAGTTTGTATGTAACTTTGGCTTGAGAGTTCAGCCCGAACTTTAATATTGACACTCATGATTGTACGTAACATGCAGAAGCTACCTTGCGAACGAGTTGCTTTGTGAAAATATTGTTTTAATTAATATCCCAGTGAAAGAGTCCAATTTAAGCTTTCAAAGAGAATTGTTAATTAACGACTGTAATGAAAGAAAATTAATTTATAATGTCTTGTAATGATAATACGCTTGTTTCCAACCATAAATTAAAACTACTTATCATTCCGCCCGTGGTTTTACCCGCGTTCACTTATATTACTACGATAGAGATTTTGTAATGCGTAACGAGGCATTACTCGTTTACAAACTATTGCATTTTTATTTATCCCCTCAGCGCTTTAATCTTATCACCGCCCTTTCTCCCCTTATGCTCATAGCTTGCTTTTGTAACAAAGGCACCAGAGAACGTATTGTCAAAATGAAACCTCTAAGGGGATAACTCCTTTATCTCCCTTAGAGGTTTCATCGGCAGCTTTCTACCTAGATCCTACATAAAATAAAATAAATTTATACCTAATCTGTTAGAATTAATTGAACGGACCAGTTGGCGTGGTTGGTTTACACTACCTATCACGCATTTCAGGAGAGACGTCTGTTTGTCCTGAGTAACTAAATACCAAACATGAATTTGTTTACTGCATGGCTACTGAGCTGATCGTTAACAAACTTTCGCATTCGCTGTAAAAATTTATATGACCGGTTCGCTTCCCAGTATTTTTCCGTGTGAATCCTTTTCACGAGATAAGGTGTTTGTGTTTGTACAAGCGGCTTACATATTTACAGAGAAGCGTACCGTAATAAGTAAGAGCGATGCATCTTTAATGGAAACCTACGTAAACAATCTCGTGCGAGTGCCAGACCTTAGATTTATGAGTGCGTGACCTTCAAGCAAATGAAGGCATACGTACGAGGCAACAACACGTGCCGCTGCTGAATTAATTTCACTAATTAAGGTGCCACCTGGCTGCAAGATGCCATTTTGTTTACGCCTCATTACTGCTTACGTTTGTTCCAACAGCTAGTTATACCTACTAAAAACGTCATGAATGTTACGTGGACCCGACGCGTGTAGGTACGGTCGGTCAAGAAAGTGGTGTACCACCCTAAGGTTGAATGTCGCTTGCATATTCATAGGTGATAGAGATTAGTTTCGCTTGCAGATCAATCTGACAACTTATGACAACGTCATTATTAGATATGCACCTCTTTCAGTGATATCTTTTTAGTTTGAACCTTGTTGTAATTTTCGATGACTAGGAAACTAAATCAAAACTGGCACACCACTTTCTTAGTCGACCGTACCTACATAATATAAAATGTGTCCGAACAACGATTATGGCTTGTTTAACATGAGATGCTAATGAGGTTTAAGTTCCTATATGAATTTAAGTTATTTACTATTTAGAATTTTCATTAAAATTAAATTACCTAGAGCAAAGTCACACAGAATATTTAATAGCACAACGATAAAGTGTAAATTCACTTCTATAGAAAATTTATTAGATTTACTAAACATAACCAATGGGCCTAAGAGCGGTAGACCTCGCTAAAGTTTTGTGTCATTTGAACCTTTTTCGCATTTCTTACGTTTTAAACCCCCATGGCTCCACCATTTTGAAAAAAATACCAAAACTAAATCAACATAAAATTCTATATAATTATCGACCCTGCTCATAAAATTTCACGAGAATCTGTTGAGAAATACGACCTGCAGAGGAGAACAGCAGACGCTTCGCTCGCTCGGTCTATAATATTATTCAAACACGGACATCTCAAACTAAGCAGAGATACTCTACAAACCAGATAAATGATGTAACTACGTAAATTCGATTTTAAATACATTTTTAAATAGATAATTACACGTAGACAGACATGTTCATTGTACATGACATAATTTTTTTGGAATCAAAACCCACTAAGGATCTATACTATAGGTACTGTTTATTAATACAAATAAGATATCAAAGGATGATGAATCATATAAGTTATAAACTAATATAAGTTAGCAGGTTATTTAAGTTAGTAAGCCTCAAGAAGACGAATGGACTAGTTTAAGGCGATACCAAAAAAATCATCGAGCTTTTTTCATTTTTTACGTATCACCTTAACAAGTGTTAAGATGATAGGATGGTAGGTTGCAATTCCGACTCAGTAGCATAATTTGAATCAACCAACAATAAAGGTTATTATCAGCATCAATAAAGTTAAGTTTCCTAAAAACAAAGTGTCCTCTTATAGCTTTGAGTAATAGACTACGCTTTCGTTTATACGTAGGTTTATACCCATTCCTTTTTATGGCTTATTTTTTAATTAAGTATTTATATGCTTTATAGCTCCATTTGATTTTCGTAAATAAGGTTTACATAAATTATAATCATATCAGAGGTTGTCCTTGAGGCATCGAAATAATAATGTTTACGAACAATATTTTATTATGATATTTAAGTAGATAAGTAAACTACAGTTAGAAAAACAAGCTAGTGAATAGGTAGGTACTTTGTACAAGGGTGGGTTTTAAATTTTAAATTTGTTTTTATTTATAGTTTGAGACAAATCTTGCTAAGCGCATTTTAAACAACTGTCTCTTTGTCTGGATAATTTTGTACGTGTTAATTTTGTTCGGTTATCCATGACAACTTTTTTGACCTGAACGTGTTCTCATTATAAATCTGTAATGGCTAAAAAGAGGTAGGTACATTAGTTCGACTTGTACCTATTAAAATCGAGTGATAAGCTTTTAAGAGCAATAAATAATTAAATTAATCTAATTAAACATCTTTATTATGACTTGGTTAAATTACCTATATTTATTAATGTAGTAAATTTAGTTAAGAATATTATTTGTTGCTAACATTTCTATATACCCATTCAGCATTAGTATTTTGAATTCCCTTCCTGAAAGTAGATTTAGATAGGTATGTACTTGTGGAGTTATAGCACAACGAAGATAAATTTTAAAATCATAGCCACACATCTAATAAATTTTATTTGTAGTCTCAGAGAACCTTACGTATGTACATACATTACGAGTGAAATTTTAACCATGTTTCTGGAAATACATCGAATCTCATTACTCCGGGAGGGGGCGACAATGACGTCACGCATGGGGTGTATGTGCATTACCCCCTGCCATCTTTATCTTAGCCCTCCTAATTCCTTAATATATTGAGTATATATTATTTTGACTATCCTCTACTCTACTTTGAAACATCGCCATGATAGACGGGAATTCTCCAACTACCCGCAATTGGTCTCATATCATATAGTAGGTACACAAGAAGGAATAGTACAAAGCAAGTCACGTCTAGTAATATTTTGATGCCTTTTACTGAATTAGAGTAGCATGTTCCGCAATTTCTGTGTTATGATTTGTTTCATAAATTTACCACTTCTCCGGCCATCCTGTATAATAAAATATAACATCTAACTATTGACTTTGAATACTATCTATACGAAAATAGATCTGCTGTTTTATTATTTTAAACATGGATTTATGAGAACAGACATTCTTATATAAGACGATTGTACAAAACAACATTTCTAAACAACCCCTTTGATAGAAATAATAAAATTTTCTTTTATTACAGGAATTTTCCAAGGTGTAAGAGAACAACGGCATGCCACCTAAGTAAGATATATTATTCGTAGATTTCGATAAATTAGAAACATTTTGCATTTCCCCAGCACATTATACACATTAATTAGAAGCTTATGCGAGTTATTTGAAGCTGATACAAACTTTATGATTAACTTTATAATGCTTTATCATTTATTAAACAAAATCAGAAGGGAAACCAACAGAAACTGTAGAATTAATTATCATCAGACAACATTGGTGTAATAAGACTATAGGTACCTACCATCCCTCGTTCTGATGAAGTAATATATAAGTCAGTAGAGGTATCAGCTTCATTATGACTAAGCTCGACACCTGGCACTTTATATCTATAAGGTTTGTTATTTCACCGCATCGAATATTAAGTATTACTTAAGTATATATTTAATTTTGCTTGAGCTTTGGCTTCGACGTAATTATATTGCTTAAGTACTTCTTATATTGCAACACTTGAAAAGACTGATGTTATGAATACCTTTTATGTTAGTTTTTCTTTTACTTTTGGATAAGCTTGTATTTGACCGCAATCTCACCATGTTAAGTGATGATGTGGCCGAAGGTGGTAAGCAAGCTGCAGATATATGCTTGGCGACAGATTTTCAACATGGTCATACCAGTCAGGTATGTACCACAAAGTATCTTACCATCGTGCTATGGTTTCCTCACAATGATTTTCCTTCACGGTAAGCTCAGGAGGTACACATTAGGGTTATTTGCGGCACTGAATACGTTTGGACTGAGTAAATACGATAGTCACATGTCGTTGTCATTAACCTTTCAAAATCCAGGCAAATGTTTATTTGGAGATTTAGTAGATTGGTATGTTCCGTGTCTGTGATCATTAGCCTTCCTGAAACTTTTATCACTTCACGTTTACCGTTTCAACCTTGTTTTCGGTTAAAATACACAAAAAAAGTTGGCTGACTCAGGTGTGGGCAACGCGGAGTTGGAAGGTATCTAGTAAGATTTATTGATGCCATTAATCGTCTGAAACAAATTGTTTTTTTAGCTTAGGTAGGTACTCGTATATGGAACTTTATCAATCACCTTTGCGATTTTGTATCCAAACAAATTATTATCATTGTGTAGTTAAAGAGGCCTTCTTTAATTCTTGGCTGACTATAATATCTATATTCACAGACTGGAAGGTAATTGAGAACGGTCTGAAATATATAGGTACACTAGTGGACCCGGCAGACGTTGTCCTGCCCTGAAATTAAAACAAAACTTAGAACCCGATTCCAGCGCCATCTACCGGGTCCAATTTTGTTTTCAAATCATCGAGGAACCCATTGAAATACACACACAAAATTTCATCCAAATCGGTCCTGTTACCATACTCCTCCGAAACGGCTTGACCGATTACTCAAATTACTAAAATGGCTATTAAAAAATAAGGGTTGATCGTAGAAGGGTGAAAATTGGGGATTGTATGTATTTTTGTATGTTGTATCATAAAAAAATAGAAATTAGAAATTTTGTCTCAAAAATAAAAAATAAAATTTAGGGGTGGACTACCCCTAACATTTAGGGGGATGAAAAATAGATGTTGGCCGATTCTCATAGATACCGGATAAGCACAAAAAAATTCATCAAAATCGGTTAAGCCGTTTCGGAGGAGTATGGCAACGAAAACTGTGACACGAGAATTTTATATATTAGATAACTACTATATTTGCTAAATCTCATATGTGCAAATAGATGTGACCTACTACTTATAAAATCAGCATACATTTAAGTTGTTTTAAAGCTCGAACTCAACTTAATTAAGTTGTGTTCAAGTTAACTTTATCCGCAACCGTTGTCCGTAATTACACTTAAAACGGAGATGTGGTTTTGATGCAGGTTAAGTTAGTTAGTTTAATTATACCAATAGCACATTCCTGCATTTTCAATCAATGTAAATATACGTAATATCTTGAACATATTATATCTATATGATTGTATTTTCTGGAATGTAAAATGAATTCTTCTTCATGTCCTTATCACACGCTAGTTGGGGTCAGCACTACATGTTTTCCTCTTCCACTCCGCTCTATCACTAGTCGTTTCAGTACTCACACCTTTCATATGCATATCATTCTTCTCGCAGTCCATCCATACCTTCTTCGGCCTTCCTCTACCTCTATATCCACCCTACACTCATGCCCAATACTCTTTTCGTTACATGCCTTTCATCCCTCTTCATGACAATCGAAATTAATTATCGAGCATTAATTATGAAGGTATTTTATTTATTATTTTACAACGAAATTTTTTACTTATGGCCCTTTATTTGGGTCCATATTTTATTGCTCTCGAATTCATATCGCTGTAAATATCTTTTAGTTTTTCAATGAATAAATAATTAATGTTATTATTTCAGCTGTTTGGATTTAATATCTACATAATATAACAGTAGGTACCTATACCTACTAAATAAATCAAAACTCATTCATTCAGTTTAGGCCAGTTTAGTTCAGTTAGCGTTTTGGAATAATACATTTAAACTGAGAAGACAGCAAGGCAATTTTTTTGTTCCACCAAATATTTTTCTTAGTAGCTAGCAAAGCTAATATATTGCAATCAGACCTTGTGTATTAAATTTTTACAAAACCAAATTAATGTGTAAAAAAATCTGATAAAGTAGAAGCGTTGGTAATTGGGTTGGGTGTATTATCAAATGAAGTGATAAGAAACTAAATTGTCAAAAACGCTTTGAATGATTGTCGGTAGTAGGGTAAGGCGGTACCAGGTACCTTCCGGCTGCAATGTGCGCCTGCATTCTAAAATGTCGCTATTTCGAGATATCACTATAAATCACAGTAGTCGTTATGAACCTGTTGTACAATATACGTTGAATTTGGACATTTTGCTGTAATGCATACGACATACGTAGGGCACGATAATGACTGATAGAGTAGAATATTTTTTGCAAATAAAAGATAAATATTGATATAAGTATTGATTATAAGATGGAATTCGCGCTGGTTATAAGAAATGTGCAGTGATAAGGACGACCTCACTATAATGACTTTGAGAATTTCGTAAAACAATAGACTATTACAAAAAATAATGCAAAGCCAAATTCAAACTCCTTCATTCCTCTGTAACAAAACACGTTGCCGATTGCTCGAAATGTTTAAGACGGAATGTTTCATATTAGCTGGTAGTTACTCGTACGTAGACGACATCGTTTGGTATTGGGCAACTAGGTAGGTATACGGAACTCGCTCACAAGTTCGAAACTAATTTCCTGTGGCACAAAGCAACGCCGGGATCGATGTATGCTATCTCTGATAGACTCGCCTAAATGCCTACGTTCCACAGATTGGATTTTCGCTATCGCGCTTGTTAAATCTCTTACTCTCTTTTAATACTAATTTAATACCAAATCAATGATTCGGTATCTAATACCATAGAATAAGAGCCAGATCATGTTATTTAAGTGTCAGGATGGTTATTCTATTTGAATTATAATAGTTTATTATTTATATATCAGGTAGGTATATCCCTAAAATATATCTCAGAGCATAGGGTAAGGGTTTAGATCAATAAAATAATCATTTAGGCCAAGCTTCATAACACATTTATTCAATAGTTGTTTCTATGGCCTGGATTATGAATTTACTTACTCTCAAATCTACTACCGGTTCGGATGGCCGACCATACTGAGAAGATACCGGTAAGAAACTCAGTACTATGATCTTATATATGGCCACTACACATATTCTATCAAAATCATGTAGGTACTATTTCATCATAAATACATAGAACACACATTATTACAAAATGATCATTAGTCATTACAATTTAGATTATCAAATATACTTATCTGTATCATTATAACCAAGCAGCAACGAGGTTCACTTGATCCAATAAAGACATATAATTATATCTATGTAGGTACTTAATACTTCTTCTTGTAGACTGTCGTGAACAATACCAACTCCAACTCGCAACCGAATAGAACAGAGACTGAGCCGATATTCAAATGTTAGTCCCTTTTATAAGATTATATCAACCATCTTGTTATTAACTACCCCCATTTTATTCTCACATTTTTATAGTGTTGGCTAAACCAGAGATAATATAGTTTATAGGTTGGTAGTATCCACAGATAAAGTAACAAATACAGACACTAAATCATAACATAGATTCCTCAATATCAAAATATCTGACACGGCCATACTGACAACTACTTTGTTCTCAAAGTTCTGCATTTATAAGTACCATCTTTGTGATACCAGAACAAACTTAACACCTATTATGATTCTTTACATCTTTGTGACTTTAGAATCAACATTATACAATTTTCAATATTATTGTACTATTTGTATTATTCCCATACCAATACAATCTTTGTAGTATCAGAATAAACTTAATGATTCAGACTGTGATACTAGAATAAACTTAACATGATCCTCAATATCATCTTGGTTACACAAAATTACTATTATATTATTTTTAACTTGATTGTAGTACTTATGTTATTCGCAATACCACATCTGCAACCTCAAAATAAACTTAATATGATTCTTAATACCATCTTTGTGATACTGTATTCAACACGTGATAAAAGAATTACAACAAATACAATATTATCTTTGAAATACCAGAGCTACCCCAAATACAACTCTCAATATTATCTTTGTAATACCAGAGCTACCCCAAATACAACTCTCAATATTATCTTTGTAATACCAGAGCTACCCCAAATACAACTCTCAATATTATCTTTGTAATACCAGAGCTACCCCAAATACAACTCTCAATATTATCTTCGTAATACCAGAGCTACCACAAATACAACTCAATATTATCTTCGTAATACCAGAGCCACCACAAATACTACTCTCAATATTATCTTTGTAATACTAGAGTTACCACAAATACTACTCTCAATATTATCTTTGTAGTACCAGAGTTACATCAATATAATATCAATAATTTCATTACATATTTTTTTATCAATACTTTAAACACAATTATCATAGATTAGGGTCTTCCTCATAATTCATAGTATCATTATGTACTTGTAGGTACATCAACAGCAATATTTTATCTTTATTCACCTTGTCGGTACATTTATTTTCATGTAAACTCTCAATTTTAAATCAATAATTCGACGGTAGACCAAAATTCATGATAAATACAATAAATTAAGTAATCATTTCCAAGCAATTATTATTACACAACTGCTCGGCCAAACTGACTACAAAGTTATCAGCAATACCTTTGTATTTCAAGCACGATATTTTATTTTTAATTTATGAAGGTACTTCAATAATAGTAATGAATTTACAATCGCTAATCTGCTATGCAATTTATCCAACCGATAGGATTATAATCCTTACTACTACTAATCCTATAAGTATATATCCTACTTTGATAATTATCAACGTAGGTAGAATTACCAAAGCAATCCAATTCTTACTACAATAATATCGACAATTTCGATTTCCACAAATTATTTTCAAATATCTTTCCCTTCTAATCTAAACAGTTATATCCTACTGAATTATTCAAAATTTCAAAACAAAGTGGGTAGAAGGTAATTTGTTATTCTAAAAATAGATTTTATACTAAAGAAATAATTTCGACACACCCTTTTTTAGATTTTAGTAAAAGTAAATATACTGTAGTACCTATGTATCTTTCCATTAATAATCGAATTGTTAATATTACTGTTCAAGTTATTAGCAATAAACTGTATAAACCACCTTCATTATAATACGATTCAAAACTTTTTTTTTTGTTGAAATTAAATATCAATCTACATTCTAATCGAATTCTAGATTTTAAAATCACTGCTTAAGTTATAAGCAATTGATAAACCACTATCATTGTAATTTGATCCAAAACTTTCTTTTAATTATGATTTTTTGTAGAAATGGAATTATCAATCTACCTCCCTTTTTTTTTAAATCAAGATATCTTTAATGTACCATTGATTCATCATGAACAATTATAATCGAGCCTTCGGAACACATTATTACTTATGTGTAATTAAAATACCTTATCGTGTCATTACCAGACCAAGTTTTTCTTTATTTTCTTTCTTTCTTCTAGATTTGTGAAGCTTGTAGGTAGATGTACCAGCACTTCACCAGACGTGTACACCTTTCACTTCCAGGTTTGCAGTTGGATGTTACAGCATTACTATAATCAAACACAATGTTTTAGTTTATGGGCATAGGATCCATCCCACGACCTGATGTTAAATCTCTTACTCTCTTTTAATACTAATTTAATACCAAATCAATGATTCGGTATCTAATACCATAGAATAAGAGCCAGATCATGTTATTTAAGTGTCAGGATGGTTATTCTATTTGAATTATAATAGTTTATTATTTATATATCAGGTAGGTATATCCCTAAAATATATCTCAGAGCATAGGGTAAGGGTTTAGATCAATAAAATAATCATTTAGGCCAAGCTTCATAACACATTTATTCAATAGTTGTTTCTATGGCCTGGATTATGAATTTACTTACTCTCAAATCTACTACCGGTTCGGATGGCCGACCATACTGAGAAGATACCGGTAAGAAACTCAGTACTATGATCTTATATATGGCCACTACACATATTCTATCAAAATCATGTAGGTACTATTTCATCATAAATACATAGAACACACATTATTACAAAATGATCATTAGTCATTACAATTTAGATTATCAAATATACTTATCTGTATCATTATAACCAAGCAGCAACGAGGTTCACTTGATCCAATAAAGACATATAATTATATCTATGTAGGTACTTAATACTTCTTCTTGTAGACTGTCGTGAACAATACCAACTCCAACTCGCAACCGAATAGAACAGAGACTGAGCCGATATTCAAATGTTAGTCCCTTTTATAAGATTATATCAACCATCTTGTTATTAACTACCCCCATTTTATTCTCACATTTTTATAGTGTTGGCTAAACCAGAGATAATATAGTTTATAGGTTGGTAGTATCCACAGATAAAGTAACAAATACAGACACTAAATCATAACATAGATTCCTCAATATCAAAATATCTGACACGCTCTTATTTTAATTTCTCTATTGTTTAATGAAACAAGAAAAAATCTAACCTACCTTGAAACTAAATTCTGCCCCGAGGTTTTATCCATAATCCTGAGGGATTTAATGATTTCCCGGGATAAATGTTTTGTTTATGTGATTCCAGGTTATGATCTGTTATGTACCTTGTTTCATAGGAATCCTTTCAGCATTTCATTCTCGTCCATCACAATTGAAAATGACATGCAATAGATGCGTAACTGAACCCTGTATAAATGGGCAACCTTTAACATGAATGAGACTCGGCTCTAAGCTCACAGAGGTGAGCCAATGATCCCACAGTCAGATTGCGGTCGGACTTAGGGCCGTCCCGTATTGTGACCCGTATTAAAATAAGGTCGTAATTTGGATGTGGCCCTAAATGATGGAAAAGCAGTATAGCTGCGTCACGGTTTTGCCACAGAGTTATGTATGGTCATAGTTTGAAAATATCGCTATCTCTTATCAGACGAACAATAAATTCCATTGATAGTGGAAGTTGGCCGAGCCAGGCGTGCCGCGCCACCCGTGAGCTCAAGCGCTGGGCTCTAATTAATTGTGCCCACGTCTATTTTGGTACCGAAGGACACGCTTAAACGTGACGAGAATGCCTCCTACACTAAAAACCCAGCTGATTTTATACTGTTTTCCAAACAAATGAATTCAGAGCTTTGTTTAATTTTTATTAACTCATAAAGTCAAAACGGTATTCGAAGACTATTCAAAATATTTGAATTTTAAAAATTTACTTATTTGTAAACACAATCATAATTTCTGAAATGCCTATTCGAATATCCTAAATATTTAGTAACTATAAAAATAATGTTCATTTCGTTCACAGTATGAAGGCTCTATGCCTTAATTAAGTTACAAAACTAGAGTTTGTTAGCGTCATTCATTTAGAGATAGAAATGTCCATTAGTAGTTATACTCAGAACAGATTTCTATTTAGGCAAAATAAAACGTCCAAGTAGCTCTGTTTAAATGTTCGTAGTAGTATGCAGAGGCTCGTAGCGAGATCGTAGCTAGCTCGTAGCGAAATCATAGCACCTGGAACAGCGCCAATAGCATTTGAGGGAATTATTGGAATATGCAAAATTGCATATTGTCTACTAACTCAAATTCATTGCAAATGTGATACTCATTTCTAGTCATAATCAGTTACTACTATATCTTCATCATAATTTTTAGTAGACTAGTTATGATGTCGATTAAAAATATTTGTAATAAACGATTTATACATAAGTTTCACATTAAAATCTTGTTGGTGTATTAAGAATATTAATGTAATTTAAATGTTAGAAAGCTGACAACCATGTCCACGTGATGGTAATTTTATGTGGCCTCCGTCGGCGTCGCCCATGTCAAGTGCATATGTTGGAATACACGGGCCGTTGCTATGCAACAGATTTTCAATTCGTTAAACATCATCTGTATCCAAACCAAAACCCTATTTATTAGAATACATATATTTATAAAAGGCGTCATCGAAGCCGCAGTCATCTGTTAAAATATAAAATAAACAATTACTAACACAAGAAGCTTTTTACGATCATATTTTGTAATTTTATGAGAGCTCCGTAATCGATCAAAGTTGTAAATGGATCAGAGTCTTGTTAAGAGTAGATACCTACTTACTCCTAACAAGACACTGATAGGTATACGTGACAAACCGAGGAGGCGAGCGTCGAGTCGAAGGAAAGGGAAAATGTACGGGAGAAGGTACTTGAACAAGTTAACAGCTATACTTGCATAGCGTATTCAACTACGTAGCTATACCTATGTAGCGACACTGCCATCCATCATCATTTCACATCCTTAATTCGGTGCGATGCTCAGTCTCATTTAATCAAGTTTAAGACAGCTTTATATAATTCTGTAACGTTGATAAATAACGCGAATGGGATGAGGTCGCGGAAGTCTTTTTATAAAAGAGGAAGCATCGAAGGAGTATTACCTATAATTTAATCTTATGTTCATAATTTGTCAAGACGCCCGCGGGCCCTTTTTTACTTACAAAATTTCAATACAATGTAAATAACTGATTTAAAAAGCAATGGAATTTTCTTTTTTGGAGTTAGAATTTAATCATTTCTGTGGTATTTTCTTATTCGTTTGAAATCAATTTATTATTTTCAACAAAGGGTTGCTATTTTAATGTTCCTGCCCTTATAAGCTTTTGCCTAGATACTTAATATGATAATGAGATTTGGATATAGGTCGGACATCACTTTTGTAATTTACTGATCACTAATGCTGAGTAGTATACGATCGAGGACTAATAAAACGATGATGACATTGCATTGACCTATTGTTCGTTGTTCTGTGATTTGCATAATACTTGCTATATATGTACTTGTATGTATGAGTATGAGTGAATATCAAAACTTAACATTAAGCTAGGAACTATTCAAATCAATATGATTTCATCCTACGCTTGCAGTTACTATTATTATACATAAATGTTTATAAAAAACATATAAGTAGATATTATAAAAGGACAGACGTATGCATGCAAATCATATAAGGTACGTTGAGGAGAGAGAGGTAATATAACTTCGAATGTTTTTGAGAGAAATGAAACATTTTGTTGGAATAATTTTCGTATAACCTCGGCAACGGGTATGAGCCACGTATGGCGGCGGCCGCGTTCAAACGCTTTTAGCGAAATAACAAGAATTTCATGCCTCCCTTCTTCACTGCCCTCCCCGCCCAGTAGTCTGCGCATAGGTTCTAATGTCTACGTTTTATTGCGAATAATCACCATTGTTTTTACGAATTATTTTATTTAAAAATATTAATTATACGCATATTGATGATACGCATTTATACTATAAAGTATGATGTATTTTTTGTTATATTTGATGGAGCAATCATAGTTAAGGCCACGGAGGCTGAAAGTGGTAGATGTGTAGATTGTTGGCATGTCGCCAGTCGCAATTGCTTCTATACATCGTTACACCGTTTTCATAGAATCGTTCGAGAGTTTACTTTGATCTTGACGTAGGAGTCAATATAATGAGGTAGTTCTCATCATATTTTACGGTAACAGTCGACAATTAAGCCACTGACAAATATCTAAAATAAGATCTAACTATGCTTGTGATTATATTTATAATCGATAAAGTTTGTAGAATTTAACGAGGTATCAATAAAGTAGGTAGGTATCTGATCATGTTTTAACCGTTCACCAGAGATGGAAACAAATGAAGGTGTGAATTTCAAAATTGCGACGAAAACTTTGATGTTGTGTTTCACCGATACCAACTGTTGGGTTTCTTGTCATTATTCCTGAGCAGGGAAATATCATAGGTACAATTTTTTTTTTAATTGTACCTATAATATTTCCCTGCTATTGGATTATCCTACGTAAAAAAAGCTATCTGCATGCAAAATTTCATCACCAACATGTACAAACACAGGAACTCACATCCCCAAGTATAACTTGAACATTGCAACTATGAAAAACAATTGTAAACATCCACAAAGCAAACATAAACACTAATGACGCGAGTTCAAATTTTAATGGATAAAAAAACATATAACGGTGAAACAGTTGAAATGGATAGGAAAACAAAGCAAATTTATTGTGAAAACACTACCAGCTACATCTATACACCCTCTCTTGTTGACAGATTAATAAAGCTGGTCGACTAACTGGCCGCTATGTCATAGACACAGATGATCCAACATTTTTATTACTTTATATGTTGTCAGAAGCGGTCTGATATGGCGATTGGTTTCGATAGTTTTGTTGTTTCTTGCTTTTGAGATTGGAAGAGAAGTAGTTTTTAATGCTTTGATCGATGGTAGTGTAGGTGTATGTATTTTACACTAGCTGTCCCCTGCGGTTTAACCCACGTTCCCGTGGGGTCTTATCTTTTCCCGGGATAAAAAATATAGCCTTTGTTACTCAGGGATAATCAAATCTTTATTTTTTATAATATTATTAGTATATTAGTATAGATTACTTTAGTGTAGAATACTGTAATTCTAATGTAAAAGCATTGATGTTTTTGAAGTACAATTAGCATAAATCAATGTGTGCCAAAAGTTATTGGTTTAAACCTTTGAGTATTAAACCACCCCCGTTTAAACCAAATAATATTTGAACTTCATACTTTCTCATATAATGGAATCATGTTTGTTTATTGGCACAAACGTCGTTGAATCCAATATTCCATTAAACGTGTTAAAGGTTCGAGAGCGGAAGGTCTTATTTGCTTTTCTCAATCGCATGAGTTGCGCTACACAATTGTGGACACAACTTGGTTGCAATATCAAATAACAAATACGACCTTTGATACAGAAAGAAACCAATCTACATATATAATCTACTCTCTACGACGAATTTGCATAAAAATGAAATACCTTTTCAGTAGCTACTTTCTCCCAAAAATGTAGGCGCGTCTTCGTGGATGGCGCGGTGCTATCTATACTATTTAAAATTAAATTATATTAGGAAATCTGAATAGGTCGATATCATTTGTTGAATAAATAAATATTCTTTTTTGTAAAATAAAGACAAAGGTCATCTATGTACAAATTAATACACAAAATACCTACATACAACATACATCTTAGTTATTCGCCATGTTTTATAATATCGGTTCAACTACATCTTTTATAGGTACATTTACAAACATGACAGGCATTTAATTACTTCATCAGATACCATGTTTGAGCAACAAATAATTTATATTTAATCAAGCAGTGACGTTTACTTACATACCCTATTCCATATAAACTATTTAACATTTATAGTATCAAAGGAAAACCCGTCACCAGCAGAATTTAAATCTGAACGTTATTTTTACTCCCAATTTACATCATTGATAGTCGCTTTTGCGAGAAAAGAGAAGCTACTTGCATTTTATAGTAATTTGCTTTTGTTTATCACACTGTATATTTAGTACATAAGGCTTGCTTTGTTTTTTGTCCTAAATAAATAAAATGAGTATACGATTTGAAACTATTTGCTGTTCGCATTTAGTAAGTTTTGTGAGAATATATAAACTATTTTATCCATTTCGGAAGTGACGCGTGCGAGACAGGGGGACGTTTGGCAGGACTCGTTACTTACTTACATAGTACGATTCCACATCCACGACAGAGAAAGAACTATGTGTACCGACTGTTATTTATACCAGAACACACGTGTCTTGAATTGAATTGTTGGATTCAACGAGTTACGAACTATAATCATGTATCTCCAGTTACACATCGCAATTCACTCCATTACAAATAATAGGGTTAGGATACCCTATTATACCGCATTTCAACGGGAACAGTGTTACATCAGTAATTCACTCACGTGCTTTTAGTAGAATAAAACTGCTTGCCCTTCTTCTCTGACCTTTGAAGCTTGGAATGAATCCCTCCGCAGTCCGCGGTGGGATACGAGGTTAGTCCGCGCTTATTATGATCGTTGTGATGCGGTAAGTAAAATGTCAGGTCGTCTTCAGCTTTATGTATGTTGATAATGTCATTGGTATTTCATTGTACACTGACCTTCCACGTTTCTAAGGACAACGTTCTTACATAGTCATCAGTATCAGTATCAGTAGGTACGTATGTTCTTATTGAATAGTTTCCTAAAGGAGGCACGATAACGCTGGACTACAATCTCAATATTATGGCATTTTATGTTCGAAAATAATTATGTGACGTAATTTTTTAGTTGTATACAGTAAGTATAAAACTATTAGAAAACCTCTCCGCAAATTATTCCGAACTGAGTTGTGTAATTAATAGTTCTATCTACTATCTATCATCAATTATTAACTTTCGTATACATTGTATGTATGTATAGTAAACAAATGTATGGACTGTCAGACAACAGAGACAAATGGCTATTCAAATTGTGATGTATTGTGCTTTTCATTCGTTATTACATGGACTGTCCATTAACGATTGCGTTAGTTGGAAAATTACAGACGTTCACTGAATGTGGTTACATTATTAAATACATGTTCAATCGGTAATTAATGACATAACAATTACGTAATCTACTATACGTATATACAGGGTTGAACGTAATATACCAACAAATAGAATATTTACGCCCCCAAGATACGAAAAATTCATGCCGCCAAAAGAACAATAAAATAAAATGGGGATGGGTAATTTTAAGACGTCACAACGATACAGGCCTGCTCGAGGATGAGCTCACGGAATATATTAATTGTGCTAGCACCAGATGGTAAAACTTAAAACATCGTGCTGCGGTAGATGAGCCTTACGGCGAGACAAATCAATGTATTTCATACAAATTCTTACTATATTTATAGTGTCTAACTTAATGAATCGGAACAATTTAAAGCCAAAATCACATATTCTCAGTCACGATTTTGCTGCACGTTTTCTCAGCACATGCGGTCACTGGAAAAGACGATTTAGTTAAAGCCGTGTATGTAATATAAGGTGTGCTAAGGCAATTTGGCGACAATATTGTAGGAGCGAACAACTGGCGACATGTTAGGTGTCCATCGCGTACATTGCGGCCACCACGTTATATTGCTCCCGAGATACAGCACAACTTGGCTCGGTATGCAGAGAACCAACAATGCGCCACATGTTCTGATATAACAACTTACAACAATAGCTAGTTCTCCGAGCGCGTTCTCGCCCTGACTATTCAATGAATCTGCTACTATGCTTTTGGTATTTGTATTTAGTTCAGAACATGTTCGGAATCCTTGGCTTTTTCACTTTTGTGGAATAAAAAACAAGTCATGATATTTATTATTTTTGCAGTAAAAAGATTTGCACTAACCGATTGACGATCTACCCATGTCATGATCCGTTGAGGTTGCAAACTTTAATTGTTTTGTCACGTGATATACGCGTATATGGTTTTGTTAAAGTCAGGTTGTATGATAGCTCAGTGTCTTTTTATCATATTACATATTAGAAAGTGATGCATATGATTAAAACCTGGATTTTACGAGACTTGTCTCACGTAATGAGGCCAGAAATATTACACACAGATTCCAATAACGGCGCGTGATTTATTATTTTTTTATTTAGGTTAAAATAGGGTACGCTGTTGAAACGTGGAAAGTTTATGCTAAATATAAATTAAGGGTTTCAGTACTGACAATTTTGACAAGGAATATGAACATAATGGTAGATTGTTTAGTATCTACTTGTAAAACTTTGACCTAAAATTAGTAAAACCATGATTTGACGCTGAAAATGTATTAAACGTAATAAAACTAGCCAAACTTTCACTATCTATACTAATACTAATAAAATTATCAAAAGGAAAGATTTGATTGTTTGTTGGTTTGTTTGCATTGAATAGGCTCTGAAACTACTGGACTGATTTGAAAAATTCTTTCACTATTAGAAAGCTGTACATCAAGGATAATGTAGCTTAGCTATATTTTGTGCCGGGAAAAGATAAGATCCCACGGGAACGCGGGTGATACCGCGGCGAACAGCTAGTATTATATAAATTTGTTGGCGTTTTTCTGTTTTGATGATATTTTAAGTGAACCTTTTGTTGCTTCAGTGCAAAGGACAAATAATAAGTATCTAGATGCCCTTGCCCTTAAGGCATTGTAATAAAGTGTACAACACGTTGGCAGTCCCCCTGGTATTGCTAATGTCTATAGGCGACGGTAGTCACTTACCATCAGGTGACCCGCCTGCTTCGTTGTCACTAGTGACATAAAAAAAAAGCTATTATTATATATCGGTTAGGTATAAAGAGAGCCGATTTGATCAGTTGCAGTATACCTATTATCACAACGTCACTCTTCAGAGCTGGATTTAGTAAAAGATATTCGTAGAATTTGTCCATATAGAAAAGAGAAAAACTGATTATTTAAAATATACCTATACATAAGTATAGTTACTAATTATATCATCGAATATTTTTGGAATATTTCAGCAAATAGGAATTTTATACTACGTTTCATCTGCCGGGATAACTTAATTAAGTGTATAATTTTGTTTGTTGCAGGCCTCGTACCGGCGTGGTAGGCGCACTGCTGTGGGCGGCTCGTCCTCTCCTGTGACTAGCCAGAGCACTAGCGTACGGCACGGGCGGCGGATTGTAAGCATTTATCTGCAAGTATTTATTACTATACTAATATCTCACAAACGAAAAGGAAAAATAGCACCACTATGACGTCATAAACTGATACTCAAATTACTTACTAGTATACTGATTATTTATTTATTAGAGCCTGAGGATAATAATGCAATTGAATGAAATTTTCTAACAATTCGTATGAACATTTTACTAAAATTATGCTTATAAAAAAGAAATTGTCTTATCTATTCATGCAGATCTCAAAATTATTAATATTGACATTTAATCATTCTTCTGAAAAATAAAAGATTAGGTAACGTATTTTCCCCTCACACTTGTGGAGTTTGCTACTGAGTAGGTACAAGATTTACACAATTCAAGAGGTGGCCACTAAAAAATGTATGCAAGTAGGGACGAGTACAACCGCAGTTGCCCAAGTCACGTAAACGTACGGTACATATACCTAATTTTTAGACCTTGGTATTTATGCACCACGATCCCTGTATTAGGTAATAATAAGAAATAAAACTTGTCTCTCTTTGAAGGTAACTACAATCAATGCATATAAAACAACTTCTTGACGATCAATGACAGACTAATTAACGTCCAGCCCAAACCGTTGGACTTAGAAAGCTGAAAGTGCAGCGACCTACTCCTATTACAACAAGAAAAATGGAAGATTTATTTTTAGAAGTCTATATATATCTAAGTATATCTATGAAGAATATATTTCCCTTCCTATTACTTAGCGTCATCATAGCGAGATCCTTGATCTATGCTCGACTATATATTTTTATACTGTGACAATATGCTAGGGCAAAAACTCAGGATCGGTGATAACTGTATTTTATAGCGTCGTGTGTTTATTTATAATCTGATGGCTAAATATGATGTTCTGTTTCAGAGGCGTGGGGCGCGGCGCGTGGCGGCGGCGCGGGCGCGGGCGGCGCCATGACGCGGCGCCCGCCACCATGACGCTGCCGCCGCCCGCGCGCCCCGCGCATCCCGCGCACCCCGCCGCGCACCGAGCTATGCGCTATTACCGCATCTGGATTTACGCGTGCAACGGCGCACTGCTGCTGGGAGCGCTCGCTTTTTGCGCGGCGGCGGGCCGCGCCCTCTCCGACTATAGGCGCACTCTCGTACCGGGGCTCGGGGCTGCACAGCCGGGCTTCCTATACGGGTACGCGGCGTTACCGGTGCAGGCTGGGCTGCTGCAGCTCCTCGGGTGTCTAGCAGCTCTTCGCCTCTCCGAGCGCATGCTCAACGCCTATTGGCTGGCTCTATTGGCTCTTCTTGTCGGTGACGCCGCTATTGGAGTTTATTGGGCATTCCGTTTTGAACGCGTGTGTAGAGAACTTCGGCCTCAGCTGCGAATACGTCTTGCGAAAGATTACGATTCGGACGTGGACTTCGCCGAGGCCTGGGATCGGCTCCAAAGAGAACAACGTTGTTGTGGAGTGACCGGTCCGGCGGATTACGCAGCCTTTAATCGGACTACTCTACCTGCGAGCTGCTGTCGCATTCCAGCACACACTTCTGCCGTTACACCGGCGCTGCTTGCCACAACATCCGCCACGTCACCGGTACCAATAACATCGGTACATTGTGCTCCTCATACTGCCGCGTGCGCGGAGAGGTTGCTCGTTTGGTTACGACGAACTGCCGACGCATTATTTGTGTTAGGATACTGTGTTATAGCATTTCTAAAATTGTGCTTCCTCGGAATTCTCCGTTATGAAATAAAGGAAATGATTCAGAAAATTCGAATATTGCGAAGTGAGCTGGGGGCTGGTGAACTTCTCGACGGCAGTCCGATTCATGGCGGACCTCTGTCGCAGACGGTAATAGTGAACGCAGTAAACGCAAACGGTGGTGTCAGAGCGCACGGCGGTAGCCCCGAGCGTGCAGGGGAACGCGAAGCACTTCTCGGCCGAGCTGCGGAGCCTTGTTCACGGCGTAGTATACACGACGAAACTCTTGGCCCCAAAACAGTAAATGGAAATAACAATTGCGAAATGCGTGAGCTCGCGCGAGGTGAATACAGACCACTTACGACAGACAACGCAGCTACCCGAATCTGACTAAGATGTTACCTGGAGCGGCTGTTCGGGCGGCGATGGCGGTCGTTCCCTGCCGCCGCCGGCGCCGGCTGCGAGCTGGAGCCGCCGCTGGGGCGCTGCGTCGGCGCCCCAGCGTGCGTAAAGCGTGCGGGCGCGCGTGTTCGCCTCGATCACCGCCGCCACACCCGCTCCGAATTTGAACTATAAGCTTATCGTGCGTGACACGTAGTGCAGCTGTCACCAACGCAGTGTTCCCCGTGTCTTTAGTCCTTGCTCTAAGGTTCATCGTGGAAAAACAGTATCTGTCTTCGCTGATAATTGCGAATACTGATAAATTCGTATGAAATAATTTGTGTGCTACGTTTAGTGGGCTAAATTTACTTCCAGCGATGAGAGTAGACGTTAGTGTTTCATTTTGAACATTTATTCAGTGGAGGTACAAACGTTTATTGAACGAGATTCGGGTACCCACTTACGAGTAATTTAAACGATGTGAAATCCATTCCACGAGCAAAGCTTGTGTTTAGTTCCCATACTTGGCAGTTATATTTCTTTGATTAAGTGCGGAAAGTAAAACATTTCGTTTAGTGACCTTAAGGATTCGTAAATGAAGATAATGATTAAATATGTGTGAGCGCATGAAGAGGCAGTCGACATAGAGAGCTGTAATGTTGTCGTATAGACATGGACGAGTGTGGAGCATCAAGAGTACCCACTCTGGGTATGGGTATCTATTAATGACGTAAATAATTATAGCACTAAAATAACGGGAATCAAACCAACATTTATACCTATTGTTTAGCTGTAAGTCAAATCAGCTTTTGATTGTATACCAATAGAATTACGAAATTATTAATGTATTTTACATTACATAAGGTTTTCTTGATATCTGTATTAACTACTAACCTACTTTTCTTAATTCCCTATAGTCTGCTTTATTATCGTCCATTTCATTCATTAATTCGATCCCAATGATTATATTTTCGATTGCATACAATTATATTATTATTTAATTAATACCGTTTTCTTCAACTGATACCGTCGTCAATTCACATTGTTTTAACATATTGTTTTATTTTAATATATTTAACTATCATAGAGATCATAGTTTAGTTATGTATAGGTCACTAACTATATTATTATTGTTATCTTTTTTATACTATGCACTAATGTCTATCCCGAACAGTATTTATAGTTGTAGCATAGATTAGAGATCTCTGAACCCAACACCGCTTTACTTAGCTAAAATAACGCATTCATCTGAGATTATGTTTCCAAAGCTTTCCTTACATATTCTAGAGGCGAGTGTCTCTACGTCTATTTGTCTAATTCTCGTTTACATACCTATTGTTGTCGGTAAATGTAAATAATTATCATAATTTGTACATGTGTAGAATGCGAGTAATTGTGCATGGACAGATTGACAGAAATAGTACTGATATGAGCTTAAACGACGTAGTGCCTACAAATTATATGCTTGTGAACAGTATCCTTTTCTTTACGGCAGAAGAATTTAAAAATGTTCGTAGTTACTTTTTATAGACATCCCGACCTGAGTTTATTTAAAGGTTGCGGACGTGACAAATCATTTAAATTCATTGTAAAATGTTAAAGGTAAATTATAAATGGCTGTGTAACATATAGGTGAAACCTATACATAGGTGCCGTGTAGATGACTGTCACTGTCACAGTTTATTTATTAATTATATGTATAATAGTGAGCGAGTGCAGCGGCGCGCGGTGGCCGGGCCTATGTAGCCGTATGTGGCCGTATGGGGCCGTGTGTGGCCGTGTGTGGCCGTGCCCTCCGCGTGATCGACTTAGGTCAATCAATGTTCTAATACCTACATACATATTTGTACTTATTACAAAGTAAATTTATAGATATATGGTAACGACGAGTATGAAGTTATGTTCGCTTAGAGTAGGTATAATATTTTGTGAATTTATGCAGAAAAATAGTTTTTTAATATTGTTGTCACATAAATAAATGTACCAATCTTATAAAAATTTGTACCTATATTCGGAAAGTTGAATAATTTGTAGCTAGGATCCAATCTAAATCCTGCATTTCTTCCAAAACGGTTAAAGTAACATGTGCCTTGGCTTATAAAATCGTATAACTGATGTTATGTTTATTATAAACTAATCGATATAAAATAAATGGAAATATGAAACTCGTCTCTGATGTGCTGCCTACACCTTCGAAATAACTAATTGTGTTTATAAATGTATAAGTACTTACTTATTATTGAAGACTATTTCATCATAAAGAAATAAAATTTCCTCATCACAGTTGAATTGATCATTATCAAATTTGCGTAAGTTCGTACTACGACTTTCATTCTATTTGATTATGAAGAATAATATATTTACAAAAGTTTCATATTAAATGAAATGCATTTCATGACGTGAGGTGTGGAAAACGCCTCTGCACTATTAAAACTGTTGAAATATTTTGATATAATGAATGATACAATGGTATCTACTACAGATTACGTACCTACTCGTAATCTTTTAAATTCTTTACAATCATACTAATGTTTTTCTTATCAAGTGTGTTATTATTATTACAGTAGAGTTGTTACAACTTTCCGAAGGTACGCACTAGGCGACTGAGAGCTAATATTATCATAATAAATGCATTAAATAAAGAGTTTGTTAAAACGTTGCGAATTTTATTTCTCTCTTAAGTATAGGAGTATCAGTTTGAATAATCGTCGAGTACTAACCTGTACGTGGTTTTCGGTGAGCCTGTAGGTTCTGTCGACGTTGGCTCCACCGATGACAAGCACGTCACCGTCGCCGTAGGCGCTGTCCGCGGAGAACAATGGCGGGTCCTCACTACAGGAGCCAGCTTCCCACGATTGCGAATTGCATGAAGTGTGAAAATGTCTCGAGGTATTGTACGAACATTTTCCCGCGCCCTTTGAGAATCCAATATAAGCGACGCTCTCTAAATTGTCCACATTCTTGAGTTTTTTAAATTCAACGGCAATATCGGCGCCGACTTTCGCGTTCTTCTTTATGAGGGCGATGTCTGCTAGTCGTTAAAGAAAGAAATTGTGGCAATTAGCTTCACTACTATCATTTAATGACCGTTGGCGTTTCTACACATTTAATTTACGACAGTATTACGCAGCTACGAGCCAGCCAAGTTCTAATTAAGTATTTTTAATGGTCTCGTAATTATTCTTTGTAAGTTGGTAGTGGTTGGTCTTTGGGAGGACCTTTTGTCGTTAGATTTGCGACTTTTTATCCACTCTACCAAGTTAAGTAAATAATATAATGATGTAATAATATGTAGGTAGGTACCTACTGACTTAGTAAATAGATTTTTGTATACCTACAATAGTTTTGTGCAAGACAAAATTATACAGTAAAATGAAAATATTAACGTTTTAAAGGATACTGGCATCTAGGGATGCGCCGCCAGTTGCACTGGCCACTGCAGATAGAATGAACGGTGTTACTTCTTTGCCTCGGATGCCCTTCTGTTTTGCTTGTTCTAATGCCAGGCGAATGGCTTCGTTAATCACTTTCTCTGTAAAAACAATATATTATATAATATTATACAATTACTTATTCGTATTATTACCTTTTACAAATCGTATTATTACAGTGACTTTAAAAGTCGCTGGGGCGGCTGCGAATGGTTGCGAAAAATAAAAATTATAAAAATACGCATCCATTGGAAGGGTCAGAAGCTCATGTCCGTAGGGTTAGAAGCTCGCCGATTCAGTCGTGTTTAGCAAAAAAGGTCATAGAGGCCTCGGGGGACCGGTGCGGGCAGGAAGAATTTTCCGCCAAACTCACTGCCGGCTTGCTGGAACCAGCAGCGGCAGCCTTAAGTTGATTGTCTACATATATATTGTTTATTTCTTGTTACATTATTCGTATTACGTATTAAAGTCATTTTATAACAATAAATTTAATTTATACTTTCTGTAGTGAATACAAGTAATATACATTACATCGGATTTGTCAAGCAGTATGCTAAGTAGTTAAAATCAAAGAATAAAGTGATCCACATCGATCCCAAACTATTATGGTACATCATTAGATGATTTCAAGTAGGTAAGTAAACTAGGTACTGAACTATTTAAAAATATGTTAACGTAAGGTATTCTTAAATCAGCTGCAGGAAAAAATACGGTTTAGCTCGCAAGCTAGAAATTTATTATTAAGTAAATCTGTTAATATTACCATCCATTGCAAATTCGGTTGGTACAGGCACAGCAACAACGATGCCAGAGTCTAGACACAATGAATGCGCAGCTCGCAGAAGGCGCGCCGCTTCTTTCGCGTTCTTCACATGGTGTGGCGCACGGTGTCCCGAACGCTCGGTGTAGAAAGCAGGGAAGTCCTGAGACTCGCCGAAAGCGCATACACAAACACCCTGCGTTTCCTATGTACCAAGAAAATCAATGAACACCGTGGTTATTACTGCGAAATGAGTAGAATGTTATTACAGCGAAGTCTTAGTATAATAGGGTGTTTTTACCCTTTGGGTAGGTACGGAATCCTAAAAAAGAAGAACTTGATTCTTGAAAGATATGCCTTTTAAAACATAGGTTAGCTTATGTAGCGTTGTATAATACCAAGAATTTACGATGTTCAACACTAACGCGGATAAAACCGTGGAAAAAAACAAGTAAGTACATACTTACTTGTACATAGGTTCACTTTTAAAATAATTTATGTCTGTTTTCTTTTTATAATATTTTTTTTTCTTCCATTTTGCACTGTGTTCGTGTCTCAATCACTATTTATAGTATATCAGTATTTATAATATATGTATATATATATTCAGTATTTATAATATAAGTTTTATATATAATAATAACTATTATGTAATTATATATATATATAAATTTTTAATATAATTTGGATGCCTGTGCCGCAACTGTTCGTGGCACCGCTGGCCCTATCAGAATACCAGCGCTGCGGTACCTACGGCCGCAGCTTATGCTGAGATAGGTGCCTTTTTGGCCTCACACAGTGTATGTATTTTGTATAATTTTGTTGTTGTTCCTATATTTGTCTCTGTGTGTAATTTGTGATGTTAATGAAACTGTCTATTGTAACGCTACAGCCACTTCACCACGCCAACTAGCCAAGCCAGCCAAGCCAGCCAGCCAGCCAGCCAGCCAGCCAGGTCAGGCAGCCAGCCAGGTCAGGCAGCCAGCCATGCCAGCCAGCCAGGTCAGGCAGCCAGCCAGCCAGCCAGCCAGGTCAGGCAGCCAGCCATGCCAGCCAGCCAGCCAGGCCAGGCAACCAGCCCAAGCAGCCAAGCAATCCAGCCATGCCAGTCAGTCAAGTCAAGCCGATTGTCTATGCATTGTCTATGTCCAGTGACTACAACGACGATAACAGCCAATAGGATAAATACCCGTTGTTGATTGGCCGTAACGCCACTAGTTCTTCTTGCCACCACATGTCATGGTGGGGGTGGGCATTTAAATAGGCTGGGAGCTGATTCCTTAGCATTATTCTGTACTATACACTAAGTTAAGACAAAACTCTGTCAATTAGCTGCCAGAAATAAATAAAGTGATAATTAAAGTCGTTTATATTTATATCCCGTTTCACTCAGAAGTGGGATGAAGCGTAATTAATTACCCTAAGGAGAATGGACAAGGGAACCGTCCACCAGGATGGAGATTTTCGAAGCATAATCAAAATGACGTCTGCACAGCACCGCGCTTTTATGAATTCCAAGAAGTTTCCTACTCCATGCCAGCTACGTAGCTTCGCAGCAGCAAGTATGCATCAAGATGATCAGCACTGGTGACGAGGACGACGTTTGGCCAGCCGGACAGCTCTTGACACGCGCAGAAAGTTGTGATCAGCCAACACTAACTAACCAGGTCGGTTGCCAAGCCATGCCATTATTCACTAACTTGTCTAATTTACCTTTATCATTGCCTAAGTTACCCAATGTCCCCACTTAAGTAATCAGTACAGTATCCCAGCCAAGCTACTAGCCTTAGCATAGGTGGTGTTTCACTGACAAAAAAAAGGCCAAATAGGAGAAGTAAATGAAAGCGAGCGTAATAATTTGATAGATTTATTAGTGAAATACAAAAATTATTTTTACAATTTTGGTACAAATGAAGATTAAGCTTACCACTGATCAGCCCAATTATCGTCAACCCTATAGACTTTCACACTCTAAGCAAGAAATTGTTAAGTTTAAAATTGCAGAGTTATCGTGATGCTGGGATAATAAAAGAATCAGAATCCAATTATGCATACCCTATTCTTTTAGAAGAAAAAAAAATGGCGACAGTATGTAGATTATCGTGCTCTTAATGCGATCACAATTAAAGAAAGATATCCATTGCCAAATATTGAAGACCACATTTCTAAACTAGCCGCTAGAAAATATTTCACTTGCCTAGATATTGCTCAAGTCTATCATCAATTGCAGTTGACTTTATTTGTAAACAAAGTCATTTCGTGTATGTTCGCATTCCGTTTGGTTTGGCCAATCAGGTTTTGTGCGGTTGATCAATAAAATAATTAATTCAATACGGACTCTTATTGAAGTTTAAATTGTGTTCGGGTAGTTACAATAATTCTAATGATATACTTGCCTTTTGAATGATCTCTTACTACCCTCAGTAGATATTAAATCTGGTCTAAGAATTTTAGAAACTACAATAATTCTAATAAGATACTTGCCTTTTGAATGATCTCTTACTACCCTCAGTAAATATTAAATCTGTTCTAAGAAATCTAGAAACTGTGTTGCAATAACTTTAAGTTGAGAATTTAAAATTAAATATAAAAAGAAGTGATCCTTTTACAAATAAAAAAACAAGTATCTAACGTATTTGGGACATGAAATCTCTCAAAGTACCGTACAGCCTGCAAAATCCAAATTGATCGCAGTTTCAAAGTTTCCCGTGCAAAAGAAATGCACATAAGGTACGACAATTTTATAGGCCTATGCAGCTATTTTCGTAAGTTCATATTTAAATTTGCACTAATTGCTCATCCGTGGGACAATAAGCAAACTGTTAGTTACTATGTTCTAAACCGGTACTAAAATTATACGATCCCAAAAAAAAAATCGGAAATACATGCAGATGCGTAAGGTAGGTATTGCGGGTATATTATGACACTAGCTGTGCCCGCCACTTCGTCCGCGTGGAATAGTGACTTGGGGCAGTATTTTTGGGTTATCTTTTGGTTTATTTTGGAACATAAACACCGTCGTTTGGGTAAAAAACAAAAACTACTTTACAGTACACGATATTAGACGTATAGCCATCGTCGGGGATCAAAGCATACAGGCTGCTAGGATTGCTAACACGTGACAGAACCACATAAAGCTGACCGTGCGAAAAACAGCTAATACTTGACTTGACCTAAAACTTTTTGCGTCTGACCTTGGGCTTTATTAACAAATGTTCGATGTGATTCTTTAAATTGTCTTAATATTTTAATTTATGAACCGATTGACATGAAACAAACACTAAAGCTTACCACGATATATTAATGAAAACCGTAATAATATATAAAAATCGGACAAGCCGATTCGGAGATAAGCATGCACAAACGCACAGACAAACAGACAAAAAAATCTAAAAGTCATTGTTTTGGGTGCTATTTGCGCTGATATAGTTCCCAATAATATTTTTTTCTCATATCTTCCATGTACATACAGCGATCCGTAACATTTTTATTATATGACTGTATAGATATAGATAAGCAAACGGACTGAACGTTGCGACTTGTCATGTATTTTAGCCGTGTGAAGTGTACCACAGTTACGAACTCGAAACGTTAGCAGTAGTAGAATCATTACGAAAATTCTGGGTCTACTGTGTAGGTAAACATGTAAAAATTGTTACTGATTGTACTGCCGTACGCGCTACCCTCACAAAATGTGATATCATTCCGCGAATAACAAGATGGTGGCTTCAAATACCGGAATATAATAGCGTATAAGACACGTCGATGCGTTGAGTAGGAACCCAATAGACGCCGTGAACATAAATCTCCTAGAGGTTAGTGATTCGTTCTATACTATTCAGTATCAGGATGATAAATTGAAAAACATTATTATCGATCAGCTTAAAAGTAGCTTAGCGGGACTGGAAAAATTATGTGTTATTAGATTCCGTTTCGTAGTACCTGACCCCGCTAGATGGAAAATTTTACAGAAGCATCACGATGACATAGGGCACGTAGACTTGAAGCGTAGTAATTAGATTTAATAAAAGCTAATTTTGGTTTTCGAAACTGTTGCGATATATCCGAAAAAAATGTAACAACCTGCTTACATTAGTAGAAACCTACCTCCCATGTTGCATCCGATTCCAAAGCCTACCGAATCATTTAGATTAGAATGATCCACGTGGATCATTTAGGTCAATTTTGCAGGACAAAGAAAGGTCAAGAGTATATGATAGTATAACCGACGCATTTTCGTAATTTGTTATTGCTGAGCCTACTCAAACAGTCGATTCGGTTGAAACTATTCGGACACAAAAAGGATTTTTAGTTTGTTGGGATATCCTGATAGAGCTGTAGCTGATCACGGAAAGGCGTTCACTAGCAGGTATTTTAAGAAATTTGGCACAAACAAATAGTTGTAATGTATGTTTAACATTAATGCCAATCGAACTATTATCAATGCTTTACGGGCTACTGGCCCTAGCGAGGCCTCTAACAACTGGTCTAACTGTCTTCCCGATGTAGTCTAGGGTATAAATAATATCCTAAATGATACTACTAGTTTCAAGCAGTATGAATTGATATTTCAGTACGGTTTGCGATGTATCGATCCCCGGACGAGTTATTGAGTAGATTAAGGCTAGTGCTAGAATGAAACTCAATTTTGATAAGCTAATAAGATTTGATTCTACGGAGACAAGCTCCAACTAGCAGCGCTTCTAGGATTAAATTAGACGATATTTATTCAAGTCCATGCATTGTAACCAGAGTTGTGGGCAATCGATCGAAATGTAGCTCCTGTGTCTGATAGTGCCAGCAGCTCTAATGACGAATTGGAGGCTGAAGACTAGATTGATCTATTTGAAAGCTAATTGTGGTTTCTGTTCCCATTGCGGGAGCAATTGTTGCAGGATGGCCGATTGTAACGCTACAGCCACTTCACCACGCCAACTAGCCAAGCCAGCCAAGCCAGCCAGCCAGCCAGCCAGCCAGCCAGGTCAGGCAGCCAGCCAGGTCAGGCAGCCAGCCATGCCAGCCAGCCAGGTCAGGCAGCCAGCCAGCCAGCCAGCCAGGTCAGGCAGCCAGCCATGCCAGCCAGCCAGCCAGGCCAGGCAACCAGCCCAAGCAGCCAAGCAATCCAGCCATGCCAGTCAGTCAAGTCAAGCCGATTGTCTATGCATTGTCTATGTCCAGTGACTACAACGACGATAACAGCCAATAGGATAAATACCCGTTGTTGATTGGCCGTAACGCCACTAGTTCTTCTTGCCACCACATGTCATGGTGGGGGTGGGCATTTAAATAGGCTGGGAGCTGATTCCTTAGCATTATTCTGTACTATACACTAAGTTAAGACAAAACTCTGTCAATTAGCTGCCAGAAATAAATAAAGTGATAATTAAAGTCGTTTATATTTATATCCCGTTTCACTATGTTGATGCTGTGTGAGTCCAAAATAAATGTTTATCTTATCTTATCTATCTTACTTTCTTTAAATACAAAACTAGAATACGTCTCCTAAGTTTGTAGTAACCAATTTTTATACATCGATGAAAAGAAAGACAAATAAAACATAAAGTGGAAGCGGATATCTACCAAGTATTCCAAAGTTTTTCCGATGTCAAGTATGGACTTGACTCCGCTGCATACGACAAGCGTTTTGCTGCGACCCAGTTCATTGAGATCTGCCGATATATCCATGGTATTTTCTCCTTCACGATGTACACCTCCTACGCCATAATTGCAAAACTCATTATAAATAAACAGCAAGGTTTATATTGGCTACGCCGTAGCTGACGCCATTCGCTACGCACATGAATAGATAATGCTACGAGTGCCAAGTGTCTACGAGATAGAGAGATTGCGTTTAGGAACTGTGCCAACTATTTTTAGAGCACAATCTTTTCTATTCAATCCTTAGGGTGGGTTGTTTGATTAGTAGTTCAAATACTAATTTGCTAGCCTTTTCCTACCTGTAATTAAAATTGACTGACTATTGTTAGTAACCATGCTATCAGATAGTTTATTAAATATTATGTTGCTTTCATTTTACAGTGTAGGTACTGTTAGAATTTTCAAGTTAGTTAATTGATTACAGAAAGCTTTCATTTGAAATTAATTACTTTAATTGTCACAGACATTTTATTTTAACGGCAGTGAAGAGAATATTCAAAATTCAATGTAGTTGTACCACTAAAGCGTTTTTAATAGTATTTTGGGGTGAACAATAAAATTGGCAAATTAAATTACAGAATGATTTTTGGGACAGTTGTAATATAATAGTGACTCTCAGGGAAGGATTAATAAAATTATGTTGTGGGTTAAGTTTTGGTCCCACCCAGGGCAGATCTTTGTGCGCAAATACGTTTATTTCTGGGTAAATATAAGTATATTTATATGTATAAGCATGCAAATTATTATCGTTCATACTCTGCTGACATTGTGATCAAATGTCTTTGTGTGAAGAATGTCCCAGGATATATATTTATCGTTAGAGTGATCGATCACGCTTCATTAGCCGTCAGTATGCTATAGGTATTACATATTTATTACTACATATAAATACATACAAATATTTATCTGACTGGACCTAGAAACTTGAAATTTTGAACACGAATTCCATTTATAACGTAGCTGTGGCGGAAATTAATCTAGATATATATACATATAATATATATATATACATATAATATATATATATATATATATACACTATAAACCTATATTTTATTATCTCCTGTTCTGTTATCCATAAGTACTACGAGAAAGGGGTTCAAAAGTTTCTATAGGAAAACAATAAAATTTTAGTGAGGACGTACACTTTTTTGTACGGGTTAGGTTTCCTTTTTTTATCACGGTCAACTAAAAAAATAATCTTTAGAATTTTACCCCTAAGGGGTAAAATAGGGATATTAATATAAAATCTGTGTGCAAAATTAGTCAGTAAGTTATATAGGTATGATGAATCAAGTAACATGATAGTTAAAAACCTCCATTATTCCAAAACAAGTTTTATCGGTTATTTACCCATAAATTATACTGTCTGGACACCTAACATACATACAAGTGCAGTTAAATAAAAGCTTATATAAACCAAAAGAAGCTAATTATTATGGGGAAACTCGACATACTTATTTCTTGAACATTCGCACCTACAATACAAATAAATGTAACGATTAATCTAAATCCGCTCCACTAGAGCTAATGTAGGTAAATCACATTCCAGCCATCGTCGTATATTTTGGGGCTATGAATACGAATTACTATAAACGAGAGACAGCTGTTACCTTTATGTACCTTCTGAATAATTTCATTATTAACTCTACGGTACCCCACCCTCGTAAATCATAGTACTTTGAACTAAATAAATTAGTTAAAACTAGGTTTCTGTACATCTATTAGGTATTTTATTTTTTGAAGAAGTTTAAGATTGGTAATGGGCTTCTTATTCTTTCTTCCTCCAGGCATTCCTAGTTACTAAGGTCGTTATTAAATTCAGTGTAAGTGACACATCGAATTAGCTGAGCGGATTATTGTATGACTTCCTAAGACTGGGTAAGAAACTAAATATCTAATAATCTGCTACGTACTACGTAGCTAAGGGCCGATGTAATGCAGACTATCTTATGAAAGTGAAATAGATTTATTTCCATGAATAAATAAATATCTAAGCAATGTCTTGTTAAGTATAATAAGTTTAATTGTGCACCAGCAAAATGTGTAACGAAATTCTATGTGACGGAAGATTTGTAGTTACAAATCAAGAAGAAACGAGGAATTCGTAGTTAATCACATCGTCTGTTAACGGCTGGTATTCCAATGACTGCACTAATTGAATGTGGTAGGTACGGGACTACGGGCAAGCGATGAATTCACTCGTACGTACCATACCATCGTTGAAATTCATTGATATTCAGGTGTAAGCTTGCAAGGCCGGTTAATCGAAATATTCATAGTACATTTGTGATTGTTGCTCGATTTCACCACACTCAAAATTTATTTCAATACATGAACTCGTTTCAGTTCGATTCAATGCAATCGCAAATTAATACTTTGTGAATCATTACATAATTTATTTTATATGGATGAATGGATATCAAAGAATATAAGTAGGTACTCAATAAGTTGGGTAGGCATATAGGTCATCTGGCCAATAATATATTTACTTCCCCGCGGTTTCACCCGTGTTTCCGAAGGATCTTATCTTTTCCCGGGATAAAAACTATTCTTTATTTTAGTCCAGGCAGTTTATGCGTGATTGAGCAACAAACATCCAAACATACATACATTAATAAATCTTTGTCCTTTGCTTTAACGTCAAGAGTGATGTGTGAAAAAGAACTTTGTCCGAAGAGTGATGTTTTCGACATCATTTTGAATGATTTACCTACATGTTGTGGTTTTATTCGCGATGCCGGAAAAAAGGTTGGTTTTCATCGGTTATCCCCGTGGGCCAATTTACTCGAATATACCTATAATGATGCAAGTGAACTTATAAATCTAGGTGGTTTGATATCGATCAGATTCAACAATCTTTTGATAATATTGTGCAGTTCGTCATTAACAATCCTTCTGAAAGAATGCACGCTCTTGTGTTTGAAGCCGCTTCTCATGTTTAAGTATTGTGCTATTAAAAAACAAGGTAGGTTCCATTTTTTTAGATTTTAGAATATTTATCCCCGAAGTCTTGCTCGCGTTCCCGAGGCATACCTTTAGGGGATAATTTTACAAAAACCTTTGTTATCGTTAAGTTAAGGAGTAGGTCTATATGAGGAATCTATCTGGCAAATTTTAAGTTTTTAGCATTCATATTTTCTGAGATTTCACGATATAATATTCATCAAAAAAAGAATTTTGATAATCGGTAGAAAAATCTATTAACATACATAAAAAGAAAAGAAAAAGATAACAGTCGAACATAGAACATCCTCATTTTTTGACGTTGTTTAAAAATATAAATGACTTATCTCTATTATTTCTGGAAGTGAAGCCGTTCAAAATGGCGTAGTACTACCTCATATTACAACGTAAATGACTGCCGGCGACAACGGTCGACGTTTGTGACGTCAATAAGGATAATTGAAACCAATGCTTGTTTCATCAATATGTCAATATCTACATAATGCTTTCAAACAAGCTTTCGAAGCATTTTGTTTGAGTTACATAAAAACAATCGAAAAACATAAACGAGCAAAATGGAGTCGACCGAAATAGAAGAGAATTAAGCTATATTAGATTTTAATCGGAAAATAATAACATTTTATTATTTTATTTCATATTTATAAACTCGCAATTGACTTGCACACTCCGAGAACATTGTTCTTGGAATTCTCATACATGTGGTGAAATATTCTACAACCGCATAATGGAAATTCGGTTAGATATCAAGCCACTTTATCTAACGGTAGACAGGTAGATACTACCTCTTCAATAATATAAGCTTCAACCACATTTTGGGAATTTCACTATGATATAAATTTTTTATACCAACTACTACAAACAGAAGCGTATTTAACATAATCTGTGTAACGTATGTTTTCGACAACTCAACACGTAGCTATATGAATGAAACCAAACAGTACAAAAATGTATAGTTTGATGTCCATTCAAGAAATACTTGATAAATATCTATATTGTTTAAGAGACTATATATAAATTATTCATATCTGTTAGACATTTAAGCGAAGCTGAGAAAAATAGGCCTGTTTAAGGGCCTTTTCACACATAGCTAGCCTACTAAATCGAAACCAATACTGATTGAAATCACTAATTAGTCACAGCACATGTTAGTAGTAGTGTTCCATTGGAGGCTCACACATGGCGCCTCCATTATTAATCGTTTAGTAATGTGTTGTTAATTAGTAAAGTTTCAAGTGACGAGTAGGTAGTGCCGATCGCCATACTACTAGTTCGTCTGACTATAGATTATAGTAAGGGGCTTGGAAAAAATCACAATTTTGAGTAGAGTGCGAAGTTTAGTTATTTGGGTTTGGATATTAAACAATTCAATATCTTTTTGTAGCTACATGTGAGAAGCTTAGGAGCCATTCATAATTTTTAGAGGCCCTTCCCACCGATAATGACGTCATATATTTTGAAATTTTAAATTATAAATTTTCATTGAATATTGAAACTTTATGGAGTCGCCCTTCCCATTAATGTGTGATTTTATTTATGTATTCTTACCTACTCTAATAATTGAGAAGCTACAAAATATACACACCTATGCCTCCTGTGACAAATATTGGTATATCCGACAGTTCAGCAGCAATAATGGTGCCAGCAACAGTAGTGGCTCCATCTAGCCTGGCAGCAGCTATCGGAGCCAAGTCTCTCCTCGAAGCTTTAATCACACCTTTTGCTTCAGACAGATATTGAATCTGATCCTTGGACAGGCCTATAGTCAGTTGACCTTTGAGTATTGCTACTGTGGCTGGAACTGCTCCCTAAAAAAATCGTCTCCCATATTAAACCAGCAGAGATGTACATGTCTTGCCCCGTATGTAACAAAAAATACCAAGATGACATCGTTATTATTGAGTGAGTCACAATGTTATCAGACATATATATACAAATTCGAGGATATAGATACCAACGCTATGCGATGGAACGTGAATTGCGTCTTGCACGATCAGGCGAATAGACAGAAGATTTTGTAAAATACTGCCAGTAAGTGGGTTGAAATGTGATTCGCCAATATTATCTTCCTAACTGTGACTTATATAAGTGTTTCTTTTTTTATTGTAATATTTTGATGAGACACGGCACAAACATTTGTCATAAAATTTAGCATGCAGGTAACCTTTAGTATGGAAAAATACAAAGGCTAATTTTTATCTCGGAAACGCAAAATGAAACTATGGGATTGAAAATAGTAAATAAATAAATTAGAAATATCTTACACCCTTCATACATCTTTCTTACCGCACATTATGTATGTGCTACGAGAGAGCTACGAAACCGTAGCACTCTAAATGCAATATTAGGTTCAAAGAAGCTTTATTTCTCAAAAGAACAGAGTTCACTTAATGATAATTTACAATCTATCTTATAAATATTTTAAAAATGACCATACATTATTATTGCAATATAGATAGGTCGTATTTGATTTAAAATACATTTAAAATTGTCATTTACATTTGTCATTTTAAATACACGTCCAAGAATTAACCACTATGTTAAAAATAAATAACAATGCAAAAAATAAGTTGAAAACCAAACAAATTACTTAGACAGTTTTCAGAAAGAAATAAAAATGAAAAGAAAACATTCAAAGTATTAAAAAACGAAGGTTGTTAGCGAGCTTAGACAATCAATACATCTAAATTAGAAAAGATAAAACAGAACTTCAGGGTTACATCCTCATATTAACTGCATATTATTTATAAATAAGCTCAAATGTGCTTGAAAATTATTTAAATAAAAATAAAAAATTATGTAGGTACCGACAGAATGTTCAATTTATAGCAAAAAATTTTTTGGATTTATTTTCACATATTCTTTTAATTGATGTATAGAATTTATTTACAACAAATGTACAAAATATACAAGCAAATGTACAATTACAATACATAAAAAACTTCTTCGAGGCTGCCGCTTCTTTTAATTTAATTTTAAATAGATTTATTGACTTTATGTCTCTTATATGTTTAGGGACCTCATTGTATATTTGAACACCCTCAAAATTTATATTCTTTTTTCCATATTGTGTTCTAGGTACGTTAGTTATTATTCGCAGAATCGTATAATAATACCTATCCAGGCACATACATAATAAAATATATCCTATTCTAAGAGCCCTTGCTCACTTCACTAGAAGTATATTGTAGTAAATATAACGCAATACAAATAGTATCTACATAACAAATCTAAATGAAACAAATATAAAAACAAACGTTGCTAATGAGTTGAACTTTCTTTTTACTGATAATCCAGTATTCTGAAGAATTGTTTGGCGTGATGCCCACGGCTACCTTCTACCATCGCACTTTTCGCCGTCGACTGGGAATACTGCGGACACTAAGATTATGGAATGAGCTCCCCGCCCCGCGATTTTCCCGCGTACAACATTGTGTGTACATTCTGTAAACAGATTTGTCCAGGGTCGACAACTTGCGAGTGGTGTTGCAAGCGTCTAGGCTACGGTAACTGCTTACCATCAAGCGGATCGTAAACTCTTGATTAATTACTATACTTATAATAAAACTGAACTAAAATAATGTCACATTGTTTGACTATGCAGGAATGCTACCAAAAAACATGAAATAACTTAAACAGTGTTTTAGTAATTTTATTTTATGAGTAGGGGTGGATTTTTTAGGTAAATTAAATGGTTAACCTAACAACTTGTAAGATTACTCAAGAATACGTTATACAATCGTTTGTTTACCGAACTAAATAGAGATAACTCACTAATTTGTTAGTCAATGTTAACTACAGGTAGGCAAAGAGCTGTTTACTATCAAACGTTAGCTATTAGTCATCTAATCAAAATATTCGCCTTAAGAGTTTAAGTTCATAATTATAATTTAAGCTGGTTCAGAATATGAAACTGAATACAAAAATCTTACCCTTTCTCGGATAATACTCTCGACTTCTAAAGCAGTTTCCAAATTCTTCGGGTATGGCATCCCATGGGTGATGATGGTAGATTCTAATGCGACAATCGGCTTATTCTCGAACTTGGCCTGAATAACCTCTTCAGAGAAAACTAGGGGAGAACTTCCGCTATAACGTCGATAATAATAATGTGCAGTGAGCCGTGAGCATCTTGACATATACTTCACAAAGTACGCCATCCTGTTTGCTAAAAATAAAAGTCAAGTCGTTAATCGATATCTCGAACTGGTATTCAAGAGGAAAAATCTGTCGGCAATTTAGATATTTGTATATGAAAAAGTCCTGATTTTAATTTGGTTTTACATTGCTTACTCGTGTTTGACCATAATCTCTCCATAGTAAGTAACTAAAGGCTCTCAAGTGCAGGTGTCAAAACACACCAGTAGGTGCTTGTCAACAAATTTCCAAAGTAAATGTGGTAATTAGCCAGGCACCCTAGGCTACTTCGAATTGTCACTTTGCTATAGTTTCCTCACGACACTTTTCTTCACTGAAAACTCAAGATCATGTTATAATTCGAGTCCACGACCATTATCATGGCATTCGACAATTCGACTTCACTAACACAGAACTATCGTAAACTTAAAACTGAAATATGTTCAAGCAAAAAAAGACTCGTTCCAATAAAGTGATAATATCTAATCATTTTAAGCGATTTTTGAGATGGTTTTTTTAAATATTCTATAGTAAGATCTCGTACGCAAGTCACAAACTCATAATTATCAGATATCAGATTTACCTCAATAACACAACTTAGAACCGAAATTGATCGGCATTTTTGGAAAACATTGTCAGAGGAAAAGTGAACTATCGAAACGAAATAACGAGAATAAAGTGAAAGCTGGCTGGATATGGGGCATGTCAAAGCCTAGTCCGATGCTCGGATGACGGGCCATCTATCGGCGTGCGGGCTGCGGCGTTCACAGCCGGGCCGGTGCACATTCATCAACGTCCACTGTAGTGACGCGACGACAGGTTTTTGCTCCAACTTTTGAACCTGGCTTAAGTTTAAAATCATACAATATGAAGCACTTCGAGTGATCAATATACCTAACAGTAAGATAATAAATATAGTGAAGACTGATTATTACTGATATATTTTTTTGTGTTGGTATATACATGATGAAGTTTACGATTTATCCAATTCGTAACTGTGTAATTCAATGATATTATATGTTAAAAGGTGTAGATAGGTTATATGTGCTCCAAAAGCGGGAGGCTAAAGAGTTTTAATTAAAATTAAAAGTTATTTATGTGTGCGTTAGAGTGCCATTTCTCGGCCATTTTTAAGATCGATTGTTGTCTATGTAACCTATCTACACCTAATTACTTTTCATATAATTGGTGTATTTAATATAACAAGTATCAATCAAAACCAATTGAGTTACTTTTTATAAAAATAGGCAATCAATTAGTCTCAACCTAGTCTCTCCTTTTGAAAACAAATAACACTTGGCGAACCTGTACAAATTTCATCTCTCGCGTTTCACCTATGCTGTGACGTCGTGGTCGAAGTAACAAGACCCTCGGAAATCATACATTTATTCAACATTTTCCCCGTGGATTGTTACAATTTAAAGTACAAATATCATAATCGGTCATGCCGTTTCGGAGGAGTATGGTAACTAAAACTGTCACACGAGAATTTTATATATTATATATAGATTTAAATATAATAATAAAATCAAGGAATTAATTTAAAATACATAGAATAAATAAATATTGACTTTTCAAAACATACTTGTAATTTTTTCTACCTACGTTCTTCCCCGAGTTCCACCACCCAATCCCAAAGCCCAATCCAAGCGACATTTTATCGGCGTAACATTTGTGATTGCCTAGCAACGGCTATGTTTATTATTCCAACAGCTGTTTACCCAACAAAGCACCTGTCAGAATACTTGCTTATTTTATTCAAGCATATTTCCAGTGTTTTCCTAGTTACTACTAATTTTATAGCATATCATTATTTACACAAATCAACTATTAATTTCGAGCTTATTTTATTTTAGGTAAGTATTTATTTTGTCATGTATATTCTTTTTGACCTTTCATCATTTCATCATCGGGTCATGTAGCCCACTTATCTTTGTTATATTTGAACTAGATTCCACCCCGCGGTTTCGCTCTTGTTCCCGGGAGCTTTAATAAATGTGCATGAATATTAAATACGGTAGATTAAATCGATTGGTAGCGGTTATAGGTACAAAATAGGTGTCCCACAAACAAAGACTTTAAACTTATACTACTATATTTAAATTTCTTTGCCCACAAACGATCATGGCCCTCTATTCAGAAATATTATAAAGAAGTAAACGAAAAACGTTCACAAAGGACGATAGATAACGTTTATTTCATCGCCTCTTTGGTATCATGTATGTTACGAGTTCTGAAATGAAAGAGGTAAATATGACATGTAAATGAATAATAAGTAAACGTTTATTAAAAAATGTGACTAGATTATATATATATATACATTGACTGATCTTTTTTGTACAAGTTTGATGCTTCCTAACATAGATAATACACTATATACTAGAGACTTCCTAAGTAGCATACCATAATATTAATTGATTGACATTGTCTCAATTTATTTTGTGTATCTGTTTAATTTTCATTAATTTCAGAGACCTGTGTATGTAGGTATGTTTATAATTATCGAATTATATTGATCCTATTAATAATCAATCGGTATATTTTTAAGTAAACATGGCTTGGGGTTTGCCAAAGCTACCGGGTCTGACATTCTCTGATCCTACGAAGACGCAACACCACATCAGAAGCTCTTTGCGCTTCTATCAGGGCCACAGATTCCCGGATACAACGCTTCGTGGTCCTGGGGGTAGTGCAACTGATGTTGACAGCAATGCCTTTGCCCTTCCTGAAGATGCGGTCAAGTAAGTCATTATAATTATTAACTGATTGATGTAGTAGTTATTGACATATTACCTATGTAGTTTTATAGCGCTTTCACAATATCCCGAGCAAGCTCAGAAATCCGTAGTCTCGGTAAGTAGAAGCTAGACTGTTGGAGATATGAGTAATATCTACAGGATTTTCAGTAAGTAGTACGACAAACTCAAAGGGGAGATAGGTGGACGGGTCACCAAATATACAAAAAATACCTTAGTAAACGTCTATTCATACGATGGAAATTGTTTTGATAAAATATAATTAGTGAACCATAGTTGTTGTAAGAACTTCAAATAGTCATTTGATTCGGGACTCACTCAATATTTTCTGAGACAACCTTATCACTTCGTAACAAGGTAGGACCGGGGCGTTACCCTAATGCCCGACGAGGAGCGGGCGTCCTTTGGCAAATGCCAACAAACTGAAAACACTTGAAATCTTAGTCGATACCATTTACGAGGTTATTTTACATCATTTCTAGTTACCATTCATATATATATATATCACGCCACAGGTCTTGGATTCGATTCCCAGACATTTGTGTGCATGAACATGTCTTTTTGTCCTAAGTTTGGGTGTAACTGTGTGACCTAACACAAATGTTACGCACTGTGAGCCGAAATAGTTTATGTGTTTGGGAAAAGTCATGGAATGTACAGTAAAAAACGGCCCGCCGAACTTACTAGATTATTTTTACTTTAGGATAATCTCACCATGGTAAGTGATGATGTGGCCGAACGAAGGTGGTGAGCACACAAAGCCTAGATGGAAACTAGCTCCAAGTACAGCTGTCGGAACACAGCTGTTGGCGAGACAGACTTTCAACTTGAGGGTGGTAGCCAGCTAGTCGGGTACTGCATAAGATTTTTGACATAACCTACTTATACATTTTCTATGTAATTTTTGTAGCTATGATCCATCGTTAACATACGGGCGCGTGAAGCAGGCGGCGCTGCCGGCCGTCGTCCCGCACTGGGTTCACTATGACAAGCGATGCCTCAATTTCACCGCTTTCTTCAAGCAGCCTGTATACGATAACCCTGACGAGAACTACAGGGTGCGCATCGTCAACATCGTGTACTTCCTCGAAGACGATAGTATAACTGTGATGGAACCTCGGGTCAAGGTAAGCTTTAAAAATAACAAAACTTGTGTGTATAAAACTACGTGTGTATATTAAAATTGAAAAGTCATGACTCAATTTTGATTCAGTATAACACGTACCTGGATATGTAAAGTAATATTAGATTGTGTATTCAGATAAACCTCATAGACATTGCACTCTGAATGTCTTTGTTTGTATCCGCGGTGTAACTAATACCTATTTGTATTGATTTCTTTTGTTATTCAGTTCATGCTTCAGAGACGCCGTCTGTTTATAAAAACATATTTAGCTTTTGAAAACGTGGTGCAGAGAATTGTGTATTGGCCTGAATTTGTAATAGGTATAAAAAAATTAACTATATTAAAGCACTCAACAAGAAAAATAAAACTTATCGTAAGAAGTGTGTGAAGTAGGATTTCATACAACGTTAGATGTCTTTTCAATAATATGGCTGCAAATAGATCTTTGTAATATTCATGGTAAATGAGCGAGCATCGGGCGGGAATCGGGTGCGCTAACTTGGAAATCGACACGCCCGCCCGCCGTTGCATTGTTTAGTAGAATATTATTCTCACGTTCGTGCCCACAGTAGGTGCTCTCGGCGCGGGCTACGTCTTGCTCGCGGCATTACACGTTCATATTCTGTCATCATATTTAACTTTTTCTGCCCTTACTGAGACAACTGTGAAATGCGCCATTTGTCCTCAATAATGACGAGATGATGAATAAACCTCCCGCAGGCGTTTTCATCCAGTATCCGCTTAAATTATTTGAAAGAATTTTGTAGTCCTTTGAGATAAATCTGTTTTATTAAGGAATTAAGGATATTTTTCGTTTTAATAACGGTTGGGTATAATTTTATAGTTAAATATTTTATTATAACGAAATAAACTGAATGCCTTGACAGTGCCTATGATCAAAATGACCTACCTAGTAGGTATTCTATCTTTATATATCGACGTAAGAAAACGTATTTGCTGTAAGTAGCAAGAATGGCGTAAGTAGACTGAACACACAGTTAGATTCAGAAAAAAAATCTGCGTCGAATGGTCTTACGACGACAAAAAAAATTAAAATAGGGTATAATTTTGAAAAGTTTACTTGTTCAATTTGCTGTAAGGTAAGTCACTAAAAATAACGGTGTTTTAACACTCTTTTACTTACAGCAAAAGTGCGGTTTATTATTAATCATCTGATATAACTTACAGCAGTCATATGGATTTATACCAATTAAGTGCATGGTATCAGTATTTTTTAGAGTCTTACATCTCTTTAATAGTAGGTATGTAATTTATTAAATATTTCAAGTATCAGCATTTTAAATATCTATCTGGATATATACGGAACTTATCGATCTCCATAGTAGTTATAAACTACTTACGACGTTCTTCAGGTCTTTAAAATGAAAATTCAATTGATGTAAGTAGTAAAAAGCCTACTGGTAATAACTTTAACAAAACTGTGTTCCAAAAATCATCTTTCTGTCACTGATAATTAAAAAGATATGAGTTATTTTCTAACTTTTTAAAGTGTTTTGGCTCTGGTGAAAGGTTGGGGTTTGACTACTTGCAGCAAATACGTTTTCTTGCATCGTTAAAATCTTAGATTTTTTGGATTTGTCTCCGCCCCGAATAGCAGAAAATCTATAAAAAACTAGGAAAAGTACATTCATTTTTTCATAAATTTCGTATAGAATGACTTTTGATAATACTATCTCGAGATCGGATTGATTGATGGTTTAGATTCACAATTGGACCCGCTAGGTGGCGCTGGAATCGGGTTCTAAGTTTTGTTTTAATTTCAGGATAGGAAAACGTCTGCCGGGCCCACTAGTTAATATAAAATAAAGTTGATTCGAGTGAGATCGTTACTCATAAGTTTATTTGCAAAAGAACATTTTCATGAGTCGCAAACTAAAATCCAAGAAATCCAATCTCAGTTAAACAAGAGTTAAATGGCTTTTATGTTAGAATGGAAAACGGTGCAAATTGTAAGCGAATCTGAAACGAAGCTGGCAAATGAGCACGCATTTGTCTGCGTATGAATGAGAGTGCGACGGTTGCAGCCCGCTTTGTTCTCAGACGAGACTTGGTCCTATTAATGACTAACACATGACTAACTAAATACATACAAATATAGGAATAAGTGAAAAGCCTGTTCTTTTCTCGTACTACCTATCCACCGCGGTTTTGCCGTTTTGCATATATCTCAGCTAGTTGGTAGGTATGTTTAATTATTTTTTTAGCAATTTTTAGGATCATTCCATTAAGTAATAATTTGTTTTCCACTTTGATGACAGAGGGCGCTAGTATCTAGTCTTAAAGATATTTTTTGTCTTTTTAAAACAACTTTGTATGTATAAGAATATGTATGATGAACGTAATTGCGACCTTGTATTGAGGACTTCTAATTAAATCTTCGTTTTTTCCTCAACCGCGACTGCCACCTACCATACCATACATAAATTAGGTACACTAATTATTATGCATGAAGAAGGAAAATAGATCGTAGACATGTACGAATTAGATAAACGTACCTATTTTGTTTTAATCTTTAAGTGGTTTCTAATTAATATAATAATAATATATAATGCCTAAATAATTTTATTAGGACGACGTGCACTAATACCATGCTAGTTAGTTGCAATTAGATTCATTTTCTGGACAAAGGACTTCTAAACCAAAGGACACTAAAAACAATGCTCAACTCAAAAGAACTATGCAATGGCAATTATTTTTCAGTGATATTAAATATTGAATTACATATTTAGATCCTAAATCATGTCACAATAGCTATATTTATCTATATTGACGTTTATTCAGCTATTGTAGTATTTTATTTTATTTACCCCTTGCTCTTTGCTACTGTACAACAAATTATTAACAGCAAAGTACCTTTTTTTTTATGTCACAAGTGACAACGAGGCAGGCGGGTCACCTGATGGTAAGTGACCACCGTCGCCTATAGACATTGGCAATACCAGGGGATTGCTAATGTGTTGTACACCTTATTACAATGCCTTAAAGGCGAACTGGCTCTCAAGTGCAATTGCCGGAACACAACAACAGGTGCTTGGCGACAGATTTTCAACTTGAGGGTGGTAGCCAGCCAGTCGAGTACTACAAAGTACCCTACCACCGTGCTGTGGTTTCCTCACGATGTTTTCCTTCACCGAAAGCTCAAACTCATTGTAAGGATTCGAACCCACGACCTTCGCCGCGGTATCCGACGTCACTTACCACTGAGCTATCATCGCCTTAAACCTTTTTGATTGTGGAATATACATAGTTTTTAATTAATTGTTTCTAGAACTATTTATTACCTACCTACCCCATATGCTACAGATACAGTTTGTGATAGTCAAATGCACTTTTCTACGTAACTACTTTTTAAAATAGATGCCATGTTACAAACGTGGTAACTGAGTCGTACGTACGTATTCTAAAGCTACAATAAAACTAGCGGGAAACTATAACCAACGACTCGTAGCTAAAAGTCTATTATAGTACCTGGATGACCGAGCTTTGCTCGTTTTTTTTGGTACAATTTTAATAGTTTTTCTCACAAAAGAAGGAACATAAAAAAAATAACCATCTGGACTCAAACCGGAGTCTACTGGTTTCAGGACCGCTCGATTTTCCCGTGAGCTATTGTAATTGTAATCTTATAGACGGTAGCGAAATTTACCTATGTATTCTAATTATATTGTACCAGTTTTTCATTACCTGAAAACATGGATTAAATGATGTTTTCTAAAAATGAAACCTAGCTAGATTGATTTATCACCCCCGAAAACCCCTGCATACAAAATTTCATGAAAACCGTTGGAACCGTTTCCGAGATTCACATTATATATACAAATTCTATAAGAATTGCTCGTTTGAAAGGTATGAGTGAGATAGATAGATAACCATTACGATGTATCAGGTCTACCACAGGTTCTACTAAAAATGTTAGTAGTAATAAAAAAGTAGGTACATACCTATGTAGGAAAAAAATAAAAATATTTAAAGAATTTGGGGTTAATCTTAAATTTTTTCAGAATTCAGGATTATGGCAAGGAAGACTGGTAAAGAGGGCTAAGATACCGAAGAACGATTTAGGAGAATTCTGGCATTGGAAGGATCTCGACGTTGGAAAAGATATTTGCATCTACGGCAAAGTTTTCCACACAGTCTCGTGTGATCTGTTTACAAAGGTATGTTGACAATATAATTTTATTGCATTAATTTGAAAGACGGTGCTGATTTTCGTTGTGATGATTTTATTGCAAATGACATAGGTACCTAAATGTATTTCTTAAAAATATGATTGAAAAAAATAGTAATAAAGAAATGAGTCTATGTCATTGTCATTTATGGGAAAATGTCATTGCCCACTAAGTCCATATTACCGCCATCAAAATGGCGACAATATTCACGTTGAAAATAAACAATGGGGCTAATTTAGATCATTAGATATGATTCTATAAACAACTATAAGCACAAAATAATCATTATTTTGTGCTACGAGTATAAGCTTCATAGCTTGTTCACAGCCCATAATACTTACCCTACGATCAGTCAGAATGAGAACTAAGTAATTATATCCTTATGAATAGGTACTTTAAACTACTCATGACTTGTCGTATGCCGTTAAAATTTATTTTCGAAATTACATTTTAGAATATTTAAAATAGCTTTTAAATATTTCGAAAATGGTGACATTTTCTCATGTCATTTTTATACATTTGGTACGACGCCCTAGAAAATATTGAGTGAGTTTAAAGTATTATATTCCAAATTCAAAAAGGTATATTATGTACCTACTACCAGTTTTTTTTCCAAAAACTTTGTATGAAAAAATTCTTCTTAGGAAATTTAATAACCGCTTTTTTTACTTCTTCTTTTTAATAAAATTTTCAAAAATCCTTTCATCGCTGATACCTTATGAGAAAATCTAGCTGCCAAATGTCAAGTGTGTAGAACTTAAATATTGACTGATATTTCGTGTTGTTTTATTTTTATGTTTAAATCCAAAATTTGATCCCAAAAAATTTCAACCCCCTTTTACACCTTTTTACGCCTTTAGGGTTGAATTTTCAATAAATATTTCTTTGTGGATACCAACCTACCTCTTATGAGGAATCTGCCTGCCAAATGTGAAGTGTGTAGCACAAATATTTTCTGTTTTTTCTTTTTTTTTTCTTTCATTTTCCTTAAATTGATCGAAAATTCGAAAATTTTGAGGTCAAAATATTTAAACCCACTTTTTACACCTTTTCCCCCCTTTAGAGGTTGAATTTTCAAAAATCCGTTCTTAGCTGACGTCTACTCGCCAGGAGGAATCTTCCTGCCAAATTTTAAGTTTGTAGCATTTATAGTTTCTGATATTTCGTGACAGTGGTATTTCACGTTTATATATATATATATAGATACGTTCAAACGAAATGTGCGGATGTAAGACAAAAATTAATGTTTGAACAAGTTAAGAAAATACACATTGTATACTTATATGTATAGATTAGTTGACAATATTGTTGTTTTTTACTACTAAATATTATCTACGTTTTTGAGTTTTCAATTTACACGGGTGGCCTACGGCCGGGCCTCACCTACGTCCGGTTTTATCATCGAATTTCAAACAACACTGCTAGTTCACTAGTGTAGGTAATACCCACTACAGTATCAAGTAAGCGGTCAATAACCCATATCACCGTCCTCTTCTTACTAACCGCATCTTGCTGTTATTGTTGTGTGATAAATTTATTCTAACCTAAAACTTTCTAAAGGTATTCCTTATTCCAAAGCTTTAAAATAAATTGAACGGATAAATATTAATGCATTGTGAATATCTTACCTTTGAAACACGGTGAATGTTGGCTTCAAAGCTGACAAATGGAGAACCACAGCGGGAAAACAGAATGTCGTGAACAACGCGTGCTATTTTTAGGTTATTCAATTTGTGTTTATCCAAGGTCGTTGCCGCGCGCCGCCGCCCGGCTAGCGCTAGTAAACGGGCGCGGGTGCGGTCGGTCTGGGGGTGTTTTTTTTGTTGTTTCATGCAACTATCTATTGGCGTTGTCATTCATAGGCCACAAGCAAATATCAGCAAATATAATTACTCGTGAGCAATGTTTGCACTATTAATCTTGTTTGATAAGTAAATAAATCGTTCATAGATTTTAATTAACTTCTTTATTTAGAGAAACTGCCTTTGTTGTATGAAGAGTGAGTGTACTATAGGATTAGGACATAGACGGTACATGTAAATTATTTTTTAAATATTTGTTTGTTCCTTCTAATCTCCGAATTACACTGCCAGATAGCTGATGTTATAAGAAGTAACTTAGGCTACTTTTATGCTTATCTCTGGATAATATATGATCCGTGAGAACGCTGGTGAAATTATTATTATACCTACTTAGTATTAAATTAGTTATAGATATGATATATATTCTTAGGAACAGCATTTATCTACATACGCAGCAATGAATATTGATTTATTTTTAATTGGACACTTGGTATTTGTAAAGCATAAAGCCTCGAAAAAAATATTGTTGTTGGATTGTATTTATTATTGTTTGGAAAACACCTGGTAAACGACAATATTATCATAGATGCCTATTTCAAACATAATACGAGTATATTATGTAGTTAGTATAGGTAGGTATTGCCTCGACACGTTGAATAATCATTACTGACCTCAAGTTTTCATCAATTAATCACTGCCATAATATCGGGTGTCGCTTTGAAACGTTATATTGTTTATCTTCAATACTCATTAAACGGTACAATACCTATATCGAAAGTGGGATGTCGTGATGTGGAATAAATTATGTGTTTTTGTAGCAGTACCTCTTGTTATTCTATAGTGACATTTATATTTTTTCCTTGACCGAATGACTTGAATTTATAAAAAAAAGTTTAAAATAATATTTTGACAAGAGCAGTTGAATAGGTAATTGTGATATAAAATCATTCAATAACTTGTTTAGTCATTATCTTTTTTCACATGCTACTTTTCGTAATGTATTATTTAGATACACGAACCCACTTTTCCTCAGAAACATTAAAACTTAAAGTTTAGACTGTCTACTAGCAGTTCTTATGCCTGCGAATTTGAGGATCTGATGATATTTGGTTCACCGATATGTAGGCAATCGGATCGTCTGATTCCCTTAATAGTTTCCGCAGCTGTGAAATTGTGGATTTGATGACGACCAGCCAGGACAACCAAACCTAGTTGGTAAAAGGCGACATCAGTTTTTTTTATCATCGGTGGCATAATTTTAGCTAGATATTTCCACTTACATCATATCGGGACTATCAGTCTATCAGACTATCATCAAGTCTATAGGTATAGACTTAAATAGGTAGGTCTATATACCTAGTTATCGCCATTAAAATTTTGCAAGCTAATGATGACAATTCAAAAGATAAAATAGTAGGTTTGTTAAAATTATTATATTTTATTCAGATTTGATTACAGAATGATAATAATTAATCGTTACGTAGAAATAGAATAGGAATAATAATTTAAAATAAGCTATAAAAATTGCACTTACACTAGGAATTACAACGGAATTATAACTACAAGACTAATAAAGAATTGGAATAATAATTTAGTTATTTTGAAGTGTTAATGTTATAAAATATTTAACCTTTCTGGCACAGATTTAGATTAGGCTAAATCTGTGCTTTCTGGGGAGGAACCCTGAGGGGTCAGGGAGTATTTGACCATTTATTTTTGGAAATACGTAACTATCTGTAACCAAATACAAAACCGAAGGACTATCTCACATGTATTATTAGGCAAGAGTTTTATATTCATCGACTAATTTTATTATGAAGAGCCCTCCAGCCGCTGTCCCTTTTAAAGAGCCAACCCTTGGGAAGAAGAGATTCTGTGTACAATATGATTCATATTGTATCATATTTAGGGGATAAAAACTGAACCCTACTTAACTTTACTGTCCCTAACAAAATATTTGTCCAAACATTATTATTCATCATTATTAATATCAACATCCCTTTTTTGGGATTCTGAAGTCAACTAAGTCCGTCCCTCCGTCTGTATGTATGTCACGGCTTATATACTTGTAAACAATAAGGCCGATATCGCTCAAGTTGGGCTGGCGCTCAAATCTATGAAAAATAATGCCAGTAGGTAGGTACCTCCCGAACATGTACCTAACCTTACTTTTTCTACCTTTCTTTACTTACTTTTTCATTTAGCAGCCTAATCGTTTCCTTTCTTCTACAGTATTTCGATTTAATTTAAGGGTTTTCTGTTTTCTGCTTGGCTTGAGTTACGTATCCCCACCCCCACCCCCAAAAGCAAAAACTGTTTTCTGAAAAATCTGATTGTAATGATCTAGTTATAAGTCTTACAGTTCGTGATCTACGAATTTTCGAATTACGAACACACTTAACAGGGATTTGGGTTTCGCAATTCAAAGTCGGAGTCCAGTGGAAAAAGTCATAGTATTTTCCTATTTGACTCATAGGTACTTACAGAGTCATCTTGAGATCGTGGCATCGCGGGTGAAAATATTTATCGATATTAGTTAATAACTTTCAACCGACGACTTAAAAAACAATTAAGTATACATTTCTCTAATACATGTTGACCTTTAATCAGTACGATTTATATTACAACCGTGAATAATACCTATATTTAGTATAGTAGGTACACGATTTTAAAATGTGGTTCCTTTGCAATAATAGAGCAATAATGTGAAACGAATGGCCGCCGTAAAACCGTCGAATGGCTTTTCGAATAAAGCCAAAAGGGAGGTCGTGAGGCTTAAAGAAGTGTGTTTATAGCCAGAGGAACAGTGGGACCGTCCCGTTATAGGCCACACTGACCAACGTATAAAACCTTTATGTTCTTTGCACTCGATAATTTTGCCTGAGCACCTTACATTACTCTGTGGTGACAGTTTCATAACTACAAAGAATGTATTTTATTCTCGAATCTGGAATTCATTTTATAGAATTTTGCTTATTTGTGCTCTTATTTACTTGTAAATACTTGTATTTGTACCCTAATTATGTGTCACTTAAGATATTTCAGCGGAGAAAGGAATTCAGTAAGTGTATCTTCTACTTCGATCATAGTCACATGCCATTGTGAAATTCACTGGTTTCGTTTAAACTTACGCATATTTAGTTTGTGTCAATGTCCATAAGTCCATATTTCCACAAAAGATTTGATAGGCAGGTTCTATATACAGAATGAATTTTTCAAGTAGGCGTGGATGGCCAAATCTTAAACTAAAGGGAATATCGAAAAATGCTGAAAGGAGACTCGAGGCCGATTTTGATTAAAACTAAAACTGCATCATTCGATTTTCGAAAAAACATTTACTCAAGCCAGGAATCGAACCCGATGAATTTGAAAAAAAAATACACATTTTATTAAAAATTTTAGTATTTACATATATTCAGTCGTTAGATTACATTTTTATTTTTACATATAAAAACAAGTACCTATTTATTTTACATGGCTGAGATGTAGTGCAACACTACTTTAACACCCATGTAAATATTAATAAGAAATGGCATGCCAAAACCAATGGCACGCGCTGGCTGCGGCAGTGGCTTCACCGCGTACACAATAGTGTGGAAGACACGGCCAGCCGTGAATATCCTGAAGAGCATGGTGGCCCACCAAGCCGCCGGTCCGGTCGTCAGGTACAACGCACCGAGAACCCAGAACGCAGGAATGTTCTCCAAGTCGTTGAGGTGCGCCCGTCTCACTCTCTCCACATCAGGATCATCGAACTTTATCTTGCCATTTTTCGCTTTCGCATCCTCCTCATTTGCGAAAACATTTTTCGTATAACGAGCTCTTGACGTAAGCAGGGTCACTCCGAAAAGTTTCAAGGCCAATACGGCTGAATATAATATGTACGACTGCACCCCGGGATCACTTAGGAGAATAGATACCATATTTATAGTTTAATTTTAAAACACTCGTCGACGTGCTGGCAAGCTGGGTATCAATGCTTTAATGGTTGATATGTGATTGTGTAGGTACTTGTTTATTTAGCGTATACGTGATATACTAAACTCTTATCATTATTATCTTATCCAAGATAAATTCAGTCGAACAAAAATTGACAGTAGTTTTGAAGCCCATGTTGCTGAGATAGTTGACAGGTAACCGTAGACCGTAACTTTCGGAGCGCTAAGTTGAAAATCTGTCGCTAAGCACCTATGGGTGTGTTTGGTTCCGCCAGTTGTATTACAATCCCATTAGTTCGGTAGTCACTTACCACCAGGCAAGCCGCCTGTCTGTGCCTTGTACAAAAACTGTTTGAAACGATGGTGCTTTCTGTGTTAGGTTATTCAGCATGCATATTCTTGGTACTACTTTAATATTTCTCTGAGTTCTCACATCACACACACCATAAAGCTGGAATCTTGGAAATTATCTCTAAAATTAACTCAATTTGGCATAACCACTGTTTAATGTGGGTAACATCATTTAAAAGTCCTGATGTTCTTTTCGAGAAGCCTATCGTGCTCCCAGAGCAGTAGGTAGGTACTCTTAGAGTATTAAGTCTCAATATATCACACTGCAGTTAATGTTTATTATTTATCGTTTTATTTAAGTAGGTATGCATAATTTTTACACTATTTGTTTATTATTTCTGCCTCGAGCACTCCACGAGCGTATTTAGACATTTCAAAGACTCTACTGAAAATGGGTGATAACGGAGCTTTCCAGAACATGCACTGAGTGAGTTGGAGCCTTTTTTTAAATCTCATCGCAAATAATAATTGCATAGGTATCATAAGGTCAAAAGTTTTTATTTCTTCAAAGTTTAATTCACATCAATTTAGTATCTTATTTCTATTAAGTAAAAAACTCTTTATAAAAAAATAAAAACGACTTCAAAGACAAATGTTGCACTAAAAACCAAAAAATAAAGGAGGTACGATATAGCATAACATCTGCTCATAATTGGGGCCGTCTGACTGGGCTAGTACCTCAACCTTACAGAATATCGCAGCCAAATAACACTGCCCTCAAGTGGTGTCGTGTTCCTGCGGTGAGTAAGGTTGTCAGAGTTCCTTAGAGGAGGCACTGTGCTGACGGCGGAAGGACCGGCGGTATTGTGGAGTCGCTATTGAGTAGTGCAGGCGCAGCATGTTGGCGTGCGGTTAGGGAGACCCGGTGAAACGGTTGACCGCTGGCCGCCCGCAGATAGAATGAGTTCCCGAACCCAGGGATTAATTAATCTCCACCCTGGGAGGCTGAACTGCCATCAGGCGAAAGTAGGTAATCTTACAATTCAGAAGTGCTTGTATATGTATATTGTGCTTGAAGGCATTTATAATTTCTTTCATTGTATTTTTGGGCTTGGCACCGACTTCAAAGAGATCAAAAGGTATTTATAGAATAATAATTTGAATAGGTGCGTAGGTAGTTTACATAAGTAAAGATTTGGTCTATTTAGTTATTGAAATATTTTTTTATCCATTTTATTTAATGTTATTCAGTTTATTTTTCGGATTTAGTGCAACATTTGTCTTTGAAGTCGTTTTTACTTTTTTATAAAAAGCTTTATTTTTCCATTTTTTATATTTCAATGTTTTCAAGAAATATTTAATTGTTTTCGAGCAAATTAAGCCTATTATTAATTTACATTATCTATACTAATATGAGAAAGCTGAAGAGTTTGTTTGTTTGAACGCACTAATCTCAGTAACTACATAAAATATATTAGTGTTGGATAGCCCATTTATCGAGAAAGCCTATAAGTTAAATAACATCACACTATTAGATGAGAGAATACATAAATAGATTAACTTTTAAAGAAAATAAAGAATATTTATCCTAAATGATTAAGGCTTCTTTCTCAGCAGCTACTTGATATTGCGTTTCATTTCATATCTAGGACAACGTATATTCTAACTCCTAACCGATAAAGAGTTTACCTTCTATCATCAGCTCATTTGAATATACAAAGAGACGACGATACGAGTCTAAACGTGACTATAATATTTAAAGAAATATCCCCTAACTCCTAGCCGTTAAGGAGTTTGACCTACCATCATCAGCTCAGCAACATGAGATGATGACTACCAGATGCAAATATCTGAATAGCTTTAGAAAGTATATGAATTATAAATATTAGCCCATAATATTTACAGATTTATCCCTAAATCCTAACCTTTAAGGAGTTGTACCTTCCATCATCAGCTCTGCAACATAATATGATGACTACCAGATAGAAATAGCTTTGATAAGTACGTATATGGATGAAAAATACTATAAATTCTTATAAAATTTGAGGGTTGCCCTCATTTTCCCCAGGATCCCATCATCAGATCCTGACTTGGTGACAATGGGTCTACCGCCGAAGTATACTCTTTCAAATGAAAAAAGAATTTTGAAAATCGGTTGACAATTCTTATAAAATTTGAGGGTTGCCCTCGTTTTCCCCCAAGATCCCATCATCAGATCCTGACTTGGTGATAATGGGACCACCGCCTATTATAGATATATATAGAAGTATACTCTTTCAAACAAACAAAAAAAATTGAAAATCGCTTGACAATTGGCGAAAAAATCGATGACCATACATAAAAAAAAAAAAAACATACAGTCGAACATATAACCTCCTCCTATTTTGAAGTCGTTTAAAAATAGAACGTGAACCGTTCTATTTAAACATTAAAAACAACGTATCTCACCCAACATAAATTAAAACATAACTCACTTACATTACAACGCTGAGAGGTAATGCAATAGAACTTGGATACCCATGTAAATGTTAATTAGGAATGGGATAATGAATGCAATGGCACGCGCTGGCTGCGGCAGTGGCTTTACCGCGTACACGATAGTGTGGAGGACACGGCCAGCCGTGAATATCCTGAAGAGCATGGTGGCCCACCAAGCCGCCGGTCCGGTCGTCAGGTACAACGCACCGAGAACCCAGAACGCAGGAATATTCTCCAAGTCGTTGAGGTGCGCCCGTCTCACTCTCTCCACATCGGGATCATCGAACTTTATCTTGCCTTTTTTCGCTTTTGCGTCCTCCTCATTTGCGAAAATATTTTTCGTATAACGAGCTCTTGACGTAAGCAGTGTCACTCCGAACAGTTTCAAGGCCAATAAAGCCGAATATAAAATGTACGATTGCACCGCTGGATGAGATAAAGGTATTGGCGCCATGAAGTTTAATAAATTATGATTCTATACTATATAAAATATTTGATATTTTCTTAGTTAAAACAACACAGCGGTTTGTTCTTCACAGAATGACTTAATGATGTCGAGTCAAGTAGCCACCACAGATATCCAAGCTCGAATGGTGGTATTTGAACTATCTATCATTGTAATATTACCGCTATGAAGCATTTATATTGTATCAAAGTAAGGCTTTGATGTTATGGATACATTGCTATTATGATAACTCCCACATGAGCTAGTGTATAGTCCACTTCATTCCATATAACTTTTGGATTAAAGGTGATGTTAAAGTTTTATTTAGTTTCATTACAGTATCTACTATTTCTTATCTATGCTGCTACGTAACCTTTGGCATACAACTATCTTCACAACGGTAAACGAGTGGGAGACTTTATGTGTATGTATTTCGTATAATTTCAATGTTAGACGGAGATGGCAAGACTGTTGTTAGCTCATACCATAGCGCAGAGATAGACGTTTACTCTTAGTAAACATTCCGGTCAACAAAAAGCCGGTTTTTCAACAGACCATGGAATTAAGTAATTAAGCTTCATTGATGTCAAAAATTTTGAGACTATCGTATGGTTTTGATGTACTACAGTCAAACAAAAATAAATAAAACCGGTGAAAAGCAGACTCGTGCTATAAGGGTTTAAACGAGTTAATTTAATACCTTTAAACACTTAATTTAATATACCTACCTAAAATATACATCTAAATCGATTTATGGTATTTTATAACTTTCAAATACTTAACCATATTAAAAACCTTGATTTAGAAATCACACACAGATACTTCAATTTACATTTTTTATGATTAACTAGAACATAAGGGAAAGAGACTGTAGCTTTCGTAATTGGCTTAAAAATATTAGTTCATCTAAATGTAGCAAATTTCCATTGTCTAAGAGCTCAACTAATAGTTTGTAGATACATTTTATATTGGAGGATTAAATAAAAAAACAATTTATCCCATAATAGTAGCTATAAATATTTGGTAATATACATATAGGTTCAATATTCAATTATTAAATAAAAACAAACCAGTCTTCTTACTTTAATTACACAAGTAGGTACGTTTTACATACTCGCTTAAATCACAAAATTAGATTATTAAAACCTATATGGCAGTGGCGTAATGCAGCACGACTTGCGCTCCCATGTAGATCATTATAAGGAATGGTATGCCAAAAGCAATCCCTCGTGCGGGCTGCGGCATAGGAACCACGGCATACACAAGGGTGTGCAAGATACGCCCAGCTGTATACATTCTGAAGAGCAGTATGGCCCATGAGGCAACTGGCCCGGTAGTCAGATACAACGCTCCCAGAATCCAGAAGGCAGGAATATTCTCTAAATCGTTGAGATGCGCACGTCTAATTCTTTCAATCACTGGATCGTCGTATTTCACCTTTCCCCTCAATGATTTTGCATCTTCGGGATTCGCAAACACACCTCGAACCACACGCGTAGCACCCGTCAATGTCGACAATAACAACAGTTTCACAGCCAATATCGCTGAATATACGATGTATGATTGCACGACAGGGCTCTCCAGGGATAAGGATATCATATTGTTGTTTGCGCGACAACGAATACACACTTTACTCTTGGCTAGTAGAGGTACGAACGAACGAACGAAAGTCAAATGAAATTAACTCGACAGTTTCGAATGATGAGCCCCAAGCGAAGCAACCAAGCGTTCAATGACAACTTCATGTTAGTGTCGTGCGTCCGTCATACCGTCGAACAACATACCTAAGTGTTTACTCGTTGTAGAACTTATAACGCTGTAGTTGATAGGAATAATCTAAAGCTCTCTTAGTAAAATACGCAATGTATGTTGATATCGTTAAGTGGTCACCGTTCATAATGATGGTCTTGATACTGTGGTGAAAATGGAGGTCAGGTTAACTTAACTGTTTATTTATGTTAATAATAATATAGTATTATTAATTCTATCTATTGTCGATAATCATGGCGGTTATTTAATGAAACAAATCACTTACCTACCTATTGTTATGATGATTTCATCACTTTATAAATACTGTGCTATTAGGTAAGTATTTAGGTATCTACTAGCTTATCGCATTATGATAAAAGTATTCTGCGATATAAGTGATGATGTGACCTGTCAATAATTTAATGTTGTTTCCATTTAGATAATTTTCAAAGGTACTATTTTTGTACGAAATTTATAATAAATGCTGTGTGAGAGCACAATGATATGACATAAAACATCGAATTATTATTTATTTACATAGGTAAGTACCTAAATATACATCGATGTGAGATAGCCCATTGATTAGATAAGGTACCTACTACGAGTACTATCAAAGTTAAATTAATATTAATTTTAGACTTTATAATGTAATATGCCTAGTCTAGATATTTAAGAAGGGTTCCAGTAGGGAACAAACGGACATGATACCTGAAAGACCCATTTACAAAGTTCAGTGTTATAACTGGCGCGGGGCGTCAGGTCAGTTGACAAGTGCCTCCGTGTGAGCTCACAGCAACGATACGATTGCATGCTACCTTGCTTTTACACAGAACCATCACTATCCGAAGATATTATGGAATTGGAACTGTGATCATATGTGTGTTAAACATGAAACAATTTTTGCTAGTCGCTCAACAATTTTAGATAGTTCTTGTTTCTAAAATAAAAGGTTGTTCGAATCCTAAAATCAGTTTTAGCTATCGGTGAAGAAAACAGAGAACTGGTACCTACGGTGGTGTGGAGTAGAGTCTATCTATTAAAAAATGTTCCGCTGCGCTTGAGAGCCGGTCTTGTTCCTTCATATTATTTACTAGCTATCCCCCGCAGTTACACCCGCGTTCTCGTGGGGTTTTCGCAACATAGCAAGATGTTATTATAGCCTATAGCCTTCCTCGATTAATGAGCTATCCCACACTAAAATATTTTTTTAATAAAACCAGTAGTTCCTGAGATTAGCGCGTTCCAACAAACAAACTCTTCGCAGTTTTATATATTAGTATAGAATAGAGTATAGATAACATAGAGCAACATACCTACTAGTTCAATCTGGTTTTTTTATACCTATTTATTTATTTGTTTCCTAAAGGTAGTTAGTTAGATTGTCCGAAAAAAACTCGGCCAAGTCTTTCGAATGTGAACTAAATTCTCCCGTTTTATTTCAGTTATTGATCGAGTGCTCAAGACTTTTACAGTTTTCAGTGCGCATTAGCTGTATAAGTGGGGTGTGAACAGTAATGCTATTAAAAAAGAACTTGAGCATTGTTACGGAAAAACATTCATATAGACTTCTTTACATTTTAAAAAACCCAATCGCGCATTAATATTTTTGTCTCCTGTATGTTTTTATTTTTCATCTAACTAATCTTCGATCCTAAAGTTAAAGTATTGAAGTAAAAAAATAACCGCCCCCGGGTGGGCTTGAACCACCAACCTTTCGGTTAACAGCCGAACGCGCTAGCCAATTGCGCCACGGAGGCCGATAAGTAGCTAGTTGAAAATAGAGTATCAACTCCCATAGAATATAAATACATAACTAAAGTAAATTGATATGTGACGTTGGCAAGGTAATATAAATATGGAGCAAAAATCAATTGATTGGAATCTTATTTAAAAATATAATTTCATTGTCTGATTACCTACCTATTCTGATAAAATATATAAGTATTATACATATAAATATAATCGGACAAAGACCGGTCTTGTCTCTCTAGCATTAAATACTTAGTGATGATTATTGCTCACTTTATCCTCTTATAGGAATGGCTGGAGTCTCAAGGCATCGAGTTGTCTAAAGAAGAAGAATTACCAGAAGATGCGTATACGCAGAAGGAACGTTGGAAGAATGTGCCGACGCCCAAGCGGGCGAAGGCGCACGACGATACCTTGCGACGCTATTTAGAATACGACGGAAAAGTTCTATCGTAAGTAAATAGTATTTATTTATTTATTTTATTTTTTATTTATTCGTTATTAAGTAAGTAGTTTACAATATGATTATAATGGTGTATCATATACTTCATAAGTAATTTTTAGCATTTCACTATTAAAAACTGAAGAAGGGGAAAAAGTAAAGTGAATGTAGGACTATGCATACGAAGTTCCGAAGTAAATTTACCTAATTCAACAATTTGATTTCGATCGCAAAGATCGAATACAGCACGTGAACTCTAACCAACCATAGTTATATAGGTACATAGCGCTGTAGATTTTACTGAACTACAGTAGGTATTCATTTGTGTACTTACTTAGGTGGTGGCTACACATTACTCATACAAAAAGGCAACTAGGTATAATCCTTAATAATTTGTACCGAAATACTGTTAAAGAATTTTTAAGAACGAAGTATTCAACAAATATATACCTATAATCTATTTTATTAAAAAAATACATGTTATGATATCATTTCTAGGCTCAGTTTTCTTCAAATGCTACCCATAGTTAGAAACTGTCGGAGGCCTTAAAGAGCTCTTATCGTCAGAACTTTGTCTATTAAGTCCAGACAGACGACTACGTGAGGGTATAGGCGCACTCTGCTGACAACTTATCTCTAAAATCCTGGCGAATCCATAAAATAATATTTTTGCTATTAGATGCATAAATCTATTATTACCTAGAATATGCCTTTTAGGTTTACCTTTATAACATTAAGAGACAACGCTGTTGGTATAAGTCATTCAGACAGCTGATGTACATGTCAGCTTGCTCGTCTAAACTTACATATAATTAAGTCGCTCGAGGCTTTACCAATCTAATCAGAACTCGGTTGAAACTGCCAACTAGATATATGCTAGCTGCACATTACACATCTCGAGGGGAAACATCCGAGCAACTCGGATTTGTCTTCACACTGACGTTACTCGATGCAATTGTATTACCTTGCCTATGTATCTTGATCCACGTAAATAATTGGGCCTCATGTTTACGTAATTACTTCCAGCCACAGGGATAGGTATTGTTTCTGGAGAAAATAGAAAGAGGAAACAGGACAGTATTTCGCATAAACTTTTAAAATCACTAGCGTATGTAGCTTTCTCTACGGATATTTGAAAACAAATGAGTTCTTTATGTTTTTTCGGGTTTGGTATAATTTAAGTTTAGGTAGGTATCTATTGAAATTTACATTTATCATTTACAAGACCAATGTATATTACTCAGACTTATTTACGCTCTACAGTTTTTCCTGCGTTCTCGAAGTACTATCTTGTATTCCATGGTATGGTTTATTTATTAGCCGTTACTGAGCTAATAAAAATCATACTTAGACACTCAAAAACTGAAGATAATTACCAACAAAACCTAAATGGATATTGACTTAGATTTTTTTGTCTCGTGAACTATTTATTATGTTTCGTTTCGTTTATTTATCATTGCATTTTTGAAAATACGAAAATAATTTTATTTGATTTTTCTCCCATCATTATTGTGGTAAAATACAATAATAGGTAAGCACACTAATTTCAGGTTAATATTTGCACTCATCAATCATGTTTTAAAAACATGATTTTCGATTTGGCCAAGTTATTTTTACCTATGTATATGTGCCTAGTTTATTTTTCTGAAACAATTCGAAAATGTACCATATTATCACCTATACATACCTACTAAAGTTTATTCGCCGACGAGTGCCGATGTTAGTCCAGAAACTTAGATAAGCGGTAATGCTTGCTCAGGGATAACCGCATTCCTTTTCTACATTGTGCTTACTTTTTATAACACTCGTTTCCGATTCCGCATTTGCTCTATCTATGTAAATCTCTTTCTTCAATGCTCTTCCCTCTTCCCTCTACCTTAGTATATGTAAATATACTCTGAAAGTATTTACAAAGTCAAGTAGGCACTTTATTCAATGTTGTGCGCAAACTGCTCAAAGTATTACCTACGCTCTTGTTGTCAGTGTGCCATAAGCTCGCCGATTCAGGTCAAATGATTTGATCATGATAACATGCATTATGGTAGGTATATATCAGGATGTATTATATTATATTCCTCCTTTCAATACACCAAGCAGGAATCATTATGATGAGCTATAAGCAAAGTTGCCTCTCGACACTCGCTCACAGTGCCAGCCGCCTTTTATGACCCATAAACAGGGACCTATATTATTCCAGATTTTTTATTCTAAGTATGCCATAAATAACAAGTTCTTTATAATGAAAATATTATGAACGCCCCATTGAAAACCCCGCGGAACCTACCCTTTTTACTGAGGAACTATAATAACCTTACATTTAGCAGGGTTATGGAGGAGCGAGGTGTTAGACTCCTCCATTGAAAAGGGAAGATCTTCCGCCAGGCTAGGTCATCGTGCCTGGGGACCGCGGTCCAACTGTAGATTTTTTTTTTTTTTTGAGGAGGACTTAAAGGTGGCGGTCTGAAGGACCATAGACACCCTTACGCGGACTATTCGGCGAGCGCTTAGGGCTCTCAGCCGTGTTTGTTTGTGACGACTCACCGCTGAGGGCGCCCCAGTTGGGGCCCGAACCTCGGCTCAGGGCGTCGTCGGGGGACACAAAAAGTGGGACGGACTTCCCAACTGTAGATGTTGGAATCTCGTATATATGCAGATCGCATAGAAAACTTCGTAAGCGCGATGTAGGTTATTGAAGCGCCATCTATCTAGGAGTAGTGCGAACTGTATCTATGTGTAGATAGATGTCGCTACATCACTCCCCTCCAAGACCAGAGGTCGATATTGCTGCGTCGTGCTAATGTAGCTTGCAAGTGCCAGTGCTGCTCGAAGTTTTAAGGTGAGTCGAAACTGAGCCAGGTTGCTGCGACGGGTTGAGCCGGTAGTTCACGTAGCGCAGAGACTGCCACGCCGGAGAGTGAAGAGCCGGCCGACGAAGATCCGGACGTGGGCTGTGGTGAACTGTGTGGCGAGGGGTGCTGTCGCTGGGTGAGCCTTGCAGGACCAGGAAGCGCGGTGAGTCGGCTGCGTTGGACCTGAAGAAGGCGAAGCTGGCTTGCTGTGTGACTGCTGCTATGAGCTGGTGCGGAGTGCTGGGAAGTGATGCTGCATACTGCTGACATTCCAATCACGTCGGGGTCACCACTATGGAGGAGCGAGGTGTTAGACTCCTCCATTGAAAAGGGAAGATCTTCCGCCAGGCTAGGTCATCGTGCCTGGGGACCGCGGTCCAACTGTTGATGTTGGAATCTCGTATATATGCAGGTCGCATAGAAAACTTCGTAAGCGCGATGTAGGTTATTGAAGCGCCATCTATCTAGGAGTCGTGCGAACTGTATCTATGTGCAGATAGATGTCGCTACAGGGTAATTAAATATTGGTTGGAGGTTTTGCTAGTGAATAGGGCTGGCGTGAGGGTAGATACCTACTTTTGCTAGTATCAGAATACCTGCCTGCCTAGGACAAACATTAGTGTGCATGGACAGAGATGCATGCAAGTTTCAAGAATTATGTTATATCAGTTATCTGGTTTCGATAGTAGGAAGGTACGCGCTCTGCATATATAATACTTAGGTATAGATTGGATCAAATGGCCGCATGTATAAAGGATATTGTTTATAAATTGCACAAACAAACTGCAAGACAACTTTTTGCTGCTATTGGTACAATCTCAAACCGCAGTTAGATACAAGTTACTAGGTTACAGGTTTCACTTAAATAATTTAGGTAACGCACTCAAAGCCATAATGGCTAAAAACCCTGCTTAATTAACTATGGTAAATTTCGGATCAAATTATACATTAATCTAATCGAAAGATACCATTATAAGTTAATCAAAACCGAATAAACTTTGTTGTTCCGAATGTAAAAATATAAGTTTATAACGTTAGTTAATTAATATGTCGTTATCGTTGCATGTGTTGTCAGCTTTGCGTGTTGTCAAACAAATATTAAATGAAAAATTACCACAATAGTATATTTCATTACAAGTGCGGAAAGGCTGTCATTGCAAAGAGTTCCGACAAATGTCTACCCGAGCCATTTCATTTCATCTCATTAAATTTAATTTCATATCAGTAAAAAAAATATACTGAAGACTAAGCTGTATGGATAGTTCCCTTAGGGTGAAGAAAAAAAAACTCTGCTTATATTCTACGGTTGGCGCCATTTTCCAGAAATTTTCTTTGCTAGTTTAGTTGTTTGTTGCACAAAATGAGTAATTTCGACCCTATTTTTATTTTAATTAATTCCACCGGAATCACTATAATTGCACAAAAATTGTATGACAAATATACATGAACAATCATACGAAATTAATAATAGTTTGTCTCAAACAGTAAATATGCAACCTAAAACTTCCCCAGTAAGTTTAAAAAACTGTACCAAATTCAATGTACATGTGTACTATAACTTTTATAAGAAATAAATGATTAGTTAGTTGAGTTTATTGTGTTTTTATTATTTTATTAAATTGCTTCATTTTTTCGCAACTGTATTAAAAATAGTCGTTCAGTACACCTGCGGAACCGTCATTGCAACTTGTTCCGACTGTCAATTTGTCGGAACTCTTTGCAATGACAGCCTTTCCGCACTTGTAATGAAATATACTATTTCTTTTTCGGCACTCATTGTGTGACAAACTTTGATATCGAAAACACAAGTTCAAGAAGGGGTAAGGAGATTTCCTATGTTGAAGTCAGCCTTCAACATAGTCCGCCATAAGTGCCCTCCGAGGGTTAAACTGAATAAATGGTTTTGACTTTACCTAAATGTAATCTTTAAAAAAATATTCAACTCGTTCTTGAAAATATTTTACTTGGAACTATAAAGTTTTACATCATATCTACCTATGTAAAATCATCATTCGTCTACCTACAATACATCCGACATCTCAAATTTCCCAGAACTTTCATCTTTATAAGATGCCCAATAAGACTGCCTCCCTCCCCTCCATACCTCATTTAATACTTTATTACCCAGGGAAATTGGAATTCTAGCATGCGTCATGCGGCAAAATGTGGATACCATATACCTATACCTATAATGCATATTTTTGTACCTATACATATAAAACGTAGGGTTGAAGGTATAAAACGTACCTACGTACAATTTTATTTTGGGATGAAGTTTCTACTACAATGTAATAATAAGTAAAATAAAACCAGCTTATTTTAGCTTGCAGTCAACGAAATCAACTACAAAGAATGAAAATGTTTTGGCATAGGTAGCACGCGAGTAATTTTCCGTTTTGATCAAACAACTTCAAGACGAGTTTTAATATTTGATTTATTTATAATAGCTTTACGCTCAGATGATATAGATTACGTTGAAGTATCTGTGATACTATGTTATTTATTTTCTTATATGTGGCGCCGACCGCAGTCATGGGCGGGGCGGGACGGGCGTGCGGGGCGCGGTGCGTCTCAGGGTGGTTTAACGCTCCAGCCTACCATCTGTTCCTAGTTTATAGCTCACAACTTTAGTGCTTCTTGGGGAATGTCACTTTAATGCTTTTATTACTTCTCATTATTTAGTTTAATATACTCAAGAACCATTACGTACTCATCCGAGTGCTTTGAAGTCTTTTTTGCTTCTTGCTGTTCTATCACGAACCACTGAAAATCATAAACAATTCGCTTTGTATACAAAATATATTGTTTATTTAAGGTCTAGTAATCTTATCTTAGTCATAATAATAAACACGACCCTCTCTAGAGTTTTGTTAATAAATCACGGCCGGTTCCGCTGCGGCTCTCGGTGCCGCGTGCCGGTGCCGGGGCCGACCGGTGGGACATTGTGACGTGGCACCTACTTTTACTACGTTCCATTTGTGAATAAATCTTTTTATACTTTAAAAATGAAAACTGCGACTTTAATTCATAATTACATACCTATTAATTGGTATTTTTACTTCGTGGTTCCTAAACTTGTAGAACCTAGGTAAATTATCTAACTAGGATTATAATTAAGGATATATTATATATTATGTCTATGTCAGAAAGATTTAAATAAAATCAATTACTTCGAGTACATTTTACCTACCTACCACTTCCTTTCACTTAAAGAGAGCCTATAATACTAATTGAAAGTAGAATTCAAGAAATGCGTAACTGCGGAGGTTTTAAATGCATATTTATTAATTATTTCATAACAAAATATATTTTCTTTGCAGGTTTAGCGTGGTGTGGGATGATCGCCAATCAGAAAACGGAGAACTCCGTCAATACAAGCTTCTTTATTTCCTCCAAGATGACAAAATAGCTGTGAAGGTAAGTTTCAAGAAATAATATCAATAAATTGAATTACTTAATATCATTTCAAGTAGCAGTCACCTGCAGCCTGCAGCCATAGCCACCCTGAGTCAAACAATATTACCTACTATCTATCAGCGTTCATGTACGAGATAAAGCCTTTGTCAGTGTTCATATCACTATGAATCCGGGCGATTTGTAATTTCCCTACAAATACAGATTCCTCGTTTGAACCCCATATAAAAACGGGGGCAACAAAAGGCCTTCGTTAGTGGAGTGCTATTCGAGTAATTCTCCCATTCACTGATATAATCCCCAGTTAATGACATAGACCTTTATTCGTTTGATTATATAACCTTCCATTGTGTCTATTCATATAATGCCCATCGTATAGATAAACTCTTCACTACACTCCACTGTAGGTAGAGTATTTTCTTAATAAAACAGATATTGACGTGGATAATCATTCTCTATCGACATTATTACAAAAGATTTGTGGATACAGCAGCTTGTGTTCAATTTTATGATGTTTATGAATAATAACATTCTTACTTTTGCACATTTGGGTAGCTTGATTTAGGTAGGTAGTAATATTAATTACCTACCTAATAAGATACAAGATGGTTACCTTTACATTCGTAAAAAATATATGCAATATTAGAAAACTCTATTATACTCCTACCTATGTATGACAATATAGGTAATAAGAACATTCTAATGTTACTTTATTTGTCTTACTGTCTGTCACATTTTCACCAATGAACGGATTTGGATGACACTAAACTTATCACAAAAATAATTCATATCTTGGAAGATCCTACGGAACATAACATGGGTGTAACCTTGGTGTAACGAGCAAAAATTATGGTGTTAAATGAATATTACAACGAAGCGAAGCGCTTTCATTTAGCAACAAGCTGGAACCTTGGAAAATCTGAGCAATGAATATTTATTGGGGTTCTGTGAGAAGGGCGTTCTCCAATTACGAAGCCCAATAAAAATTCCTTTGCGCCCACAGCGCCGGCATGCGTCGGCATCGGTCCAGACGACGCGCTCATTCCTAAATACTTTTAATAACTATAAAGATTTATCTCCGACATATAAACAACTTTTGTACAGGAACTTCACGATGAACGAGGGGGAAAAGATCCTTTCCCATTACTTCTTAAGAAAACGAAGCTGCCAAAGAAATGGAAAGAAAAACCCGGTGAGATTCCTTTTACTTCATGATGTCAAAACATCTAATACAGGTTTATAACAAAGACGTCTGAAAAGTTTTAAGTAGCATAGATACCAAGTATTGAACTTGATTACGAGTAATATTGCGATAAGCGTCTGCCACCGTGTGTCGAATGATTAAGATCGCATCGCTGATCGTACCTATATACGGAGTGTGAACCGATCTAGACCTAAACGACTCGGCACAAAAACCTTTAATAGCCTTACAATGGCGCTTGTTAGCGCTCGCGTGAAAATATCTATAATGATTGTGTAAATGATAGAGTTACTCTTAGTATGAAAAAAAAAAAATCTATGCCGTCTTTCGTAACGCATCAATTTGAAAAGGATTTCAAAACGTAGCATCTTCATGTTATGTTGTAAAGTCCTTACGTTTTATGACGATTGCATTTTGTAGAATCATTTATTTTAGTTTTCTTTCGCTTTTATGGCATCTTGGTAATAATAATACTGCACTTTAGTTTTCACCTCCATTTTCCTCCTTCAGACATCTTGGGATTTCCGAAATTATTATTAACGAAAGTTATAATACGTGTTTGCTTTTGGTTTTACCTACTCGTATCGTAAGTGATAAACATTGAAATGAAATGAAATTTGAAATGAAATGAAATTGTTTATTCATCCAAATAGGCCTTCACAGGCACTTATGAATAGTCAGACTCTAAATGTTCGGAAGGTTGTTTTTGCTGAGAAGAGCCGGCAATAAACTCAGCAATTACTCTTTTCAAAAACAACTTACACCTATTACATTCAATAATTATTATTTATCTAGTCTCACTGACAATATTTGCGTGTTATGGCGGCAAAAATAGTAATCTATAGAATTTAATTATGACTGACTTAATAAACAACAAACTCAAGCAGACCAGCCCCCACAAGCAGCACCTGTTCAAAAGTATGACGCGCGTGGCAGCCATCGCCCTCCTCGCACATTTTATAGGGAAGTGAGCGACCCGCCACACGACGCCGCCGCAAGCAAAGGCCTTAAAGCGAGCATGACTAACTTAAGCTTGCTCCAAACAAAAAGAAACAAAACGAATTAAAACACACAATATGTTATCACTGTTACTACTAACACGGTTTGTAAAATTAGGTAATATAATAGTGTATCTAACATTCCGCGACATAACAATATTCAAACGCACAAATGTTACAAATTTACCAAGCATTATCATCATTAAAATATTCATTTATATTATAGTAAGCCTTTTTTACCAAAACAGTTTTAATACAATCCTTAAATTTTTGCAAAGGCATATCTAAAATTGCAGTTGGGATTCTGTTATAGAAGCGTGCACCCAGTCCTAAAAATGATCCTTGCACTTTCTGAAGTCTATAAGCAGAGGTCACAAGTTGGTGCTTATTTCTAGTATTGATCGAGTGCATATCACTTTTTTTTACAAAAAGATTAATATTTTGATTATTTTCATGTTCATTTGTATGTTCTTATATTTCCTTCCTAAATTCTTGGAGCCATTTATATCCCCGTAGCGTTTTTATCTTATAGATTGTTTGGTTGGTGCGATACAGTACAAAGTATTTGACAAATGAGAACAACTATTTCTTCAGATTAAACCTATCAATTTTAACCATTGAAGCCCCTGGGTTTACAACTTAAAAAAAACATAATGTCAACATTCTACTCGTATCATCGTTTGTTATATTTAATTCTGACTAAAATCCTAACTAAAAGAGATTACCTACAGCCAATACAACATCAGCAATTTGTGGTAACCTACGTAGGATCTGTATTTAGATATTATAGTCTGGACAATGTAGTTTGTTTCGAATAAAGCTTTAATACCATGCACTGAAACAATTCCCATTTACGTACATCACCCATTTAAGTACATAAACTTTTCAAATGGCATTCCAATGTTCCAGTCTGTCGGAGTTCACGCGCCCGGCTGCATTGAGTAATCCCAATAGTGATGCAGTCGGCTCAAAACATATCACTCATATATGTAGCAACTGAATTACATTCTGTCGATTCGCCGATTCGATAAGTCGTAACAAAGTGCGACACAGTCCTTGCGATGAAACGTTTAATTAAAGGAAAGCAAATTAATTATATAAATCAGCGTTTATAAGTAAAACACTTAATTTTTAACTTTGATAATAACGATTGTAAGGCGAATAAATAAAGTACCTACTTACTTACTCGCTTTATATTAATAGGCCGCTTTTAAGGCGATTAAGCTATGAAAGTTTGAGGAGTTGTCGAGCCGCTCCAACTCCAAGTTCTTTACTAAAGAGATTATGAATTATTGCAAGTGAACAAAACGCTCGCTTCAAACCCTTTGTGATTTATGTTTATGATTTTTCTTCAATTTTACTTAGAATTGATACTAGTACCTGGTACATGATCACTGTACGTTTATTTAAATTAGAATACTTATTAGGGAGCCATCAACAAGGCTTCATCAATACAGTGTGCTACCTACAAGTCTTCGATAATATATAGGTATCTACCTCCTCTATTTGCTACCCTGTTCGCTATGCCCATCAAATAGTTTAGGAGAGAGGTGAATAATAGACTTAGATACTTTATAGAATCCACTTGGCTATTTAAAATTTATCGCCAAGCCGCTATTGGCAAGTTGCACTTAACATTAGTGATATAAAGGCTAAAATATGAGCGATAATAACATGAATCGGAATGTACCCTTTGTGTGGTAGATAAGCACACAAAGGGCCCTTTAGCTATTGCTAACATTTAATTTAGAGCCCTACATAGATAAACCCTCGAGGCTTCCGTGCAGGTTCTTTATTATATATAATTTTAATAGGGAATAGAATCTATAAATAACTAGTTATCCCCAGTGGTTTCACCGCATTCTCGATGGAAAGGATTTTTGAAATTTCAACCCCTGTAGGATTTCAGGAGTTGAAATTTCAAAAATCATTTCTTAGAGGGTTTTTGTTTGTAACATTTATATTTTTTGAGATTGCGTGATTAATCAATTAATCATTTCGTTTTTCTACAAATTCATATAAATATAATCTTTTTATTAACATTTTTTCTACAGTAAGTTTTCCATCCACGGTGCTGGAAACGACAGACGAGGAGGTGACGGAGTATTACTCGCCGCGGGACCTGATTGTGGGATCGACCGTGTTTGTCCTCGGAAGGCGGTTCCTGATCTGCGATTGTGATAACTTCACACGGAGATATTACACGTAAGATAATGACATCAATACCTACTTCATCCACAACTCCAAATACCGTATTTCAAATACATAATGGACATTTTGAGGACCATTTGACCAACCGTGCCTTTCCTTGAACAGAAGATATTATCTTCTTTTAACAAATACAAAAGGCATTTTTGTGAAAGATCTAAACCCTTACAGTAAATAAACCAAAAAAGACACTCGCTCAAATGGTGTTCAAAAAGTCCTTTGAGTAATGTTCGTCCTATATGAGTATGAAGGTCGGAAATTGAATCGGATGGAATGTTACTTGTTCCGTGCTAAAAATATCGCATGGGTTCAACATTTAAGGCTACTTGTAGGTTTTACTTGTAGGTACTTATTTACTTCCTACTGAGTATCTATTGTAAAAAAAACTGTAGGTATACCTAATAATTTTATCTAACTAATATTATAAATGCCTCAATGGCCTCAAAAGCACATCCAATTGTCATGAAATTAAACGCAGGTGACTTATTTGTATGGAAATAAACACAGGCTACTTATCACGAACGCGGATGACACTGCGGGGGCAGCAAGTTATAAATTATATTCTAATATCTTCCGATTGGTGATCTACCGTAGGTAATTAAGCTTCCAATTCTTTAACAAAACATTAAAATTTAAAAATATAGGTTTGATTCCCATCTGAATAATTGCCTATGCATCACTCGTAAAAGTACCATCACTAATAAATTGTTAGTACCTACACATTTTAAATCATACATAAATATATCTAACCTCATAATCCAAAAAAACAAGTCCCAAACAAGTAAGTAGGCTTAGTGAACTCAAATAAACAATCAGAACATTATCGTGGGATAACAATGACAATTTCATTAGCTATTGTTAACTGTTAGGCTTAACAAGAACATTTGCGACAATGATACGCCGGAGAATGGCTCTCGCTTTATCTCCCTTTTATTCTATTTTGTTTTCTGTGACACTGAATAATAGCTGTTCGCTAGTGCAACGTAAGCTTTACGCGATCACATTACACAAATTAACCTATATACCTACCCTTATGTTTTTATTTGTCTCAACGTTGTGTCTTTAGATTTGTATAATGCGAATTGCATATGATTTGCATACCTACAAGTTTATGAAGTTAAACGTAGCCTGTCGTACATATCGATATATTAGGAGGTAGGTATATTAGGTGTCTAGTTTTTGAGACATAGAGGTGACGCAGACACGAAAACACTTTTACGGACCACCAACCCTTTCAAATTATGAAACAGGGACATACCTACAAATTCATATACGTAAGTATATACCATTTCCTGTCAAGGTAGCGTAATTGCGCATTTATACCTACTATAATGTCTAAATAGCATTAATAAGACGAACATTCATCTTTTTATCGTGCCTACTAGTAGGCAAAACGAAAAAAAACTGTGAGGTGCCTGAAAAACACCCCTAACCAATAATTTATACTGACACCAATAAATTTAGTTCGGGATCCGCTTAAGCAGCATTATGATAACGTAGGTATAATATGATATGCGTGGGTGTCAATAGGTCTTCCATGATGATTTCCAGGAGTGTACGTAGATAATAAGATATTTATTAATATATCTAAATGTAAATGAACTACTTAAAATTATATGTATTGTATTTAAGTAGGTATTATTTGTATATTTTCCGATAAATAGATACCTACCTGTGGATATAAAGAAAGAGAGTCAACTTCATATCTGAATAACACACAACTCATTGGCTCGATTATAACCTTCGTTAATTAAACTCAAAAGTAAAAGGTTAAACAAGACGAAAATAGATAATTCCTTCAGTTACTGGTGAAGATATCCTTTAACTAATTAATTTAAGGTTTTTTTTGAATCTACTGAGATGGATTCTCCAATCTTCGACCCCTAAGGGAGTAAAACAGGGGAGGAATACCTACTAGGTACCTACTCTCTAGATCGAATAAATAGGTATCTACCTAAATAGTTCCGTGACTTTATTCAACCTCTCAGAATTTAAACAATACCTACCTATTTCTTAAGGATTTTATGAATTTCCATTGAAAATACAATTAAATAAAAAATGATATAATAAATAGTACCTACCTACCTACATATTTCATGTCCATAATTAATCTCCGTCTTTTTTAATCAGAATGATGCTAAATATAGAGCAGCCACCTCGAGTTGAAGTTCGTCAAGAAACCAAGAATGAGTTGCCTAAGGTAAGTTACTTACCTAAATAATAGGTTTTTGTAAAATATTAATGAATCTTTACCCTATATTCGTTAATTATAATTATTAAAAACTTAGCCTAGAACCCATTTTAAAAGATATTAATTTATACTTATAGGTACTTTGCAATGAAATTAATTCCTATCTTATTTCTATGTTTGAATTTCATGGGATTTTCAGTAAATTATACTTATCTTGGGACAACATAAGGTATCTAATCTTTTGAGCGTTTTGGATATGTTTTGTTATCTACTATTTAAAAAATGGGCTAATACTTAGATAAACAATAGCTAGTCGAAGGGCTAATGAGAAGATAAGATATAATTTTTTTATGAGAGGAAAAATGCACCTGAAAGGTAATAAACTGTGTTTTACGCAGTCGTTTCCGCCACACATTGGCATTGGAGCTCCAGAGGATACGCTACAATCCTGCTATGGTCTCATGCCGAAGCCTCCTCACAAAGACATCATCAAATACAACCTCAACGCCAACAAGGTACGTAACAGATTAACTAATACCAAAAAAGCGAAAGGCATTCTGTCACTATCTGATGAGAATTGGCCATGTGGGAAGGTTGGACCCAGTACCTACATGGTAATCGATACTTTATACATTGAATATACCTACTGGTAAAACAACAGGGGACAGCTGCTGTTGTTCGATATTTCCTAACGAATAACTTATTAACTTTTGTAAATCATTTATTTGGAATAAATAGGTACGTAACGTAATTCAATATCTCAGAACTAAAGCAACTTCTGCCAAGGATTTTATGAAAGTTCGTGTATATTTCCATCGAAAAATATAAATTATGCTTTGATACTCCTCGCTGTTTGCAGCTTCTTCTTGACTCAATTAAAGTTGCAGCGCTCGACAAAGTCGAGATGCGAATTCTTGTGCCTATTTATCTACTAGAATGTACTTTTGCTGTAAGATACACATCTGTTACTTTTTATTTTCTCATTTCAAATAGAAGCTCCGTATTTTAATCTTTGACCCCATTATTTCGGGTCGTCAAATATAATAAATAGGTAGATATGACCTACCGAATTAGGTACTAATTACTTATTAATAAAGCGATCTCCTTTCAGTATCTTCGTTACCTCTGCGAGTTAGACTCGATACACCCAGAAGACAAAGGGCGTCAGTTCGTGTTCTCCTATAGCCTCGCCGACGGCACAATTAAGATCGGCGAGATCCCTCGACGTAACTCCGGTATCCGCGAGGGCAAGTTCCTGAAGTCAATGCGATTGCAAACGCCTGATTCCGACCCAAATTTTCCTACGTATTACACACCCGACTTGTTTTATATAGGTAAGATCTTTCTGCTGTATTTTTTTTCACGCAATGACTTTTCATGGTAGATTAAATATTAGGAATAAACTCATCTGTTCTAGTTTAGAACACTAATGCCAAAACACTACCACTGAATAATTTTTATGTTTATTTAGGTGCAAATCACATATTTTCATCTTGGTAGATGTTTGTTTTACTGTTGTGTGAGATAGGAATTATATGAATCTAAATTATTCCAGGTGCAAAAGTTCCAGTATTCAAACATCGCTTCAAAATCATAGGATGTGATCTTTTCGTGTATCGCTACATGAGTGCCAACCCTGAAAAGTTTCCGCAGGAGGTGATCGACAATGTCCGCAACTATCACATGCGGGAGGGCAACCTTAAAGATGAGCTCCAGGTAAAATACCTACCTATTTAATAACTTCTGAAATACTGAGTCGCATAAAATAATTGTAGTAAAGTGATAGGTGATACCCCATGACAATTTGTGCAAGAGGGCCACACTTGGTTGCCCCTAATAGATATAATAAACATGTCTCTGTATTATTTGTCGACTTTTGTTATACTAGATACTAGTGAAAACGAGGCAGGCGGGTCAAACACGCCAGATCGGCTGAACGGATCTGGGTGAAATTTGGCACAGAGATAGATTAAAGTCTCGAATAGCACTTTTTTTTTCGTGGGATAGATTTGTAGACTATATTTTTATCCCGGGAAAAGATAAGATCCCACGGGAACGCGGTTGAAACTAGTTGATTTATACATTATTTAGGTACCTATACAGCTAAATTATTAATGTATTGTCTCAGATGGCGATTCGCGAAGAACAAGCGGCTGAAACAAGTGCTCAGCTTCACAAAATCGGCCAAGCAGCTGTGGCAGAACCAAGCGCGATGGAACGATGCTTGTCCGCGCTGGACGTGATCGAGGGTAGTGCCACCCCGCTACGACCACCGACGCCGCCCAAGACCACGGATCGAATATCATATGATGAATCTCTACGCATGACTAGGCTGAGGTACCTATATAAACTAAATTTATTTATCCATCCTAATTACATACTGCATACGATTACCAGGAATTCATAATGGTTAGTGAGAAATGTGGCCGGTGAAGTGAACTGACTCGCCTCTCAAAATTCGCCAATCTTACGAAAAACAACCTTTTAATTTAAATATCCTGTGATAGTTATCGTAACAATTGTGTTTACTCCCTTCATCGATAACAATGGATCGCATTACAAAATAACTAATCGTTATTGTAGCTTCGTAGATAAGGTTTAAAGTCCATAATATTGAGTAAATAACAATTTTCTCCACAGCAATCCAACGTGTGACAACATTATACCAATTAAGGGTATTCTAAAGTCTGGTGCAGCACGCGACGATCACCAAAAAATGGTGTGCTTCAGTGGGCCCGCACCAGACGAGCATCGCGATACTGGAAAACCCAAACAAGCAGTATATCCACCAGGACAACAACCACACTTCGTAGAAGACGAAGACTTTTGTGAACGATACAAGGACTCGGTTAGATTATAAATGACATGGTTCCTTAGAATACATTTAAGTTTCTCTTCGTTTTAGACTTCCTCATAAGTAACCCAATCTTTAAAGACTCATTAGGTATAACTTAATATGGCTGAAAGGGCATTGAAGAATAAGTACCTTACTAATATTATAAATGTAAAAGTTTGGATGGATGTATGTTTGTTACTCATTGACGCCAGAACGGCTGAATGGATCTGGATGAAATATGACATGGAGATATATAATAGTCTGGAATAGCACATAGGGTACTTTTCATCCCGGGAAAAGATAAGATCCCTCGGGAACGCGGGTGCAACCGCGCGAAACAGCTAGTAGGTCATAAAACACAAAGATTTTACAACGGAAAATAAAATGAACAATGGTAGAATTGACAGCTTACTCGAATACTTAAATCGATCGCTATGTTTTGAAGTGACTTAGGGTATTTATTTAGCTGAGATTTTACACTGTAACTTCTAATTGCCGTTACTTAATGGTAGTGCTCAGGCTCCAACAGTATTCGGACCTAACCTACCCTTTTTTAAATATGTTTTTTTTTTATTTACCTTTCGATTTTAGATCAGCATCCTATGTTTTAACCCAGAGTGCGTTAAGTTATTTACAGATTTTGATGTTTGATGAAATCCGTTCAGAAGTTTTTGCGCGATTGAGTAACAACATCCAAATGTTCACATTTACAATGTAAATAAGATTATGGTTTTAAGTTTTGCAATGTCACGATACCAGGACGCTAAGGAGCGAGCCGAGCGTCGAGCTCGCGACGAGTGTCCTTACGAGATCATTCCGAGCCCACTTATGATGAACGCTACGGGAGATGAGCCTGACAAGCCGACCTTACCAGGTTACCTCGGGGCCTACGGCGTCGACTGCAAGCAGGTACGTTATCATTTTACCACTTTGGGGAAGAAAACCAAAACTCTTTCATCCTCTTAGGGGGTGGTTTTCCAAAATCTCTGAAAAACGACACTTCATTTCTAAAGAATTCTAATTACAAAAATTTTAAATATAAAAAATAAAAACTGAAACTATTGCGAGTTATAATTTTTTATGTATTTTAGTTTTAGTTTAACATCAATATGTTAAACATTTGAATAAAAAAAGCCAATATAGTCAGATGGACCAAAAATATATAAAAAATTCAGGTAACCTTGCTGATTTTCTTGACAGTTCTCCTCAGTTGAAGGCTGACTTTAGTAACTTCTGTAATTCGACATTCATAAGTGCCCTTCTAGGGCCTAAACTGAATAAATGGTTTTGACATTGACATTTTATTTCGACAAACTCTAAAATATCATTATATATAACCTAATTATTTTAACTAGGTACCAGAGTATATGCGTTTAGCACCAGACGCATACGAGAACGTGAAAAAATATCGTCGCGAGGTCCCTGAAATATCTCCGGCTGCTGTGCGAGTGGGCGACTACCCGCGTGAGCCAGCGCCCTCTGTCGACACTTGTGTCAACCCGCCCCCAGAAGACACTGGCCCCTGTGCCCCTAGGAAGGAGGAAGATGTGGCCTTCGCGTGCCAACATGTCGAACCACGCATGCCATGCTGCGACCCCCATAAGAGGGATAAATAAATCCCTCTATTTTATGTCTGGCATATTGTTTTCGCTTATTGATTGTACCTACCTTTATTTTATTGTAATTTATTTCATTTGTGTGATTAAATTTTTTATTGCTAACATGCTCTTTTTTAATATGATTCGTGTATAGCAGATGATTTAAATAGATAAGTACGAATTTAATAAACAGTTTTTTTTAAATAATAAGGCAATATTCAATAACTCGATATAATTATTTCTTAACCCATACCTAAGCATTTTTACAATATTTATACATCGTCGTCAAATCAGATAATTTAATAATAAACACTCAAAGCAAAAACAAATTAAAATATAGGTAATGAATACAGGAATGTTGTATATTATATATAAAAAAAAAAGAAAAACGTTATGAATGAATTTAACTAACATTATCTAAATAATACATATGGACGTACAAATTAATTTAGATGTTGACAACAAATGTAGCCAAATCGACAAAGATACCAACAAAATACCTACATCAAATGTAATAGTGACTCCCATCCTAGGACACGGTTTTACTCGTGTTCCCAAGGGATCTAATTATTCCCCGGGATAGAAAAATAAAAACTAGCATGTTCTATGGTTATATTATGATCTCTAATAATAAGGGCATAGGCTAATATTTTTTATATCAACTCCAAGAAGAAGTTGAAACAGTTGTGAAAAGGCACATTTCTGTGGTGACATTCACGCGTCATCTATGTAGTAATTGCATCAAATCAAGTAACATTCCATTTATAGAACTCTTCCTAAATATTTATTTTTATTAATTCAATTATTGTCTTCATAAAATCATCGCGATTTGGCAATTTGATACAATAATGAATTCTATGCCTATACTATGTAAGGTACATGATGACGATTACAATCACAGCCAATGTCACGAACATTCCACCGAATAGAACGTACTTATCCTGAGACACTCTTCGTTCTATTAACGATATCGTAGCGTTTGAAAGACCCAGAGTGTTGGCCAAGTCTATTATTCTTCTGTGTGCTCCTTTTAATGTTTCCCTGTTGTACCGCAAAGTCTCAAGCATACTAGATCCTGAAAAATAAAAAGGTAAAACATATTATATTTCAACCTGTTATTTGGCAGTCTGTTACACAGGGTTACTTTTTAAGTGTTATTTTTGCATAGACTACGTATAACTTAATGAAAATAAAAGACCCGTATTTTATAAGCCTTTTTGCAAAATTTATAACATCACGCAAACACATCACAAGATCACCCTCCTCTATCTAGCATAGAGCCTTGTACTATTTATCTAACTGTCGAACTGATATTAGCGCATGTGATGCTGCAGCAAACTAATTAATACCGCGAGTACTGGGATCTATAATTTATAACATCACGCAAACACATCACAAGATCACCCTCCTCTATCTAGCATAGAGCCTTGTACTATTTATCTAACTGTCGAACTGATATTAGCGCATGTGATGCTGCAGCAAACTAATTAATACCGCGAGTACTGGGATCTATAATTTATAACATCACGCAAACACATCACAAGATCACCCTCCTCTATCTAGCATAGAGCCTTGTACTATTTATCTAACTGTCGAACTGATATTAGCGCATGTGATGCTGCAGCAAACTAATTAATACCGCGAGTACTGGGATCTATAATTTATAACATCACGCAAACACATCACAAGATCACCCTCCTCTATCTAGCATAGAGCCTTGTACTATTTATCTAACTGTCGAACTGATATTAGCGCATGTGATGCTGCAGCAAACTAATTAATACCGCGAGTACTGGGATCTATAATTTATAACATCACGCAAACACATCACAAGATCACCCTCCTCTATCTAGCATAGAGCCTTGTACTATTTATCTAACTGTCGAACTGATATTAGCGCATGTGATGCTGCAGCAAACTAATTAATACCGCGAGTACTGGGATCTATAATTTATAACATCACGCAAACACATCACAAGATCACCCTCCTCTATCTAGCATAGAGCCTTGTACTATTTATCTAACTGTCGAACTGATATTAGCGCATGTGATGCTGCAGCAAACTAATTAATACCGCGAGTACTGGGATCTATAATTTATAACATCACGCAAACACATCACAAGATCACCCTCCTCTATCTAGCATAGAGCCTTGTACTATTTATCTAACTGTCGAACTGATATTAGCGCATGTGATGCTGCAGCAAACTAATTAATACCGCGAGTACTGGGATCTATAATTTATAACATCACGCAAACACATCACAAGATCACCCTCCTCTATCTAGCATAGAGCCTTGTACTATTTATCTAACTGTCGAACTGATATTAGCGCATGTGATGCTGCAGCAAACTAATTAATACCGCGAGTACTGGGATCTATAATTTATAACATCACGCAAACACATCACAAGATCACCCTCCTCTATCTAGCATAGAGCCTTGTACTATTTATCTAACTGTCGAACTGATATTAGCGCATGTGATGCTGCAGCAAACTAATTAATACCGCGAGTACTGGGATCTATAATTTATAACATCACGCAAACACATCACAAGATCACCCTCCTCTATCTAGCATAGAGCCTTGTACTATTTATCTAACTGTCGAACTGATATTAGCGCATGTGATGCTGCAGCAAACTAATTAATACCGCGAGTACTGGGATCTATAATTTATAACATCACGCAAACACATCACAAGATCACCCTCCTCTATCTAGCATAGAGCCTTGTACTATTTATCTAACTGTCGAACTGATATTAGCGCATGTGATGCTGCAGTAAACTAATTAATACCGCGAGTACTGGGATCTATAATTTATAACATCACGCAAACACATCACAAGATCACCCTCCTCTATCTAGCATAGAGCCTTGTACTATTTATCTAACTGTCGAACTGATATTAGCGCATGTGATGCTGCAGCAAACTAATTAATACCGCGAGTACTGGGATCTATAATTTATAACATCACGCAAACACATCACAAGATCACCCTCCTCTATCTAGCATAGAGCCTTGTACTATTTATCTAACTGTCGAACTGATATTAGCGCATGTGATGCTGCAGCAAACTAATTAATACCGCGAGTACTGGGATCTATAATTTATAACATCACGCAAACACATCACAAGATCACCCTCCTCTATCTAGCATAGAGCCTTGTACTATTTATCTAACTGTCGAACTGATATTAGCGCATGTGATGCTGCAGCAAACTAATTAATACCGCGAGTACTGGGATCTATAATTTCCCAAAAGTTTGTAGTAAAAAAATATATTCGCAAAATATCCAATAACGATACTGATTACGTGATAAAATTTGTGCACTTTTAAAATATAGTTTTTAGTAAGTTACATTATCAACCAATATTTTATTAAGATATTTGATAATATTGATATCTACAAGTAAAAGTTTAGCGTAAAATTGGTAAATACGGAAAAAAACTTCAGAGTTCTTTTTCTATGGGTTTTTTTAGTACAGAACACCTGTCAGCTATTATAATAATATAATTATAGGTAATTTGTAGGTTTTTTTTTTATAATTTTAATAATAATAGCTGAGTTTATCAAAACAAGCTGTTAAGATGCTTAGATGCGTAATTTTTGATGGAAGGATTAAGGATATTCAGACAAGACAGTGTCATCATAATACAGTAACTTTACAACTGTACTTTTATTCAAAATCTACAGTTGTCAAGTTTATATGAGGGGGGTAAATAATTGTAATAAATCTGCTTACTTAATACTTGAACGGGCCCTTATCCAGCACCTGAAGTGTAAGGCGGAAGCGAAGAGAAGGGCATAATTATGAAATTGCAATTACAGTCATTAATTACAATGTGCCCTATTACGTCGCATGACAACTAATTCTGAGAAAACGAAGATGTGTCTATTGTTCCGTTAATTAAATAAAGATATTTGTTGCATTCATATAGGTAATTGTCACAACCGGAGATGTTCAATTTAGAAAATTTTACAAGAAATAAGACTTGATGCACCTTACCCGTGGACGAATAAAAGACATGACCTTACCTATTGACTACTTATTCTTTACGTCAGAAATCTGATAAGCGCCTGGTAGTAAGTTAAGTAATAACCTTTGCCTTTGTACCAGGGTGAATGTCAATGTGTTATAACTTATTCAAGGTCTCTTCAACACGTCAGTTGAAATTTCCAGTCCAAGACCAGACATTTGCTTGGAAGACCAAGACCAACACCGATCGTGAAAGACCTTTAAAAGTTCATATTTGTAGGGAAGCTAGTTCTTAGATACGTTTGGTATGTGTACATGCGTTCGGGGGAGATGGCCTCCAAGCATTGGTTTGCAACCTAGGAGAAGAAAAACTCCAAAATCAAATTTGGAATTGGTGTCTCCACTAGGCGTAAATAGGGTCTAACCCAAAACAAACGGCAGACACCTGCAACCGACCTGGCTGCGCACGTATTGGCTTGCCTATCCTGAGGAATCAGCCAGTGAGGGTCCTGGGCAACCTCGTGTCATCTAACTGCATGCTAGGAGGTGCAGGGTCTGTGGAGAGTGCACTTCACCCACGACAACTCAGCTTCGTGGAATTAAGCCTGCCATACGGACGCTGTTTAGATTTTTTTTTTCTTTAGTCTGGATAAGCTTGTGTTTGACCACAATCTCACCACGGTAAGTGATGATGTAGCCGAAGGTGGTAAGCACACAAAGCCTAGATGGGAACTGGCTCTCAAGTGCCGCTGTCGGAACACACCAATAGGTGCTTGGCGACAGATTTTTCAACTCGAGGGTGGTAGCCAGCCAGTCGGATACTACAAAGTACCCCACCACCGTGCTATGGTTTCCTCACGATGTTTTCCTTCACCGAAAGCTCAAGCTCATTGTAGGATTCGAACCCACGACCTTCGCCGCGGTATCCGACGGTACGTCACTACCACTGAGCTATCATCGCCTTAAATCATCATCTATCTAAGATCGATCATCTATTTAAGATGAAAAGGCCTTTACGGTACCTACGTTTAACTATAGGTTATTTTTAGGTCAAACGAGTGGTTATTATCAGTTTTTTGCTCAAATGTTCAGTTTCAATAGAGGTTTCATACTTGCGAACTTAAGGGTCCAATGATGATCACTAAATATTGATTGAAACTTCCAAGATTGCGCTGCAATTACAAGTGCAGTCCTAATAAATTGAAAAAAAGCACCTTGAGGTCATAGATATAGGTAGCCTTACTATGAAATGTTATTTGCGCGCGTATAGGTTAAAAGTAAATTGAATACAAGAAAAACAGGTTCTTTAAATTGATCAGGCAATCTAAACAATATAAAAAGAGTTTATTTTTTTGTTTGAACGTGCTAATCTCAGGAACTACTGGTTCGAATTGAAAAAATATTTTAGTGATTGATAGCCCATTTATCGAGGGAGGCTATAGATTATATAACATCACGCTATGTTGCCAAAATCCCACGGGAACGCGGATGACACCGCGGGGGACAGCTAGTATTACATATAAGTAATTAGTTGACACATTAATCGCGGGCAATAAATAATAATAGAAACTGCTTTGCAGATGATTATCATAACCAGTTCTGGTTTAACATTAGCTTCGTACAACTGTCAAGTTCCAAGGTTGCAGTGTTCTTGAGAGATCTATTTGAAATCAAAAATATACATGTACTTATATATTTTTTTCGTTGCGTCTGTGTATATATAATATCGATTTAACAATAACGCAAAAGCTTCCTGTAATTTAGCAATTATAGTCGTGTCACGCTGTGAGTTTAAAAGAGCGGTGAGACAAATCGCCGCGGCAACGTAAACTAAATCTAAGCAATAATCACTAACTACAAGTAATTAAAAATATATCTACGTTATTAGTCCCCATGATGGGATGTGGTCGGAGCTAACAGAGTTGATTTTTATTTTGTTTAGAACCTTCAGTAAGTGAACTAGTGCATTGTGTTTGTGCTGCGAACTTTAATCGAAATGTGGTAAGTTGCCACCACTATTCTATTATTTCACACCACTACAACAATCTTAGTTATTTAATTGTGTCATATTTCTGAGAATATTTCACTGATTGATACAAACCTAATGTAGCAACTATCACAGAGATATTGTCGAGTGGTAGCACAATTGGATGTAAAATACACGAGTAAATACAAAAAGAGGCGACTACAGCGACGCGCTGCGAAACAACTTGTAAATTACATCATCACGGTTCAGAGTCTAGATGCAGTAATTAATGTCAACAGTGTTAATGTAACCAATCAACATTTTTATACTATGCCATGACATTGACAGCTATGCTTCACGAATATTGAATGTACTATAGGAACATTGCATTACGTAAATAATTTGTTATTAACCAACTTATTAGAAAGATGAAAATCGTATGTTAAAATACTAATGAATGACAATTCTGTCATAACTTAGGGGTTAGCTAAGGTAGACCATACTAGAGTAATATTATAAATACGAAAGTTTGTATGGACATATTTATTGCTCTATGACATCGTAAACAAAAAAAGATATCGGTGAAATGTGAACAGATCCCATTCTTGTATAAAATATATTAGGTCTTTACCTATTAAATTGCCGTTTTGTATAAAAAAAAATTAACGATTCTTTTTCATGTATTTTTTATTTGTATTAATCGAAGTAATCACCCATGTAATCAATGCATCTTTGCCAACGCAGTGGCAGTTTATTGATGCCCTTCTTAAAGAAATCAGCTGGACGGGAGGCAACAAACTCTTCAAAGGCATTTTGTACTGCCTCTCGGGTATTGAATTTTTTTCCCGCCAAGAAGTTATCCAAATTCTGGAAATTTGTCACCCATTTGTCAAGCTTTTTTGCCTTGCCATTTTGACGAGAGAGAATGGACCAATATTGTTTTGACGCTAACGTCGAAAGCTGCTGCTAATTCAGCCGTAGATTGTGTATCATCAGCTTCCACAATCGCCTTTAATTCGTCATTGTCGACCAAAGTCTTCGGACGACCGCGAGGTTCATTTTTCAGGTCGAAATTTCCAGAACGGAAGCGAGCAAACCAATAACAGGTGGTGCGTTGGTTTGTAGTGTTAGCTCCGTAAACGTCGTTGATGTTGCGTGCCGCGTTGCTGCCACGACGATACTTATATTCCATTACTCGAATTTTTTACGTATCCATGATGACGAAAAAGATTGAAATGCGATGAAAATGTAACACTAATCAATAAACAAATGACTACTTTTGGAAAAAAAATCCATGTTTTTAAAATAAAATTAATTTGAAATTAGAATTCTTAGCCAAACAAAATTTTTTTTTGCTTTGAAATGGCCAGTACTGCAGAATGGCAATTTCATAGGTAAAGACCTATTAGTAACCTTTATCCCGGGAAAACATGTACCTAGAAAAAGTCATCTATACTAATTTATAAAGAAGAAAGATTCGATTGTTTGTTTGCATTGAATAGGCTCTGAAACTACTGGACCGATTTGAAAAATTCTTTCACTATTAGAAAGCTACATTATCCCTGATTTACATAGGCTATATTTTGTTCCGGGAAAAGATAAGATATTACGGGAAGGCGGGTAAAACCGCGGGGGACAGCTAGTATTGTATAAAATCACTATGAGATATTATGTTAGAAACTACAAAGCCTAAATACTATGATACTACTACATTCATTAAATTAGGTAGGTAAGATCTTAATTGAGTGGGATTTCCCGAAATTCAACCCCTCAGAGGGCAAAAACATTTAGTATCAACTTTTTGTGGGCAAAAACTAAACATACCTACAACACTCTAAAACTTAGACATCCGCTCATAAATACCTACTCATAAACTTAAACAAACCGTAGAGCAGAAAGCTAATTTAAGATAAATAAATAAATAATTGCCTTATTTCGATATTCATGAATCACCAGCTTTATCAAATGAATCAAACAAAATGTTTCTACTTCTCATGTTAAAATTACGTACCTACATATCTGACCTTAACCAAAGACCTTGATGTTTCCAAACATTAAGAAGAAATAGGTAGGTACTTAATTGGATTGAGCATTTATAGAATGGTGGGGGACAAGACTAGGTGCGGGAGATGTTACGAAAATAGTAGGTAATTGTTGGTTACCCTATTACCTATATTCTTCTCCGATTACCGAACAATACCCCATTACTAGTGTATGTGGACTACCCATGAGTAGGTATATCTGCCCTAACTATTCCAAAAAATGGAGTATTTACTATCAGAGTGTGTGCTGCCATCTACATCTCTTCGCGTGGTTTTTTTGTTCCGACAAATCAATATGCGACAATAATGCGATATTTTATGTTTTCCATATTGAGCACAGAACGATGTCAAAGCAAAATTAAATGGCGCGAAAACAAATGAATTATTACATTCGAAACACAAATAGACAAGCTCAAAATTGAAATAAATTTTAATTTGGAATTCTTAACCAAACGCCGGCTTTTTGAGATCAAAGTGGCCAGTTCTATAAAACATCAATTTCATATGTAAGGACCTAATAATATAGTGAAAAGTCAACTGGCTATCTATTACTGTTAAAAGATGCATACTTGTGACAGACAGTACAATAGGCGTAGTTGTATTTATTTATTATATTTCAGTTTGAACTATTGTAATCAAATCTTGTTTACCTATTGTTTGTCGTATAAGAATTTCCTTGAGATTTATTTAGCTATGTGTTATATAGGTACTTCATTGTTTTCCTATAACAAGTGATATCGAATTGTTGTGTATTGTAGACTGTAGGCATAACTACTACTAAGTTGAAAGTAATTTTTTTTATACGAAAGGTTACTCAATCTAGAATAGGGCTACTCAAAGTGTGGTTCATGAACCCCAACCCCTAGGGGTTCGCCAATTAAATCGTAAGCATTCGCCATTATATTTACGTCATGGCGACAGAGCGAAAGGTTGCGCGACCGCATTACATTAATTGCCAGATCTATCTACCTGTAGGTATTTGTACTGAATTAATGTTTTTTCTTTCTTGATTAAAAACTTAAATATTGCTGAACTTAAGTCAATTTATTTTTAAGTTAATTGAATAGCGAGTAGCCCTGATCTAGAAGGATAAATACATTGTGAAAGTAAGGTAATACCAACCTGTATGTAACATCTCGTCTACATTCCGATGTGAATTTTGCAAAGAGGCTTGTTCTTGCGTAAGGTAATCCACGTTAATAGCTGTGTGGTCGTAGCCAAACCGTCTGCTCAGCAACTGTTCTCTATCAGCATGCTCTTGTTCACGGCGATTCCTCTTGCTTTGAGCATTTGTAAGAGATGCCTGGACACATTTTATATTTATACCATCGTTTGTTATGATATTAAATGTAAACTAGGATCAAAATGAATATATCACATCTTCCGATAAGTTAGGTTGTTTATAGCATAGATTTTCAAACACCTCATATTCCAGTGTGATACACAAATTCTAAATAGTTTTTCATTCAATGATTTTTTTAACAGGTTCATGTGAGACGGTCAGATGATGACTGCCACACTACAAGTTGTGGGTTTGATTCCTATCCAGGATAAACATTTGTGTGCAGAAGCATGTGTTTGTTTATTTATTGATACAAAAACCACCTACACATTAAATGTACATAAGCAAGCTTATAATATTACTTAATATTTTACAAAATGTGCAGTCACCCCCTTTATTTAGGTACAGCTTACCAAACATGTGGTTATATTACCTATATTTATTAATGAATATAGAAACAAAAAATGAAAAATAAGACCAGAGGAAAAGTTCTATGAACTGAGGAAAAGTTCTATAACAGAAGTTCTAGGTATAAATATCTATTAAAGCACATTTTTTCAAGTAGGTATATCAGTATCTAATTTCCATAGTTATTATTTCTGATGGCCAAGGCATCTATGAAGAATGACAAGGATATATATTTTCTACTATTTATAGTCTCATGTTATTATTTATGATTTGGCTGAGGGTAGAGATGCTGCAATTAGTGGTTATGGCAAACAGTTGATTAGTCATTATTCAGCATTCCCTATTAATTAATCAATTTATTTGGCTCAGTTATAAACCATACTAATTTAGAATTGTGGGGCATGCAATTGTTGTAAATGTAAAATAACTGTAGAAAATAAACACGTAACTTGAAACACAAGAATCACAAATCCTCGCCATAATGGAGGGAACTGGACAAAATAAAGATATATAAAGGTCAACTTGTGACCATTGACAGTTCAGGTCAATTTATATCAATCATATTCATTGCAAAATCTCTAATGACACATGTTGTAAACCAATGGAAACATTGTATTGTTATTTATCAAGTACTGGCTTTTGAAACAAAAATCGCCACTCTCAATGCACAACAAACTCTTCTTACACAAATGTGTTCTCAAACCAATGTTCATAGGCGGGCGGTGACCACTTACCATCATGTGGACCATCTACCTGTTTGTCAACCTAATGACATAAAAAAACCAATGAGGACATATGGCTTACAACTGTAAGTATAAGAAGAATAAAAAAGTAAAAACCTTTTTTTGCTGCTGGTATTCATAAATAGGTTTGGCAACATGTTGGTCTACATAAACAATTGGGTTTTAGCATTATGTTTTTCTTCATCTATTAAAACTCACACTTCATTTGGTATTCAACATCATCATCACCAAGTTGAATAACTAAGAATCAAGTGAGTTATTAGGATTCTGAACAAATTCATTCATTACCTGGATATGTTTATTGTCATACTTCAGCTGATCAACCCGCATTTTAGCCATTGGTCTCTGATTGATGGGAGTTTTAAAAACAAATATATCCAGCTTTTCACAGTTTCTGAAATTCCAAACATTTATAATTTTATTTACATGATTGTTACTAGTGTTTATGGACTTGTCACTGAACAATATGGTGTTATAGCCAGCCTAGTCCTAGAAGTCAAAAGACGGAAAGTGCATAAAAAAACGAAACACCTATTTTATTTGCTATAATTATATACATATAAGTAACGTATGAGAATCTTACGCGTTGACTGCATGAATTTTTGCCTGGATTTCATTTTCAATATTCACAAAATTTGTTGGATCTTTTTCTAATCTATGAAAAAGATCTGATGCTTCTTGTATGATTTGATTCGTTTGATGATATAAAGTCTCCATTATAAATAAAATTATTTCAAAAGGCTTCTGTGTATAGAATGAATCCCGTTAATATATTATATTATCTAGTATATAGTGTATTATCTATGATGTATATGGTAAATAGTCCCGTTGTATTGGAATACAAATTGCAAAACTATCTTTACATTCATTGAAATTATAACTAACACCTGTGCCTGTGACAGACACACTTCTGTCAGTGTCAAAGAGTATGTCAGTGTAATGGACTGGTCGAAATTCTCGAAAAAAAGCGCGGGAAACGGTCGAACTGGCGGGATCGTTTTTATTTTCTCTGATTATTTTATAACTTTTATTAATTCTGGGATCAGATAAGTAGTATATAGTGTAGTTTTATCCTTAATTGTGTGTATATATTTACTTTAAGTGTTTATTTGCTGCTATATAGGTAAGTTTCAAGCTACTTATTGACTTCTCATGACTGAGCCTCCCGACCCGGGGGGCTTAGTCCCCCCGGCAGCGGGTTACTATGTTACTATTAGAAATTCATCTGGTATGGACACGGATGGATCTGTATCCGAAAATTCTCAGCGTTCTTTAAAACGCAGTAGAGCTTATAAGGTATGCAAGCATTGCAATAAACGTAAAAAGAACAGCAAAAGTGGTTCGGTTTTAAATAAATCTGACTGTCAATGCACATTTATTGAAACAAAAGACAAGCAAATTGAAAGCTTACAACCATCTACAATAGATTCAACTCCCCCTATGGCACCACCACAGTCCGGTTCTGCCTTAAAAATGTCAATAGATTCCACAGCAACTTCACAAACAATTTCAGTTAGTAGGTCATTATATACAACTACAGATGTGGCTCCATTTGTTATACATGTTCAAAAAATTCAGGTGTCTCTTAATGATGGTACCACACTCCACCCTATCACATTTGGTAATTATCTTAAAAAACATAAAATTAATAACATAATTAATGGTAGTGTAAAAAGAATTGGCCGGAACAGAGTATCTCTTTCTTTTTCGGATTTCACAGATGCTAACTCATTTCTTACTCATAATAGTTTAGATTTAAATAAACTTAAGGCTTTTATTCCATCGTTTAATGTAACAAGAATGGGAATTGTTCGTGGTGTTCCATCTGAATGGTCACCTGAAGAGGTGATTGATAATATTTCTGTACCAATAGGTTGTGGCAAGATCCTAAAAGTAAGACGTCTTAACTATAAAGTTATGGTAGAGGGTTCTCCAGTATGGAAGCCTTCCCAAACAGTTGTACTAACTTTTGATGGACAAGTTTTGCCTAAGCGAATTTTTATGTGTTACAACTCTCTGACTGTAGAACTTTACTCTTATCCTACAATACAGTGTTATAATTGCTGCAAATACGGTCACACCAGAGCTCAATGTAGATCCAAACCTAAATGTTTTAAATGTGGAAAAGATCACTCGGGTGACTCATGCACTATTGAAAATCCATCCTGTTGCATGTGTGAGGGTCTTCACTATGCTATAAGCAAGTCATGCCCGGAATTTGAAAGGCAGAAAAGAATTAAATCGTCAATGGCTGAAAGTTGCATATCATACTCTGAAGCGCTCAAGTTTCACCCTCCTGTTTCTAAATCATATGCTGATGTCTTAATTTCTGATCCTAACAAACCTCAAAATTTCGCTTCTCAGCCCAGTCAACATTTAAAAACATCTTATAAAAAAACTGTTTTTCTGAAACCACGGTCACATTCTCCCTCATCACATGGGTATGATCGTACTGCTCATGATCAATTAACCAAAGAATATAATGTTCCTTCTCCTATTAATAATGGATGTGCACTTACAAAAGACATCAATTCTACTGAACCCTCCATTATCGAAATAATCATATCCCTAATTAATGTACTATCCCAATCTTCCATTATACCGACCAACGTTGCCCCAATACTTGAAATTTTTAAAAATCTACTTCGCAATGGATCACAGACATGTAATTCAATGGAACTGCCGAAGCATAATGAATAAAAAAAGTGACTTAATTTACCTTATTAATAAATTTGAGCCATTTGTTATTGTTTTATCTGAAACATGGCTCAAATGTGATTATTATTTTAAAATTCCTGGATATAGCTGTCTCAGAGAAGACAGATTGGATGGGTATGGTGGGGTAGCTATACTCATCAAAAATATATTTTCTTATACTTCCTTTGCCCTTCCTTCTCATAGTGATAACTTTTCAATTATTGCTGCCATCATTAATAATATTTGTATAGTTTCAATTTACATTCCTCATCCCTGCCCTTCTATTTTTACTGAAATCAATCAAATTATTTCTTCTCTTCCAAAACCTTTTATGCTATTGGGAGATTTCAACTCCCAGCATTGTTCATGGGGAAGCTCTAAAAATAATTGTCATGGAGAAGAGTTGTTAGACTTAATAGACTCAAATAACCTGTGCATATTAAATGATGGTTCTGCAACTCGTCGCACAGAACCGAATGAGGGCATAAGTGCTATTGATTTGTCAATTTGCACCCCAAATTTAGCATCCTCCTTGTCTTGGTATACAATGTCTTCAACATTAGGTAGTGACCATTTTCCTATAATTATTTCATTTCCTTTCAGTATTAGCAAACAAAAAAAATCACAAAGAACTCCACGATTAAAATTTAGAATTTCTGATGTTGATTGGGATAAATTTAAAATCTGCGTAGAGAATAAGATCTCATCACTACCAAGTATTTTACATGGTGAAACAGTTTGTTCAGATGCTTTGACAAATGCAATTGTCAGATCAGCTGAGGAGATTTTCCCCTTGAAAAATGCACTTAAAAATAATATTCCTTCTCCACCATGGTGGGATAGTGAATGTACAGAAGCCATTAAAAGCAGAAAGCTAGCCGAAAGTACTTATTGTAATTGTATGACCCCACAGAATTTTCAAGCACTTTCAGACACAATAAGTAACACGAGAAAATTATTTAAAAAAAAGAAATTGGATAGTTGGAGAAGATTCTGTTCCTCCATTTCTCCTGATACAAAAGCATCTGCTGTCTGGAATAATATACGTAGATTCAAATCCTCACGAAATAATTGTAGTGCTCCTTTTATTCCTCCTTCACTTGCTGATGAATTTTTTGACCATCTGGCTCCTCAGTATGCCCCACAAAAAGATATGGTAATGTCTTCATCATTTTCTGAAAGTATACACACAGATCTCAACTCTTTATTTTCAATATCTGAATTGAAAGGAGTACTTTCAGTTGTTAAGGATTCGGCTCCAGGAGTAGATGGTATTCCATATTCTTTTTTTACCAACTTAGGCGATGAGGCTCTTTTTTATTACTTAAATATTATTAATTCTGTAATGTCTTCCGGTAAAGTACCTACAGCATGGAAGACCCAAATAGTGTTGCCAATCCTTAAACCAAATAAAATACCATCTGAGGTATCATCATATCGACCAATAGCATTATCTTCAGTGTTACTTAAAATTACGGAATATCTCATAAAAAACCGATTGGAATGATTTCTAGAAAGTAAGGATTTGCTAGCTGGTAGTCAGTATGGTTTCAGAAAAGGAAAAAGCACATTTGACAGTCTCAGTATATTTACTACTGATATACGGTTGGCTTTTTCTCGTAATGAGTCAATTCTTGCAGTATTTTTAGATATTAGTTCAGCTTATGATTCTGTTCATTTACTTGTCCTGAGAGACAAATTACGTAAATTAATGATTCCAGAGATGATCACAAACTTCATCATGAATATTCTGTCAGGAAGAATAATTACTTTAGATTCTTCAATTAATAATCCTTGTAGAACTCAAAGGTTACTATGGAAAGGTCTACCTCAAGGATCAGTATTAAGTCCGCTTCTTTACAACATTTACACATATGACCTAGAATCTTCTCTAAACCATACGGTGAGCGTATTACAATATGCTGACGATTTACTTTTATACTTTTCTGATCCATCAGTCAATAATGCCAATTCACACATATCTCTAGCACTGAAACATTTAAAAATCTGGATGGATAAAAATGGTTTAGACTTATCGACATCCAAGAGTACTGCAGTTTTATTTACAAGAAAGCGGATGCCACCTCCATTAAATATTTCATATAATGAAGAATCTATTCCAGTCAAAACCCAAGTAAAATTTTTAGGATTAGTTCTAGATTCAAAACTCACCGGCCTTCCACATTGTGATTATGTAGTGTCCAAATGTGAACGAATTCTTAATATGCTCAGATGTCTTTCTGGCGTTTGGTGGGGTGCCCATCCTTTGTCCCTAAAGCTTATTTATAATGCTCTAATAAGAAGTGTTCTTGATTATGGAACCTTCTTATTGATTCCTGGTAGCATGGCAGGCTTAAAAAAAATTGATGGTATTCAGGCAAAAGCTCTAAGAATCATAACTGGTGCAATGAAATCTAGCCCTATCAATGCGTTACAGGTCGAATGCTGTGATCCTCCTTTATTTTTAAGGCGCCAATTTTTAGCTGATAAATTCATATTTCGTATTTTACAGTTTGCAAACCATCCTCTTATTCCCAAACTTCAATCTCTTGCTGAATCATTAACTTCTTCATCATATTGGAAACATAAATCTCCCCCATGTCTCGTAACTAGCTATAAAAAAGCTATTGCATTTGAAGCACCTATTCATCGTACAAGCCGTCTCCCTATATTTAACTATCAATACGAAGCTTTAATTTCGTCGCCCAATATCTGCTATAACTTAAATATTCAGAAAAATGACAGTAATGCAAATGTTAATTTTAATTCTGAATTATATAACAAATTTCCCGGATCGCACTATATTTATAGTGACGCTTCCAAGCATTCATCTAGTGGGTATGTTGGTGTAGGTGTATATCATAGCCAGTATAAGATAGTCCAAAAAATTAAATTACCACCTGAAACATCAGTATTTACAGGTGAATGTTTTGGTATCCTTAAGGCTATAGAGTATATCCTTCTCATGAAACTTAAAAATACAGTAATTTTTACGGATGCCTTTAGCGTCCTACAAACTATAGATCGATTTCCATTTAAATCAAAATATCAATATCCTGTAATCCTTCAAGTTAGAGATCTTCTGTACAAATGCTCTGAAAAAGGTTTTTTGGTTAATCTCATTTGGATACCTGGCCATAGTAATATTAAAGGCAATGAAAAAGCTGATGAGCTCGCTAATCAGGCTGTGGAGTGTGGGGACCTATACCCTTATAAAAATTATTGCCATGACCTTGCTGCTTTGCCTAGAGTTTATCTCCACGATTCGTGGAACAAGCTTTGGACAAGTGGCGAACAATCTAAAGGTCAATACTATCGTAATATTCAACCACATATTCCTCTAAAACCTTGGTTCTTCAAAGTAAACCTATGTAAAATTTCAACATCAATTATTATTCGTATGCGTTTGGGTCATGTATGTACTCCAGCTCATCTTGCTAGACTTAATATTGTTGACAACTTTAATTGTGTGTGTGGTGACGATGTGGGTGACCTTAATCATTTTTTCTTTGCTTGTCAACTTTATGACCGCTCCACTTTCCTGGACAGCTTAATATCCCTCCGTGTCCCATTCCCAATAAATATTTCTTCTCTACTTTCTTATAACTGTTACGATATTTATAATATTCTATCCTGTTTTATTTTAAGTAATAATATTAAACTATAAAAGTGACAATTCTATTTTCACTTAATCTCATCCTATATCCCTTCCGTACTTTCCTGATCTCCTTATTCCTTCCAAATTCCCGAAGATAGGCATTTTTTATATACCATATTCCGTTTCCCCGTTTTTAATACTTAGACATTGGCAGAAATATCCTAAAAGGATGATTGCCAGTAACAAACAAAAAAAAAAAAAAAAAAAAAAAAAATGGACTGGTCATCGACTGACTGACCTGTCATTAAACTCTGTGTGGTGCATTCCACGTAGATGTGTGTATTCCGATTCATGCCATTATCGCTCTTCACTCATAACGATATAGGTGTACCAGAATCTGATTGCATGAAAAATAAATAAAAAATGTGATTTTTATAAGGCAATGTTAATTTTTACTTGTAAAATCATACGAAATCTACGAGTAAGTCGGACTGAGTTGTCTTGATACTTTTAGTTTATTTTATATTTTTCTTACAAACTTGATTGTAGCTTCTTTCACTTTTGTAGGCACATCACATGATGGTGTATTTTCCACGCCTGATAAAAAGAGGAGAGGGTGAAGAAGAAAATCAATTCGGACAGTTTCGATTTAGAGTTAATTAGGAATAAAGTAAAATAATTATATACCTACAGTTCGGAAGGATCTGCGCCCGTATATGAGATAGATGAAATCGTACGGTCACGAAGTTTTGAGGTTCTTATCATTGTACTCGATACCTCAAGGCATCGATACTTTTTGCGTATCCCTAATAGTATTAAGACGTTCGAACTTGGTACGGGCCGGACAGCGGACTTGTACGGCGTACCAAATCCGCTAGTCACAACAGACGGCCGGATCTCGCAGTAGCCGCGTGGCGTGTACACGGTTCAGACGTCATGCCTCAGACGTTATCCAAGCGCGCTAAAATTGCGAGTGATGTTGCGGCAAGAGTAATGCCACTACAAACCTCACAAAAAAAGGGGTGGGCCAAAACGTATTATTTAAAATACGTGTGGTGTTGTGGGACACCGGATAGGAACGAAGTTTTGTAAAAAAATAGTTATATTCGATAAAGAAAATGTGCGTGTCGGCTCCTTTTTTGTTTGGAAATACATACTTAAACAGATAATTACCTACACCCAGTCACAGGACAAACAGACATCTTCATACACACAGACATGTCTGTCCTGGATGGGAATCGTATTTGGTACGGAGCGGACCAAAACCGACGCGCAAACCATCGGACTGAACCGAACACGATATAATAATATTTTTTTTCAACAGACAACTCTCCAGACGAACGGATATGGTACGGAGCGTACCGAATCTGCTGTCCGGACCACAGATTACTGATATGTAGCTAGCTAGTCCGGACCGTACCAAGTTCGAACGTCTGTTAATACTATAATTCTTGGTATTCATTCTAGGGATGTGAGATTGATGGAAAATAATCGATTAAATAAAAATCGATTATTCTTTATTCAATATTAAGCGATTTGTCAAAAATCTAGTTTTGTTAAAAATAAATAATCGATTTCTGCGAATTTTTTTTCTATTATGTAAAAATTTACATGCTTTTCATATTCCAGTAATAAACCTAAGTCATATTATGTCATATTAACAATTTATCAGATTAAAAATCAAGTACACTCCTACCAACTTATCTGTGAAATGGCGAAAATTGGAACTACGGCCGTCATGAACATTCGAATGTCACAACTGTCAGTTACCTATTCATTTCAGTGACCACTAGCGCCACCCTTCAGTTCACAGATAAGTTGGTGGCACTATAAAATGATATGAATAAAAACACAACCAATTCAAAACGAAGTGAATGTTCCTTTAAACTTTCAAGGTAATGAATAAGGAAACCAAATATCATCGATACAAATTTTCAGTGCCATTAAAAGTTTTATTATAATAAAAATTAAATGCTTAGCATCCCAACAAAATGACAACCTTATTGTCTCAAAAACTAAAATATAAATCAAATAAAAAATAGAAAGAGAAATTTTAAAATAAAATACTTAAAACGAGAATTAAATAATAAACGTTTAAAAGTGTTGCTTTTTATTAGAATAATTATTATCATAAATTTACAGGTAAGCAGTTTAAAAACAATAATTTTAATAATAATTTTGATAAAGGTAAGTAATAATGAACTTACTTAGAGTTTTCATCCGCTGCATAGATGGCGCTGTTTATGAAATTGAAACTTACTTCAAGTTTTTTTGAAGTGAAAATTTCTTTACTGGCGTTCTGCACTTTTTCGGGGTGGGTAAAAAATGATAAACTCGCGTCAGGACATGTGACTTGATCGAAAATTCGTAAGACGGAGGGAGAGTAGACCGCCGGCGCGGCGTAGGAGAGTAAAATAATATCCCTCTCTCTTTCTACCGCGCCGGCGGTCTCATCTCATGTAATATAAATTGTCATATTTGTGTACGATAGTGCAATAAATGAATATTGTATTTTACCACATAATTGATAGTACTTTTATACAGATAAATAAAGCGATTCGTGCGAAATTATTCCCTAACCATTCCAAAATATTCAAAAATGCACAACGTTAATGTTCAAATTTTCACTTCTGCCGGCACTTCCTAAGTGCAACCTTTTGTTTTTTTTTATCCGTCGCATAGATGGTGCTGTTTATTAAAAACGATTTAAACGCGTAAATTATATAATCAATATATTAAAAACCGATTAAAATTATTACAACAATTGATTAAAATTATTACAAAAATCGATTTAAAAAGTCGATTATTTCAAAATAATAATCGATTTTTAGTAAAAATCGATTATTTTTTAACATCCCTAATTAATTCTGTGTCTGTGTTTGTCATTGATTTTGAAAGTAATAAAAAGGTCCCTGATGGTCGAATACAGTGTTCTATGGTCGAATACTTTCTCTTTTTATAATGTCTTTGTTCAAAATTTAGTGGAAAATTGAAAAGTTTAATAGTTACCTACTATCTTTAAGTTTAGTGGACTATATTAAAAATGGGAGACGCATGTCGAGCTTGCCTAACGAGGGTTCCTCATGCAACCCTCATCGCTACGATTATGTGCTGTCTGGGCGTGGGTGTGTTCTGTGGGACTATGTACCGAGGCTCATCACTCTCGAAACGCATGTTTGATGAAGTATTCCACTTCCGACTTATATGGATCGAAGCTCTGCAAATGATATTTATCGTTGGCAGTGCTTGTATGGCCGCACTGGGATTCATGCTGTTATGCTTGGGTTGCTTGACGACCGGGGCCACTAGGCAGAAAGTTTACCGGGCGTGGAGGGCACGAGTTGGAGGACGGATATCTTGCGCTATCTTCATGATAATCACGTACATTCTCACTTTTACATGGATCATATTATTAGGATTTGTAGTTATAACAACATTCTTGTTTACAATATTTTGGAAGCTTTGTTCAAACCCGAAAAATATTGACTCATCTACATGCATTGACTTCACTCAATTTGACTTTATGTTTCCATCATCAGTCAAACAAGAAGATATGAAAATTTGTGGAACACTTAAAATGAAATTATTCTGCAAAGATTATGTAGAAAATGCAGAATTCATGTTTATTCTTGCTATGGTATCTTGTATACTGGTTATATTGAGTCTTGTGCATTATTTAATGTGTTTATCTGCTAATTATGCTCATATTCGAGATCATGAAAAGTTCCAAGAGCTACAAGAGCTGCAATATCTCACCAACCCAGATTTACATGCTTCAAAAGACCGTTTCTAGTATATGGCCCGCGCACCACTCCTGCGCTCACTGGAAGCATCTACTAAAATGTGACACATTTAATCATTAAGCAACCATATTTGACCAAACAAAAATAATTCCCAAACAATTTATAGGATTGAAAGACTGAACTTCAGTGAAAAATATTTCTAAATGCTAATTTAGTGTAGGTATACAATCTTGTACTAGATTTTGCATATCTCTAGAGATACATTTATACAAATAACTATGTTTATATTTTTGTCCTGTCCGATATTAACATTCCAAATTATGACCTCTTTTTCTTAAATTATATTAAGACAACAAATATTTATTTACTAGATATGGTGCATATCATTATATTAACACTGGTCTTTGTAAATAAGGTTATGTTTATTTGGCCTGTATTGTTAGTCTAGTGGTTCATATATGCATTCATATAATACAATGACTTATTTTGAACAGTTACATACTTTAAGGATTGTTACTGCCAACTAACATAGATTTGTTACAAATAGAAAATAAGTAGATTAAGTAATAAACAGTTATATATGTAATTTGTTTTGTTAGTACAATTACAATCAATTAATCATGAAATGTTCAAAGTATTTTAGCACAATAATGATTTATTTGATGCACCACTCTATTTTTTTATGTAATAACTGTAGATGTAAGGAAGGAATGATACAAAGTTAGACTGAATTTTGCAGCTTCTATAAAAGAAACTTAAAAATGCAAAATAACAAAAGTTTTATAAAACATTGTAAGTATTTATCATGCAGTTTTGATTATAGCTTCACTAGAATTCTATTTACTTGTAATAGCTTGTTATATATTACAGTGGAACCCCGGTAATCCGACAAATGTTTTGCAGGGCAGTGTCGGACTTTCGAATTTGTCAGATTATAGAGTACTGCCTAAGACCCCCTATAGTCCGGATTTTTTTTACAAAAGAGTGCCTTGTAATCCGACAAACTACAGATCCAATGATAAGATTCTATAATGTTATGTTGTATGTCAAATTTAGTACATTTATTAACAACACAATAGAGAGCTTACGTTTTATTATAAAATTATGTACTTACAAAAAATATGCGATAACTTAACGTTAGACGAAAGAGGTACATACATACTAAAATAATCAAAAATTATGAATCAATCAATTTAAGAAGCATGAAAAGACTATGTCGGATTACAGGGGGTGACGGATTAGACAGGGGCCGGATTACCGGGGGTCCACTGTATTTATTTTCATGTGTATCTTCCTTCTTCAGCTGAAAAAAGCTATTTATTTATTTATTTTTATAGATGTAAATAGTAATGGAATGAAATAAATTTCGCTATACAGCTATATTCATAATTTTATAGAGCTATTGTTTGTTAGCGCTGTTTCTATTACTCTAAACATATGCATACCTATATGTATATCACTAGGTAACATATAATAATTGGTTTTCTGAGTAGTTTGCTTGGTTTATAACTATTCAAGTTTGTAATTAAGTACACAAAGCACAGATCTTACATAATGTAAAACCTTAATGTCAAATATTTTGTTTCTATATCTAAACATCTTTCTGATTCATGTCTGAATCATTGTGAAATACCAAGATTATAATTTTCGTTATGACTCATCTTTAATATTTGTTTTATGAACAAGTATTAAGAATTTAGTATGGGGAAAGAAGGTGATTAAGAGACAATAAAAACCATGCTTCTTTATTAATGTGCACTGTTTCCACAATAAGGGCATTACACATAAAATGCTATTTAAGTAAAGCACTATAAATGGTTACAGATTTCACATTGTTTGACAATCAAACAACAATTATGTGACGACTTGAACAGTGTTTTGGTTAAATAGCGTTTTATAAATAAAGGAGTAACTGATTTATTATTTGCACACTTTTTTTTTATTAACAAATTTATATAATTGTAAGTTTACTAAGTAAATAGGATATGTTTTATATAATAAATTGTCGTTTTTAAAATAATACCTGGTATTAGTATCATGTTAAAACTAATTTCTGATCATCAATAGTCCTTCATTCTTAGTCGACCTACATGTGAACATAGTCCTCTCTTAAAGCGCGCTATACTGTCGAATAGCACTAACAAAGCTTACAATTACTTAAATCTATATATATAAAATTCTCGTGTCACAGTTTTAGTTACCGTACTCCTCCGAAACAGCTTGACCGATTTTGATGAAACTTTATATTTATATTCAATAGGTCTGAGAATAGGTTGTTATCTATTTTTTACTAGCTGTCCCCCGCGGATTCACCACGGGAGGTGGGATCTAGCGTTATAAAAAGAAACAACTTATTCTCAGACCTACTGAATATACATATTAAGTTTCATCAAAGTCGGTCAAGCCGTTTCGGAGGAGTACGGTAACAAAGGACCGATTTCCTCGATGATTTGAAATCAAAATTGGACCCGGTAGCTGGAATCGGGTTCTAAGTTTTGTTTCAATTTCAGAGCAGGACAACGTCTGCCGGGTCCGCTTATCTATCTATATACACAAATCAACATGGTCTAGGGATATTTCAATTAAACCTAAATAACTAAAATTCTACTAACTTTTTGTTAAGACACCTACACATTAAAATAAACCTTGTTTAATAGCCTATCTAACCTGATAATAAACTTTTAGATAAAGTTAAATTTAAAAAAACAGAAGAGGAAAATCTCAGACAAAATTTCAATCTTAATCGTTTATTTTTGAAACATCAAAACCTAAACAAAACAACTGTTTTTTTTATAAAAATTGTTGAAAACTTAAAATAATAATCCGTGGATCCACCTAAGACTCTCCTGACACATCTGCAGCGGTTCTGCATACTCAAAACAAGGGTGTCAATATCCTGTTGTGGAATACTGTCCCAAGTCCTGCTAAGATGCAAGAAAAGTTTTCATGCACAATATCTTCAGGGAAATTCCTAAGAGCTCTTCTCTGAAGCATATCCCAGGCATGCTCAATAGGATTTAAGCCAGGGGATTGTGCAGGCCAGTCTAAAGCTTGGATATCATGCTGTTGTAACCAACTTGTAACGATACGCGCCGTATGTGGACGGGCATTGTCATACATTAGCTGGAAATTTTGTCCCATTTGCTGTCTGTGGGGCAAAATTACAGGCTCTAGCACCTCATCTCGGTATTTTAGAGCAGTCATATTGCCTTGTTTTTTTTTTTTTTTTAAACTGGATAAGCTTGTGTTTGACTACAATCTCACCATGGTAAGTGATGATGTGGCCGAAGGTGGTAAGCACACAAAGCCTAGATGGGAACTGGCTCTCAAGTGCAGCTGTCGGAACACACCGATAGGTGCTTGGCGACAGATTTTCAACTTGAGGGTGGTAGCCAGCCAGTCGGGTACTACAAAGTACCCTACCAGGGGGAGCCCAGTTAACTGCAATGATTACCTGAATAGTCACTAGAAATATTATGAACTTTTAGGACTCGTAGACCCCGTAACATCAAAAATTATTTGAAAACAAAACAGTTATTATGGAAATTCTTTCGTTATTAATCTAAGTATAAAAATAATAATATAATTTTATTGCTTCTTTCCGCGTGAAACGCCTGAAGAGGCGCGGAGAATCTTGGAGCCTTTTGACTGAAATAAGAGATAAATAACAATTTTCAACACAATATCTGCTCATGACTGATTGCAAGATTAATATAAACAAGAAAAAAATATTGCTTTAAATATCTATGGCACTAATGTAGGTACATACCTGTAGTAGGTAACTGTCGATAGTAGGTAGGTAGGTATAACCTTTGGCAGCTGTCGCATGGCTCATCCAATTAGGTTTCATTAAATTCTACGAGTGACAGGTATACCTGAGTGGGTATTCTCTGACATAATGCATGGTGCTTAGATCGACCTATTAATCTAAGATATGATGTTTTAATGTACATTAGCAACCTACAATAGGATTCATAACTGTCTAACCCCAACATATAATGTACCTATTTCGATCTAGATCGCTTTAAAAAAAAATGTCAAGTTATTAGCTAACGAAAGCCCACTTAACTAAAAACAAAACAGTTAAGTCCTGTTATCATACGAATACGACAACATGTGAAGGTTAAATTCTACAACCGGAATGAGACACATAGGTAAGGTAGGCTTTTTTTTAACAAATTTTATAGTAAGTAATTTGTTGTAGAAACGAATAAAAATCGGACGTAAAAATTTATTCAGAAACCAGGTAAGCGATAGCAGTATCTAAGCAATTTTTACATTAATTTATCGAGATTTTTGTGAGACCCAAACAATAAAGTAGGTACCTACCTAGATTGCGCAAATTTCCAAATTAACTACTAACCTACCGTCAAAATATGTCAACCTGGCTGTATCCGGCAACATCTTATTGTCTTTAGGTTACCTACTGCGTCTTTGCTACTGCGATGCATTCGCATTACCCAAGTAGTTCGTAGAATTTAATTTCGAATTTTATACCGAGAAAGCTATTTGGCTGGTCAATTAGTTCCAAGTCATCATGAACTTATATTCCTCTTAGGTTTATAGATTTCATTATAGAGTTGGGTAAGAAAAAAGATCAGCATTTTCTCTATTCACTCTGATAATATCCGCATAAAAACTATTTCGCACCATATTAGGTACCTAGCTACGGAAGATCAGTAGGTAGGTACACCTACTTATGATCCAAATAAGAATGGTCCTAAAATAGAGCCTTGCAGTATGCCCGTTTAAAGACCCTGAGACCTAGTGTCCGACCGAACCTTCGGCTTCAGCTGAAGGTTGTGGCACAGTATAAAGATTGTGGCGACATCCGATTAATCGGCTTCGGCCAGAAATTGAACTTTGGTCGGACTCTACCAATAGATATATCTAGGTAAGTACTTATTGAGGTCGGGCAGGCGGGAATTAAATTAAGTATATCGTAGTGACCACAGAGCAAATGAATACTGTAGGGACACACCAACAGCTTCTTATGTGAGGTATACCAGCACTCAAAAAGTTTAGCCCTTAGGTACCTACGTTTGTCGAAGTTAGTAAATTAGTACCTAATCATGTAATTACCTACAAAGTTTTAGTAAAATGTGCTAACAATTGGTTCGCCGTGATTTTTGGTAGAAAGTAAAAAATAAAAAAGCTGGAAAAACGATGGTTAACAAATGGTCTTTAGGTAATTGGATTCTTGTAACCAGGTTTAAAAATTGGATCTTACAACGAAAAAAAAACTCATTTTTACTGGGAACGATTAGTCGAGAATTATATCTAGGTAGGTAGCTAACCTATACTTAGGTACCTTAATTAGATGTATCTGTATGAAACAATAATAGCTTATCTAATATGAAATGGTGCCACGGTCGGGCAGCTGCACCACGTTCCGAACCACGGCCGTCAGACTTTCCTACCTACTGACTTGAGATGCGCATTTAGCCTATCTACACTTAGTAATAAGAACCACAACAAGGTTTAGGAACATATTAAACACATTTAAATTTCAAGTGCGATTGGTGTCTCTTAGTCGATTATCCTTGAATTGTGCTTGGATTGGAATTTTCCTTAAACTTGATCGATGTAAAATCCCCAACCTGTCTGTATAATTTGGTACCTAAACCTACCTAAATGATGACTTCGGTCGGAAGGAATTACGAGAAAAATGAAGTCTAATTGAAAGATTAGTCCTACCTAGCAGTAAGTAAGAGGTACATATCTACCAAGAACAAGGACATAAACCAGCAGCTGGGTACATAAATCTACCTAAGTTATTTATCTTTTTAATAACCTTTAACTGATGTAGATTGTACATATACCAATTCATATCATTTTCAAATGAATACCTCTAAAGAATGTTTAAGATGTAAGCTCGACCTTCAGAGAAATGAAGGCCTATAGACCGTAAACGGCTGCTGCGTTCTACCGGATTGGTATTAACTGCCTGCGTCATAGTGTCTTTAACCTTTAATTAATATTATTTTCCAATCTTAACTATTTCCGCATTTTCTTTTCATTTCATCGCTAAATTCTTAGAAAAAAGTTAAGTTTCCATTAATTAATTAATAAGCTCTTAATTTTGTAGGTAGGTAACTACATCTTTTACCTTCAATTCAATAATTACCAACTTTATAGGCAGTTCCGCGGCTATGGACGGCACACGGAGGGATAGTTGGTGGCAGGCACTCCACATGGCTATCTGTGATAATTGACAAATAATGCAATTTGTAGGTGATATATATTAGGTCTTTACCCATTACATTGCCGTATTGTATGAAAAAATTTAAACGATTTTTTTTCATGTATTTTTTATTTGTATTAATCGAAGTAATCACCCATGCAATCAATGCATCTTTGCCAACGCAGTGGCAGTTTATTGCTGCCCTTCTTAAAGAAATCAGCTGGACGGGAGGCAACAAATTCTTCAAAGGCATTTTGTACTGCCTCTCGGGTATTGAATTTTTTTCCCGCCAAGAAGTTATCCAAATTCTGGAAAAAGTAGTAGTCTGTAGGCGCAAGGTCTGGTGAGTAGGGCGGATGACGGAGAGCTTCCGACCCCAGTTCTTGCAACTTGGAGACCGTCTGCTGTGCAGTATGAGGTCGCGCGTTGTCGTGCAGGAGCAGCGGAGACGAGCGATTGACCAATGCTGGTTGGAGATGTGCCAGCTTCTCCATCATTGTGTTCAGTTCTTCACAGTACACATCTGCAGTAATGCTCACCCCGTTTGGTAAGAAGCTGTGATGAATCACACCGGCGCTAGACCACCAAACAGTGACCATCACTTTTCTAGGGGTAAGTTTTCGTTTAGGGCATTGTTTAGGTGCTGAACCAGGATCCAACCAACTTGCTGAGCGCTTGCGGTTATCAAACAGAGTCCATTTTTCATCGCAGGTAACAATGCGGTTCAAAATTCCTTCATTTGTGTGTCTGTTGAGCAGTGCAAGGCACGTCTCGACGCGTACTTCGCGCTGGCGATCATTGAGTTCGTGGGGCACCAATTTGTCAAGCTTTTTTACCTTGCCAATTTGACGCAAATGGACCAATATTGTTTAGACGCTAACGTCGAAAGCTGCTGCTAATTCAGCCGTAGATTGTGTATCATCAGCTTCCACAATCGCCTTTAATTCGTCATTGTCGACCAAAGACTTCGGACGACCGCGAGGTTCATTTTTCAGGTCGAAATTTCCAGAACGGAAGCGAGCAAACCAATAACAGGTGGTGCGTTGGTTTGTAGTGTTAGCTCCGTAAACGTCGTTGATGTTGCGTGCCGCTTGTGCCGCGTTGCTGCCACGACGGTACTCATATTCCACAATTACTCGAATTTTTAACGTATCCATGATGACGAAAAAGATTGAAATGCGATGAAAATGTAACACTAATCAATAAACAAATGACTTCTTTTGGAAAAAAAAATCCATGTTTTTAAAATAAAATTAATTTGAAATTAGAATTCTTAGCCAAACAAAAATTATTTTGATTTGAAATGGCCAGTACTGCAGAACGGCATTTTTTTTTATGTGTAAGTAACTACCGTCGCCTATAGACATTAGCAATACCAGGGGGATTGCCAATGTGTTGTACACCTTATTACAATGCCTTAAGGGCAAGGGCTACTGGCTCTCAAGTGCAACTACCGGAACACACCAACAGGTGCTTGGCGACAGATTTTCAACTTGAGGTGGTAGCCAGCCAGTCGAGTACCACATAGTACCCTACCACCGTGCTGTGGTTTCCTCACGATGTTTTCCTTCACCGAAAGCTCAAGCTCATTGTAGGATTCGAACCCACGACCTTCGCCGCGGTATCCGACGTCACTTACCACTGAGCTATCATCGCCTTTCATAGGTAAAGACCTATTATTTATATGTAGATGGTATATTTGACAAAACATTTGCCATATATGCCTATTAGGTAGGTAGGGTGGTAATAGGCACCCTACCTACCTAATAGGCATATATGGCAAATGTTTTGTCAATTATACCATTGCCACAGACATATAGGTCTGTGGTATTTGCCTATTAAGTAGGTACCTAATACCGATAATATTAAACTATCAGAATATCAAGATCTTCCGAAGACTACGCAATTTGTCATACCTACAACGGTTTGTCATTTATTCCTACTATAGGTACTCCATGTTGGTTTCAAACCTACCTACTTAGTTATGTGGGTACAAAACCACGAATTGTAGGTATTATTTTGTGTTACGGTAGACAACAATGACCATAATTTCAAGTTTAATTACCGTAAAATGCTAATATAATTTTTCAACCATAGCGTACCCACGTGGATATGTTTATTTAGTCTTCATAAACAACTTCATGCACACTTGCAGATTTAAAAAAAAAACGTCAATAAATTCTAAAATAAAATTTTGATCAATTAACTTTGATATCATAGGGCACTGACAGATCGCTGATGACATACAAGATGAAAAAATACAAGTTATTTTTTTTACAAGCATCTGTAGGTAGTCCCCTCAAGCCCTCGAATAATCTGAGTCCCCCCCGTGACAAATCTTAAATTTGATATTATTAAAATTAAAGTTTTAGTAAATATCTACGAGTATTAGACTACCTAAAGTACTAAAACTGTGTTTTCATTTAGTGTCTTAATAAAACATACCTACCCTCAGCAGGGTCAACAAGCCCCTCCCAACCTGAATCCGCTTATGCATACGAGGATTTTAAAACCTAGTTATGTGCAGTTTCGTACACAACTTTATCTAAACTCGTGTAATAGATAGGTACGTAAACAAAGTACTCAACATGCAGGTAGGAGGTACACTGTGGCGCCCAAGCTCATTAGTCCCCGCGCGCGCATGGGCTCTAGCCAGAGCCATCGCTTAACTCCTTGTATCGTAAACGTAGTGGTCCGAAATGTAAATAAAAACCTATTCACGTACCTACATAATGTGTAATAATACTTATCTCACGTAAGTGAATTCTTAATAAGTCTTGTCTTGTCTGTACGATATGATTATAGATAATAGTAAACAATAGCGTCTAATATTCACGTGAGAAGAAAATGACTGATTACCAACGAACGAGGGTGTAGTTTTAACTTTTGAGAAACACTGGGCCCAATTTTTTGGGGCCTCTTTCCCTTGCTCACACCATAACTTGAGAACGACTTTACTGATTTTATTAATCTTTTTTTTAAGTTTTCTAATATTCGTACCTACAAGGTTCTTACGTTAAGAGAAATTAAAATATTTGGAAAATTTCAGAAAACTTAATGACTATTTTAACTTGATGAATGTGAATTTAGCTGACAGCTATTATTTTTGGATGTGCATAAAACGCGGGTGAAACCAAAAAACTATTGAATTATCAATAGTGAGGGCGGAATTTGAGCGTCATAGTTCTAACAGTTAACACTTTGATCAACAATAGCTATTGTTGATCGAAGTAGTTAACAAATAAAATTAGTGTACCATGACCAAAAAGGATTCCTTGTTTGACTTGGGATGACTTTCTTGAAATCCTTTCATAGTTATGTAGGTATGCTATGAGAAGTCGCTGTCCTCTAAATTTCATATTCTTATAACTAGCGGGTATATGCTCCTCAGTCAGCGAATCAATGGGTCAGTATCACCAGATCAGTCAGGACCTTTTATAATTTAATTTTATAAATACAACTGTTACGAGTGGTTCAAGCATTCCCCGGGTAAAAATTGACCTAGGTTTATTTCCATGATTCCAACTACCGCTTGCCAAAACTCTTCTTAATTCCTTTTTAGCAGTGTACTTCTTTTTTTCGGTCGGGTACTACACAGTTCCACCGTTCTATGGTATCCTCACGATGTTTTCCTTCACCGAAAGCTCAAGCTCATTGTAGGATTCAAACCCACGACCTTCACCGCTGTATCCGACGTCGTTACGACTGAGGTATCGTCGCCCCACTAATCATATATTCTGTGACTCATATGTCGTCGTACGTATACTTACTTTCGAGATAATCAGTCAATTACTCAGTGCAATATTGTTTTTATTTTTATGCTTAAAATTACGACCCACTTGAACAATAGGTATTTACAACAAGTTTTATTTCAATTCCTGTTTATAAATACAATTGCTATATAAATAAATTATACACGATATGATTCCTATGTATAGCCTTGAATACTTTTTCTTCTTTATGATTTTGTTTGTACAGTTTCTGTATGTAGACTTGGCCAGAAGGTCTTTTTGTTGCCATTCTCGTTGTACAGTGCACCAGTGCCCTTACATTATTATTTGTGTAATATTAATTTTTAATAAGTGTAAAAAACTCGCGATCCGCAGCCGATTATCCGAGCTTTTATTTTGATATATCACTAATACTAGATAACTAACTTGTTGTGAAGTGTACCTACCTACAAGCATATTATTGAACGGACAAAGGATGTCCTGCCATATCACACGGACCACACGGACGGGGTGATTAGGGAAAAACCTTAATTGAAACAGGTCATAAAAGATGTTGCAATGCCATCAAATTAAAACGTCATATTGCGAATCGGAGTGTTCTAAAGAGCATAGTGCGCTTATACAAAAAATGTGTTATGGATTTTCTCTAAACTATTTATTTCTATATGTTATATCTTTTTTTATTTATTAGGAACACTTCCCTACTATGAATTTGTATATTCGCTTAAAAGGTGTTTGACCACCGGCCTTAATCAAAAAAGATGAATTCAAAGTCCATATTAATATTTTTTTAATCATGTGTGTATTTTACTATGATAAAATTATGTAACAAGCATTATTAGTTACTTATGTTAATATCATGTAATCAAAAATCATCACCTATAGGTACTACTAATAAGAATTAACAAAAAGAAGCATTCTTATCTGCATCAAAGACTCAGTTAGCATTCTTCCCGGGCAGAGATTTTACGAAAACGGTCCGACTAATTATTATACGACGATAGATAGGTATGTGTCTATTAACTTATATGTATGGTAGCAATTAATTCTGTCACTTTCATTATCTCGCTAACCTGACAAACGTACCTAGTAGGTAGGTAGGTACTATCCAAAAAAACCTATTGGAAAAGAAAGAAGAAAATATTATATATTTACAAGAAAAACAATCCAATTTTGTTTCCATAAAAACCATACTCGGACTATTTACTACTTAACAATAGCTTAGTCGGTTCAGCCGTCAAGTGATGCGCTTATCTATAAAGATCAGTTACCAATAAAATTATAAATAAACGAAGCGTCATATTATTTGAGTAGGTATATATATACATACTTTTATAAATACATTATAAATGTTTCTCATTTTGTGACGTCCTTATGTAAATTTATGCGTATACCCACGCTACAATACATTTTCAATAACAGCCAAATCACAGAAACGTTGACCACGTTGGGTGCATAAACACGTTTTTTTTGTTTGAATATCTACTTCTAATGGAGTTACTCATTCGCGGCGACGAAAACCTTGTAAAATAGATAATATACGAATGTGTTTAGTGAAATAAAGACAAAGATACAAAGCACCGTAAGGAGTAATTCCTTAAGCTGATCGCGAGCCAGCCGAGGTCTCGCTAAATCAGTCATTTGTATACCTCCGCAACGATCGCGTCTACGATACGAACGACCGGTAACACAGGTATGTGCGCTTCACAACAACAAACTTTGGACATACATTGATTAGTTTTTAATTAAAATCACTATTACCTAACTATCTAATAAATTGACATCATAGTACCTATCGGAAAGGGGCAATTATCGGTCGGCTACCCGTGATTATTCTCCTGCTAGATGTTATTTAAGTTCAAAATGTTCGTTCCTATTATTTTTGACATAAACTAATAAGTATAGTAACTTAATTTCGTTACTCATACCTTCGGGCGTATAGTATGACCAGTTAAAAATAATACGGTGATACATATATCTATCTACCTACCTACTCAATGGTTATTATTATTATTATATACTGCTTATAAAACTGTGGAAGCGGGACAAGTTTTATTTAAATTGTTTCAAACAGCAGTACCGTACTGGTAATGCCATTAGCAAGGAAAATATCGTTCGAAACAAAAGCTCGGCTTCAATGTGAGGATAGTCCATTATCAGTGATGCAGACGCCCGTAGTGCTCTATACGAAAAACGGTGACATAGAGACAATGCTGTTTTCTTCGCCCTCGGAAGGGGATGCTGCAACGTTGACGTTAAATGATGAAACTCCCCCGGCGACTACCGATGAGATTGAGGCACAAGTTGCCCAAAATACGGACCAGGTGTCTGACAGTCCGAGTGAAAATGTAACAATAACAGTATTGCAACTAAATACACCAAACACTGAGAATTCACATTCGGAAAGCAAAGAGTGAGTACCTACTTACTTCATTAAAAAAACAATGCTTTGATGGATTTTCATACCATTTGTATGTTAATATACCTACCTACATAGGTGTGAAGTGACTTAAAAAAACATGCTCTGTGACTCTGTTGTTTAGTTATTATGTATAAATATTCGGTAAAAGTGTCCGCTTGCTTGTCTACACCACGGTTCGAACTCTACATACTCAATCAGAGCTCCATAATATTTAACATCTGATAAGCATGAAACCTAAAAAGCACGTTTTGTGCCCGTTTAATTTCGAGGCATCAATTACCGATCCAAATGATTGGGGAATGAGAATAAATGGACCAATTTAAAAAAGTTAATTGAAAGAAAAACAAATGTTGCACCAGTTATGTAGGATTGCATAATGTCTCGGACTCAGTCAGAGCACAGACGTCGATAAATTAAAACACGCACTCATTATCATAGGTTCTTGCCCCTCAACTATGCTACCAACTTAATTAGGTCATCTATTTCTCAATCTAACAAAGCTAAATTTAAATACAAAGTAATAGACAAGGAAGTATTCACTGTTTATAATTCACTACTATTGAGACATCTATTCAAAATAAAGGATAACCGCATCGCATTTATACGTTGAATGAAATATCGAGATTTTTAATAGGTTACTAATAATACTGTGTTAATTTGATTTAAATGTAGATAAATCTCAAAAGATTCAACGTCTCGACCAGCCTTGAACTCAAACTTTTACAAATCAAGTAGGTACTAAAAAAAAATTTGCCAACCTTAATAACAGTGGCACTGTGGCAGTCACGGCCGTACACTCGGAACTCATTTCTTATTTGGATGGCGGAAATCAATAAGAATATAAACCCCTATTTATGATTGCTGTTTCTACCGTCTCTGCTTACATGTCGTAATTGAAAATACATTGATAAAATTTTCATTATCGAAATTAAATTATCGCTCATAACCCTTGGGCATTAAAGATTATTTAACACTGTTTAGCGATAGGTCAATGTCAGTTAGAGATGAAGGTTAATATTGAATGTGTGCAATATTCTTAGATCTTAATTTATAATTACGTATTTGAATGTATCATAGAGTTTATGTAATATCTCTAATAAAGCACACAACCTATGGATAATCTATACAACAGTGAAAACCCAAACCCGAATTCATAATGGTCAATTTTAAAAGTAGAAGTACAACTTCAAACTAACTTTCGTTAAATAAATCTGCATTTCTTTAGTCTCTACATTCGTACACAGCTAAGTATCCAACGGGCGTAACAATAGCGGTCCTCGGCTGCAGGGGCCCTTGGGCCCTAGAGGGTCATAACAATTAAAATAACAACATTTTGTTAAAATAAACTAGAATTCAATTAGATGAAGTTACTATAAATTATTGAAATAATAAAAGTTAGTAGAAAATGTACTAAAATGCACACAATAATTTTTCTATTACTTACAGATTTTTTGTAAAGGAATCTATTTTCTAGCAATTCAAGTTATTAAACTATGGTTGAGTATCCTTACATTGTGGAAGGGCCCTCCCTATCCAAAAAATTTGCCACGATCATCAGCGGTAATCTATAATATACGTAAGCCATTGTAATCTGTTTTTTGAAAAATAAATAATGATTTTGGAAGTGAAAAAAACATGACAAAAACATTTGTGAAACAAATATAAAAAGTAATAAAATTTGATAAATATCAAGTTCAATATTCAAAAACGATACGACTGTTCATGCGGTATAAAGTTTCCATTGAAGGCCAAACCACGTTTATTTATATCTAAGGTAACATTGATCGTTCGTTGATACTCACATCAATCAACTTTGGAGCTATTGTAATATTTTAAAGCTTGAGTTTTATTAATATTAATTACTAACTTTTCGCCGCACTGTTCACCCGTGTTCCCTCGGGAATTAATAACAATAAATATAGCCCGTTTTACTCGCTGATAATGTAGCTTCTATTATGTGAAATATTTTTTAAATCTTACAAACAAAAAATTTTATCTGCTCTCTTCCTTCATTTTTTAAACCCTTAATATTTTTTCTTCGGACATACTTATAGGGAGATTTCATTTCAATATTATAAGCAGTGGTCCGTGGGTGGTACCACAGTATTGCGAGAAGCTTTGGGCGCCGTCATAATATTGTGTTTGTGTAGGTAAGGTATCTACTTTATATACGAAGGTACCAGCGACCATACAGCCATGGTAGGTACCTATTACATGAGTTTAGGTAACACGTGTTTGAAACTGCACATAATTAGATGTTAAAACACTCGTAAGATACTATTAAAAAATAAATAATAATCCCTTTCATACAACAGTTTCATAACTACTTTAATAATATCCTTCCTACCCAATGTTTTCTAACTCATAAGGAATAGGCTCCGAGCCCAATTAAATATACTCAACATATTATTGACAAATATTTACAGTTTAAGTAAGCCTTTTTTTATATTGTGGCCTCTTTGTAAGGCTGTTGAGTGTTATTATTACGAATGATTACGTAAGATATTTATTATGATTGAAATGTGTGTATCATTTTATTGACGCAAAAGGGTATCTTAAAATTATATTATAACAAAAAATTGCCTCTATATACATTATTTTTTATTATATTTTTAGATACTAATGCTATCGACTTGTCAACCATTAATGGCAAAAAACTTTTTATAAAAAAATAAAAACGACTTCAAAGGCAAATATTGCACTAAAAACCGAAAAATAAACTGAATAAGACATTAAATAAAATGGACAAAAATATTTCAATAACTAAATAGACCAAAAACTTTACTTATGTAAACTACCTACGCACCTATTCAAATTATTATTCTATAAATACCTTTTGATCTGTTTGAAGTCGGTGCCAAGCCTAATAGGTTTAATAGGCTTCGTACGGTTTGAGGAGGTAGGACATAGCATAACATCTGCTCATAATTGGGGCCGTCTGACTGGGGAAGTACCTCCACCTTACAGAATATCGCAGCCAAATAACACTGCCAAGTGGTGTTGTGTTCCTGCGGCGAGTAAGGTTGCCAGAGCTCCTTAGAGGAGGCACTGTGCTGACGGCGGAGGGACCGGCGGTATTATGGAGTCGCTATTGAGTAGTGCAGGCGCAGCATGTTGGCGTGCGGTTAGGGAGATCCGGTGAAACGGTTGACCGCTGGCCGCCCGCAGATAGAGTGAGTTCCCGAACCCAGGGATTACTTAATCTCCTCCCTGGGAGGCTGAACTGCCATCTGGCGATGCTAGTGAAGGCATTTATTATTTCTTTCAATGTATTTTTGGGCTTGGCACCGACTTCAAACAGATCAAAAGGTATTTATAGAATAATAATTTGAATAGGTGCGTAGGTAGTTTACATAAGTAAAGTTTTTGGTCTATTTAGTTATTGAAATATTTTTGTCCATTTTATTTAATGTCTTATTCAGTTTATTTTTCGGTTTTTAGTGCAACATTTGCCTTTGAAGTCGTTTTTATTTTTTTATAAAAAGTTTTATTTTTCCATTTTTTATATTTCAATGTTTTCAAGAAATATTTAATTGTTTTCGAGCAAATTAAGCCTATTATTAATTTACATTATCTATACTAATATTAGAAAGCTGAAGAGTTTGTTTGTTTGTTTGTTTGAACGCACTAATCTCAGGAACTACATAAAATATATTAGTGTTGGATAGCCCATTTATCGAGAAAGCCTATAAGTTAAATAACATCACGCTATTAGATGAGGGAATACATAAATAGATAAACTTTTAAAGAATATATATCCTAAATGATTGAGGCTTCTTTCTCAGCAGCTACTTGATATTGCGTTTCATTTCATATCTAGGACAACGTATATTCTAACACCTAACCGATAAAGATATTACCTTCTATCATCAGCTCATTTTAATATACAAAGAGACGACGATACGAGTCTAAACGTGAATATAATATTTAAAGAAATATCCCGTAACTCCTAACCTTTAAGGAGTTGTACCTTCCATCATCAGCTCTGCAACATAAGATGATGACTACCAGATGGAAATAGCTTTGATAAGTACGTATATGAATGAAAAATACTGTAAATTCTTATAAAATTTGAGGGTTGCTCTCATTTTCCCCAGGATCCCATCATCAGATCCTGATTTGGTGACAGTGGGACTACCGCTGAAGTATACTCTTTCAAATGAAAAAAGAATTTTGAAAATCGGTTGACATTTCTTATAAAATTTGAGGGTTGCCCTCGTTTTCCCCCAGGATCCCATCATCAGATCCTGACTTGGTGATAATGGGACCACCGCCGAAGTATACTCTTTCAAACAAAAAAAAAATTTTGGAAATCGGTTGACAATTGGCGGAAAAATCGATGAACATACATAAAAAAAAAAAAAAAATACATACAGTCGAACATATAACCTCCTCCTTTTTTGAAGTCGTTTAAAAATAAAATTCTTAACACAATTTTCAATAGCTTTAGATTGCTTTTTAGGATTCAGTAGTCAAGCAAGGAACCTTTACAGTATCGTCATGTCTATCTGTAATGAAGATATATTTTTTCTCGGATATTAGGTACCTACCAGTCATATCAATTTTTAAACGACTTCAAAAAAGGAGGAGGTTATATGTTCGACTGTATGTATTTTTTTTTTTTTATGTATGTTCATCGATTTTTCCGCCAATTGTCTACCGATTTTCAAAATTTTTTTTTTGTTTGAAAGAGTATACTTCGGCGCTGGTCCCATTATCACCAAGTCAGGATCTGATGATGGGAACCTGGGGGAAAACGAGGGCAACCCTCAAATTTTACAAGAAATGTCAACCGATTTTCAAAATTCTTTTTTCATTTGAAAGAGTATACTTCGGCGGTAGTCCCACTGTCACCAAATCAGGATCTGATGATGGAAACCTGGGGAAAATGAGAGCAACCCTCAAATTTTATAAGAATTTACAGTATTTTTCATTCATATACGTACTTATCAAAGCTATTTCCATCTGGTAGTCATCATCTTATGTTGCAGAGCTGATGATGGAAGGTACAACTCCTTAAAGGTTAGGAGTTACGGGATATTTATTTAAATATTATATTCACGTTTAGACTCGTATCGTCGTCTCTTTGTATATTAAAATGAGCTGATGATAGAAGGTAATATCTTTATCGGTTAGGTGTTAGAATATACGTTGTCCTAGATATGAAATGAAATGAAACGCAATATCAAGTAGCTGCTGAGAAAGAAGCCTTAATCATTTAGGATATATATTCTTTATTTTCTTTAAAAGTTTATCTATTTATGTATTCCCTCATCTAATAGCGTGATGTTATTTAACTTATAGGCTTTCTCGATAAATGGGCTATCCAACACTAATATTCAAACAAACAAACAAACAAACTCTTCAGCTTTCTAATATTAGTATAGATAATGTAAATTAATAATAGGCTTAATTTGCTCGAAAACAATTAAATATTTCTTGAAAACATTGAAATATAAAAAATTGAAAAATAAAACTTTTTATAAAAAAATAAAAACGACTTCAAAGGCAAATATTGCACTAAAAACCGAAAAATAAACTGAATAAGACATTAAATAAAATGGACAAAAAATATTTCAATAACTAAATAGACCAAAAACTTTACTTATGTAAACTACCTACGCACCTATGCAAATTATTATTCTATAAATACCTTTTGATCTGTTTGAAGTCGGTGCCAAGCCCAAAAATAGAATGAAAGAAATAATAAATGCCTTCACAAGCATCGCCAGATGGCAGTTCAGCCTCCCAGGGAGGAGATTAAGTAATCCCTGGGTTCGGGAACTCACTCTATCTGCGGGCGGCCAGCGGTCAACCGTTTCACCGGATCTCCCTAACCGCACGCCAACATGCTGCGCCTGCACTACTTAATAGCGACTCCATAATATCGCCGGTCCCTCCGCCGTCAGCACAGTGCCTCCTCTAAGGAGCTCTGGCAACCTTACTCACCGCAGGAACACAACACCACTTGGCAGTGTTATTTGGCTGCGATATTCTGTAAGGTGGAGGTACTTCCCCAATCAGACGGCCCCAATTATGAGCAGATGTTATGATATGTCCTACCTCCTCAAACCGTACGAAGCCTATTAAACCTATTAGGCTTGGCACCGACTTCAAACAGATCAAAAGGTATTTATAGAATAATAATTTGAATAGGTGCGTAGGTAGTTTACATAAGTAAAGTTTTTGGTCTATTTAGTTATTGAAATATTTTTGTCCATTTTATTTAATGTCTTATTCAGTTTATTTTTCGGTTTTTAGTGCAATATTTGCCTTTGAAGTCGTTTTTATTTTTTTATAAAAAGTTTTAATATGAAGTTATACACAGAGTATAAATTCTAAGGTTATACAATGACACCTATATGGTGCTTCACCACACTGAAGTTTCTGTTTTAAACAATTCAAGCTGTTACAAATAAGTTAAATTATCTTCCTTAACTTTTAAACAGTTACAAACTTGAGTTCCATCATGAAACACTTTCATGAAACACATTTTTACGATATTATTTATTAAGTTTTTATTCTGGGCTTTATTTCGAATATATAAGAGTAACAGATACGGAAAAAACTGTAGAGTTAGTCTTTGCTATGATTTACACAAACTACACAAAATGATTCGTCGATAAAACGAAACGATTATAAATAATAAACATACTATTGAAATTATATACGATACCTACTATCGGTGGTCTCAAACTAATTTCCTACAAACTAAATTATTTCTTAATATCAATAGGTACCTACCTATTTTATATGACGGATGTATCTAACTGGTAAGCTTTGCGTCTTGGCAATACTTGGCATAGATAATAATTATCGTGGCCTCCATTAGATACCGGTTACCTTGACGTCAATACCCAAATCTTTGTACTTTATTAGGGTTCCGTACCCAAAGGGTAAAAACGAAAACCCTATTACTAAGATTCTGCTGTCCGTCTGTCTGTCACCAGGATGTATCTCATGAACCGTGATGGCTAGACAATTGAAATTTTCACAGATGATGTATTTTTGTTGCCGCTGTTTAAATATTTTTATTGATACTTAATACTAAGACTTGTCAATAGCTATTAAACAAAAAAACGCTCGACACACAATGGAGAAAATGGTGTACAAAGTTTTTCTTCACGCATTAATATAGGTACTTAATAATTTATCAATGAAACAGTGTTCATCATCATCATCTTCAAGTGCTGTCGGAACACACCGATAGATGCTTGGCGACAGATTTTCAACTTGAGGGTGGTAGCCAGCCAGTCGGGTACTACGAAGTACCCTACCACCGTGCTATGGTTTCCTCACGATGTTTTCCTTCACCGATAGCTCAAGCTCATTGTAGGATTCGAACCCACGACCTTCGCCGCGGTATCTGACGTCACAACCACTGAGTTATCATCGCCTAATAATTAAGCTTGTGAACACGTGATCAAATTATTTTTATTTTTTATTTATTAGGCTCATCAAAAGTATTTACATAGTGTTGATATTCTAAATGCATGTAGGTATATTTTGATAGCGCTCACGTATCCTTCATATTATGATCATGATTCTTACCTAAATCTATATCTAAAATAAAAACTGACCTTTTAATTTTGTCACTAATTGTACCTGTTTTAAAAGCTTAGGTTTTTAATGCAAAACCTGTCACATAAATAGGTACCTACAAATATAACGAACTTATGCCACCGTATGCCATCTATGTTTCTCTTATTTACCGCATTTTAGCACAAAATATTTTTCATTCCAAAACTTTATGATATGTTTTTATGACAAGCAGGGAGACCACTTGATTGTGGCTGGCTACTACGGTTGCCTGTGGACATTATCAAGGGATTGCCTACTTTTACCTATCATCTCCAAGTGTTCTTGCATAATTATACGTTTTAATTGCCGTCGCATAATTACATAGGTAGTATAATAAAAGTACGAGTATTTCATATTAGCTTCTACGCTGCGGTTTTATCCGCTTACCGGGAAAAAATCTTTTAAAAATGACTTTATTTATACATTTGCTTTTGAATATATATTCAACTTGATTCATCATATTCTGCGCGGGGATGGATTTCTTTGAGATACCTTAATACAATTTACTTTTAAATGATATTAAAAATAATTGCCTAAATACGTCATCACAATCGGTATATTGAGCTCACGGAGGACTAATTAGACAGATCATATTATTAATATGATTATGAGTGTGTTCAGTCTGATTGGAGTAGAGGTGAAGGCATCCTGGCGCATCTTAGAAGGTGGCAAGTGTATTTCATATCTCTTTCCAATGAAGTTTTGAATGATGCATCAGTCTCTATTGTTACTATGAATAAAAGGGTATTTACTATTCAGGCCCCGTTAAACATCGGTACCTTATTACTTATTGTATCCATCAACAAACGAACGAGGCTGGTACATAAATGACTTTACTTAACATGAATTTCCATATTCCAGAGATAATTTACAACATTCCAATGAAAACCTTTTAATTACCTACTATTTTACTATTATAGGTAATATTATAAAAAATGCTGCTAATCTCACCTAAGATCAAGTGAGACTGTCAAACGCAAACCTGTATTCAATAATAAAAAAAGTTTTTTTTCTAAGAATGATCGTACGATGAAATGTTCTCCGAATTGTGAATGGATTAAGTATATTACAAGGATATCCTTATTTTAATAAATTGGGACGGCTAAATTACATATGGCTCAAGGTTTGAAATGATCATTCTCTAGTTACAAAGAAAGTTCGTACCCATACAAATCTGATGGACCTCTGTCAACGAAGAACTTGACTCATTATATTCGGACAGCAGTCGCGCCCTTTTGTAGAGGGGCATCGACCTATAAACCGGCTATCAGTAAACCTATTTCCTTTAAACTTATATGCGCTCATTGCCATCAGGTCATTCGCAATACCGGACGGTCTGGTGATGGATCCGCTTGCGCCCACAGCGCTCGCGGTCTCTGCCGAATTCATGGAACGAATCGGCAGCGGTCTGACTATTCTCAGGGATCATGGAAAAAAAGTGCAAAAGGTATGTACAAGAAGTTTTAGGTGTATCATGTGTTTAGAATGTGCAAGGATATTATTAGGTATACTTAATTGAAACTGATGTTTTAGATGTGATTATTTGTTTATCCAACATAATACTAAACAAATTGATGATACGATAAGATCAAAGCTAATTTATTTATTTTGTGAACGTTACTTAACAGTGACAGTAAAAATAAAAGTGCACTTAAATGAGTCTTAATCACTACCGCGTCTACTAGAAAAACATTAAAATACCATGTTTCCTGCCTATGGTCTGACGAACAATGAAATAACAATGTAAAGCAATTATTTATGCTACGTAGGTAGGTACTTACTTCATTTCATCACATCCCTGTTTTTTTCACAATTTATAAAAACTTTCGTTATATACTTCCCTATTTTTTACAGTATGTTTGGAAAAATAAAAAAATCGACATTCTTAAGAAGTCGTGGAAATCAATAGTGAACGTGGTATTAGTGGAAGCCAAAGCCTTGCCCGATGGACCAGCCAATGGTCCCAATGGTCTCTACTGCAATTTTAAGTGAGTACTAACAAATTTATCTTTAGGCACATTATTTATTCAAAAAAACTGCTAATGTATGTAGGACCCATGCATATTGGATTCGAAGTACTTTAATCTGATTCAAAAAATTGTTTTCGATCGCTGAGTTGTTTGCTCGTGGCTTTATAAGAATCTCAATGTACATTACTTTTTTTGATTTAGAGCTGTAGATTTTTCAGAGCTACAGTTTTACGCTAAACATTATGTACTAGATAATTAACACAATTACAAACAATGAAAAAAACAAAAAAATAACAAATAATAATGAGATCTCGTGAAGTTATGACTAGTTAGACATTAGTAGACCTACATTTTTAACGTCAAATTATGGTTTACTAAAACCTTAATTATTCAACAATTCAGGGACTCAGACGGTAATCACGAGATCACAGGTTCAAACCTAAGTAACACTATTGTCTAAAGTCATTATTAGTAAATATTTAGACCTACGAATAAATGACTTATTACTTAGGCTTATTTAAGATTCTATGGCTCTAGTTATGAAATATGCAAATATTGCTTATAAGGATTTATTGCTATTAATTGGTTTGGTATTCAATTGGCATATATATTGAATTAAATAATAGGTATTTAATAAATAACTAGGCTAAAATACTTTAATTCATTTGACTTAGGAGATGACCAAGGTCAAAAGAATAGTATCGAATCTATGACAAGGTCAAGGTTGCTAACTACAAAAAACCACATTCGGACTTAGTTCGCTGACTCTACAGGACAGTTTTATGTGTCATGATGGACCGGTTACTACCCTATTTAGTTACTTACTTACTACTAACTAAGATTTCTGAGGATGAAGAACAAATAATATAGACACATTTCTACTTATGACAAAACTCGAATGTCTAAATATTGTTTTATTACAACTTCGAGAAAATGGCGTTAAATGAGCTCTTCAAGGTCGGTAATACCGCAGTCCTTCTGGTAGGATTTCGGGGAAGACCGTTTACCATCAGGCGAGTCGGTCGCTTTGTGATGAACACTTGTCAACGTATTGATATACCTATATATTAAAAATATTACCGAATTGAGAATCTCCTCCTTTTTTTAACTGAGTTCAAAACGGACGACACTAGAGCAAGCGTTATTCGCGTACGTAACTGAATAAGCATTCGATTAGCAATTACTAGTAGGCAAGGTTGCATTTAGGTAATAAATTCAAACCCCAAACTTGAGAAACTGAGTATGTATGTAGCTACAATGTCTGTCTACCTAGTTCTCAGGCGATATCAAAAAAATAATTGAGCTTTTTGAAATAGTTTTATGTCACTATGGCATAATTAATAGATATTTTTTTGGATAATATGCTTATTGACTATTTGATTAATGTTCTGGTAGACGTGAATACACGATTGGATTATACAGAGTGGTGACGACGTAGCGACATTAAATTAAAACACGGTCACTACTAGTCAATCAAAATACTTTGTGATAATTAAATCTGGTATTACATCAACAGACAAAAAGCGAAATTTTCAAACAAACTAATTCCGAAAATAATCTAAACGAAACACAACACTCTTTATTAATATTACCTATTGACCTCAAATGACCTGTAGGCACTACTGGCACAGTTTTAGGCAAAGACCGGCCGCCGCGGTTCCTTTGTAGGTGTATTGTTTCATTCATGCAAGTAGGCATCGACGCCCGCGCAGCGCGCTAATAATGATTTTAACGCTATGGTTATAAGGTCTAAATTTCATCAACCGACGATTTCTGAGCCGCATTTTATTTGGTTGTGTTTTAAGCATGTAGGTAAATCTGAATTTTGTTCCGTCTAGCTACTCTAGCTAGGTGAATGACTTCGTTGCGTAATCGTTATGAATTCACAGCATGTGTTAAAATGATTAAAGTGAAAATAATTTCCTGTGGCTATACCGTTCAATGTAATTTGATGAAACTTGGTGTACGAACTACTAACGCGGTACCCAATATGTGGTTTAAATTAATGTCGTTACGTCGTCACCACCCTGTATTACCTCGAAAGAATTTAATTCCGAAAAGACCTCTTCTTTCTTTTATTTTTGCATTTTATTCTAAAATCATAACGAATTTCATAGCTTAACTCCATTCAAAATATGGGTATTAGGTATTTGAAAATTCTGGTCGAAAATCTTTTTGATAAATAGCGTAATTAATTTTTAATCAATTTTTATTTGGTTTGGCGCTTACGTTGTTTTATTTTGGGAGCGAGTGCATTGTTGCGCTCTCTTTCTTCGCATATGGAAGTAAATAACTCTGTCACTTTCGTAGCTCCGCCCAGTCGGCCTGCCATCAAGCTTTTTTACGTTTTTTACGTATCACCTTAATCGACTGTGATTAAAAAAACTATGAAACACTCTTTGGTAGACTTCCAAGTAGTTAGGTACCCAATAACCACATAAATACCCGCTTATATCGTATTTTTATTTTAAACGTTTTATTGCAAATCCACTTTGGATTTGGGTAATTTTTTTGTTATGAAAAAGGTTCGAGGACGATTCCGCGGTAAACGAATTCTGACTGACTGTACGTACCTATTTCATTAAAAAGATAACAAAAACGAGTATTTCGTCTTATGATGTTTTTTCCAATTTATAAAACATTATAAAACTAGTTATTAGTTTATACCTAGAGTAGGTATAAGATTATACCTACTCTAGGTATAATCTTATGACAAATAATATAACTATGGCAGAGTAAGTCAGGTACTATCTTGTTATCAATTTACCATCAGGTGGACCGTTTCTCTGGTGGTAGATTCTTATCAACTTTTTGTTTCAGACTAGGCTCAGAAAGCCATAAATCCAAACAAGTTCCAAAGTCAAAACCAACGTGGCATGAAAGATTCAACCTATATTTATACGAAGACAATAATTTAGAAGTTACAGTATGGCATAAAGGAAAACAGAAAAATTTTATGGGCAGGTGAGTTTGACGTATTTACCTACCGATGAAGCTCAGTACTCTGCCGTTACTAATAGCGAAAGAGAAGTTATTTCTTTACGTAGGTTATTAACGACTTAACAGGTTATATTCAAAAGTGATATTGATTATAGAGTGGAACAAGAGAGGAGATTATAGAGTAGAAAGTATAAAATCCGGAAAAAACACATTTAAAAGTAGGAGCCCACCACCTGAACTAAATACATTATCAAAAGTAAACAATAGAATAATTAGTTCATATAGTTTAATAAAGCTTCTCCAATATACTACCGATTATCGAAAGCCCAAGCACGAATTTTTTGACATTTCGTAACGTAACCGTCTCGAGTTTACCATACGATGACGATAGTTGGTAGCACAAGTCACTTACTGTCGACTATCGAGAAATCGATACCATTACGAAGATGACGTCATACTACGTTAATAGGGACAGGCTTGATTGAATGAAAACTATCCAATTGAATGTACGAAGAACGAATCACTCGTTCGAAAACCACGTAAAAATATACAATATGTTAAAATATATACATTTTTTCAATGAAAACACATGCATACATTGAAATGGTTTATGATTTATGAACGATCCATGTTTGACACATTTGATTAGTGGGACATCTCTTTGACATGTATCCCAACAAGAAGAAAAGTTTATTTCCAGCATTTTAATAGCAGCTTATGATGAGAACTAGTCACCTCCAGTATTTGACGATGGTGGAGTTTATGGAGAAGTAAGTATATACATATTTTGATTCCTTATCTTGTGATTGCAAATTACATTTGTTTGATAATTTTATTTGGCTTCGTAATGCCATAAACAAACAATGTTTATAAATGTACACTATATATTTTCCAGGCACGGAGATGTATCGAACCTTCTGGGGGTCCTCTCACAACAAGGACAAATATGATAGTGTACCAAACTTGCGTGAGCACACTCTTGTATGGAGCTGAAACTTGGGCGTCGTACGCAAAGCAAGAAAGAAGATTAAACAATTTTCACATGCGGACAAGTGTGAGAAGAGACACATGAGTGCGAGAGTCACTTCAGCCATCAAGCGGCCCTCAGTTTAGGTGCCAAATATGTGGACGCTGCTGTCGCTCCCGTATCGGACTGTACAGTCACTCTAAGGCCTATCACACGGACGCTGTGTAGATCATCTATTTAACATGTATAAGGGCCTTTATGAGTTTATGATTATATTCCTTTTGTAATAGTTAAAAAATGAGACTTTGGCAGACTGGTACTGCAAGACAGGCAGATAGGAATATATAGATAGGATATAATAATAAGTTTATTGATACATTTTAAGTTATGTAATGAATATCCTGTCATGTCCATAAAAATATATTATTATTAATTAAGATTGAGAGAAGAAGAGTTAAGATTGAGAGAAGAGTTGCATGAAAGAGTGAGAGAGAGATGTAGAGCTTGGGTTACAAGGGCAATGGCTGGAATGTTTGAGAGAGGCTATGAATATTTTTTTTCGCTTTATGGAAAGGCAAGAAAGGAATGAAGTATGAAAGAGGATATGATTGTAATCAAAATTGTTGTATAAAATAATAAAAGGTGTTTATATCTTTTTCTAGTTTCTTATTAAGATTGTTTAATAAAGGCTATCAATCATAATGCACATACATGGTTTTATTGTAGGTTTATTTTTAGTTTTACATTATTTTATTAACAAGCAAACATAATCATCAAAGCAAAAGTTATTTATTTAAATAAGGCACTTATAAACGTTACAAATTGAATCTAACACCGGTTATTCAGTTATTAGCAGACAAGCATCCTTCCATTCACACTCTTTTTGAAGAACCCCATGCTGTATTCCCTTGAGAAAACCGCGGCAGCTCATTCCACAACCGTAGGCTTCCCCAACGAGTCTTTGATAAGACCCTGTCACAAAGAACCTGTAAGAAATAACCATTGCTTAATACACAGAAACATATCGATAGGCCACTGAAACCCTTAAATATATTATTCGTAGTCTTCATACCTTGAGTTCTAAAGGGATTCTTTCGCTGGAATGAAGTGAAGTTTTAAGTTGCAGCTGCTCACAGTTGCATATACTTAAATGCCACTTTATTGAGGCGATATTTATTTTTGAATTCTATATCCAAGAGCTCCATGGTTTTAAACACTTTCCTTTTTTTGGCTCTACGCCTAATTTCTCTACAAAATTAAATTAAAATAATTAGCCGAGTATAAAACAATAAAAACATACAAGAAATATTATAACCTAAAAAACGAACTCACCTTGTGAACCCATCTCTTTGCTCATTTATCGCTATTTCGGAGAGCAAATAGTAATGTAAAGTGCTCCGTTGCATTATATTTATGAAAAAACACCAAATGTATTAATTTTATCGATTTATAAACTTGTCGAACCTTTTCTCACTGACAAATTTATAGTGAATAACCTTGCGTACGTTCTCGACAGCACGACGATAGCCAGCCTTCGAACAAATGTCAAAACAAAATTCGTGCTCGCGATTTGATACAAAATGTGTCAAGTGACGATACGATGGCGATACGAAAGTAAACCAAAACCCTTCGTGCTGCCAAATTTAGTTCGTTTTACGTCCTGTAGGGGCGCTGATCAATTTTCATACAATTTTTACTCGATGACGTTACGAATAACTTTTCGAAAGAAATTCGTGCTAGGGCCACGGATCTCAGCCCGAAACACAAAAACAAAAGATTTTAGATAACCAGTCTAGATTGTTTAGTTTGCTTCGTAATCAATACACCTTTTCATTACATATTTAATTATGTTATAAAAACGAATCAGTGAGACTATGTATTTTCATCAGGTAATTTTATCTTTAAATCGGCTATTCGCGTTAAGTTTTTTCGTAAGTAACCTGTTCTTGTGAAAAAGCTTAACGCGAATAGTTTTCAATTATAACATTAATATACGCTTTGTTAATTTTATTCATTCATAGTTAAAATTCAGTTGATATAATAATTATAACCTATATACTTAGTTACTTTACTAAGTTCTGGTTATGGTTTTCCCAAGAAACATAAGACATATAAATTTTATTAGAGCGATTAAAACCCCTCAGATGTCTATTGTTTAATTTGCATCCTGGTTGCTGAATATTGATTAGGTACATAATAAAAGTGTTTATTACTGACAGGTGTATCATTGACCTCTCCCAACTTGAGAAGGAGCGAACACACGATCTATGGTCAGAGCTAGAGTGTGGCTACGGCTCCCTGCACCTTCTGGTCACACTCAGTGGCTCAGCGAGGAGTGTGCCTGTGGACAACGTGCCGACCACCATCGACACCGTCCAACACTCAGTACCCCTTGAAGATGACTTTGTAAGTCTTGTTTCGATATTGTACCTACATACATATACCAACCTACCTACAAAGATAATATACAAATCTAGAAATAAGTCAATGTAAATACTCATATATTAGGTACTAGCTTTCCGCCCCGCGGTTTCACTCGCGTATCCTTTGAGATTGAATTTCAAAAAATCTTTCTTAATCCTCGTCTACATCTTAAAAACTCTAACGTCTAACACTGGGCGTTGATGAGTCAGTCCTTCTCATTTTTTATACCAAGAAACGGAAATAACTCCTAACTTTGAACCCCCGTTTCACCCCTTGGCAAATTGGCAAGAAGCAATGTCATGTGGCAAAAGTAAAGGAATAAATCTGCAATTAAATCCAAAAAACATCATCAAAACGATTTGTACGGAACCCTCGGTGCATGAGTCCGACTCGCACTTGACCGATCTCTTTCAGAGGCTACTTGTATTATCTCCTACAATTTGCTCTAAGTATACATTCACTCTATACATATATATGTAAAAGGAGATGATAATTTTATACTTTATTAAGGGCCTCGTTCACCATCTCCAAGTAAAGTGTTGATTAGTTACTTCTTGGTTAACGTTAATTGGCAAGTAAAAGTCACGAGTATCTTTTGTCAATTTCACAAACGAAAATAAAGCTTCGAGTAACAACTCACTGGTTAAGTGAATGACATAGCATATCATTCGTTACATTCGTTCAATAATACGTCAATGTTACTCTTCAAACGTTTCTTGGCAGTTGTCAAATGAAATTTGTGTTTTTGTGTCTGGTTTGGAAAGCGTGTGATTATTTAATTTGTAAATCGACTTCAGTGTGTGGAAGGTATTAAACGTATGGGTATCTATTGTTCAGAAGTTTAGTAGATTTGATATTTTTTCATTTTAGGTTTACTTTCTATTTATTATTTTATGTGTACATTTGTCGTTTATCTTTGTATTATACTTGTATAATTGAATAAATTTTCAAATGCTAACTATATTATTAGTAAAATCACTTGAATAATGAAAAAAAAATACCTTTGCGATTTAGGTATTATTTTTAAAGTCACTTGGTTCTCATCTCTCGTCATCTAAATCGAAATCTAGCAAAAAAAAAAACACCTAGGTTCATAAAATAATCAATACGGAATTTAAATACACGAATCCTTGGTACCTAGCGACTCGTTGCGTCGTAGAATGTTCTATTTCATCAAATTAATGATCAATCAAGTCAAATAAATCCATTTTTATTAATAAACTTTAACAATTGTTGTCATTTTCGTAAGATAACATTATGAAAATGACAACGGACAACTTATAACCGTAAAGTAAACTCGTTAATCGGCAGATGTCGTGGCAAGTAAGTTACGGGTCAGTTTATCTTCTGATTAGTGCTACTCGAACGTCGTGAAATTCGCATATGAAGTTACGGGTGACTTTAACTGGCGGTTAGGCTACTCGACACTTTACTTGAGGGTGGTGAAATAGGCCTTAAGTGTTCAAGAGGAAAACCTTTATGTCACAAGCAAACAATTTCCATATAAGCGGCAAATATTTATCATTCGTGCAGTTATTTTTACGAAGTATGTCATAAGTAGTGAGTGAGTGATTAAAATACCTATAATTAAATATATAATATTTTTAACTCACAACTCATAATTTAATTTATTCCTAATAATTCCATGAAATACCACGAGTTTACTGTAGCAGAAAACTTAAGGTCATGCAGCTACTTAGCGATAATTTGTCTGTGACATTGACTTATACCGGATTTTACGATCTATACTTCTTACGTTGATCTCCTTCGTGTTTTACGTCGAATTGATCTGCCTATATTTATCAAAAAAATATCTAAAACTAACCAGTGTATAAAAGATCTAAAAATACTAGATAATATCGAAATTTTATTCATCCATTTTAATGATTTTTAATTACCAATTAAATTACAAAGAATTATCTTTTGATGGTGAAAAGAAAATTATTAAATTATATAGAAAAATAAACATTTTGTAATCCAGTTTATTCATTCTTTAAAAATAAAAAATAGTACTAAGTACTTGTCAGTCAAAAAATAGTTATTTGTTATACAAGAGTGTAAAGCTGTTTATTAACCGCATGCTCAATTTTGATGACCAATCAAGCGAAGGATTCTAAAATTAGAATCCTGAGTGTAAGCGAGGGAATCAAAAGAGCCCGAGGTGAAAAATCTTTGCACTCGAGTGAAACACGTAATTTTTCATCCCACCTCAGCGAGGAAATGACTAAATGCAAAAAAAAAAGAAAATGGCGCGTGCAAAGCAAATTAAAAAAAACTACAGTTTTTGACAAATTAAAAAATGATTCTTTAATTTAGTTTTTTTATTTGTCAAAATTATAATTTTTTATGTAATTTTGTATTAGTTTCAGAATAAAATTGTTAAACATTTAAAAAAAAAGTCAATATAGTCAGATGGTCCAAAAATATTTAAAAAATGTAACCTTGCTGCGTTTCTTGCCGGTTCTTTTCAGTTGAAGGCTAACTTCCGAACCGGGTGTAACTTCTGTAATTCGACCTTCATAAGTGCCCTTCTAGGGCCTAAACTGAATAAATAGTTTTGACTTTGGCTTTGACTTTAGCTTTGACTTTGATGTATGATAAATTCGGCACCATGGAGGGAGAAGTAATAGATTTAATGATGATTTGAATTCATAAACATAGTGCACACGATGTTCTATTTACTTTATCCTCTAGAGGATAATAACGGCTTTTACACTTAGATATCGAAGAGCAAAAATACTCTTTCCGAGATGGGGGGATGAAATAGTAGATTGTTATACAAGGGGCTAAAATGACCCATTATATACGAGGTAGTTTTACTCCCGAGCTTTAGCGAGTGACTAGATAGAAACCGAGTTTAGCGCCGTGTGTTACACTAAATTTTTCACTACGATTGCGAAAAAATAAAACAATACAATACAATATGAAATATGTAGTTTATAATTTCTTTTTTTTTGTTTCTTCTGTAGCCGCAACACATTGCATGCATTCTACCAGAGATTTTCAAAATTAAAATGAAGTTCTTTTTTTATGAAACAGTAATAAGTCGAGTCTTTATTCATGATTATTCTACTTATGACTAAAGACTTTTTCGTTTTTGTAGGCTCATTGTCATTTGACACATAAAAATAAAAAATAAAAACTTTTTCCCCTAGAGGATGAATTGCTATTTTTTCACCGCTCTGGTACGCTACAATGACGGTCTTTTTGAGCAAGAGGAGTGAAATAGTAGATTGTTATACAAGGGGCTAAAATGACCCATTATATACGAGGTAGTTTTACTCCCGAGCTTTAGCGAGGGACTAAATAGAAACCGAGTTTTAATGGGTTTTAGCGCCGTGTGTTACACTAAACTTTTCACTACGATTGCGAAAAACTAAAAAAATCCAATACAATATGAAATATGTAGTTTATAATTTCTTTTTTTTGTTTCTTCTGTAGCCGCAACACATTGCATGCATTCTACCAGAGATTTTCAAAATTAAAATGAAGTTCTTTTTTTATGAAACAGTAATAAGTCGAGTCTTTATTTATGATTATTCTACTTATGACTAAAGACTTTTTCGTTTTTGTAGGCTCATTGTCATTTGACACACAAAAATTTAAAAAAAAAACTTTTTCCCCTAGAGGATGAATTGCTATTTTTTCACCGCTCTGGTACGCTACAATGACGGTCTTTTTAGCAAGAGGAGTGAAAAAGTCTTTATCTATCTTTCCTCCATCACAGGACGTTCTTAGCAATTTACTGGTTTTCCTAGTTATCAAGATTTATGCTAGTCTAAGTTAAGACTACATTTCATGCAACCGTTCAATAAATTACTATTTATAAAGTTTAGACATGTCATGCAAACATAAAATCGTAGGCAGTTGTTCGTTTTCCCAACCAAACGTTACATTGTATTCTACTTCTTTAAAATACATTCACTAAATTTGTTTACGTCTACCTAGAAGAACATAGGTACCTACATATTAAATGTCTACTTATATAATTATTATTCTAAGCAAGTTTATAATATTCTTCAAATGAAAGACACCTGCTATAGTATCGCGTCTAGTCAATCGGACCCTATCCTGTATAATATTTTTTACAAATGGTTAACCTTGTTAAAACGACCTTAGTCGGCCCACTGGTCTTGAGTCGACTGAATTGATTACGAACATGTTTATTAACTGTTCCTAACCCATAATAGAAATTGCTGTATATTGACATAATACATATCTATAGACATATCGACAGCACTTCAACTCTAGCGAATGGATGCACACTTGCACTATAGGTATATATATTTCTTTTATTGGACCAAAAACAGTTTACACAATATCTTATACTTAAAAAAATAAAATAAACTATAATTCTAATTGTGAACCCCACACCGTTGACCACCAGTTACTTACTGATTTGTTGAAAATGATAGGTATAATTTAAAATTTAGCTAGAAAGTTTAAAAATAAAATAAATAAAACAACAAACAATTATTATATAGGTATATGGTATTAGGAAAAAGAGTGGGGCGCGTCTTCATGGATGGCACTATCTATAAGGCTAATTTAATACTGAACCTCGTTCATGAATGCGACTAACTCATGGTCAAACCCCATTCCCGAACATGTTCACACCTAAGCTATTAAAGCTTCATCAATCATTTAACTTATAATTTTTTTTGTCATTATTATTTATTTTTAAAGTAATTAGGGACGGGATTGTAAAACAATGCTTAATAATAAGAAATAAAAAAATAATAAATAACACTAGGTATTTATAACTAGAAGAATGAAAAAGCAGCCTATTAATGTCTGCACAATAACAATTAAGCGGCAACAAAATTCAGTGCTATTTTTAGATGTTGCGTAATAAATTCTATGAAATAAGCTTGGTGTTACAAATACGGAATTAAATAAACTTCTAAAAATAGAAACCTATATTTATAAGGTAATTTATTGTTTCTGTATGTACTGATGCTAAATGACAGCAGAGAGCTGATAAGTGATTATAAAACTAAGCAATGCTTGGAAATATTCCAAATAAGGGCTCGTGTGTACGAGCTCTGGTAACAATCATTTCTCTCCATCTCCGTTTATTTATTACATTCACTAAAAGATTCACGAGCATGTATTGTATATTAAAAGAAGATACGTAATAAGAAAATAACCTAATAAAAAAACTTTTTATAAAAAAAATAAAAACGACTTCAAAGAAAAATATGTAGCACTAAAAACCGAAAAATAAACTGAATAAGACATAAAATAAATTGGACAATAAAATTATTTCAATAACAAAATAGACCAAATACTTATTTAAACTACCTACGTAGGTACATAGAAATAATTATTATTCTATAAATACCTTTTGATCTGTTTGAAGTCGGTGCCAAGCCTAATAGGTTTGATAGGCTTCGCACGTCCACCCTCGCCACATCACACCACCCCTTGCGTGCAATGGAATGCGTGAGCGTATGTGGGATCATCTTTCGTTGTTATTTTAACCCCATTTACCAGTCAAATTCAAATTCAAAATGTTTTATTCAGGGATACTTAAGGAACACTTATTAGACGTCATCTTATTGTATCGTTGTAGTCAGTATTTACTAAGTAGGTAATCTTACTATTCCTTAGTGCCTGTGAAGGCCTATTTGGATGAATAAACATTTAATTTCATTTAATTTATTATTTCTGTCATTGTATTTTTGGGCTTGGCACCGACTTCAAACAGATCAAAAGGTATTTATAGAATAATAATTATTTCTATGTACCTACGTAGGTAGTTTACATAAGTATTTGGTCTATTTTGTTATTGAAATAATTTTATTGTCCAATTTATTTTATGTCTTATTCAGTTTATTTTTCGGTTTTTAGTGCTACATATTTTTCTTTGAAGTCGTTTTTATTTTTTTTATAAAAAGTTTTATTTTTCCATTTTTGATATTTCAAGAAATATTTAGTTTTTTTCGAGTAAATTAAAGGGATTACATTATCTATTCTAATATGAGAAAGCTGAAGAGTTTGTTTGTTTGTTTGAACGCGCTAATCTAACTACATACAATATTTTAGTATTGGATAGCCCATTTATCAAAAAGGCAACATAACATCACGCTAAGATCAATAGCAGCAGAGCATCTATTAAAAATTTTGAAAAATCGTGGAATATTTATTTCTTTTGAAAGCTTCCGTTACGTGCGCTGCGTAAGATTTTGATGAAATTTAGCACACAAATAGTTTATATCCTGGTATAAGGATACTTTTTGTCCCGGGATAAAATAAAATCATACAGGAACGCGGGTGAAACCGCGTGGGACAGCTAGTTACTTATAAAAGTCATAGTTGAGTAGCACCATGGGTAGACCAACTAAAGTTGTCGCTCGCACGAGGGAATACAGAAATAAATAAACTTTAAAATTCTATTTGATATTGCGTTTCATTTAATATCTAGAACAACGTATATTCTAACTCCTAATCGATAAAGAGTTTACCTTCTATCATCAGCTCATATGAATATAAATTACAGTCTAAACGTGACTATAATATTTAAAGAAATATCCCCTAACTCCTAGCCGTTAAGGAGTTGGACCTTCTATCATCAGCTCACCAACATGAGATGATGACTACCAGATGCAAATATCTGAATAGCTTTAGAAGTCTATGAATTATAAATATTAGCCTATAATATATGTATACAAACTTATGCCCTAAACCTAACCTTTAAAGAGTTGTACCTTCCATCATCAGATCTGCAACATGAGATGATGACTACCAGATAGAAATAGCTTTGATAAGTACATATATGAATGAAAAATACTATAACTTCTTATAAAATTTGAGGATTGCCCTCGTTTTCCCCAAGATCCCATCATCAGATCCTGACGTGGTGACAATGGGACCACCGCCGAAATATACTCTTTCAAAAGAAAAAAGAATTTTGAAAATCGGTTCTCAATTGGCGGAGAAATCGACGAATATACATAAAAAAAAAAACATACAGTCGAACATATAACCTCCTCCTTTTGTGAAGTCGTTTAAAAATAATATATTATGGTACCTAAGAATGGTACTTCTGTAGATATGCCTTGCTGATTTTCTTGCCGAAGTCTTCTCAGTTTAAGTGTATTCCGAACCGGTGGTAGAGTCAAACTGAAGAAATGAGGTTTGAATTTGAATTTAATATCTTACTTGATTAAAAAAAGAAGCCTGTTCGTCCCTAAGATCCAAGACATCTCCATACAAAATTCCATTAAAATCTGCAAGCCGTTTAAATATGTACTTAGTCGTAAAAACCAAGCAATCCGACAGAATTACTTTCAAATAATTCAAATGTATAATACTATAGATTTAATGTACTTGTACAGACATGGTATCGTCTCGACAATGACTGGAGTGAAGTAGGAGAGATGTCGGTGACAGTGTACAGTGCGCGAGGGTTGAGTGCTCTCGGTCTCAGCGGCAAGGCAGACGCCTACTGCGTGCTGGAGCTGGACAACTCGAGAGTACAGACACACACAGTATGTGCCACCAACGAACCTACGTGGAATAAGAGTTACAACTTGTAAGATACATTTATTTTTATTATAGCAACATTATTTGAGACGTTTGGGATTGAAACTGTGGGGCCGAGTGCTTACAACCTTTTCTGCGATATTTCTGAACGCTTGGTCGACCCATCTCGTAACCACCTCGCTGCATGCCTCGCCCAAAGAATCAGCATTGCCATTCAACGTGGCAAATCCGCCAGCTTTTTCGTTTAATTTATATCATTAGGTTAACTTTTTTACAGTCAAATATTGTCAGTGAGACTATATAAAATATTTATTGAATGTAATAGGTGTAAGTTGTTTTTTAAAAGAGTAATTGCTGAGTTTATTGCCGGCTCTTCTCAGCAAAAGCAACCTTCCGAACCGAGCATTAGAGTCTGACTATTCATAAGTGCCTGTAAAGGCCTATTTGGATGAATAAACAATTTCATTTCATTACATTACATTCTTAAGTAACTTTTTTATGGATAATTTAAATTTAACCCTTTCATAATTATTTGTCAGTACTTCATAATCATTTTCAACTATAGACCTCGTGGTGTTTCGGTACTCTGTACCTCTACCATGAGTTTTCTCTAGTAACGTAATCGATACTCGCTAGCGACTACGGTAAACATTTAGTATGAAGATTTGTGCAGCGCCTCTAACGGACAGTTGTGACAACACAGTTTTACATACAAAGTTTGTTGCGATATTCGCTAGCGAGTATCAATTACGATACCATAGTAAACCCATGGTAGAGGTACAGATTAAAGTTGTTGATATACGTATCTTAGCTTAGATAAGATTTGCTCATAATGATAAATAACAAGTAGCTATCTATAAAAATATGAACGAAGCTATGTAAAATGAATTAAATATAAGATTCAACGTTTGCTATAAATAATCTACGCGTGGAATTTCCCGATTTCAATAGAAATATTATGCGGTAATGGTAAAGTTTAATGAGTGTGTCCATTTAGTGATTAGTCAGAATACGATTTAACAATGATGAATGACAGTACGCTTTTTAGTACATAGGTATTGTTTATTATAATAATAATTATAGTTATCATGTAAGATGAAATGACTATTAACGCTACGATTATATTTACGAGTATGTATATGCAAATAAAACTAATTGAATTTATCAAGAAAATATTACTATTTAATATTTATTAACTTATATTTTTTACAGATTTTATATGAATATATGACTTATTTCTTTCAGGTGCTTGGTGACAGATTTTCGACTTGAGAGTGGTAGCCAGCCAGTCGAGTACTAAAAAGTATCCTACCACCGTGCTGTGGTTTCCTCACGGGGTTATCCTTCACTGAAAGCTCAAGCTCATTGTAGGATTCGAACCCAAGACCTTCGCCGCGGTATCCAACGTCACTACCTAGCTATCACCGCCTCAATAAATAACGAAAATTAATATACAATAAATATACTTAGTCTTGGAATTGACGATAATGATTGTATGCTTATTTTCAGTGCCGTTAACGACGTAACATCAACTTTAGACATCACAGTATATGACGAATCAATAATCTCGACGATAAAAGGAGAGACTCTTGGCAAAATATCGATACCATTGCTCAGGATTAATAATGACGAGAAAAGATGGTACGCGCTCAAGAATCGGTCGAAAACATCCAGCGCTAAAGGGAACTGCCCGAGGATTCTGCTACAGATGTCCATTGTATGGAACCCGGTAAGAAAACATGATCTCTATTTGTAACAGGAATTTGAGGGCTCTAAGGACACGCTATTGTTCGTGATGTTCACTAAACTCAGGAATGGTATTCTCTTAAATACAAACTCCATGTCGAGTCTCACTCAGGCGAGCGAGCTCACATCGAAAGCGAACTCACACGACCTTGATTTGGTATCCTATAAACATTTGGTACGCACTTGCGAAGTGAAGTGTCATTGGAAGTTTACAGAATGCGAAATTGATATCTCACCTGAGATTCAGCTTTCGAGATACGCAAACGTTCTTATAGAATATCATTACAGAATCGTGTCGAACATCTGTCACCACGACGGCCTTAAAACCATCATCGCACTTCAGTAAATATTAAGTAGTAATTAGTTTACCTAACTGAATTAGTTATCGATAGGTTACGTAACAAGTTCTCAGAATGTTGTTGTTTCTTTTCTATCAACGCGGACGAGTGAGCAAGTCTGTATTTTAGGAAGATGCTCATTGAACTGCTAAAATAACAGTTATAATTGCGATGTTTTTTCTCAAAAGTAGTTGACGATAAAATAAATTATGTTGTTTTCATAAAATAATAATAATAGCTGTCTCCGTAGTTTTACCCGCGTCAAATATTTACTGCGGGGTATCGCAAACAGTTTTTTTTTTCAAATCCTTTATATCCTGAGATTGGCGCGATCATACATACAAACGAATTGTAATTGTCCTTATAATATTAGTATAGATATAGTACGATTTATTACATTGTGCGTGATTTAAGAAGGAATATAAACAGAGTGTCCGGTAAGTACCTACTACGACAAACTTAACGGGGAGATAGGTGGGTGGGTCACCTACCAAATATACAAAAATAACCAAAAAATCTAAAATATTGAAATATCTTGAAAATGGTGAACTTTTTACTGATGTGATTTTTGTGTATTTGGTAGGTGACCCAATCACCTATCTCCCCCTTAAGTTTGTCGTACTACTGTAAGTATATGGTTTTTGTAGGCTACATTGACTCATCATGATCCTTTATAGCAATAAGTAAACTGGTTAATGTTAAGTTACTGCGATAAGCGGTTTTGTTAATAAAAAAGAGTTCAACGCGAGCGCATTTTGTACCTATAAATGGTCTTATGATCAATTTACCTACTATAACATTTTATGTACCTACATAGGTAATGATAGATTTTAAGATTCAAATACTCGTGAAGTATAAGTGTTACATTAAATGAGATAAAGTACGACTATGTCAGTTAATTCCGTTCATCGGTAGGCTAAAGATCTAAAGGAGCAACCTGTTGGTTTGTTCCGGGAGTTGCACTTGAGAGTCAGCCTTAAAAAGATCGACAACATATTGGCAAATCCCCTGATATTGCTAATATCTATTAGGCGACAGACGTCACTTAGGTACCATCAGGTAACCTCATCAGGTTGTCACTTGAGGTATAAAACAATAAAGACATCTCAACAAAAAAAAATTTAACCTTTTTTTATAAATTATTTTACCAATAGAAAACCACGTTATTTGTGAGTGTCATAGGCCAAATTTTTATCCCGGAAAGATATGATACCACGGGAACGCGGGTGATACCGCGGTGGACAGCTAGTACATAATAAGATTAGTCCCAGGAGAATACTAGGTAATCATAATGTTGCCTTCGAATTTTACAATATCTTTATACTTACTCTTTCACTATTTTCCAGATAAAAGCATCCCTACGTGTCCTGAGTCCTAAAGAAACTAAATATACACAGAAGCCGCCTAAATTCAGTATTCCTCTAATATATAACAATTTAAGATTCATCAAGAATATTTTCGATCTGGTGCATTTGGGACATGAACATGTAAAGTAAGTGTCATACCTACAGTCTTTATTTTCTCATTAGGTATCATTAAATTTCAGTGTTTTTCTCTTTTATCTTTTTCCATGGTACCTATGACGTACTTAGTCTATGACAGACAGTCCAAAAGGTTTAAATAACAAAGAACTGTTAGATTAATACATAAAAAGCTATCATTAATCATAGAACAAATATAAGAGGTAGAAGGAGCGTACGTAAACAACCGTCTCCGATGAAGTGAAGCAACGTGCATGAAGTTGTGTGCGTGACTTGCATGTACATTATCCCTCGTGGCACAGGAACGCAATCGGCTTCCTATTTCAAATTCAGCTTCCTTTACTATGCTTCACTTTAAGTGCGCGGGTCTCTGTCTACCTTTTTTATTTGGTCTGAGTCATTAATAAACTTGTAATTTATCATTATTTAATCTTTATTACAAGTATTTTTTATAGTTATTCTTGTATTACGAGAGACCCATGGCACATGGTGCCGCTTCCAGAAATAAATCCTGGGTCAAAGTCAAAGAAACCATTTATTCAGTTTAGACCCTAGAAGGGCCACTTATGAAGGTCGAATTACAGAAGTTACCACCGGTTCGGAAGTCAGCCTTCAACTGAGAAGAACCGGCAAGAAACTCAGCAAGGTTACATTTTTTAAATATATTTGGACCATCTGACTAAATGTTTTTTTTTTCAAATGTTTAACAATTTTATTTTTAAAGTACTTAATACAAAAATACATAAACAATTATAACCCGCATTAGTTACTTACATCCGCCCTAGAGTCAAACTCACCGTTTTCTTTTTCTGACGTACCTATTTGTGAGTTTATTCTGTAATCGGTAGAGTTAGTAGTTTGATTGGCATTAACTATCGACTTACTACATTTTAAAAGTGTATATTAAATCTATATTGGTTAATTAAGTCATGATTATGTAAATAGCAGACATAATTAACAGTACGTACCGACGTACTTTAGCCATTGGACTTACCTCATATTACAATATAGAACGTGTGGTCACCACTGAGTTGGTGTTTAGTTCTAAATATAAATAAACAGAGTTTGTTCCATTAACAGTTTTTTTTTTTCAATTATCTGGCTAGCTAGAAAATGGATACGTGAATTTATTTATACAAAAGATTCATACTTATATTATAAATGCGATAGTAACTCTGTCTGTCTGTGTGTCTATTGACTTTTCACGCTTAAACAGCTGAATCAATTTTTACGAATTTTGGCATAGAGATAGATGGGACCTTGGAGAAGGACATAGGATTCTTTTATCCCGGCAAAAGATAAGGTGAACTGCGGTGAACAGCTAGTAACTTAGGTGAGATAGTGGTCAAACGCGATACCTATATTTAATAAAAAATAAAAAAATATATACAAAAAATCTTTGGGTATATTTTATACAAAATAATTAATGGCAGGCCAGGCAGGAGTAGGTCCAACATGGTATAAAAATTACGTATTTTTTTACCTTTTCCAGATATGCATTCGAATGGGATAACCGTGAGAAGTCTGCTATTGCGCTGACAGTTTGGCTCATCTTCTGGTACTTCTTTCGAATGTGGATGGCACCCATGTTGTTTTTGGCACCTTTCGTATACCACTGGGCATCATATCGAGGCTATAGTAAGTCATTTTTGGATTGTTCTATTACTTAAAACCATTAATATATCGATTTTAATAAAATAATAACCATTCTAATAGCATAGTTATAAAAACAAACTTATAATTTAGTTAGGAACAAAAAGTAGGTACGTTGGTCAGAGAGAGTGAAATTCCTGCCAACAATCTATGTTACAATACGATTTCATTATTTAATGATGTAAGGAAAAATATACTTGATTTATATACAGTCGACTCTCGTTAATTCGAAACTCGAGGGACTCTTAAAATATTACGAATTATTCTCAAAAAAATTCAAGAGAAAATAAATACTTAACTAAACAAACCAATTTGTGTGTCTCTTTCTCTCTGCAACTTTGCATTGTCGAGTGTTTGACGCCGATGAGTCCGAATTAACGCGTCGTTTTGTTACGTAGCAATGATTACCAAGTGTATAAAAATGTATTGATTTAGTTCGAAATATAAAGAGATTTTCTAGGGAACTCGTGCTAACTTTGAATTATATAGAGGTTCGAATTATCGCAGTTTTGAATTAACGAGAGTCAACTGTACCTACCTTCTAATTAAATACAATAACAAAACACAATTCAGTTGATGAGGAAAAGTTTATTCACCTATGGGCTATAATTAGCTAGAGCTAATGATAAATAATATCCTGTAGCATTCTAACGCAGGTATTATTGGATTTCAGATAACTCCACTTTGATACCTGTATTAACGTCTGACGATGAACTGTCAGACGATGAACTGGATTCCAATAAGGTAAGTGTTATTTAGGGTATAGGGATGAAATTGAATATAACCTGCTTCTTTTATATTGATTTTAGTAAAGTAGCTGCAAAATAACACGATGTATCTATACTATAATATTATAAAGAGGAAAGATTCAAAAACTGCTGGACCGATTTAAAAAAATCTTATAATGCTACATTATCCCTGAGTAACATATATATTTTTATCCCGGGAAAAGAACCCGGGTGAAACCGCGGGGGACAGTTAGTTATTTATATAGGTAATGTTTATGATATTCCTGGTGAAGAAATGGTCTTTCTATGATTATGATTTCCATTTAGAATTCGGTTAGTTTTGGAGAAGAGTATTTAGGTATATATTCTTTTCCTTTCATAGATAGGTAGATATATTAGATGCCCAAAATTAATATTTAATAGGCCAGTTAATAATATCCATTACCGTATAATGTAAATTTTTTATTTTTCAACATGAATGAGGCTAGGTCACATTTGTTTTTTTTTTAAATAAGAATTCTATTTTATAGGATGACAAAACAATAAAAACGCGATTGTATGGACTTCAAGACTTCACATTCACCATCAAAAATGGAATTGACTACATTGTATCTCTACTTGAGAGGTTGAAAAAGTATGTATTAGTAGCCTATTTTAAGTACCTATATGTAAAAGTCTATAATAAGTCAGAGATATATAATAGATGAAGAATGAGTCATAAAATATCCGCAATAAATAGTAGACAACCACAAATACCTCCAAGGCATTGTAAAAGGGTCGACAACTCATTGGCAATCCCCCTGGTATTGCTAAAGTCTAAAAACCGGTCAAGTGCGAGTCGGACTCGGCACCGAGGGTTCCGTATAAAATTTGTAGTTTTTTTATTGTTATTTTATTCTGTTTATTTGTTGTTATAGCGGCAACAAAAATACATCATCTGTGAAAATTTCAACTGTCTAGCTATCACGGTTCATGAGATACAGCCTGGTGACAGACAGACGAACTCTACTAAATAATAGGGTTTCCGTTTTTACCCTTTCGATACGGAACCCTCAAAAAAATATAGTATACGATATCCGGTGTTACCGCACTCAAGAGTCAATTTATTTTAGGCCTTTTACCACTACATGTTATAGTTGAAAAATATATAGATCTACATTGTGATTTTCTTTCCAGTTTGGTGAACTTTACTGTACCGTATCTAAGTTACCTGGCGATGGCTGCATTAGTGGTAGCCTCTTTAGCTATCTACTTCATACCTGCTAATTATTTGTTTATGGCATTAGGTAAGGCGACATTTTATTATCATTATTAATAATTCGTTAATACGGGAAGGGTTTTTTTTTAACTTGGAATGTATGAATGTAATTTGTTCAGGTGGAATCTTGCAATTCAATTTTGAAGCAGATATCTTTAACCAATTGAGCTGAAATTTTCTATACACTTTTAATAATTTTAGATCGTTCCATGACTGTCCAGTAGTATTAATATTTTTTTCCAATAAAAATACGATTATCTGTCGAAGAAGGCCTAATCACTTAAACAATAAATATGTATTTTACAGGTATTTATAAATTTACACGTAAATTCCTGGATCCCGATCGAGTTCCTAACAACGATATACTGGACTTCATATCAAGAGTTCCCGATAATAGAATACTGGTAAATAAAATACATATTAAATAAATAAATAAATATTATAACTCTACTTCCTCCCTAGAGACGGATGTCATAGGACTAGAATAACTACAGGCTAGCCAAGCAGGTTCGCTCTTATTATTAACTGTATTTCTTGTAAGTAATATTATCTTGAGTTGTTAAATATATGAAGTTAGTATGTAGACACTAAAGTGTCGATAACTGGGGGTTTTACCTTAGTTAGAAATAAAAAATATATTTTCAAAATAGACACATCATAAAAATATATAAAATACTAGCTTATCACCACGCAGATTCACCTGCGTTCTTGAGGGAATTAAAATAAATAATGGACCACGTCACTTGCTTTCTAAGTATTTTACTGAAGCTATGATACTGAATAGAAAAACTTTGTCATTGAGAATTAAGCTTTGTGTGCTTCGGTCTACCACCTTCGGTCACATCATCATTTACCATGGTATGATTGTGGTCAAACACAAGCTTATCCGGAAGAAAACAAAAAGGTACGAACCCAATAAAAAATAAACGACTAAACTTTTTATGACAATTTAATTTCAGAGAAAATGGCAAGAGCTCAAAGTTCCTGAACCAAACCTCAACAGAAGCAGTTCTGGTAAAAGACGGTAAAGCATAGGATAAGCTGCTCGAAGGTTACTGTTCACTATCCAATAGTGCCATAGATACAATGTGAACCTCATGCTAGTAGTGTAGTCATAATTATGTACGTTAAAGAGTGGTAAAGCTTAAAGATATGTAGAGCTGGAAATCTTTGAATTAACTGAATAAATGTAACGTAAAATTATACACTTTGTGAACTTTACAAACAGAAACGTGTAGTAATTTTATTGATTCACTATTTATAAGTCAGTGTGTACTTCTCACAATGTCAATATTACCTATAATAAGTGATACGATATAAATGTTCTAAAGCTTCATTGAACTGGTATTAATATAATTTATTGACTATTTGTAGGCCCACTGTTTCATCTTCAGAAACTTTGCTCTGCCTGAATTTGCTTTGACATTGAATCGTCCAAATTCTTGCCCTCATTTTAAGGAAATTACATTTATTTTGTTAAATACTTATATTTGTAGATTATTACATACTGTTGTATATTATAACTAGGGTAATGGAATTATTATCTAAGAAGACTGTGGATCAAGAAAACTAACAGGTACCTATAAGAACTTATGGGATTCAGATAGCTTTATTATTATATTTCGTCATAATATATCACAATATTATAAATACATTTTTAAAACAATGAGATAGAAATCTGAGTAAAATTTAATAATATTTTAACGCATTTTATAAAAATGTTCATAACTTTAAGTACCTATACATAATCAAATGTATAAGTAATTATAGACTGTACCGTACCTACATAAATTGTGATAATTATTGTTAAGACTAATAAAAATAAAATAAATAACTTTTCAATATAAATGATTATTTTTTATTTAGGTACATAGATATCTACGTTACATTTGATAGTAGTAACTTAGTTATAAGACGTTGAAGAAAGTCGCGTTTGAATTGGTTCCGGTACACATAGTTCTTTCCAGTCTTTCTGTAGAAACAAATTAGACTAAATAAACACAAGGTCACTCTTATTTATTACTAGCTTGCTCCATTTGTTGGCAAACAAGCATACCGCCTGCCTGATGGTAAGCGGTTAGACGCCTATAGATGCTTGCAATACCAGTATTACGTTTGATATGGTATTATGCAGTGATAGTTTTTCCAGCAAGAGCAAGTCAAATATTATACAGGATGTCCGGTAAGAAGTACGACAAACTTAAGGAGGAGATTGGTGGGCAGGTCACCTACCAAATCTCTGATTTTTATTTAATGTATTTTGAATTTCTGATAATAAATACCTCTAAAATGGTGACACTTTTACCATTTTACTTTTACACTTTTACCAATGACCAACAAATCAAATTGCAATAAAATCTTTAAAAAACGATCGACTTACCAAAACTTCGTTGTCCGGTATCCTCGAAATGAAATCTAGTAAATCATTGTTCAGCACTCGTTCAGGGTTTAAATATTTTCGTGTAAACTTATAAACTCCTGTAAAAAGTAATACTAAAATAATGAATAAATTATCCTACGAATAAGCCTACTAAAATTCAATTAATTAGAAAAACTAAACTAATTCAAATCCTATTTTTATGTTTTATAAAAAATAAACAAATATTCCATACTCGTACATAAAAAAATCTACCTTGCTTATTAAATATTTTATGAAAACCATTTTCTTTTGAGATTTTGTTGTTTGTAATAAACTTTCATCCCTGAATGTTTGGCAGGTAGTTAAAAATGCATGTTATACTATGTCTACTTACCTAAGGTCATGAATAAATAATTGAAAGGAATTAAATATAATACAATAGACGTTATGATCAATAACATTATTGTTAAATAGCTCAAGAATGGTACTTTGAAACTGGCTAGGCTGAAAAGAAAACAAATTTCAGTGGTTAGGAGAAAAATAGTGGAATAGTTATGTACATTACTCAGACCAAATAAAAAAGGTAGACAGAGCCCCGCGCACTTAAAGTGAAGTACAGTAAAGGAAGCCTAATTTGACAGAAGTGACGCGGAATAACGTACGTGCAGGTCACGCACACAACTTCGTGCACCTTGCTTCGTTCGTATACGTTCGCTCCTTCTACCTTTTTATTTGTTCTGTGGTACTTACATTATTGCAAAAGACAATAAAAATGACTCACTTATACATCTTTTCTGCTAAAGATGCTATATATTCTATTCCATTTGTAATGGTTAATGTCATTTCAGGAAGATCATGTACTCTATTTGATAATTTCTTGATGCTCAGATTCAAAGGTTTATCGACCTGATCATTTTCTGTTATGCGACCGTAACTCCGCATGAATGATTGCTCCTCTGAATAATGGAATTAATTTGAATTCAGTTTGCAGTTTGCAAACACATAGCTACTTATATATTAATAATATATATCAATCATCCAAATCATTGACGACAAACGGCTTCACATAAAAACAAATAACTTGAGTGAAATGCCTCCACACAAGTCTGAATAAAAATACACAACAGAATCCTTACTATGTGTCAGGTCGTTCATCCAAAAATAAATAAACGGTACCAAACAAAAGAGTGGCATCGTCCAAATCTTAAACCAATACCAAAATAAAAGCCAGCTAGATAAAGCAACAAAAGACATTTTTTGGTCATCCCACTCGAACAAACGCCTGCAATAAATAAACAAAGAACAATAAGGATGATGACTCACAACAGCTTATTTTTATAAAAATGTCAAATCGATAGTTTCTTTCTATATATGAAATTTTGTATGAAATAGGTAAAAGATGCCTAATTAACTCGAGGAAAGGTAGTCAGTAGAAGCGTCAACTGCATTTGAAAAAATAAATATGTAAGTAAGTTATTGAGTGACTACTACAGTAACAAAATACTTTTGAGTAATAAATAGGTAATAGGTATCTAACAAAAATATATGTTCTTACTTGAAACTCTCATTAATCTCTAATAAAAAATCAAAAGTGTCTCGCACGAATTCCACGTTTCTGTAAACAAGTGCTATGTCAAATTTCGTTGGTTTCTTCAAATGTTTAACATCTTTTGGTTGAAATAATTTGAGAGACGCTTTTATCTGCAAATAAAACATTATCATCTATAAAATCTAGATAAATCTTAATTGTCTTTGTTAAGAACAAAGACTTTAAACTATCTATATTTAAATTTCTTTGGTTAAGAACATTTCGGCTTCAGTCTCATACATAACATTAATTACCTATCTAGCTGTCCTCCGCGGTTTCACCCGCGTTCCTTATCCTATCTTATCTTTTCACGGGATAAAAATATAGCCTATGTTACTCAGATAATGTAGCTTTCTAATGGTGAAAGGATTTTCAGAGATCGGTCTAATGATTTAAGAAATCGGTCCAGTAGTTTTTAAGTTTATTCGTTACATACAAAAAAACAAGAGTTATTTGTATTTTATAATGTTAGTGTAGATAAGTAATACTTAATACATATATTTCACTAACAGGATTCCATACTATTGACATCTCCAGTTGTACTCTCGGACAATTTCCTTTCGCAATATTCCTTTTATTTCTGTCTTTTAGCACATACCACCACGGCTTGCCATTTCTTATCCTGAGCAGAGGTATAGAAACTTTTCCCAACGATTCATTACGGATCGTATTTACTAGTGAATTGTCGTATACTTTCAAGACCAACGTTGACGTGACATCATATACGTTGCTGAAATGGAAGTTCGATAAATACATACCTACATAAAACTAAAAGGGTAAAAAATATAATCTCCCTCGCCTAATTTTAGACTGAAAATGATTGGCATCCACCGGTAACGATCTCGGAGTGATAGCCAGTTTGTGCATTTACATTATTACTAGTTTTCCACCCTGCGGTTTCACCCGCGTTCCCGAGACAAAAAGTATCCTATTTTATTCCAGGTGCCCAGTTTCATCAAAATCCGTTCAGCCGTTATTTTGTGATTAAGCAACAGATATACCTACAAATTAGTAGGATTAGTAGAACTAGTAGGATGTTAAACAAGTCATTAATTTGTTAGATCAAGAACACATACATTCTTACCGCCGGCTACCTAACCTAGATATTATGAGCATAGATGTATTCTAAAGCGAAACCAAGAACCAAACGTTCAGCTACATTTACAAAATAATTTAAAGATTTAATTAAATAAAGTATGTACATGGTACTTACAACAAATATGTTTTATTCCACTCCGGCTCTGTACCCCGAGCACTTGGCGTTTGTACTCTCTCATTGTCAAGTTCCACGGCGCAGTATACGTTCGATCCATTCAACCCCTTGGCACATCTTATTTTTACGAGGACCTTACCCACTACCTTCCAATCTTCTCCAAAATTTAATAGGGCCTGAAACAATCCATAATAATTCAATTCTACTTAATCTATTCCTTTTCAAAACTAAACATTTTAAGATAAGTTATGTTTATAAGATTATTTAGACGCACCTAAATCTTGTTATATTATTTAAACTTAACAGCATAGATATATTTTTTTTAAATTCTGGATAAGCTTGTATTTGACCACAATCTCACCATGGTAAGTGATGATGTGGCCGAAGGTGGTAAGCACACAAAGCCTAGATGAGAACTGGCTCTCAAGTGCAGCTGTCGGAACACACCGATAGGTGCTTGGCGACAGATTTTCAACTACCACCGTGCTATGGTTTCCTCACTATGTTTTCCTTCACCGAAAGCTCAAGCTCATTGTAGGATTCGAACCCACGACCTTCGTCGCGGTATCCGACGTCACTTACCACTGAGCTATCATCGCCTTAAAATAGTAGGTCATCACAACCACACAACATTTGGGACATAGGATATGACGTTGCTCATAGACATAGTTAGTTCATTAAGTTTGCAGCTGTGAAGTTACATTGCATGATTTTAAATGTGTTGACATATACGTAGGTATATCTAAGAGCTCGGCAGTTGACGGCAGTCACCGACGCGCGTCGGCGGCTGCAGTCGGCAACATGCTGCTCGTGTGAACGAGCTCTTATTCGTCTGTTCCACTGCAGTGGAGATATATTTGCTGATGAAAAATAAAAAGGCTCGTCTCTACGAATTCTACTATTATACTACTGGCTGAGTGCTACTCATCAATCTACAAGGCATTGACACAAGAATGCTACTGATCAATTTGTTATTTATAGAGACTATGTATGTGAATATGCTCTGTTGTTTATGGCAGTCAGTGATGTATGCATTTTTTGCACAAAATAATATAATATTATACCTATTAAATTACCATGGTATTTATATACAGTGTACATTAGTAAAGTACATTATTATGTAATGTACTATGTACTTGAATGAAGGATCTATGTACAATATATTGTAGGATTGACAGTTTCATGAAAACTGACAACTTCACAGACGACAAACATTAAGTAATTTACACCATTCAATTTAAAAGAATTTAATAAATAAAATCAGACATCGAGAAATACTTTTTAGTTAATTTATAGATGCTATACCTTGGCTATCCAAATTATTTGGGAATAAACAAGCATAAATAAAAAAACGCATGTGTCTATCTAGGTACCTAACTGTTTTTTACCATTAACCCATCTATTACCGTCTCACCTAGTACTCGGTCTCACTTAGGTACTTATAGCAACGCATTTACCCTACTTCCCGAACCATGCCTTTTTCAAATACTTTACTCGTCACCGTGCTGCATAGACCGTTTTTTCTCTCTATGACCATATTATTTTTGCGTCTGATTCGTTTAGTTAGAAACTTGTAGGTACTGGAACAAGTTCCACTTTAAAAAATAAAACAATAGTACAGTTACAGATGAGTAGAATAGCTAAAGTTAAATACAAACATATTTTTCTTGTACATCTTCCGGAATATTTTGTGCATAGTTGTTTGGAGCTGAGTCGCTGTTGCGAATGGTGCACATCGTTACTGATAAATGCACTGAACCGTAACCATCATCCAGTTTTTGCCAAACATCATGTGTACGCTCCTTTTCCATGTCATGTAAATCTAGAACACAACTTTAGGAAAAGAAAATGCTGATTAATATTACTTCAGTCAGTATAACTTCAGAGCACTTTCGGAACCATTGAAGAAATAAATATGTTTGGGAGTATTTTTTGATCTCTTCTTGTATTATTTTAATTTTACTACGGACATTGTCTTTCTAAATACATTTTTGTGTTCGAGATCGTAATTACGCCAATATTTTGTTGTCACTGTTGTTACTCGCCACATGTGACAGCGAAAGCCGTAGAGACAAAATTTTTACACCATGCGGATACCTCCTTATTGCTATAAACTTCGTAGCCTAAATTTAACCTTAATAAGTATTGAGTAAGGTATATAATATTACCTTCCCATGAAATATTTCTGCTTTCCTTTATCCCATAAAGAAATTCGCAGCAAATGATCTTTGTACAAATGGAGCTTGAATCGCTCTCGCCACTCAGGCTGAGGTATATTTGGTACAGACTTTGATTTTACCGTTTCTGAACCCAACCTGAAACACACTCAAGTTTTAATATAAGATACCTACATTGTCATCAAGAGCGTCGCCAGCCGACGGTCCAGGGAGGGGGGGCAAGTTGATCCTATGGGAAAAGTATGAATTAAAGTGACAGTCAAGAGCAGTCCCGAAGGACTGCTCTTGAAGTGAGTTAAGTGACTGAACTCAGGACTATGGTGGATTTGCATTTGCAATCCCTACCTTGGGCGTCTCCAAGGAGGCGACGCCCGTGATTGCCATCGTGTTATGATCAATTTGCGGAACCTTTTTATACCTTGGTTAGTTTGGTTTAATAACCTTACGAAAATATAGTTTGTAAGTACCTATATTGAAGACATTATGACAGCATATTACTTACTTAATTTTACAATGAAGGCTATGTGAGAAGCCATCATCAGGATGGGCAGGAAGACCTTTGGCTTTTACGAGGACAATGTTTATAATAGTGTTCCAACTTTTTTTGACGTCATTAGCCTATAAGAAATATATTATTATCAAGTATTTTCTAATTCAGTGGCTTCACTTTCTCTACTTTTTGGGGAATTAGTAGGAGCAATTGCTCCGAGGTTGAAAAAAATAACTTACTTCTTTACCGGTAATCAGACTACAGACTACTCGGATTATTTTGTGAGAGAGTGAAAGCGAAAATTAAACATATCGTTTATTTTAATTTGCAGTATACTACTTATTATATTATATAACAGCTACTTATTAATAGGTAGATAATATCTATCTTAGTTACAAAATGTCTTTGGTTCATACCTTTCCGTGATCATTAGATATGACTGAATTATCCGAGCTAATTGCATCGGTATTTTCGATAAGCGGGGAAGATTCATACACAGAACTCTTTCTTCTGCCATAGTTAACGATATTTATCAAAGAACTTGGACGCCACCTATTGATAAATTAGAATAACTAACCACAGTGAACTACGGAGAATGATCTCAATAGATGAAAAAAAACATATCTGTGTCCTCGCTCTGAATGAAGAAAAAGTTTAGACGCAAAGATAAGTCGATGATAGCTCAGTGGTAGTGACGTTGGATACCGCGGCGAAGGTCGTGGGTTCGAATCCTACTATGAGCTTGAGCTTTAGTTGAAGGAATACATCGTGAGGAAAACCATAGCACGGTGGTAGGGTACTTTGCAGTTCTCAACTGGCTGGCTACCACCCTCAAGTTGAAAATCTGCTGCCAAGCGCCTGTTGGTGTGTTCCGGCAGTTGCACTTAAAGGCATTGTACTAAGGTGTAAAACACATTGGCAATCCCGCCGGTATTGCTAATGTCTATAGGTGATGGTAGTCTAGTTATTTACCATCAGGTAGCCTGCCTTTCTGATTGTCACTTGTGGTTTATAAAAAAGGAATTAAAGAAAATGAAAACATTGGGGAAATCAACGATTCGCCGAGCATTAAAAAATCTACGTGGACTTTAGCCTCAGAAATCTCATTCGTAGAAAACCTAAAAACAAAAGATTCTAGAGTACAAAGCTAATATAATATACTCATTTTTACTGATTTTTCTCGTCACTTGTAACCTACTGTATAATCCAAACAATTGCTTGAGTAGAACGTTTATAACTCGTGAAAATTATATTAAATAATATGCAACATGAAATAAATTAATGTAGCTAGTAAAAATAATCCTATTTTAGTGACAATCATCAACTTGATAAAGTTTATAGATATACCTAAATATGCACGGTGCATAAGTGATAAAATTATAGGTAAATAAAGTGTCACAAAGTACTTACAAGTTCATGCCTCGATATCTATCCGTAAGGGTGAATGCATTACCACTGTTATCTAACGTATCTATAGAATGGCGTGTTTTGCTCCTACTCAGTTTATCGTTTTGCATTCTTAAAATAAAACTACTTTTCCTTGTCTGACTCTGGGAATAGAGTACACCGCACGAACGTCCAAATTATTGTGACTGAGATGTTTCTGTATTTGTCTTATTATCTAACTTCGCAATCCTTACCAAAAGTCTGATAACAGTAATCGTCCAATTAGTGGATATCGTATGCCAAGCTATAGAACATTATCAATTTTTACGATTAATCAAATGCAATTAAATATGAATGATGTAAACCGACCTATTATTTTATTATAAATCTTTAAAAAATATATATATAGAGATAAAAGTCGAAAAACACATTCACTAGCTGCCCCCCGCGGTTTTCCATGCCATGAAAACTGCGGTGGTAAGACAGTTCCTATGCGTAACAGTTTCTCCTGTGTTTTCAGGAATTCCGTGGCCGAAAGATATAAAGCACACAAAGCCTTGAAAGGAACATGGGGTTAATATTCAGATATGCTTCAAAGTAGTGCAATCGATTCCACTATCGAATCCAAACAAACTAGTTTCAGTACATACACGTTGTATACATAGGTATTTACCTACTAACTAGGCTCAAATGAATGAATAACTAGCTTGGACTAATAAACCTCTTATTAGTCCAAGATAACTAGCTGTCTCTCGCAGTTTCACCCGCGTTCCCGTGAGATGTTATCATTTCCCGGGATAAAAATGTATTTTTCACTCCTCTTGCTCAAAAAGACCGTCATTGTAGCGTACCAGAGCGGTGAAAAAATAGCAATTCATCCTCTAGGGGAAAAAGTATTTTTTTTAAAATTTTTGTGTGTCAAATGACAATGAGCCTACAAAAACGAAAAAGTCTTTAGTCATAAGTAGAATAATCATGAATAAAGACTCGACTTATTACTGTTTCATAAAAAAAGAACTTCATTTTAATTTTGAAAATCTCTGGTAGAATGCATGCAATGTGTTGCGGCTACAGAAGAAACAAAAAAAAAAGAAATTATAAACTACATATTTCATATTGTATTGGATTGTTTTATTTTTTCGCAATCGTAGTGAAAAGTTTAGTGTAACACACGGCGCTAAAACCCATTAAAACTCGGTTTCTATTTAGTCCCTCGCTAAAGCTCGGGAGTAAAACTACCTCGTATATAATGGGTCATTTTAGCGCCTTGTATAACAATCTACTATTTATTTATTTTATTTTTATTGTGGATAAGCTTGTGTTTGACCACAATTTCACCATGGTAAGTGATCATGTGGCCGAAGGTGGTAAGCACACAAAGCCTAGATGGGAACTGGCTCTCAAGTGCAGCTGTCGGAACACACCGATAGGTGCTTGGCGACAGATTTTCTACTTGAGGGTACTACAAAGTACCCTTCCACCGTGCTATGGTTTCCTCACGATGTTTTCCTTCACCGAAAGGTCAAGCTCATTGTAGGATTCGAACCCACGACCTTCGCCGCGGTATCCGACATCACTACCACTGAGCTATCATCGCCTTAAAAAATTGAAACAGTTGTTTCTATCTCTTGGTCCAGGATATAATCTATTTGTGTGCCATGATTCATAAAATCGGTTAAGTAGTTTCGGAGTTCATCGCGGACCTACGTCGTAACACGGGAATTATATTTAAGATAAGTTTACAGATTTAGATATTTCACTAGACTATTCCACACACATAATATGGATTTATTCATAAAGATTTCGACGATTTTTAGCAACTGTTTAGCAGATTCTTAATTCGAATTCTCTATAGAAAATTCGAATTAAAAATCTGATAAGCACTACTAAATAGAGTTTGTTATGAATAAACATAGATTATTAAATAAGTGAATAAGGCCATAACTCTTTGACCCACTACTTCCACTAGGTGTAGGTACCTAGTGGAAGTAGTGGGATCTTACGATTTCTGATAAGAAATTTAAAAGGTCAAAGGCACAAAAGGACCACTTTGGGCTTATGTCGATCGTAAAACTATTCGGGGATATGTGAGAGAAGACAAAAAAAATAGAAAAAGTACCTAGCCTAATGTTTTATTTTGTTACATAATAAATAGGTACGTTATATTTTTAACTAGGTACATTCCGCTCCGTGGTTTAACCCAAGTTTAACCCGCGTACCTACCTACCTCTTTTTTGCTCCTTTAGGGGAGAGCATAATATTTTTTGGCTTTGTATTTAGATCCTTAAGCCATTTCTTTATTTAAAAAATATTCTTCTTTTATGTTATAATCACGTTATATTGTTACATTCACTGTAAATTCTAGTCCTTGTCCATACAAAACCGGTCAGGTTTAAATGAAATTGGCGGCTGTTCCTCTAAAACTTTTTGGGACAATTTGAAAAGCCACGATACACGCTTTAATTTCATTCCATATCACTTGTGCACTTACTTATTTTGATCTTTATTGGACAAAACACCACCGATATTATTCAATAAATCTCATAATACACGAATTTAATGAAAATAAAACGAAAACGTAACGTCACCTCGCAAGTTCCCGCCAAAAATTCCATAAATTTAATGCTATAAGAAACTTTATAGGCCTAAGGGTCTGCTCACACCGAGACGCGACGCGACGCTGCGCGCACATTTTAATAGAGCGACTCAAAATATAAGTTTATTTACTACATGAAAAGATACACAGTTCATTGTGAGAATACAAAATACGTTAAACCACGCAGCGCTGCGGCCTCTTCAAGTATCGTCGCGTCGCGTCTCGGTGTGAACTGACCCTTAGGATGTCAAATGTAAAATAAGTGGTTGGATATAATGTAAAGACGGCGCATTTAAATAAAATGGATACTCGTAAAATTTTTAAGTTACAAATTTTTTTTTGACGAAAAACACGATTTTTCAACATTAAAAAAAATCGACTGAAGCTCGGTCGCCCAGGTACTTCTGTATTATCTATGGTAAACTCTTTGATACATTCATAAAGGGACTTTTTGGCGGGAACTTGCGAAGTGACGTTGTGTTTTCGTTTTATTTTCATTAAATTCGCGTATTTTGAGTTTTATTGAATAATTTTGGTGGTGTTTTGTCCAATAAAGATCAATCTAAGTGCACAAGTGAAGTGAAATGAAATGAAAGCGTGTATCGTGACTTTCCAGGTTGTCCCAAGAAGTCCGTGAAAAGTTTTAGTGGAATAGCCGCCAATTTCACTAAAAATAGACTGGACTTGTACGGATGAGGACTAGACTTTACAGTGAAAGTGACAATAAAACGTGACTATAACATAAAAAATGAAATATTTAAATTAAGAAATGGCTTAAAGGTCTAGATACCAAGCCAAAAACCTTGAAAAAAAAAATACATTCATAAATTCATTCGTTCGTTCGTTAGTTTGGTTGGTTTGGTTCTATATTGTTCGTTTGTCGTCGTCTATCAAGTCGTCTATTGTGAAGAACTAAAAGAGGTTATGGAATAGAAGAAAATTTCTGATAAAATTGTGTGGTGTTGTGCGTAAGCGTTTGATAAGAACAAATCAATATGGATAAGAGAAAGGATTCATTGAGTTCCCTAAGACTTTGTCGATTTTGTTTATGTCAAGATAAATCACTTACAAGTTTGTATGATGGAAACAGAGAACCAAAAAACTCAGTGCCTTTCGCACTTAAAATCCTATCATGCATCTCTATCGAGGTACGTTTAAATATAAGTATGTATTCCAAAAAATAAGCTCATCTCTGGACAGAGTATTGGACGCCATCTATAATTATCTGACTTTCATCTGCGCGTAACATTATTAACGCCTAATCATAGTCTTTCAGAACAGCTAAAAACCTATTTCACATATTGGCTCAAACTTCTGTACTATTCCCTTGGTAAAAGTGAAGAAATTACCCCTATATTTATAAGATTTCATCTGATAAGAGTAACCAGCGCCACCTGGTGGCGGCTGGTGTCACAATCAGTAAAATAAAAATATGTTTTTTTACAGGTGCTGAATAATAAATAACCTTTATGTTGCAATCCTCCATATTTAGTTCAGGTATAGTCTACTCTTGACAATTATATTTTGTTTTCTTATTTATTGTCCAGGTATTTCCTTCAGACAAGATGCCAGCATTTATTTGCAATCGCTGTAAATTTTTCATAGACCTCAGCTATGATTATAAGCAAATTTGCCGGAAGGCTGATGAGACAATACTGAAGTATATTCAAAGTGGAACATCATTTGCACCTGTTAATTGGTCTCCTTTACTAAGCAGAGTAAGTATAGAATATATCCCAAATATTCCAATTTAATCAAATTAGACCTGTTACTTTTGAAGACCCTTTACTACTTTATGATAAGAGAAATGAGAGCCCTATGTGTTATTACACTTATTGAACCAACATTTAAAGAATGAACAAATGTATGCATCTAAAGCATTATGGAGGTATGCTCAATGCTATTGTTTACAAGTAAATTTTTATTCACTTAAACTGTTTAAATTTTTAGACATTCCGCAGTGGAGGTAAAGCACCTGAAGTAGGAATTATGAAAACTATTGTAGAGGGTGGTGCTACAGTGCAAGTTACTGCTCAAGAGATTTCTGATAGTGATGAGGATGATGATAACAATGTTTACAATGTTAAGGTAATTCTTAAGTCCTAAAATATTCTAACATTATGTTCATTGATATTAAAAACATTTATCTCTCCTATTCTTCTGAGTTAGGATTTATGTACATGAAAAAATAATGCCTCCTAGTGGATCATTGTGAAAAAAAAAGTTATGCTTACCCATTTTTTAATGTTCTTTTAAACTATTATTAACTGATACACTGTTGGAGATTCATTAATTCTATACTATCTACCTATATTCTAAAATAAAATTATTTTTTTGGTTATTTAAAAAAGATTACTTAACCAATTTGAAAAATGTTTCACCAATGGAAACATTTTATGTTGAGGATACTTTGTAAAAGATTTTTTATGTCATGGCATTAGTTTTAGGCTAATGCCATGACATAAAAAACATGCTAAAACTTTTAGCAGCTTTACGACAAGTTACTGAAAAAAATGTTTACAGGCAATAATTTTAAATCACAAGTAATATAGATTTAATTTGTCTTGATAAACATTAAAATGGTGTCAACAGATAGGAGATGGATCTGATGATGGGTCGAAAAGTACACGCATCAAAGTAGTAACTGGTGACGAGAAAGATCCTAAGGGGAAGTCTAAGAGAGCCCGTAAAGGTAATTGTGGTATACCAATACATAAAAGCTGTAGACTATTATCATTTCATAAATTATTATTTTTCTTATAATTTGTATTTACATCATAGAATAATTGGAAACATTTAAATAGCCTTACATATTTTTTAATTAAATGAAATTATTCTTTTAATTTGTGTATGATGCTTCCAATAATTCTTTTATAGATAAGAACAAGTTACGTCTTTAGTCTTTAATATGCGTGTGTTCATAGCTTTCCAATATTTTTTAGTTTTAGCATGCTTTGTTTCGTAAATTTTATTAGTTCTGCAATATGTGCAATGTGCATCCCAAATTTATTCTTCATTTCAAGCTGACTTTAATACATCACCTGCAGAGTTCAGGCCTTTGCCTGCATGCTGCGATGCAGCTTTCTGCATGCTGCAATAAATACCAATAGTTAATATTAAGTGAATTCTAATGATAAGAAATGAAGAGTATGTTTATTTGGTAAATATAGAAAGTGTGTTTCCCACAGCATTTTCCTATAGATGATTTTTTAATCACTGTAAAATAAAAGGTGAGTTTACAAACTTTTTTATTATTTTATTAATATTGTTATTTAAAGTAAATGTGTTTTTGTTAGATATTCAGGCATTTTCAGTAGCTAAATCATAATGTAAAATTCGAGATACATACGTGTCTTTAAAACTTTACAAATCTAAAAAGTAACTTATTGTTTATACTGGTATGGTAGGGAATTTGAAATAGGAATGTTTTTACTCATAAGTATAAGTTATGGCGCAGATCCTGAAGAAATGGAGAGGGATGATCTAAGCGATGGGTGCTGGCCTTGTGACGAGTGTGATTGCACTTACCCACTACAGCAGCTCCTCGACCTTCACAAGATCCAGAAACATAGAGAGAGGACTGTCCAATGCGACCAGTGCAATGAGTAAGATTTGATGCTGCCAATATTTCTATTTACACTTTTTCAACGAATTTTACCGGTTTAAGACGATTATAGGTCAGTGGTAGTGACGTCGGATACCGCCGCGAAGGTCGTTGGTGCCAATTGTAAATTTGCTTGAGCTTTCGGTGAAGGAAGGTAAGGTAAATTGTAGTACTCGACTGGCTGGGTACCCTCAAATTGGAAGCCTATCGCCAAGCACCTATCGGTGTGTTCCGGGAGCTGCACTTGAGAGCGCATCTAGGCTTTGTGTGCTTACCACCTTCGGCCACATCATCGCTTACCATGCGATATTGCGGTCAAACACAAGCATATCCAAAAGTTAAACAAATATTACCTTTACTATGTATTTACTGGTGTTATTTGTTCCAGTAAATTTTTCTCTAAATATGACCTGACGGTTCACCAATCGCGCCATTCCGATGAGATGGCATTCCAATGTGTGGCCTGTGATAAAAAGTTTAAACGGCTTGTACTGCTCAAGCGCCATGAAAAGGTTTAGTAATGATTCTGTATTATTTATTCAACTACTAGTTTTCCGCCCCGCGGTTTCACTCGCTTTTTCCGATCTTATCTTTTCCCGGGGTAAAAAGTATCCTGTTTTAAGTTTCATTAAAATCCGTTCTGCCGTTTTTGCATGAAACATCTTGACACACATCCTTCCAAACATACTTTCACATTTATAATAGTAGTAACCAACCGGCATTTTTTTTCATTAACATAAATAAGCAAATTTCCTTTACAGAAAATGCATTCGGAATTGCCTCAACGTCGTTGTCCCTTTTGTCCAGCAACATTCCTCTCGGAGGAGGAATTGGAAGCCCATCAGAAAATACACGCTACATTGCCTAGTCGCCGCTTCGTTTGTAATTTATGTGGCAAAAAGTAACTTACCAACAGTTTTATAGAATAAAATATTTTTGATGTATGATTTGCACTGAATTAATTTGTTTTCCACAGGTTTTATGAAAGTTCTAGTCTGCACAGGCATAAAGACATGGTGCACACCGAAAACCCGGCTTATTCTTGCAAATACTGCCCGGAACGTGAGTCTCCACGAAGATAATGCCAGATCCCTTTTTCCTCGAAACTAAAGCATATTATTAAGCTATGAACATGCGCAATATATATATATTAAGAAACCTTAAGGAATATAATAAAGCTATAATATAAAACTATTTTTCAGGTTTCTCCACAGTATCGAAATTAGCGAGGCATGTGCGCACGCACGCAGGCGAGAGACCTTATCCGTGCAAGTACTGCGAAAAGAGCTTTACCAAGTCCCATCATTATACTAGGTATGTTAAGGATTTTTTAAATGTGTAATTATTATCATGTTGTCAGGGATTATATTGGAGCGCCATTAACTACAAATTAATTTCTTGATATAAGACATCGTCAAGCCAGCTAAAGTGATATTATAAAGGGAAAAGATTTGATATTTTTGTAAGGCGATGATAGCTCAGTGGTAAGTGACGTTGGATACCGCGGCGAAGGTCGTGGGTTCGAATCCTACAATGAGCTTGAGCTTTCGGTGAAGGAAAACATCCTGAGTAAACCATAGCACGGTGGTAGGGTATTTTTTAATTTTAGATAAATATCTGGAAAACGGTGACACTTTTACTAAGGTCATTAGTGTATATTTGGTAGGTGACCCGCCCACCTATCTCCCCCTTAAGTTTGTCGTAGTAGGTACTTACCGGACACCCTGTATTATTGTCTGGCAGGCATCTCCGTCTAAAGCACCGCGAGACGATTCGTTCAGCGCGCGGTCCGTTCGGTGAGGTGGAACAGTTCCGGTGCGAGCAGTGCGAGGACAGCTTTGCCTCGCAGGACGACCTCATCTACCACTCCGCCATACACGCCACGCAGAACCTCACCTGCCCACTCTGCCAGGAGAAGTTCCCTAACGTCGACGCGGTCACTACTCATATCAAATCACATGTCAATGGTATATTACATCTACATATTATACTTTATCTCATTATCATCCGCCTGTTCCCTATTATTTCAGTACTTTTCTTCCATTCGGTCCTTCTATCCGTCATATCGGATTCACTCCTTACTCATAGCATCTCATACAATCCATCCATCCATCGGTCTTCCTCTACCCGTGTATCCATCCACTTTCATATTCATAACTATTATTATACTTTATCTATGCTACTAATATTATAAATGTTAAAGTTTGTATGTTTGTTCCTCAATCACGCTAAAACGGCTGCACGGATTTAAATGAAATGAAGCTAGTAATATTATAAAGAGAGATTTGAACAGACATTTCTATGCAAAAATATAAAATCTGTATGTATTTATAAAGTAGTATATCACTTATACAAGCTCTACTTAGTTTGTTGCCAAAATAAAGAGAAAAAAAAACAGATGTTGGTGTGTCAAATATGTACCAGGATATTTATTTATTCATTAAATTCATTGCATTAACATTTATCTTGTAACGGGAAAGTACAGTTATTTTAGGTTTGGCATCAATAACCGCCAATGGCTTATATTTGTTACTTTGTTGTACACTTGTTTGATAGGGTTGCGTAGAAAATCTATATTCACGCAACAAAAGCTCACCTTTATACTTTTCATTGTGTATATTGATGTTATTGTTAATTGAAGAATCACTATATCAATGTTTTCATGTAATGTGTGTCAAATAATTATTTATAAAAAAAACAAGGTACTCAATCAAAAGATGACATGTGACAAAAAAATGACAATATTAAACTTTATTTCACAGGAATAGAGTTCATGTGCGACTACTGCGAGCTTGTATTTACTTGTAAGGATAAACTGGATCTCCATTTAATTCATGTCCACGAGGATGAGATTCGAAGCAATGTATGTAACTATTTGTCATTGTCGATATGACGTCAATGGAGCTATTAATATATGTATTTTAATGTTTATTTAGGATTTAAGACAAGATGAGTCATCTATAGAATTGGACGCTGAAGAAGAGGAAGATGATGATGATGACAACAGCATTAGTGGTAACATCCTATATGATAATAATAGTTTTCGGTCCCATGGTTAAACCTGTAATGCCCTTTTTTGTTCTTATTGCTTTGTATAAGCTTGTTTCTAACAAGTGTTTCTATATTACTTGCAGTTAAAGAAGAAGATGACCACATGGTAGTAGAAATAAAAAAAGCCGATAATTTCATGGTAATATTTTTTTACATTCATTATAATACTTTTAATACGTTCAATATTAAGCGTTAAGCCTTATAATCCCAAGTCGACGCGTTATACGCGACTTGGGAGTATATGGATTGACGCTTATATGCCTATTAAGCACTTCAATTCAATAAGATCATTTCTCGATTCTGTATTTTATAAACGTGTACATAATACATACTTTCTGTCCAGCTTGTCAACTCGCAAGATGATACTGAAGACAAGCTAGAAAGTGTCAATTCTGAAGGTAAGTACTTGGTGGCTATGTGTGTGTGTGATTTTGTTTGTAAGTATAGTGCGTTTGTATGTGTGTGTGTGTGTGTAATCAGGGATAATAGTCATAAAAGCCCTCTACAGATATGCAAATTTCATGAAATTTTCAGAAAGCGAACCTGAAGCGACTTACACAGAACTGGCAACTGTTGACACTTTAGCTATAATAAAGAAAGACACAGCTAAAGCTCAGGATGTACCTGTAAAGTTACCGAGTGACGTCACAATTGTGAGGTCAGCAACAATTGTTCCGAAACCGGCCGATAATAGTAGCGAGACTAAGGTAAATATTTTGAGAATATCATACATTCATATTATTGCTATTTTTTCACTCCGCGTTCTCGAGGGATCTTATCTTAACCCGGGACAAAAATTATCCTATGTTTTATTCCAGGATATGATCTACAAGTATCTGTAGCAAGTTTCATCAGAATCCGTTCAGCCGTTTTTGCTTGATTGAGAAACAAACATTTACATTTATATTATTAGTAGGACTAGCTGACCGGACAAACGTCCTGCCCTGAAAATAATAAAAACCTACAACTCGATTGCAGCGCCACCTATAGAGGCCAATAGGGATGTTGACTGACAAATCAAATCTACTTCTTTTTATTAAATATTAAAGCGATTGTAGCTTGTGACGTCATATATTCTCACCATGAAAACTGCTTGTGATTCGAATGGAAAACATCAGAAAGATGAATTTTATAACATGTTCGATGTTTTTAAAGTATTTTTAGGTGTTTTAATACCGGTTACTTAGTGTTTGATATCTTTTTCTACAATATAGGGAACATCCCAATTGTAAAGCCCAACCATTCTCGAATCAACCTGATCACACACAAAATTTCATCAAAATCCGTCCAGTCGTTAGTTAGGTAATATACACATGAACAGAAGAATTATGTATATAAAGATGTAACTTGTACAAATAACAGATTCAGGACCAACCCTGAATTCGCGAAAAAACATTCAACCTTCATTCGTCGGTTATGAATGGAAATAAATTCGTGTGAAATATACGTCGTACTTTATTTTTACAGACCGCAAGTATTCTGAGGAAAGCTGAAGGAATTAAACGTAAACCTACACAACAGCAAGCAATGGAAACAGGTAGTTGCTTTTTATTCTATTCTTAGAGTAAACCTTCAATGTATTTATCTATAGGTTAATTTATTTTTTCTTTCACATTCTCAGAAAAGGCAAAGGAGAAGACGAATAGTAAAGAAACCAGTAATGGCGGTGCAAGTGACAAATCACTGCGTTTATTGGAGAAAGAGCTTCAGGAACTTAAAAGGGTATTGTATAATAGTACATACTGTCTACGGAAATACTAAAATTGGACACAAATTAATTAATCTGTATACAGGTGTCCGGTATGTAGTACGACAAACTTAAGGGTAGATAGGTGGGCGGGTCACCTAGAATTAGATACATATAAAGGTCACCATTTTCGAGATATTTCAATATTTTTGATTTATATTTATTTTTGAATTTTAGATATTAAATATCTCGAAAATGGTGACACTAAGGTAATTTTTGTATATTTGGTAAATGAACCGTCCACCTATCTCCCCCTTAAGTTTGTCGTACTACTTACCGGAGATAGTTATTATGACGTAGGTATCCGCTAAGAAAGTATTTTCCAAAATTCATCCCCTAAGGGAATGAAACGGGGGTCCAAAGTTTGTATGGATAACGGGATCGCAGGTGAAACCGGGCGGAAAGCTAGTTGGATTATATTAAATTTTGTTTTACAGACAAACACGCCGTCAAACACACGAAGTGAATCTGTAAAGGCTGTAGCAACATTACGAACTAAGCGACCGCTAATTCACACATCAACACCAAAGTTAAGGTAAAGCCCCATTTTTACTGAAGCAGAGTGCTGTGTTATAAATAAGATATTTAATCAATATCTAACGTAACTTATGTGGAACCTTGTTGTTAACGTTTTCAGTGTATAACCGGTGTTTCGTTTTATAATGGAAGCAAGCTTAATAGGTAAATAAAAGGCGATGATAGCTCAGTGGTAGTGACGTCGGACACCGCGGCGAAGGTCGTGGGTTCGAATCCTACGATGAGCTTGAGCTTTCGGTGAAGGAAAAAATCGTGAGGAAACCATAGCACGGTGGTAGGGTACTTTGTAGTACCCGACTGGCTGGCTACCACCCTCAATTTGAAAATCTGTCGCCAAACACCTATCGGTGTGTTCCAACAGCTGCACTTGCTTAGCACCTTTGGCCACATCATCACCTACCATGTTGAGATAACGGTCAGATACAAGCATTCAGTGTATAACCACCCCAATCTAATCGGTGTCTCGTTTTATAATCTATTAACATGCTTAAATAAATAAATATTTTGCTACAGATCTAATGAAGAGAAGAAATTGCAAGTATCGAAATCCCCGGTATTAGATAAAAAGCTACTGGAGCGTCGAGTGATCACCAAAGATATCAAAGAGCCAAAGGAAGTGAAGGAGACAAAGAGCTACTCTAGTATAAAAGAAGATAAGGAAACACCTAAGGTATCATCTCTATCTGTATAACGCTTATTGTCGGAGTACAAAACTTAACTATTATTATAATTATCTGTTTATTTAAAGGCTTTAGTTACAAGACTATCAAGCCTAAACCAATATTCTTCTTGTATGTTGTCAAATTTGCTGTAAAGTCTATTCCTCGTCTGTACAAGTCCATTAAAAACTTTTCACGGACTTTCACACGTTACATAATAAATAAGAATAAGAATATAATATCCAGTTCATATGGAATTTTGTATGAAATATGAACTTGTGACGTCATATAACAACAACATCATAGCATAAATATCCTGGGTCATTTTTCACACACGGCTATCTGATCCCAAAAGGATTCCAAACTAAGTTTTTTTTTTGTTCGACGTTTTAGAGTATTTTTAGATGTTTTATACATTGGTTAGTGTTAGATATTTTCTCTTCAATATAGTCAACTTTCCTATTAGTATCTCCATCTACTGACATGTAGGTAAGCTAATATATAAGAAATGTTTCAGAGCGTGGTTAAGAATGGCGCTAGTGACAAAAACACTTCAGAAGATGGCGTCGTCCGTCGGTCAACGCGCCCCTCCAAAATCAAGGACTATGCCAAAATGATTCGCGACAGGTAATCAATTCTTGTATCTATACTAATATATAAAGCTGAAGAGTTTGTTTGTTTGAACGCACTAATCTCGGGAACTACTGGATGGAATTGAAAAATTATTTTAGTGTTGGATAGCCCATTTATCGACGAAAACTATAGTCTACAAATGCATCAATGAAAAATGTTGCAAAAACGGGCTTTTTCTTTTCTTTTGAGAGCTTCCGTTCATGCAGCAACAATCACGTATGACGGAATTGTTCCTCTTAATAGTTTATATCATGGAATAAATCCCACGGGAATGCATGTGAATCCGCGGGGGACAGCTAGTTTTAAAATAAAGCTAGTGTATTACTCGTAATAATAAAATCTAAATAATCAAACGTTTTGTATTTTAACAGCAGCTCGCAAGAATCTGAAGACATGGATGATGACTCAGATGGTAGTTTGGATGACGACGAATACAAGGACACTGACTCCGAGGTACTTTTTGTGTTACCCACAATACATTATTACACATTATTATTTCCTGTTGTTCACTTTTTCATGGAACTTGGAACGTTATGTTCAATTATTTATTGGGAACCAGGGGACTACCGCATAAGGAAACTGTCATGAAAATATACAGGGTGTCCGGTAAGTGGTACGACAAACTTAAGGGGCATATAGGTGGGCGGGTCACCTACCAAGTATACGAATGTGACCTTTGTAAAAGTATCACCATTTCCGGACACATATACAGGATATATTGCTTAATTAGCTAATAAAATACAATAACAGATTAAAACAAAGCTTCGGCGCGCGAGTGTGAAACCCCCAGTGAAACCAACGCCAGCTCCGGATCAGACGCAGGCTCAGACTGCGCCCACCGCCACCCCGACAGTCACCAGGAAACGAGGTCGCCCGCGCAAGGACCAAGGGTCAGTGCTCAACATTTATCTACAATGTGTATTTTCTTAACTTGTTCAAACGAAATGTTACAAAATATCGATAAAAATCGAAAAATAATTGCATAATCAACTTTTTTTTTTCATTTTTATCGATAATTTTTCGTCTTACATCCGCACATTTGATCATTACATTGATCTTTGGCGGTGATTATCATAACAACGAAAGAGACCCATCAATATTTTGTAGAGTTTGTAGATTAAATCATAAAATTTAATAAAACATGCAAAAAAAAAAACTACCTCAACGACCCAGTTTTAAAGATACAGATCAATTTTTTTTTTATTAGTTTTGTTATTTTGTACCAGGTTTCTGTTTCATTTAGTAATTTATTTTTATCTTGTCAGCTAGGTGGTTTTTGTAGCTTTCTAATGACACTACTTTAGAAGAAAATATATAGTTTACTTAAAAAGAAACAATGACAAAACCAAAAGGTGAGATTTTCATTTAAAAAAAAATTGCGTTAGTTTTTGAGATTGCTAACATAATCAACTTTTTTTCCCGTTTTTTATCGATAATTTTTTGTCTTACATCCGCACATTTCGTTTGAACAAGTTGAGAAAATACACATTGTATATACTTATCTATAGTCATACTATAAAGAGGTAAAGTTTGTGATGTTGTAGGAGGTAAACTTTGGATCTACTGAATCGATTTTGATTTATTTTACATAGTGTGTCATAGGCTATATTTTTTATCCCGGGAACAGATAAGATCCCACAGGTACGCGGATGAAACCGCGGTGGACAGCTAGTAATATATAAAAAACTTCTAATATTATAAACTTGAAGAGTTTGTATGTTTGAATAGTGTTTGTCCGATTTGAATAAATATTTTTGCGTTAGAGATAGGCTTTGGCATATTTGGATTTGGCATATAACGCTACGTTACGATTTACGACCCATAGGAGCGATACAGTAACCATGAAGTAATTATACGTACACGCGTCGTAGTACTAATATTATGAGGCGATATTTGACATAAAAAAACACTATGTACCACGTATAGCCCAGGTTTTATAAATGACTATGTAAATTAGACAGTTATGATATAAGGACTCTTCAAAAGAAATTACTTATCTTTGTGAATTCAGTAGGGTAATCGTTATACCAAATGATCTATCTAAATTCAAAAGTCTTTTCAGAGCTGCAAAAGTAATAAGAAAAGAAGAACCAGAGGAGAGTACACCTAAAACAGACAAGAATAATTCTGAAGTAGTTAAGGAGAAAGAGACTGATAATAAAAATAATACGGCAGAAAATAGCATTGCAGTAAGTTTCACTACAATAATATATCTTGCATAACTCGGTAATCGGGAACTTTCAAGTGCCACTCGTTTATGAAAACAAACTATATTTTTTTAAATATAATATTATTATTTCAGGAAAGCAAGACTCCAGTTACTGAAAGGCCTGCAAATACGATAGTATCTCCAACTGGTCAAATGTTGAAAAAGGTATTTAAAATGCAACTACAATTATATTAGCAATCTTTTATTGTTCCATTCCGTGAATGTCCCTTTCGACAGTTGAGAAACACGCCATCTGATTTACTCCAAACCAAGGATATTAAAAGAAGAGGATCGGTACTGAGCCGTTAAAAACGGCCCGAGCGAGAGAGCTCAAAACTGGATTGCATCACTTTCTACTATAATGACCATGCGACGTGGAAAATGCCAGTATAAAAACCGAACCAAATATAAAAACTCATGATTAACGAAGTATATTAGTGACAACTTTACTTATGTACTTTTTGTGTGATTTTTTACTTCACATCACAGGTTATTCGTAGATATAGAGCCCATAATCAATTTTTATTAATTTATCCATTATTATAAAATAATTTTAATACAGGTGCCGATAAAATCATTGCCACCTGGAGTGAAGCCACTTCCATTGCCTCTGAACGCTCGACGTAAGTAATTATTGTAGCTTTACATAATTTGTAATGTATAGTTATTACTCAGACCAAATAAAAAGGGTAGACAGAGCCCCGCGCACTGAAAGTGAAGCACACTAAAGGAAGCCGATCGCGTTCCTGTGCGACGCGAGTCACGCGGGATAACGTACATTCAGGTCACGCATACAACATCGTGCACGTTGCTTCATTTCATTGGAGACTTGTTTACGTACGCTCCATCTACCTTTTTTATTAGTTCTGTGGGTTATTACTAGATAGTGTAATTAATTAATTCGCTATATTCGTCTCTCAGAGAATTTTATGAGCCAGTTATGATAACGGTATTATAATTGTAGAAATGGGAGGTGGCGAAGTATGCGAGATGCAAATAGGCAAGAAGGTCGTCAAAGTGCAGAAGATCGTAATGACCAAAGCTGAAGTAGAAGCTATGGCCAAGAAAGGACTTGTGGAAATGAAGGTTTGTACCACTCAACTCAACAAGTGCGTCCCGCCGCGGTATTTCCCGGGATAAAAGTAGCCTATATCACTGCTTTGTCTATATAAAAAAGCACTTGAAAATACAAACTAACAAACACTTTCGCATAAATAATATAAGTCGAATTTTATATAGACTTTTTGACTTTTTTTAATACATGCCATGTTTGATCCAATCTCACCTTGGTATGTGACGATGTGGCCGAACGCGGTAAACCCTCAAAGCGTAGAAGGAACTGGTTATCATGTGAACCTAAAAAGCACCCTGTTACAGATTTTCAGCTGTTTAGCTAGCAAGCGATTATTATAAAGTACCCTCCCGTGCTATTCTCAAGTTTATTTTTATTCACCTAGATGTCAAACTCATTAGTTCAATTAATTGCTTCTTTTCCAGGACGGTACGATGGTCCTCAAGCAAGGTATAAAAATACCTACCGCAGATCCAGCGGCATTGAAATCTTCTCTCGTCGGTGACGGAGGTTAGTATATTGTTATAAATGAACAAAAGTACCTGGGTGACAAACATTCATGTGGACTCCATCCGGGGTCTTCTAATTCCGAGTCTGCTCTATTTCCCCCTGAGCCATCATAACCTATCAGTTTGTAGCTAAATTTACCTTCGTATTTTAATGATATTGTAGCAGTTTTTCATTTCAAGGCGATGATAGCTCAGTGGTAAGTGACGTCGAATACCGCGGCGAAGGTCGTAGGTTCGAATCCTACAATGAGCTTGAGCTTTCGGTGAAGGAAAACATCGTGAGGAAACCACAGCACGGTGGTAGGGTACTATGTGGTACTCGACTGGCTGGCTACCACCCTCAAGTTGAAAATCTGTCGCCAAGCACCTGTTGGTGTGTTCCGGCAGTTGCACTTGAGAGCCAGTTGCCCTTGCTCTTAAGGCATTGTAATAAGGTGTACAACACGTTGGCAGTCCCCGTGGTATTGCTAATGTCTATAGGCGACGGTAGTCACTTACCATCAGGTGACCCGCCTGCCTCGTTGTCACTAGTGACATAAAAAAAAATTGCCTGAAAACACGGATAAAAGGACGTTTACTAAAAATGTTACCTAGCTAGATCGATTTTTCGCCCCCAAAACCCCCAGCATACTAAATTTCATGAAAATCGTTGCAGCCGTTTCTGAGATTCAGATTATATACATATATACAAGAATTGCTCGTTTAAAGGTATTAGATACAAATAAGGGGTAATTATCGGTTGACAAATAGAGGAGAAAACGGTTACAAAGTTTTTTTTAATGTATAAATTATTATCTATGTAGTGTGATATTTAAATTCAACTATCTCTTGTTTCATTTTCACTAGCCAAAGTTTGAATCAATGTTTTTTTTTTTCAGAAACATTTAAAGAATCTCCTAGCAAAAAAGAAAGGCCAGCCCCAATGCGATGCAACTTGGGCGATGATGCGTAAGGCGTTCAATAAGCATAATCGTAATTAAAATGTATTATTCTTAATTCATCCAGTATTCTGGTGACTAGATATTAAAATGAGTTCTTTTTATTATAAATATCGTAAGTGCATTATTTTTAATTTTCTTATTCCTTATAGTGAAAGATAAAATTAAATGTAAGTTACTCTTGCTATGAAATGTGTAAGTAAATGTATCTAAGATATTTCTGAAAATGTGAATTTATGATGTAAAACATTAACATTTAAAAGAAATTCCTTTGATTATTCATTGTGATAAATCTCAGCTTAGAAATGTTAAATTATTCTGCACTGTGCATGATCTAGTATTTCACAATTTATTATAATGTTTACTTCTCTTTTTAATGTTGACGAGAGCCCGCTCTGATTTCCACTACTAGATCGAACGTGACGAAAAATGCACAACCTAGTAAAAATATCATGGATTGTATATTTTAATTGAATATAAATTGGGTTGGGCACAATCAAATTAGAATGATATTTGCTATGATAGAAAATCGCAGTGGCAACCGGGCCTTATCATAAAATAGCAGCAAAATAATATATGTTGTATTTACTCTAAGAAACTAGTAAGTAAATAAAATTATATATACACATTTGCAATTATTAATTTTAATAAACCCATGCAATGCTTGAAGCTTGATCTTAGTTTAATGGGTGTATGGATTCACCCTTATGACTTGATAAGTTCTGACAATAAAATTATTTTATTGCAGCTTTGGAGCTGTCTGCTGTAGTAGGTTAGATATATGGATATTAAACCTAAGTTTATGGTTTCCAATGTTTTGCTTTTAATTTTCTATATCACAAATAATTGAATATTTGAATTCAAATTAATATCTGTTGGTATCCAATATGAAAATCATTTGAATTTATTCTTGGAATTATATTTTTGTCGGTAATTTTAGGAAGACCATCCCTTCCGCGAGCCAGGGGCTCAATGGACGGAACCAACAACAGAATGGAATAAAGTCATAAAAGATAACCGACAATATAATCTTTGATCATCAATAACTTCCACAGAATACATAGAGGTGGTAACTACGCCGCATTCAGTGGGGCTCTCAATCCACTGATAGATTGATTAGTTCAAATGTCACTATATTAGTTCCGGTTCTTTCGTTTTCGACATCAATTTCATACGACATTCATCGAAAACCGCACGGCGGATATCTGATAGAACATTTTGACAGATATCCGCCACGATTCAGTGAAACCGATGCCTAAAGTCCGTCTCACGAAACAAGTCCCGCAGACGCGGCGCTACGGCACGCTACAGTAATTTAACGGAATGTTGCTATTGGCTAGCCCCTACTGTTTCATAATTAGTTCCTCTTTTTACCGCGGGACTTCTTTCGTGAGATGGACTTTACGTACCTTTGCCTTCTCTAACTCTACAGCTAATGAATCTCACTTTATCGGGAAAGGAAAGCTTCTAACGTCTCTCATTTTAAGATTTTCATTTGTTAATTGTTAATTAAATAAAAAATAGGTACTTCTATTATGAGGAACTCGTGTTCGTTTATAGATATTCCTCTACTCGACGATAGAGGTCACTAATGACGCCTAAAAATAGATGTCGCTACCGTCCATACCCGTCCAAAGAGAATACAAATACTATGGCTGCGCTTTCGATATGATAACAAGGCGGGCAGGTTCAAAAACTTAATTCATACGACAACAAAAGCGCGCAACAGTCGGCTGCGGCAAACGATAATCTATTAACGGATTATAATAATTCATTCATTAAATTTTTTATTGAATTATTTTTAAATCAAGTTTTTCTCTTAGTTATTTAACAGTGTTGTGTGTAAAAACGTTCGTGTCAACTAATTTTGAAACGTTTAAGTGGACAGTTGTTTCTACTTTTGGACATCGTAAGTATATTTTTGTATTTTATGAATTAAAATATTTGTTTTTTTTTCTAATACTCCGTTTTAAATTTTTCTAAAATAAAGCGCTAAAGATTATTTAACAAAATGTATTATATAAATACTCACTCAACAAGCAGAAAACGTTTCTTAGAAGATCGCATTTATTTAACTAAATTTATGTTTTTACTTAATTTAGCAGGGTTGTTTTTATTTGTAGTTTGAGAACACGCTTCCTATTCTCTATATTTTTTTATTAAATAGTTACCTATGTTTTTGTATGTATAATTTAGTATATTTTTAATTGAAAAGAATATCAGTCCTATAGTCTATTAGGATTTAATTAACTTAAATAATAATTAATATTTATGGATCAAGTGATTGCTGTATTACCCTACTTAAACCAAGTAAAACTTTCTTTATTTAATTAGGTAACGAACATGCATTAATTAATTAATTATAAATGCTTACAACAGTACCTACTTCCATATTTTTTTTTATTAATAACTAGTGGGTCGGTATTTTGAATATAATATTTTCAAATAATATTACCTATATTAAACGATAATATCACAGATCCAATGTTATCCCAGTTCTTTCAATATGACTGCACGATCCTTTTAAATAGTATGATTAGGTACCTAATAAGTCTTTAAACATATCAAGCTCACTTCGTAGTAAACAAGTAGATACAATAAATATATTGAAACGAACAAAATTCAAAGCTATTTATCCCGGACGGAGCTTACCTCGTGCTACTCGACAAAACTTTCTCGTCTACACCCCGTTTTTGAATGTACAAAAATATGGGATCTAACTAAACGAGTTGGTAGATATTTTAACAACAAGTTCCGTGACAAGTTTAATTTATATAACTAATATAATTTACACTTGCTATTTATTACCGTGTTAAATTATGTTCAAATTAAATAAGTAAATTTCGCGGCTTCCCGTTTCATAGAAACAGCACATAGACACAGCACAATTCTAACACTTTTACTGAATTAAACTTTAGTTACTAATAAATAGAACTTTAGTATTTCCTCGACAGAATTATAGTTTATCTGAACATTCATAAAGTAGGTCTAACAGTTTTCATAATTGATAAATTCGATTAGATAAGATAGGGATGCCCAGCACGCTAACCGAATGTTAGTAGACAACTAAAATTAATAGCATCCTGTTTATCTATGGACAAATAACTCGGAACAGACAGGACAGAACTAGGAATAGGTCACTTTTTAACATTGTTTTATAAACAAATCGTTATTTCTGTATGTCTATTTGTGCGCTTAGTTATTTTAAAATACGCAATGTAGACTTTAATAAGGTTTTTACAGTAGTAGTAGTACGGTTTTTGACTGCATTTATCTCTTATGAAGTAAACGCAGTTGAATGATACTTAGGTACTGGTAAAGATTTCGTTAGCAACTACACAAACATATTTTAGCAAATTTTTCCCGCATAATTACTGTAGGTATTTAGGAATGGCATTGAGTCTTGAAAATCGTAGCATAATTGACAATAAGAATAGGTAGTGTCAACACGGCTTGTTAATTCAATTGTAGTTATCGAACTAGTGTTACAATTGTTGTGACGAAAACTTGTTAAATGATTAGACACGGCGAAAAGATCGAACCACTAGGCTCCATTCCTACCCATACTACTTTATTATTATAGTAAATACTTAAATTTGTTGTTTTTGACATGAATTTGGTTACAAGAGAGAGAAACAGAAGTGCACGCACACCATTGAAATAATTATATTGAATTTAGCTGTCCCCCGCGGTTTCACTCGCGTTCCTTTCCCGGTTCCACATCTTTTCTTTTCCCGGGATAAAAAGTATCCTATCTCTCAAGTTCGACCAAACTGCACACAGTGTGCAAATTTAATTAAAATCGGTTTATTAGTTTAGGAGTTCATCGCGGACAAACAACGTGACACGTTATTTTTATATTATAGTTTTTCATCTGTTTTTCCTTTCTATTATTTTTAACAAAGTCCTCCCTTTTAAGGATAATGTAATCCCACAATGACGCAAAGACAACACCAGCAACTAAGTAGATATATGTATTTAGGAATTAATAATGCCTAAATACTTTGTTTTTCAAATATAAAATGCTGATTTTATTCGATCTATAACTCACCGAGTTTGACTTGGATATTTCCTAATGTTGACCTCAAATTAAGAGAAGTGGTTTATGGGATTCCCTTGCTGACATTGATCTTTTACTTCTGTGAATCAGACTTTAATTAAAATTTGTATCTTATCTATAATTTAGTCATACGTCATTGCGGGTTTCTACTAGTTTCACCATAACCACGTTATTCCGTCACGTTATTTTGAATATAAAATTCTTATTAACAGAAAACAAAATTATAGACCTTGTTATGAATATGATCAATTATTTCTTACATTTAATGAGGTTTAATCCAACTACTGAACACGGTGTAGAGCATCTAGTATTTTTAGAAGCGACCAACCATTTGCCTATTGATAACTATGTGTCTCTGATGACCATCGAGTTTTGTTTGTAGCCCTTATAATATAATAGGTACGTGTAGGACGCGTGTAGTTTGACAACTATGACGAGACATACAATGAGGCTGGATACGTCAACGTCACAGCTAGCGCCGAGACGAATGTAACCCATTCAATCACATCACGCCTGCGCAGCCTCCTCACGCATTCTAACAATAAATTATATCATTACTCACATATATATGTGGAGAAAAACAATTTAATATAAGGTACTCTTTGTATAAAAGTTGTATCCTTCCACTGCCGAAAAAATGCCTTGCTGAGATTCTTGACGGAGTCTTCTCAGTGTATTCCGAACCGGTGCCGGTGGTAGAGTCAATAAATAGTTAACGTTCATAAATGCCCTTACAAGGGGAAAACTGAATAAATGAGTTTTGATTTTGACACTTCGATAAGTCACTGGTATGGTAACAGCTTTTAAGCTCCCATCCGTTCAGTCATAGAGAAACAATAATAATGCTTTAGTTAGTGTGTTGGCCTTTAGTTAGCAGTCTACAATATATACTAGGTAAAGGTAATATGCAAATTTATATGTAAAAACTAACGGAAAATTGCAAACCAATTACGTGATCGACCTCGCGGTCTTGAATCTATTCTAATATATTATTTATAATCAAGATCACATAAACTCACGTTACTGGGGACAGTTATATTGTAATTGCTTGTAATTAACCTGAGCTACAACCGCTCTTGATTTATTTCATAAGAAATGTTTGCCTGTTTAAATGGACGCTGTCCATCAGCCGAGGGCTACTGTTATTTTTATGATACAAACACTGATGCACGTGACAACTGACAACTGTTTCATACATGTACAAATTTACCGCTGTTTTATCTGAGCTTAGACGTTCCTATCCTATATAATATTTACAATATGAGAATCACTGCAAACTATCAACTTTTTTATTTTATTTATTAGGCGACGACCAACATCTTACAAAAGCAAATTAAGAAATAAGTAATCCAATTAATTGTCTATTCTATTATAAGAAAATTACAAAATAAGAGAATTGCCGGCAAATTATGGAAATATCTATATCAAATGAATTCATTGCTGGCTTTCCATTCGTACGAATGTTGTAAATACTCGTAGAGGATACACTGGATACAATCTGTATATAAGTATCTATATGTAGTAGGTACGGGACTCTCATAGACATTGGGTTGGTAACTATGTATGCTAGGCATATTAATTAATTTTAACGAATTAACACATGTTTAAAATAAAACTTGCGTCCGTCCGTACCTACTAGCAAAGAGATCTTGTTTTGAAGTCGTGATTGTTCGAAATGTGCACTTGACGCGATGCCAAAATATTACGAGTTTTGTTTGACAGGTAATTTCATAGGATATTTTGTAGGTAATAACTTTGAGCAAGGACGAAAACAAAAGAACCGTTGTCAACTGAAACCAATGCTGCAATGTGTAGAGCGCGGATCGAATCCAAATAGACAAGGTGAAAATAAATTCTCTTGAAATAGCATATTCAATCTTAACAAATTGTGATTATGTAAAACGAAGAGGGGGATTAATCAGGCAAAAACGTGATTCATCGGCGTTTGATAAATTACAAAGGGATTCGTGAAGCTATATCTATTAGGTATATTTGAATAACCCTAGGATAGAGATAAGATGCGACTTTTTATGCCAACAATGCGATTAAAACCGCGGGAACGAAGCTGTTATGCTATTAAACTGGATATATCAGTTGCATATTTAAATAATATAATTGATTCCTAAATAAATATATGTTTCTGAGTAGCATGAGCTCAGCTTATGGGTACCCACCCATTGCATATACTTACATTATAACTTTGTGTTAGAAAAATTCAAATAAACTTAAAGAACAGCTTGGATGCTAAAAATGGAAAAAGTAAATTAGTTATGGTAATGAGCGCTGTTACCTGCGGAAGGCGGGCGGATACCGCCCAACGCGAACGCACCAAGGGGAAATACGCTCCGGATGTCCGGCATTGTACCTACTAGGTAATATTGTACATGTAACAATAATACAATTATTACAAAGTTTTACTACGACCATGAACTGGTTTTAATATACCTATTACCTACGATTAATTTATTATTTTTTTTATTAATTCACAGTTTACAACTCGAAGGTACCTTATGTTGAAATGCACCATTAGCACAGAATAGATATGTTACCATTAGGTTACCTAACATGTCTTTTATTAGAAATAATATTAAAAATTAACTCCACATAACTTATGGGATAAGCCAACTTTGAATCATTCATTCAAATGAAATAAAGTTTATAAAGTATAACGGTGATCCAAAATATACAGAACGGTTTAAACTTTAGTGAGATTTATTTTACGTACCGTAGGTCCCATAATTAAAAATATTTATAAACATATTTGCTAACACTCACGAGCACTTCAGCGATTAGTCGGTTTACTTACTGTTGATATTTTTATTGATAATACAAAATACTGGTTCAGTTTGACATCTTATCGACATAGTATGACAGAATCCCATAATATTATATTCCTTGAAGACATACGAAATGACCAAGGTCAAATTTATATAAATTGAAGATATTGAAACCTGTCTCATGATGATTATTTAGTTAAACTAATTCTATGAGTTACCTACTAAATTGATATAAGATAGATAAATCAATCACTGTCATGAGACTAACATTTCCCAGACGAGAAATTCAAAGTGTTGCAGATGTCGATTGTGTCTTATTTAAAGCTCAGAATGCGGCCACTGATCCTTAATAGAATTTAATCTAATTAGAAGTCAACAACAAGAAACACGTATTGTTGCCAGCTTATAAATATCTTCATTTTTATTTTTATTCAATACCTACTATAAACAACTGTTCCATTAAACTAAATTATAGACATCTTGATAAAAACATCTGTTTATTTGCTGTTTGCGATAAACTGTGAATTGTATTACTTAAACTGTAATTAATCAATTTAAAGGCTTTCAGTATTGATGCAAATAGCCAATAGTAATAACAGATTAGGTGATATTTACGATTCAAACATTACCGATGGTAGTATAGAGTTTAGAGTAGGTAGTTGGTAGAGTTCAAATCTTCAGAACATCGTTTAGATGAAGACAATCGTATTTGTTCTCACTTGTGAGTACGTAGGTATGTCCGGAATAGCCTCTTAGATATTATTGTACACTTTTCTTGTTTAGTATTCACATTTAGTTCGTATTATTACCTACCTAGGTAAATATATAGGAGATTGTCAGATAAATCAAACATTAGGCCAACATTTAGGGTAACTGTAACTAGGTAGACGTCGATCTAGAAACTTCCTTACTCAAATTGACTTGAAGTCAACCTTGAAGTTACAAACGGAACTAGTTTACTGTGAGGTTTGCAGCAAAAAATCCGCAACACGAAGGTATCCATTAAAATCATGATTCACGCCGATACGCTTTATATCATCTCATTAACTACTTAGGTACCACGCATTTACATGCCGCGATGACGTAGCTAAATCTGTAATTACTTAACCATTCTCCAACATTGCTGAAAATAGATTAGAAATACATAGGTTCATTAGGTATAAAATTGTGTACCTTGGAATAGCATGATGCTCTTTCAATCTATCCATCCTCTTGTGACTCTAGCATGGATCATTTTTACATAATTTGCTTTTCCTTAATGTAATTAATATACTTTAGTTCTAATGCTGTAATAATATCAGATTTACAAAATGAGCGATTATTTTCTTAATAAATTATTAACTTATCTTGAACGTGTACCCGTGTTCCAGAGGGTAATGTTTCTTATGTTTAAATTCTTAGTTGCTCTAGTTATGTGCCAAGTATCAACTAAATCCATTAGGTAGGTAGAATGAATGAGTAACAAACATATAAAGAAATATTCGTATTTAACATGAGTTGGATAATGAAAATTCTAGTCAGTTTTCTATACAATCAGTAGTTCGTGCCCCTTTTCTGATGTAAGTAGGTAATTTTCCTGTTTCAAATAGTTTCTGGAAAAATTGTAAACAAACAGTCACCGCACCGAGACTTATTTTTATATTTTAGTATCTATAGATCTCACAATGCATACCAACTTCATGCAATATCAGCTTATAAACTATAAAAACAGCTATAAAAAATAGCTAACCAAAACTAACCAAATAAACTTCATAAAATCTTAATATATAAAATTACAGTGTCCATGATGTTGGTCCGCGATGAATACTGAAACTATTAAACCGCTCTTAATGACAAAGAAATATATTATATCCTGAAATAAGAAATAGGTTTTTTTTTTCGGGAAAAGAAAACATGCCTTGCAAACGCTGATGAAACCGTGGGGGACAGCTAGTTTTATATCAAAATAAACCTCTCTTGAAAGCAGAACAGTTTTACTAGCGCATATTATCTTACTAATATATTATACTTTGTTATCATGCGTAGGCTGCAATTCAATAATAAATTGGCTATTCAAAATGTACCTATGACGTAACAAAACTGGTAGTTTTATAATAACTTGTATTTAGTAATATTTATTTTTACTTCTATGAGGCAGGTAATGATGACGTAAGTAATAACAATATTTATTATGTTTTCTTATTTCGAATACCTTTACATGGCTTGTACAGATATGTACGGTGGGCCTAGAAAATGGTGTACCACCCTAAAGTTGAATGCCGCTTGCAGATTCATAGGTGATAAAGATTAGTTTCGCTTGCAGATCAATCTGACAACTCATGTCATTATTATGCATCTGTTTCAAGTGATATCTTTTTAGTTTGAACCTTGTTGCAATTTTCGATGACTAGGAAACTAAATCAAAACTGGCACACCACTTTCTTGGCCGACCGTACCTGCCATCATCATCAGCTAGCGTTCTGTCTGTCTGTGTGTGGTATCTATTACCTACTAAACTAGATAATACAGCGCTACCAACATAACTGACAAGTAGCAAAATAAGGAACTACAGCCGCCATGAACATTCGAATGTCACAACTGTCAGTTACCTATTCATTTCAGTGACCACTAGCGGTACCCTTCAGCTCACAGATAAGTTGGTGGCACTGTCTGTACGTAATATGTACACCGCGAACGTAACCTAAGCTTATCAAACATTAACGCTATGATAAAGTGTTACAGATACTGAATGTAATTATTTGCTAACATACATTTTAAGGTAAATTTTCACCAACACACCACAAATATTTGTAATAAGCATGAAGTGACCGTCAATGAAGACTCAGTATACATTAATTTTAAAAAAGCTGAAATTTATAAAATTTATAAGTGTAGGTACGTATACCCGACTGGCTGGCTACCACCCTCAAGTTGAAATTATGTCACCAAGTACCTATCGGTGTGTTGATAGCTGCACTTGAGAGCCAGTTCCCTTCTAAGTATAGGCTTTGTGTACTTACCACCTGTGCCCACACACACCATGCTGAGATTGCGGTCAAATACAAGCTTATCCACAATAAAAAAATAAATTTAAAAAATCTATGTAATTTTATTGCTAGGTATCTACACCAACAAATACATCAACAAGTAAATGTACCTATTCATTTTATAAAAAAAAACTTATAGTAGCTTTTATAGATCCGTAACAACGAAAGCGTGTCAGAGCAACAAAAAATTAATGGAAGTCGATCTTAGTATGCGTATACTCTGTCCTCTTCTTACCAGCATAAAAAGAGAGATAGCACGTTCGCCCAAAAAAGTATTTTTTTTGTAACTAAATTACCCGAGTCATGGGGATCTACGCAGCGTAACCCCATCGTTTTCCTTTCGGAGTTCTCGGGATGCAATTATTGTCGGCTCGGGGCCACTACCATTATGAATCTGAGAGAACCAAAAAACACGCAAGTACGTAAGATAGATAATTGACACTGCTGAGCCCGAGGCCTTCTACCGCTTCTACTTTAATATAGTTTTTTGTGCTTAACATGCGATATTATAAAGGTACACATTACATTTATATATAAAATTCCATTTATTAGATAGAGATATTCCCCTCAGATGCACGGTGGTAGGGTACTATGTGGTACTCGACTGGCTGGCTACCACCCTCAAGTTGAAAATCTGTCGCCAAGCACCTGTTGGTGTGTTCCGGCAGTTGCACTTGAGAGCCAGTTGCCCTTGCCCTTAAGGCATTGTAATAAAGTGTACAACACGTTGGCAGTCCCCATTGTATTGCTAATGTCTATAGGCGACGGTAGTCACTTACCATCAGGTGACCCGCCTGCCTCGTTGTCACTAGTGACATAAAAAAAAAAGATCTATGATAAAACCAGTCAAACCAGTCAATACGTTGTTTTCTTGTAAAAAAAGGGCAACGCCACGCATCAACGTATGCATATTTACACGAATCATTTCGAGTTACTTACGACATACGACCCTATGACTTAAAAATATTAGATCTACACACTTGAAATTTTACGTATTTAATAAACCTTCTTTGCTTAGCCTCCTTGAACACCAAGAATCCCCGTGAATAAACCATAATACAATAAATAGTTCGAGAATTCAAAAATATTCATAATGATATATTATAATCAATGGATCGGTAGAGAGGTAGAGTAGGTAGGTACCTACTAGACATACTATCCACAACCGATAAGGAAACTAATTTATCTACCAATTCATTAGCAGTGCCGTTATAAATTATAAGTATTCAGAACTGTGACCTAATTGTAAGCGATAATAGCTCAGAGGTAGTGATGTCAATATCGTGACGAAGGTCGTGGATTTGAATCCTACAACGAGCTTGAACTTTCAGTGCGGGAATAAAGCCATAGCATGGTGGTATGGGTACTGTGCTGTGTACTTGTCCTCGCCTGGCTGTAACTACACTCTGTATAGGTATGTCACCAAGCACCTTCTGGTGTGTTGCGCAGTTGCACTTGAGAGCCAGTTGCCTTTTAGTTTTAAAGGTGGGGGAAACATTGGTACCTCCCTAGTATTGGTAAGGATCATTGTTGACTGACGGCAACATACCATCTGGTGGACTTATTTAAATGGTAAATAAATGAAAAAATAAATAAATAAATAGGCACCTAATAGTCAAATAACGAACTAACAATTTTAATTGGCAATCGACATGTTACTTACGTAAAAATATAAATATATGATAATTTTCTTTCAAATAATAAATAATTATATAGATATCTAAAGAAGCCGCTCCCATTTTATCGGTTATATACTATGTCAAAACCTCAGTGCCTACACTAATTGATGGTGTAATGATAAATAATTGTTTTTTGATAAAAGGTATTAATGACTGCGACTGGTACTTGGGTTAATTAAAAAAAACTTTGTTAAGGGAACTATATTTACAATTATTATTAATCGTCATTCGTTTCAAACTTAAATGTGGATTGTAAATTGCAAATATAGGCCTGAATTCTTAGCCATCTCATGGTCAGGTTACTCAGAATAAAAATAATTGAATATTAAAAAATATCTAAAGCGTTATGTACTTTAACATTTTTAATAAACACTTCAGTAAGATATTTTGTAGTTAACATCCAATTGGAACGTTGACGTCGCACACAAGGTTGCAAGTGGCGCGTGAAGAATCAAATTACCTTTTCATCTCGTCTGTCTACCTCTGACTAAACACGCAGTGCAGTTAGCCACTACAGCTACCTAACCACAATTAAGTACCTGATTAATACGTATCGTAAGATAATAAAAATCGGATGTTATTATCATTAGGTACCTACGTAAAGTCCTTCGTATCACATATTTGCGATCAAAATAAAATATATAATTATTCACTATTTATACTATTTACCTACTATAATAATATGTGCCACTTTCTGTCGTTCTGTTTGTCTGTATAGATCTATGTATTATCTTATCGCTTGCTAATTCACGAGTAAAGTTTGTGTGTAAAATGTATGGATAGTTGTAGAGAAGATTTGTGGTTACAATATTTCATGAAGTCTGCAGAAAACACATCGTTAGAAAGACGATCGCATGGTGGGTCGATAATATTATTTCCTACAATTATTCCACTCAAATGAATGAAATTCCCACATCAATATTTTTTTGGGTTGATCTCTGTAATCGTTTTGAATGACAAGAGATTGAGCATATTTATCAACATAGTACCTATATTTTTTACTGCGGGTAAAACAAAAGGTTGGAAGCTGGCTTATAAATAGCAACATTTCAAAAACTAGGTACTTATTAATACTTATTATGTACATACTACACCCGTTTTTACGCAATTTATTGAGTAGGTAGGTAGGTACCTAGAACAATTTTCATTGTTAAGTATTTGTAAAAGAGCGTGTGTAGGTGGGCATACCTTCTCAAAAATAACCTGACATCATTCATTGTATCAAAAGCTCAGCGAGGACATTAATAAAGGAACCAACGAATAGGTCGTAGGGCGTCAATCCGTACCATCCAGTGACAGATCCTGATAATACTCCAGCTCCACTAAAACAAATATACCGTCATTTTATTTGGTAGCCAGTTTTAAAGTACATTGTTATTAGAATTGTTAAATTTGTTAAGGTTTTATGAATTAGGTTTCCCCACGTTTTCATCCGTGTTCCCGAGGGATTTTATCTATTCCCGGGATAAAGTATCCTATGTCTTTCTCCAATGTCCCATCTATCTCTATACCAAATATGGTTGGTTCAAAAAATATGGTTTTGCTGTTTAGGCGTGAAAAGGTGACAAGTAGACAGACAGACAGAGATACTTTCGCATTTATAATATAAGTATGGATATCTTTTGTTCTTCCTCATAATTAGATAGGGTAGGTATTTAAACTTAAGAAGGTATCTATGATGTGCTAGATTAGAATTTAAGACAATTGAAGCTTCTTATTAATGTTTAGTACCTATCTGTAATAAAGACTATAATAATGGATTTTAAAAAGAATATTACAGAAGTACGAGTAGATGTAGCTTTTCTTTTATTTGAACCTGTTTTGTATCCTTTCACAATGGACTCATTCAATAAAATATTACTCGTAGCATTGTATGACGTTATTTATCGATGTTTAAATAGATTGAATAAGAAATCAGTGATCAAACCCATACAATATTTTTTTTATTTAATAATTATCTTTTCGACCTAACTAGTCGTTATTTGTAATACGTCGTTTTTCCCTTAGGTACCTAAACGGTATAAAACTAATTGATTTTAGACTCGACGATAATTGTTTTCACTGGAAAATCCAATTTATTATTATACAAACACATTTTTCCATAACCGTTATAATTGATATTCCGTGGTACACACCTTTTTACTCTATTCCTATATTAAGTAATTGTTATAAATACGGATGACGTGCAAACCGACACGACACTCGTACGTTTCTTTGTATAGACTGAGCTACGCATTTTTTGTAACAAGACCTCGTTGGTCAATCCAAAAACGCTACGCTATAAGACCTCTATGACATTATCAAAACCAATTTTAACCATTCTCGTACTTCGGGTATGAGAATGGTTAAAATTGGCCTTAGAACTACGCAGTAGACATGAGCGTTCTCCCGTCTTCCGACCGACATTTTATCGAGAATTATGGCTGATATCTGAAAAAATATATTTTGTAAGATTTCTCAGTGTTTTTAAATGAATATCAAAATAACACTTTTGTTCCTATGGGTTAATCGTTCTTTACGTTTTTAAATCACTGTAAAAAGCATAAAATTGTAGGTAACCTTCTTAGAATATTGCAATGGTCTGTGCGGGTGTCAGTCACGTTAGCCGGCCTCGGAGTCGGGCACACCTCGATGCGGCGCCTCCCCAGGGGAAGCAGACGATTACCTCATTGTCATTTGTATCAACTTACAACTACATCAGAATTATTTATAGCAGAGAACAGTTGAACGTCTTCTCTTCCATAAAAAATAATTTAAAATATCGAAGATAGAATACGAATAATTCACTTAAAATGGATTTGGCATAATGAAATTGCATTATACATTATTGATTAGTATTGTTATATCTTGATTTTTCATCTTAAAAATCAAGAATAACAATATATCATGACGTCGTTTACTTTGTAATAGCTTCAAATTGACTTTAAATTACTAATGGTAGATATACTTACCTACCTACAATACAGACAAAAAGCAGACGGAACAAAAGTTTTAATCTTTTGTCTTGCGACATTGTTTCAGTGATTCTGTCTAACGATTCTTAAAAAAAAATGAAAATAAATACTTATTCTTTTTGTTTTGTATTCAAAAAGAAACAGGATCATAATCACTACGCACCGCACCTCTCACCACCTCTTGGAAGCGCATTCTTTCCATTCCTGCCAGGATGGGATTAATTTATCATTATCATTTTCATATCAGGGTCCACCACCTCGACAATTCTAATGAGCCTTAATTCTATAGGCATTAAAGAGTTCCATTCCTACACGTTCCAGCTCTATCATCAGAACAGCTCGATGCAACCAACCATATTGTTATCGGAATTAACTTTAACAAAATTAAAAACAGATAGGTAGTACTTGAAGCATTTTTTTTGTAAATTCAGGTAGATTCAAATATTCCAATATTCATGTAAAATATATGTATAAATAATACGACGTATTACTGAAATTAAACTCTACATAAATGATCTCTAGTGTTCTAGATCATTTTGATCTAGTTATAAAACTTTTGAATACCTATCTCTCCTAGGCGTGTAAAATAAACGTAATAAAAAAACTTCTTCAACCAAGCATCAAAAAAAGTTCAGAAAAAATAGCAGAGTTGAAACACAACATACCGTAGGCTTGTTTGCCACCTTACTGGCCACTGTATCTAATGCCATAGTATTAGAAAAGCTACTTATAATTACCTATAAGTATCAAATTCTTCATTGTATTCCACATCCTCACTTGTTTGTGTTATTCTAGAAAATGAGGTGACACGATCGCACCTGCGTACGCGCACCGCTAGCGCTACCACCTCGTCATGATCAATTACAGCTTCCTATTACAATGAATCTAATTTAAATATTCATCTCGGTCTTGTTTATTCATGGAAACCTTTAGATGTAATAGGTTAACTGGACATATTTTCCATTCATCAACCACAAGTATCTCGATTGTACGAATATACCTGAGTAAGGCATGATTACATTGGTAGGTATCTTCTATTCTTATTTCCTTTGTTTCGTATCCGGTGTGTGTCATTACATTGCTTTTTTACCATTTGCATGGGTTTTTCTGATAATTATAAAAGGCTATAGAAAATAATTAAGCGGCTGCAGTTCGCCACTCATAATTGCATTCTGTTAGAGGTCGTCGCGACTGCACTTCTGTCCTTTATGGAGCTGCGAAGGTTGTTCTAGTCACGCTTGCAATGCAATTGTACATCGTCCCATGGGATGATGGGACGCCGCGCGCCCGCGCCGCTCTCAGAATACGTGGACTTCATCCAGTCCCCTGGGTCATTTTGATAAGTTTATTACATGAAGTTACTTAATGATTAAGTACCTTATGATAAATTTTGGAATCAGCTCACTGATGATCTATAAGTACCTAATACATATATCGTTTGGAATAACTAGATAATCACAATGATCTTGACCTTATCTTGCCGTTATTGGTAGAGATTTACGTAGCAGTAGGTAAAATGTAAGTATCTTATCTATGTGTTATCAAACAAAATGTTTGAAGAAAATGTTATTTTTAATCCTTTTGGTGCAGTGCCGCTCTATCCGACTTACATTATGTGTACCTATTATTTCAAAAGGTAAAATAGGGCCTGGTAATTGATACTCTTTGCTACAATAAAACTATAGGAGGCTAGATCAGGTAGGTAATTGATCATGAAGGAGGAGGTACAGGTGCGCGTGATCAAGTGCGATCGCGTCACCTCATTTTCTATAATAAAAGAATAACACAAAAGTGGGCTTTATATATTCTACGGTTGTGGAGTACTATGAATAAACGTAACTTTATATTTATATTCCCTACTTACCAAAATAAGCGAGTTTATTGTTCTAAAATATTTAAGCTAATTGTTTTAAAGTTAGTTGGTAGTATCACACATTCCAACGATACGATCCGACGAAGATTCTGTAATTCGACCTTCATAAGTGCCCTTCTAGGGCCTAAACTGAATAAATGATTTTGACTTTGACTTTGAAGGCTGATCCTTCAGTATTTTATACACAAATCATAAACTTTGCATTACGACCATGTTTGTGAATTTACCTACTGGTTCCTTTGTACTTTGTTCGCATACATTTTTTTCTCAACGACGGATTGCAAAATTATGCCATTAAAATTGAAATCAAATTGCTTTATTGATACAGAAATGTCCTAAGCCACCATTATAAAAATAATTATCTCATTTCTAAACGTCACAATGTTAATCGTACCTATACAACTCACAAGCCTATACCTACTTAAGACTATTAAACATACCTACATATTTAAATTACCTAAACTTTACGGTAGGTAATTATAGTAAGTAATTTACTAGCGAAACTGAGTATTGCATTCTGATATAAGAGTAACGTAATCTTGTTCGGGATTTTATGTAACTTCCAGTTTTGTTCGTCAAGTTAGCTCCAAACTTACATCTGCAGGGTCTTTGACCTGTGAGGTTGTGAGAGGAAAAGAGACCCCTCAATTGACGCCTGTCTTAAGGTAACATTATGTAGCTGTTTTTGTACAGCTTTTTGCTGATTCCAGTGTCGGCAAAAACTCGTTATGATATTCATCTTCCTTGATGTTCTTTGGAAGCTATTTTTGCCGTATAGGTAATCATTTGTTCTGTTGACTGTTCGTTCACTGAATTATCTAAGCAATAAACATTCCATAAAGTATTAGTTGAAGATTACCTTAAAATATAAATCCGTGGAATCGCATGAATTCATTATACTAATTGCCAAATTATGCTTTATAGGTATTAGTTGTGTTTTTGTACGGACTACCTAAATGTTGAAATGGAACCGTCCAAAAATATTTCACTGAAGTTTCAAATCTTATATAAAATATATAAAATTCCCGTGGCGCGATGTTGGTCCGCTATGAACTCCGAAACTGCTAAACCGATCTTGATGAAACTTGGCACACAAATAGATTATATCTTGGAATAAGAGATAGGATACGTTTTATTATAGCTAGTAATATAGAGACAGCTAGTTTTATAACAAGACGACCTGCCTGACTGACTGGGGTAAAACTGTTGCATATTAGGTTCTGTTGGAACGTAGAAATCTAATTAAGAGTTTTTAAGAATTTGTAAACATTCTACTCCCGAGGGGGTAAAATAGAGGATCATAAGGAAACCGTGGATCAGAAAGGTGGTAGGTAAATAATAATATTCTGAGTTGCCCCCGCCGCCGCCGCGCCGGTCGCATGTGTTAACTTGGATGGTATGCCATGGTTAAGTATTCGTAACGTGCGCATAATTTCAATGTTTATAGGCAAATCGGATTCGGCACACGCTATGAATACGAAAGCACTCCAGCAATGTACATACACTCACGATTACTAAACTGCGTTATAATTGACAGCTCGAATAAAATTTTAATTAGGTGTCCGATGCTAAAAAAAATTACTTAATTGTATAATAAAACTACGAAAAGTGTAGTGTAATTTTATTTTATTGTTTTATAGCTACGATATACATTCGTAGGAGCGTGTTAAATTGCTAATCAACGCTATTCAAATGACCCCAGAATAGAACTCTATGGAAATGTATCTCGTCAATATAATTGAAAACAATTTCCCTTGATAATTTTTCATGCGATAATTATCAACGAAGACTATGTTCTTGTATCCAAATTGCCGCAACTGTGTCTTACCTACCTAGATTTGTAGTAGTTAATGCCTCCCACATGTCAAAATTATATTGTTATCACATGTTGTTTACGTGTATCGGCCTACATGTCATTAGATTCGATCATAATGATCATTTTCGAACTCGTTCGAGGTCAAACCTCACCTCTAAAACCGCCCATTAATGATTCTTTGGAATATACAAATATGAAACTTACCTATGTATCCTCACCTCACATTGCTAATGGTTATTTTGACTTCAAATAAATAATAGTCTGTTATTTCCACCCTTTTACTGTAACTAGTCGGAAATACATATGTATCTACGTACTATACTAATGGGCATTTAACGACTACATGAATGTGAATGGTACCTATCTACTTCTTCGTTATACAGAGTGTTAAGTAGTACGACAAAACTAAGGTGGAGATAGGTGGGCGGGTCGGGTCACCTATCAAATATACAAAAATTACCTGAGTAAAAGCATCACCATTTTTGAGATATTAAAAATCAGAAATTCAAAATTAATATTAAACATCAAAAATATCTCGAAAATAGTAACACTTTTATGTTCATTTTTGTATATTTGGAAGTTGTTTCGCCCACCTATCTCCCCTTTAAGTTTGTCGCACTACTTTACGCACACCCTGTAGGTACATAGGGTATCTAACTACAATTTTGTTGTAAAAACTAAAGCTGTTATACTCGAGATGGTTTAGTACTTACAACCACACAACTTTTATAAAACCCAATCTTATGTAAGCCTATCTCTTTCTGTTACTTGACGTAAGAGATTGACGGATATCCTATAAAAACCTGCGTTTTTACTAAACCACTATAATCCATATGATATAATGAGAATGTAAGTCGTCGCGTCATAGACAACGATGTATTATAATAATGTGAGTTTATCTTTACCATAAGACATTTATATAGTGTCGGCAAACGACGCTGTTAAAACTATTTATTACAATGATGACAGATAATACCATCACGCAAGTACCAAAATTCCGACGCAGTATAAACACGGGGAAAATTATTGTACAAGTATTCCATATAATGAGGTAATTACCTTAGGCTTCATCCACTTTGTTGTGGAATGCTAATACCTATTTTTGTAATATTCAAAGTAAAAAAATATATAAATACGTACTTCCATGTTTTTTTAACTACATTACTGAGTTTATAGCTATCTCTTTTTAGAAAAAACGATTCATAAACATGTTTACCATATAGGTAGGATGTGTACGATTCCCATATTTCAATTATATCTTTTTATAAGTAGTTACAAATGAGCTTTAAATAATCTCACTGAAATAAAATATAAACCAAGTTCAATTGAACTACAAATAACCTAATTAGGTTATTTGTCATATATCTATTTATTTCTAATCTTACAATTGCAACTAACTTTTCAAAACTGGGGCAAATTACTCATACAATATTATGCCAATTGAATGGCAATATTATGTATAAGTTATAAATAACTAACCTTGCCCTCATAGTCCCATTGTTTCTCTGATTATGACATATCGCAATCAAATTCAATAATTATTCATACTACATGCTTATAAAAAGAAACTGAGATTTGAACAAAAACATATACCTATACAGAGTGTCCGGTAAGTACCTACTACGACAAACTTAAGGGGGAGACAGGTGGGACCTAACAAATATGCAAAAATGACCTCAGTAAAAATGTCACAATTTTCGAGATATTTAAGATCTAAACTTCAAAAATCAATAGATACATAAAAATCTGAAATATCGAAATATGTATCTCGAAAATGGTGAACTTTTTACTGAGGTGATTTTTGTATATTTGGTAGGTGACCCAACCATCTATCTCCCCCTTAAGTTTATCGTACTACTTACCGGACACCCTGTATATCGTTTAGTGGTTGCTAGAGAACGCCGGTGATTATTTGTAACAATTGGTATATCATAACCAAACCTTGGTATAAATAATTAAATGATATTAGCAATTCGCTTTCTCTACCTACTGGTTTTGTCAACTCAACATAAATTGAAGCGATGATAGTTCTGTGGTGTTTAGTGATGTAGTTTTTTTTATATACCACTAGTGACAACGAGGCAGGCGGGTCACCCTATGGTAAGAGACTACCGTCGCCCATATACATTAGTAATACCAGGGGGATTGCCAATGTGTTGTTCGAATCTTACAATGAGCTTGAGCTATCGATGAAGGAAAATAGTTAAAAAAACATAACACGGTGGTAGGGTATCCTCCACCCTCAAGATGAAAAGCGTTAAAGGCCGGGTACATGTAAGTACGCAAACTCCCTGGGATTGCTAATATTCATAGGCGACGGTATTGACTTTCCTTCAGGTGAACAGATTTAAGTCTGATAAGACATAAAAAATACAGAGCTATAAAAATTAGTTATATTAACTTAAGTTGATACCATGACTTCGACTGGGTAAAAGGTTAATAAATTAATGTGTTTATATACAAATATGGGTAAAAGGCAATAAAGAACAGTAGGTAAATATAGTTTTTTACAGCCGATTATGGTAAATCGGTCACGGTAAAGCTGCACAGGCCTCGAAGTGCAATGTCTTTATAAGATATATGGAAAATTTGTCATTTTGTTAAGTATCTACAACATATACGACGCACTGAGAATTATTTATTAATTAGAGGATAATCGCGTTGAAATTGAATCACAGTATCATAGTTAATGAACTAACTGCTATAGAATTAACTACATTCAAATGATTTGGGCCGTTAGCTGTGGCTATCACGTTGATTTGATTCTGGTGATTATGAAAGAGGGCTATTTTTTCTATTAAACAATAGGCCATTCACCAAAGTGCCGGAAATTCCCTTTCCCAATTTCCCAGTATTTACCACATACAAATCGGTCACAGTACATGACCGATGACAGACGGGGCGTGTAGTCATGTTAATTAGTATAATTTACGTCCGGTCCGGTTGTCACACAATTCCAACTCCCTATTACGGTTATTACACTTGGCCGTGAATTATTGCTGAGCCACCGCAGTCCGCAGCTCTTTGAATTGACCACCCTGGGCAATGACCACTCGACTACCAATCTACACAAATAATGTAAATCAACGTGTTGAATGTTATCAGATTTCCCGAACTAACGACGTGTAACGTAGGCCTTAGTTGGTAAAAAAATAGGGCGTTAATGGATTCAAACGTTTGAGGGGAAGTGTTATTGTTTATATCTTTGTAAGAAAATTAAACTAGCCTAATAAAATAAGTTGTTTTGAAACACATTTGAAAATTGAAATGGTTTTTTTACAAATAGCAAATTAATGATGTTTTTGGTATGAGAGTATAAAAACTGTTTTTATTTTGTTGCTAGAACCATGGGTGAACTCGGAGCTAAGCTTGGACTGGATGAGCTGACTGGAGGTGCAGGTGGCATCAGCAGAGCACTCTTAGCGGAGTTTATTGGTAAGTTAACCTTTCATAAGATACATATAAATATATACATATGTATACCTACATTGGTTTAGATACTTATCTTGATAAAACTATCAAAATTATACTGGAAATATCAAAAGTGTACATGACCAATGTCTCTTCCACATAAAAAAAAAAAAACAAAATGGAGCTTGTAATATGGAAACCATAATATAACTGATATACTACATATTAATTAGGTACTTATATTTTATTTAAAAACATAAAATTATATAAATAATAGACAAACATATTAAAAAGGTATATTTCCTATTCCATGATATCTATGAATGTACTTAAATTTCCTGTCTCTATATTCGTAAATCATGAACGCACGTCACTGATTTCCTTTTATGGAATATTTTACTATGGCATTACTAAACACACTATATATTTTCAATTCCGTCTACCTAAATGGAAAATTCTATTCACACTTATAAAGAGACTAAAATATTTTTTATTGTAAATGACTGTAATTCGTAAATAAGAAAGTTAGTTCGACCTCCACATTTACGAGTACATTTAAAGCTTAAAAAATTATTAATACATAAATATTAATTTAAACCTAAAAGTTTTAACCTAAACAAGTACTTAGAACAATTATTTTGAAGATATCTTTGGAATAATCTTGTATATTTTCGGTTATATAGGTACCTTGTGGGTCAATATTTATTTAATTTATTAATGACAGGTAATTTTGTTTGGTTTTGTACAACTTTTGAATTAGGCTGCGATGTATATTGAAATGCAAGGATTGTTGTGCAGGTAACGTCCTACTGAACCTGTTTGGTTGCGGTGCGTGCATCAACATCTCCATAGGCACCACGGCCGCCCCTGACATTGTTCTGATCGCCCTCACCTTCGGGCTCACTGTATTCGCCGCAGTATCTGTAAGTACATTTCTACTATCACTTTTTTAAAGATAAAATGGTAGGTCATATTCTTATTTTCGTTCAAAAAATTTCCGGTTACATTTGCTAATTAAATTTAATGTTTTTCACCTCAAAAATAAATATCACCCACATTATGGAAAACAAATAAGAGATAAGAAAATTTATCTTTTTATGCTACTGGTGCCGTCAACCTAGTTGTAACGGTATTGCCTAATTATGTATGTGTTGAGGGATATGACTTCACAGAATACCCAATGATTAATTATGTATTTTCCGAATTTCCGGAAAAGGCTTTTACCACAAATTTTGACTTTAAACTAAACGAATACGTTCACGTTTTTCCATACATTTTGCTTTCCTTTGACGTAAATAAAATCTGGAGAAGTACAAGTACTGACCTCTCCGGGAAACAGGAGCATTTAATATTACGACGATTGTTGTTCCCTATAATAACAATACTAAAAGAGAGGTTTGAGCCCCAGCTGCTCCGATGACACTTGAGCACACTGTCTAACAAAAAAGTTTTGATAATCCTTTGATAATATAATCAATCCAAATGCTATCAGGCGATAGGTCACGTCTCCGGCGGACACTTGAACCCAGCAGTGACAGCAGGCCTAGCAGCAGCAGGGAAGGTGAAGCCAATTCGAGCGGTGCTCTATGTCATAGCCCAGTGCGCGGGCGCCGCAGCGGGTTCAGGGCTCCTGAAGGCACTGACGCCGGATCTTGTGGCCGGCAAACTGGGAGTTACTGCTCTGGGTACTAACGTCACACCACTCCAAGGATTCGGCGTAGAATTTTTCCTGGGATTCGTCCTCATCTTCGTCGTGTGTGGAGTGAGTATTATTTGTAGCTTCTTGATCGTTTTGTCGCGTTCGATTTGCTATGATCATTTCATCAAAATAAAACACTGGTGAGAAAAATTATAACCTAGCAAAACATCGACGTTCCCTATCAAATATTGGTGAGCTCATTTCAAAAAATAAAACCAGTATTTAATATTATTATATAGTGACGTGATGTGCGACATTCATTCTATCAATAAATTATACATTATAGGTAGGTAGGTAGGAGAGCCAGTTAGATAATAGATAATAGAAATATAGGTAAAACCACTTAATATTATCCATAAATCAGACAAAAGATACGTAATAGTGACGCTACATGTTATTTGCGTTACCATTATAATAGCGTTAATTTACAAAACCTACTCTCCATTCATTGAAATGTTAAAAATATCTATTGCGCCTTCGACATTGTAATATATGTAAAATAACTTATTCAATTTAACTACTCGTTTATGTACCTAAATATATAGTAGGTAGACTAATTATCTGTCATTGTCAAATCGAACCTTCCTTTTTCCCGATTTTTTTGAACATAATAAGTGGGTACTTTAATTTTTTTTTCTCGCATAGCGATGTAGAAAGAATTAGGATTCTTTATACCCCCGAAACATATTGTACACCTACGTCTGGATGTTTTTGAATGTACGAGATTTTATGTCTATTGATTCGTTTATGCCGTGCAATAGTTGATGAACTAAGGGTAGAATCTTTGTCATCCAGAGAAGAAGCCCATGCCCTTATATTATGATTAGAAGTAACTTATCTAGATTCTTAATTAGAACGTCGTTTTCATTATTTCAGCTCTTGTTATTTTTAGTTCACTATTAACATTTTTATAACTTTAGTAACTTTGTCGATGTAAGTAACGTCCTCTTAATCTTACACGTATTTCACAAAATCTCTCTTCTCAAAGTGACCTACATTTAGATAAGAATTAGGGTAGGTAAATAAATATCACAATCTATCCATATGCATACTAATATCATAAATGCGAAAGTGTGTCTGTCTGTCTGTTACCTCTTCACGATTAAACCGCTGAATCGATTTAGATGAAATTTGGTATAGAGATAGATGTAACCTTGGAGAAGGACGAAACTTTATATTCCGGGAAAAGATAAGATCCCTCGGGAACGCGGGTGAAGCCGCGGGACAGAAAACTTGTATTTTATAAAACATGTGCGGGACATACAAAATCACAATTAACAAAATTTAGATACCTAACCCATGAATATTCCGTTTTAAATTGATTAATTGATCAATTAATCCTTCAATTGTTGTGAACAAAGGCAGTCATTAAATAGTGTGGTTGCTGTTATATTATTTTTTCACATTGGAATATTTAATTAGTCATTACATTATCTGGCTGAGGTTGGCATGTAATCACTCAATGTCATTCCAGTAAATATTAAGTTGTGTCCTCACGACACGACCGACCGCCTTGTGCGCTATAATTATATGTGGTTTGTACTAATGCGACATTGAAATGTTCCGTCATGTGATACATTTTCAGTTATTATTTACCGCAATTTAAGTAACAAAAATATTTAGAACTCACCAGTGAAATGAAATGTTTATTCATCCGAATAGGCCTTAACATGTATTTATGAATATAGTCTCTGATGCATGGTTCGGAAGGTTGCTTTTACTGAGAAGAGCCGGCAATGAGTAGCAGTCACCATTTTAGTATTTCGTATAGACATATTAGATGTCCCCGCAGTTTCATCCCCATTCCTAAAGAATTTATATATTTTGCGGTAGGTGTAAAAAGTATCCTATGTCTTTCTCCAATCTCTCATCTACATATCTCTATTACCAAAATTCGTAAAAAAAATCGTTCAGCGGTTTAGGTGTGAAAAGGTAACAGACAGACATAGGTTGACTTTTGCATTTATAATACTCTATTATATTAGTATGGATTTAATACTCCACATATAGTAACCACCATGTAAGTACCTCACTACACACTACACACTACACAGTACACTATATGTATAGAGGTATAATAACATTTTATAGGTATAATAATTTAATTACCTAAGCTTAGTTAGTCCATGTATCATTACAATTAAAGAATCCAGAGCAATTATTGATGACGGCTATGTCCTTCCTTATAGTCACATATTTAATTATCTACATCATCACGTTGAAGCGTAAGAATATCACTTTCCAAAAGAAAATAATAAGTACATCAGATACTCGTAGATGAACTGAAAGATAACGTTTAGCCACATCGCGTGTCATAGTACGATAATTTGTTCGCGAAACAAAATAGCTAAGCGTTTACCATAATCAATAAATTACGCAGCTGTTGAGCTCTAAGTATACCGTCTTTATTAAATATACTTATATATTCGGTTATTTATAAACAACCAAAACATTAACAGCGTGTCGTTAAGAGTCCGTGCCAAACGAGCTCATTGCAGAAAACTCGCTAAACAACTTTACCGGCACCAAAAAATATGAATACCGTTTGCTATTTTGAAAACAGTAAAATGTCTCAGACCAAACAAAAAAAGTTAGACAGAGCCCCGCGCACTTAAGGCGACGATATACGTGAAATGACGATTTTCGATACAATATTTCTCTGCATTCTTTATTGCAAGTGATTTATTAAAAATATATGTTAAACTAGAGGATACACGACATAAAATGACTTTTTTCAAATTTTAATTTTATCATCGAGAACATCAGAAAAAAATCGCGAATATGAGCCTTTTTGAAATTTCAAACATATTTCTCTCCTATATTACGGATTCAAATAACATGAAATTAATTACAGATATTCTTACACCTAAAACAAATAGCACTGTCTTGTTGTTTTTTCAAAAAAAGTTACTGTTATTTTTTAATTAAATTTATACTCGATTTTTAACTCGGTGACAGCTTTGGTCCCCTCGTTCGCCCGTCATTTCAGTGCGGGGCGGGACGTTGTGCTGATCGGACCTGTGCTACTTTTTTCTCCACTCGATACAATATCATAAATGGTGTTATTAAAGCAGTGTTGTATATTTTAGCTATACATCGCGATGCGGTTGCTAGGGCTCGTCCATTAATTAAGCGATGTTTTTTAGAAACTTTTAAAAATGTTTCATGGTATTTTAGCTGAGGCGTCGAAAGTTCGTTAGTTTGTAGAACTACTCATATAGTTGATTATAGTATTAGTACGTAACTACCTTTAGAAAAAATATGAATTCATCAAGATACACAACTTACTTTTTTTTTGCAGTATTCGACATCCACACGGATGAAAACATATTATAGCGAATGCTAATAATTAAAAAAACCTATATATTACATAATAAAAATAAATAAAGACATTTTTTAAATTATTACTTCGAAAAATATTATACATATACTAGCGGGACCGGCAGACGTCCTGCCCTGAAATTAAAACAAAACTTAGAACCCGTTTCCAGCGCCACCTACCGGGTCCAAATGTCAGACCATCGAGGAACCCATTGAAATATACACACAAAATTTCATCCATATCGGTCCAGCCGTTAGGTGACAAACACACGTACAGAAGAATTATATTTAATAAGATAATAAAAATAGATTTTTTGATAACCAACAAACTTGAAATTGTTGTTGGACTCACCCTAAGTTTTATGCGGCACCATAGCTTGTACAATTCGTCAAATATACTTTGAAACCTGTGATACTTGAAATTGGACCTTATCTTATAGAAATAAGGTTCATTGTCACGTAACTCCTATAACTATCACGTTTCAAGCTGTATTATGAACTTTTAAAATATCTGTTTTGTCTCGATTCGAGTTGCGAGGGAGAGCGTTGCGCGTTCTTTGTGAGGGCGCGCGGGGGGTGCAGCGCCAATCGAGCAAGGTCATTCGCGTATATCGTCACCTTAATGTGAAGTACAGTAAAGGAAGCCGATTCCTGTGCGACACGACACTAGTGACGCGGGATAACGTACGTGCAGTCACGCACACAACATCGAGCACGTTGCTTCACTTCATTGAAGACTATTGTTTACGTACGCTCCTTCTACCTTTTTTATTTGTTCTGTGTAATATGTATTAAATTTCGGAATAATTACAAACATACATATGGGTAGAAGATATCTAAAATGGTAGGAGAAGGCGGGTAAGAAAGAACTCTGATTCAATGGTAAATTCGTTATACCTACTAGTATATTAATATGAAAAGGTAGTGTTTAAGGTGTAAAATGTGTTTTTAAATAGGATACAAAAGTCTTTGAATGAAGTCTTTGAACTAATTTTAATGTAAAGCCATTCAGTAATAATATAATAAATAAATATCCTCGGACATTTTTCACACACGGCTATCTGATCCCAAACTAAGCAGAGCTTGTAATATGGAAACCAGATGACTGATATACTACATATACTACTTTTTTTTTTGTAAATACATACTTAAATAGATAATTACACCCAGACTCAGGACAAACAGACATGTTCATGCACACAAATGTGTGTCCTGGGTGGGAATCGAACCCACGACCTGCGGCGTGATAGGCAGTGTATTAACCAACCACGCCAACCGGCCCGTCGATTCAGTAATTGTCAACATTTTCATTATGAGGCTATTATTTACCTACATAGATACGTACCTATCCCGAGATTAATGAATTGACGTTACGCATACTATCACGTTCTCGTGCTATTTCAATGCACAAACAAAATTAATCTCAGAAGGCGCCACTCTCGCTTCTCGCTCGCTTAACCTGTTGAATAGCGAATAAGTGATAGTGATAAAAATACTATCATGTAGGTATTCATTCATTACTGTGGCTAATTTAAAAACATAATTGAAAACTATAAATGACACCCTTTCTGGAAAAGGAAGTACCTATAACAGAAACAATAATCACAATATATTATTATTTATAAAAAAAGTATAATGTTTTCTGTTTAGTCAACACTAACATCATCACCAAAAACGATATACACGTAACGCTATCTAGCGGCCAGTAGCGACAACAGATTATTATTTTAAGTTACAATTTTTTTCTTTTTATTTCGGTTTCATTTTTAATCAGCCTTTTGGTTGTAAAGGTATGTGATCCAAACAAACCGGACAGCAAGGCGACAGCACCCCTCACCATCGGCCTGACGGTGACATTAGGACATCTGTTGGCTGTAGACTATACAGGCTCCGCCATGAACCCCGCCCGGTCTTTCGGCTCTGCGCTCATTGCTAATGACTGGGAGAACCACTGGGTAAGTGTTCATTTGGTTTTGCATTGGGATGAACGGGGTGGGAACTGGGAAGTATAGGCTAAATTAAAGGAACTACAGGAAATAATTTGTGTTTGGCGGTCTGCATTGAAAATCACTGAGAAATATGGTGGTTTACGCATTTTTTACGCCCATGTATTTTTTTGCGCGTGTTGCGCATATACTGGACCTAAGAAATCAGAAATGAGACGTGTTTCAACGTGTTCATATGCCCTGTACCTTACATGTTACCTCCATCGAACAACTGTTCCGTTTGGCTAATGACAAGGAAAGGTACAAGAAGTTGACGGCCAGGTTGGAATATCGAACTCGGCTCGTTGATTTCAACTAACCATAATGTTTAATTAATAACTTAAAGCTAAAGTATAATAAATGTTTCCATAGGTGTACTGGGTAGGACCAATAGCCGGTGGTGTTGCAGCAGCGTTGTTGTACGTTCACGGATTCTCCGCACCAGAGACTCCCCGATACAGATCTGTTGCTGGCGATGAGAAAGAGGTAACTTACTTATAATTTTTCAACTTCCTTTAACATTAGAACTCCATAACTTTAACATCATGTGTCATTCAGTGGTAAGATATTTTGTAGTCCTCAAGTTCAAAATCATTGTCGCGGTGTATAGTGTTGTAGTGGTGTCAATATATGTATACTATATCGATATGCACACTTGCCCTGTAAGGGATTAAGAAAAAGAGTGGGGTGCGACATCGTGGATGGCACTATCAATACCGTTGTGACAGGTCCACTTGAGAGCCAGTTACCTTCTAGACTTTGGGGCACCTACCCTGATGAGATTGTGGTCAAATACAAGCCTATTCAATGAAAAGAAAAGTCATGCCAATGTCACGCACGGGAAATAATCGTGATCAATTTTGATGGTGACAATATTTACGTTGAAAAAAATATAGTAGGATTAATTATGTTTCGTTGTAATCCACCAATCCAAAACCACCATTATTAGTCGTATTCAAAACTTTGAGGCGAAAAACGAAACTTAATGTTTCAGTGACAGCTTATACCTAATCAAAAGTGTGATGACAATTACTGTTTTTGGAATTAGTTTCCCAAAAGGTTATTCCCAATAATCTTTGAATTACAGGAAACACTTAAGAGTACTAATAAATAATACGTAGGTACCTATAGTAATACATTTACCGCAGTAAACAAATGTGTAGGATTACAACTAAATATAAAGCTCGTACATGCAGTTTACGATTTTCCTGTTACCTTCCTGTTGTTTCGCACTGTTCTTAATACCTTATCTGTTTTATTAGAATAATGATGCCAACATATAATTGCAATTACCTAGAATGATCATTGAATGTCAGTAACATAGATGCGCAAGTTTCTGAGTATTGTTTATTAAATATAATAAAACGAATACTTTATGTAACCTTCGTCCCGTTACTTACAAGCGTGCTGGACGCCTTGCTACTACTGCTTGGACGGTGGAACAAACTGTAAGCTACTATACTATTTGACGATCACCATACATTTCTTAGTTACATATTTTATATTCACAATAATTCACATATAGGTATCTAAGCTTTTATATTTTTAAACTCAGCAAACATTTGAAAAAGGTCATTATGGTTTGGGTGCTATTGATTGAAATTAAAATAAAATATTTTTATTCAAATTTATAGTAGGTACCTACGTCTTTTAGCCTACCTCATAGCCCAATGGTAGTGACGTGGAAAGCCGTGTCGAAGGTTGTACGTTCTAATCCTACAGGGAGCTTGAGTTTTCGTTGAAGAAAATATCTTAAAGAAACCATAGCACGGTGGTAAGGAACTTTATAGTAGATCTTCGACTAGTTGGCTCTTCAAGTTAGAAATATGTAGCCAATCAATCTGTTCCAACAGTTGCACTCGAGAGCCAGTTGTCTCAAATGTGTAATGCCCAGAAGACAACTGGCTCAGCATCTTTTTTATTTTGAATAACAACTATTATTATTGATGGTACAGCTGAAGCGGCTCGACGGCAAGACGGAGGATCTGGCCTGAAGTCGTCAATCGGGGCGCGCTCTAGAGCCCACCGGATCCGAGCCGATCGACACCCGCCTCTACTCCATACAACAGCCTTACAGATACTTCTCTCAAAACAACCAATAACCACTCTTGGCCTAGACTAACTATAAGCATCTGATTTCCTAAAGTACGACTACATATTCGTACGTCTTCGGGCTTTCTTACTCGCTTATTTCAGCCAGTTCTTCTCACTTTGGTAAATTATATTTTTGTTAATTGACGCAGCGTCAAATAACATTATTCGCACTTCAGGAAATCGCTGGTTCTTAGTCAGGCCTACTTTACTTAACATATTTAGAATATTAGTGCGTAGGTATATGTAAGATAATAAAGTTTGTATTTTTATGAATTGAGCATTCTGAATCGTTGCTGAGGCACTCTTTTCAAAAGTGAGGCTGTTTACGCATCTGGAGATATATAATTATCATATCGTCAAATCTACTTAGGTAGGATTATTTACCGGTTTCATTATGAAATAGAGGAGCTTACAAGATATGCCACTTGATATACTTATTTCAATTCGGTATGTATGAAAAGGTTTTAAAAAAAGATTTATACTAACCAATTTCCCCAGACACGTAGCCCGTGGTTTCAGTATTGTCAGATTTAAAAATAAACTAAACCACAATACTTGAAAATTTACATAGATCTACGTATTAGTAAATACGTGTGTACAACACACGTAGTACGTAATTTTTACGTTTGTATTATCCTAATTTATTGATTCATATTTTACCTTATAAAAATACAAATGTAGGTATAGTACCTACTATGTGTTGTTTGTACCATTGTTTTGTTATATTATATATCATTGTTATACTATTTACTCACATACCTACATAAGTTCACTAACTTAATTGAATCAAACTCAAAACTCATTTTAAAGTTTACAAATTACTGTACCACCACATAGTTAAATGTTACCTAATTTTAATAACAATGAAACTTCGATGGACCTCGTCGGCTACGTGTCTGCTGTAAAGTTTATAAGAAATCCAACTTATCGTAACATCTGCTTCTCCCTCTACCAATACCTGAACACCTCAAAATACATGTTTAAATATAACTGTATCTATATATATCTACTTACCTACTACATATGTGATTTAAGTATAACAGGCTGCCTTTATTTGTACTACGATGTCATCATATTGAGCAATAAATGTCTACTAACTGTAAATATTTACATGGAGATGATGGATAGTTCATACAAATGGTCTAACTCACGACGCTCTCCGAGCGACAGCGTTAGTCGTGTCAGCCCCATTATAAGTGCACTTCAAACATCTTCTAATAATTAAGTGATTTTATATACGATATTCTATTACATTTAATATAAGTATATTAGTTTTAAGGCAATCAATTTATAATTAAACATACGGGATGGATATTTAGAAATGGCTTGCTGAACAACATTTACCTACCTGAAACACCAATTCTGAAATATCGATTTGTTTTTGTTCGATTATCATGTAAAAAGAATCGATTTTTTACGATTTCAGAATTAGTCCAAAGCCTAATTCCAAAGCTACCTACGGAGAAAATATTAATATTTTGGTAAATCTATTTGTAACTTAGGTACCTACCGGCAATTTTTATCTTAGAGATGATTTCGAAATTTGTGCTAATAAGACAAATAAAATCCGATGTAAAAGTTGTTCACCATAATTAACCCAACATAGTTTCGAAAAGAAGCCATCTCAAAGTGTCCACTTAGTTTAAGTACAGAGTTACTCAGCTTTACCATATTATTTTAGGTAATCTTACATATATTATACCTACGAACCAAATTAATATTTTATTGATATATAAATCGACTCACATTCACATTAATAGTAAAGATACTTAAGTAGATACACTGTATCGAATAACTTATCTATATTTATTTGAATCTGAGCTTAAACCACGAAGTAATCATACACTCAGCATGCATACGTCTGTCGTTTTATATTTAGTTAATAACGATAATAGTATCTAAGTAGTAAGTAATGAAGTGTTCAAATTATACTTACTACCTAAGTATCTTGAGATATTGAGTGTTTTTTTTGTAACTGAATTGAGCGAATGGTATTTAATTGTAATTTAATTTTAAAAAAATATGTGTTTCTCCTAATTGTAACATTAATAATTACTTATATGATATTATTAATATACAAGATATGTGTTTTATTGAAACGTATCTACGTTGAACCTTTAAATATCGCGAAAAGAGGTAAAAAAAAACGTAAGCTTCTAAACATAATAGCATCAAATGTAACCTACCTATGCAATAAATGACATGGGACTAATATTAAAACCACCTCACGTAATAAGATCAAACAGAAAGAGACAATTAATCATTAAAAAACAATAATTTCGCCATAGTAATTTGCTTGAAGTGAGCATGACTCAACACAACATTGACTGCTACATCACAGGACTTATAACCACATTTTATTTTGAAGTCCCGGATTATGATTGATTAGTTCACAATACCACTATATAAAACTGAAATCTCAAGACACTGCAAATAGGTGTCCATCCATTGTAATATTATGTAGGTATATAATGTATGTATAAATAAATGCTTTAACTGTCAAGAATATATGAATTATAACCCATTTATGTACCCAGTAACCTACCTTTTCGTTACCTTTTCTATTCTAGTAGGACATTCTTAGTACACACTTTATATAGGAATACTCGCTATCAATACCAATTTTATCGCCCTTCAGCATAGCACAGCACTGTAGATATTATCTTTTTTTCACATTATTCTATCGTACTTACTAATATATTGACGTGACGTGTATATTATAGTTCAGTTGGTTTACAGAGATCGTTAGCACTCAATTACAATGAGAAATTAAAATAAACAATCTAGTTTTACGCCCCGGGGGAATTAAAATAAAAAATATAGCCCGTTAGGTAGGCATTGTAGATATCTATATGTGATTTCATAATGTTAAGTTTTTTTTTTGTTTCATTATCATTATGTCAGCTGGAAGAAGTCCACTGCTGTATAAAGGCCTCCCCCAAGGATTTCCACAATGGCTAATCTTGCGGTATCCGCATCCAGTGGCTTCTTATTTTTTTTAGTTTATCAAAACAAAAAATACAAAAAATCTAATATTTTCTCTATATAATATTAGGTAGTATAGATTAGATTATATATAACTAATTACAACAGTGGATAATGACGTTATTTTTGTATATTAGTCAGCCACATTATACTTATGCTTACTATGGTGAGATACAGTTGTCGGTCAATACCAGCCTATTTATTAAAAATAAGAACATTTTAAATTATATATTTTATCCCATAGGTATATGAGCAAATTATTTTTGTTACATATTTTGCCTATAGCATAGGTAAATAAATGTAATAATAAATAAAGTAGTAGTTTGGGCGGCGTAATGTAACCCAGAGTCTGTAAGCTGAGTAAGTAACACTGGGGGCTGTGGTGCCCGGTTGCGGTTGACATTATCGTTTACATCTTTCCTACTAGGTAATAACATAGGGAGTATAATAATACTCGTATAGTTATCATGTTGGGGTAACGTATAAATATTTTCACATTATGATATAAAAAAAACGAATTCAGGTTTTTCTACATATCGGTCGAATCAGCAGACAAATATTGAACTTTACTTGGTTCGGAGTATGTATAATGTATGTGATGATAAAGTACCTACTCACTAATTACGCCTTTCACACACAGTGTTTCATGCATTTATGGAAAATGCCATAGGGCAATTTTCCCTTGATTGTTTCTTCAGTCTTATTATATAGTACGTTGTCTATGTGTTTTCTATTTACAGCTAAATTAATGTCTCTTAAAGTTTAATTAAATCAGATCTCTAATCATGATTGTTTGTTACTTGTGTTGCACTGTCCCCAAGTTCAGGTAAATATTAACATATTCGTTACGTATAACGTTAGCAATCTCTACAGTCTTGACTGCTTTTTTGTGGGAGCTTCCTATATAGGTAGTTACAAATTGTATTACACAGAGACTATAATAGCGTTCCCTACAATGATCTTGTGCTATCAGTGAGAGTAGTACATTGCGAGGAACAGGTGCGGATCCAGGATTTGGGTAAGGGAGGGGCAATCTTAGCTCATTTCTCCTGCTTAATCTTACTGTGATTCTCAGGGTGTGATGACTTGATGGGTGACTTAATAACGATTCTTTGTAAACGGGACTAAATGTGAGTCCGGTTTACGAAGAATCGGTAGGTAGGTACGCAGAATTAGTAATGTCGTGAGGAAACCGTAGCGCTTTGACCAAATTTTTAATACTGGCCTCGCAAGGCTCTTAGGATGTAAATCGGTATGATCTTTCAGCTGCACTGGAGTGCCAATTCTGTTGCGGTTAATTAAACACAAGCCTTATAAATAGTAAAACTATATTACTGATTGGTAGGTATCTACTTAGGTCATTCAAATCAAAACTCATTCATTCAGTTTAGGCCCTGGTAAGGCACTTATGAACGTTATAATTCACTCTACCACCGGTTCGGAATACACTTAAACTGAGAAGACTCTGGTAAGAGACTCAGCAAGGCAACTTAGACGTAATAAGTACCTATAGATAACTAATTCCTGAATATATAATTGCTGAAAAAGGCAGATATTTAGGAACTGTTAATGATATGTATGAATGATTAAAATAATACAAAATTATGTGATACTATTTCTTTTATTAATAAATTTAATGAACGTTTTGGTTGGGTTGCTAACTACATATTTGAGAAGCAATGGAAATTTCGTATGAAGGTAGGTAGGTAGGTAGGTACTCTATTGAATTCAATAAATGTGGCTGTTTTGAGTGTCCTCACCATCACGTGCTATTTCTCGTTCGTTTAGATCACTTCTTGATGAAATGGGTGGAATACGTGATAGGTTGGGAGAGAAGAGGTGACGAGATGAAAGGTGATCCAGCAGAATATGCGGTAGAATACAATGGTCCAGTTGCAGCGTAAGTTGAAGGTGCGTAGTAGGCGCTAGGAGAAATGTAGCTCGTAGATAACAGAGGTGCAGACCTCTTCTTGATCAAGTGCGCAGTGGTGTATGTCAGAGGCGAAACACCCGGCAGTATAGAAGCAGATTGAACCAGGGGACCGCTGTAGGCCGTAGACGCGAATACAGGGTTATTGGAATAATAGCCGGTACCAGGCGCGAAGTAGTTCAGAGGGAATTGCGGCTCCGGCGAACGTTTCTTGATGAAGTGTGTGTATCCATAGGGAGTATTGTAGATAAGCGGAGACGGGTGGATCACACTGCTCGCCTCCTTCGTAATTATCGTCGACACAGGAGAGATGTAGCTGGAGTAGCCTCCCAAAGGACCAGAAATTAAGACATCGGGTTTGGCCGCCGCAGCAGCTACGAAAGCGCACAACACCACTAACTTGAACATTGTAGTTGTATATAGTTCGATGAGACGACTGATATCGAACAATATGTCGGTGCGGTATTTATATGAAAGTATAACTAAGCGATCTTGTATCACAAACCGGTGCACGGGGCGGGCGGCCGTCCAGGAAGCTGATTTACAAATAGCAAGGTTAACAAGAAGCCCTGGCTAGTTCATCACCCTATGATCATTCATTGCATTTCTGTAAAGGGGTGAACTTTCCTTATTCGTACCACATAAGAGCCTGTGCTTATTTATTAGAGATGACGGAAAGTAAAAATATGTCACAAATACGTACTAAGTTCGATTTAATAATCAGTATGGAAATCAAAATTAAAATTACTCTTACTTTTCAATAATCAATTTTTTTGCCTATAAATTACGATTTAGTAAGTTCTACATCGAACTAACTGGTTGTATAGGCACTTCTCTAAGTATCTACGCTACCTAATTTACTTTGCTAGTTTTAATTATTATTTCTGACCAATGAAAAAAAAAACAATCAGGTTAGTAGGTATAAGTAGATACTTATCATCACAAAGTTACAGTATATTGTAATTATTCGTCACAATCACTGGAACATAGTACCTACCTACCTGTATTTAACTGTAGGTACTTATGTAAATAAAAAAAATAACATCATTTATTATTATAGTAAATTTATTTTAACAAATACTCTAAAGCTTCACATTGGGTAAAAAAATGAAATAATTTATTTTTATTTTCGTTTAGTATTGATACTTTTACGTCGTTTAGGTATCTACATAAGTAGGTAAATGCTTTATTTCTTTCTTTTTTTCATTTACAACTTGATATAAATTTCTTTGATTCTGAACTATGTACGTTACCTACCTAGTACTTACAACGAAATATCTTAAGTAGGTAATTCTGCAAAAAGCAAAAAAAAAAATGGTTTATTACGACTTAGTATTTGTAACTCACAGGTATCACGTACGTATGTTATATACAATTCCTGCTGCTAAAGCCCGCTTTACTGTGCAATAAATTATCCAGATTGATCTCGAGGAAAAAGTCGAGGTACAACTTAGGCGCGTTTACCCTACCAGATACAGTTAAATACCAAATGATAAGACAAAGGATAAGATTTACCGACAAATGTCACTTGCAAATTACCTACACAAAGCAAATGTAATACAAGTTTGATTTAATGAGTTAAGTGATATGCGTACGTGCTATTTATTATTTATAGCCTACCTACTTACCTGCCTATTAGCTAGATCCTTTTAAAAAGTATTACATTTAAACTACATTAAAAACCGTTCGATATTTATTTAGCTAAGCATAAAAACCTAACATTAGTTAAAAAATAATATAATAAATCAAAAACAATCATTGCTAAGCATAAAGTTAGATAAATTGCAAAACTGAAAGATCACAGTAGGTATTTTACGCAGGCATCTACCTGGGTAACTGCTTGGGTTGGGAAGGGGTTTTCTTAATTCAACGAGGATTTTACCACATTAGAAATATAGAATTATACTGTGATTTTACTTATGGAGGAAAGCTGTTCCATTAAAATTAATAAATAATATTACGTAGGTTATATGTACCCAGTAGTACGTACATACCTAGTTATCTACTTGTAGATTTACACTTTTCTACATCCATCAAACTTTTGAAATGTCATAGCTATACCTAAACCTAAAGTAATTTTTTGAAAAAAAAATGATCTAAGCAACGTTTGCACCGATTTCTCGAAAGATTTTGACAAGCATTTCAGGCTCGGTGTGCATTAGTAGCCTTCTTACTTAGATGGATCGAGTCTTATATTTCTCCTCCTGACTTAAGTATAGTCCTATTGCGTCGCGGTCGCCTGAACGACGCAACCTGTTAAGAGTCTGAAGATAGTGTAGGTAATAATCAGTGGCGCGCCTTAGGAGAAGTCCAGCAGTAGACAAATACGGGCTGATTAATAAGTGTAATATTTGGCTCGATGATTAAGGTGATGATAGCTCAGTGGTAATGACGTCGGATACCGCGGCGAAGGTCGTGGGTTCGAATCCTGCAATGGGCTTGACAACCATAGCACAGTGGTAGAGTACTTTTTAGTACTTGACTGGCTGGCTACCACCAAGTTGAAAATCTGTCGCTATGCACCTGTTGGTGTGTTCCGGCAGTTGCACTTGACAGGGCATTGTAATAAGGTGTACTTACACCACATTGGCAATCCCCTTGGTATTGCTAATATCTATAGGCGACGGTAGTCACTTACCACCAGGGGTACCAGGTGACCCGTCTGCTTCGTTGTCACTTGTTGTGCCTATAAAAAAACCTATATATATAACAACAATATAAATAAACAAAAGATGAAGTAGGTACATTCATACAAAATAAACTTGAAGTTATGGACGATGACAGCCGTGTGCAAATATATAAAACTGAGTTTTCACCCGAAGATATTGAGAAATCAGAGATTTTATTGTGTTCGTCATTGTCTACATTATCTTCTATAATATGCCTACGAGAAAGGGCAAAGGCAAAGTTGTTCAAAACAATGAAGATGAAAATATGATTAACATTTTCATAAACAGTTAATTCCAATTTTTGTAGCCAAGGACTTAAATAAATATATTTAAATCCCTATTACTTTTAATATAACGAGATTGCTCAATGATCTAATTTTGTTGAAAGAAGAAATGTTCAAGAAACACTATGTTGCTAAGGAAGAAGTTATAAATCGTATGCAAGAGGCTAAATAAATGATAAAAAAATTATTAGTTAAAAAAACTTTTTTAAAAACAGCTTTGGATTCAGAGTGACGTCACTTTATTTTTTGAGTTATTCTCAGCAAGCCCATTCTTTTGATACCTATATAGTAGTAGCATTAAAAAATAATAGACCGCTATCTTAGGTGTTCCGCCATGTTGGATTTAGAATGACGCCATTGCATTGTCATCCAAACTAAACGTGTATACAAAATTTCAGCTCAATCGGTTAAAGCTATCTGCTTCAAAATTGAGTTGCAAGATTCACCCCGGAAAAACATACATACATTGCAAGTTACCTAATAATAAAGCTTGTAAAAAAATATAAATTCATTTGATGCAAACACTAATAAAAAACGGTCAAATGCGATTCGGATTTGTGCACCGTACAAACTTGTAGTAGGTACCTACCTATGTAAATGAGCTGATCTGCGGGTTGAGCAGCATGCTAGGTACTCCGTCGATATGACATCCGACGTATCATGCATACGTCGGATGTCATATCGACGGAGTACCTAGTTATGCCACAATAATCTTAGTTACGCAAGCGACTCGGTGCTGCTATGCTATTCTGTAAGAACGTTTGTGTACCTATCTCGAAAGCTGTAACTCAGTTAAGATATCAATTTTGCATTCTGTAAACTTCGAATGACACTTTAAGGCGATGATAGCTCAGTGGTAGTAATGGTCGTGGGTTCGAATCTTACAATGAGCTTGAGCTTTCGGTGAAGGAAAACATCGTGAGGAAACCATAGCACGGTGGTAGAGAACTTTGTAGTACCTGCCAAACTGGCTGGCTACCACCCTCAAGTTGAAAATCTGTCGCCAGGCACCTATGGGTGTGTTCCGACAGCTGCACTTGAGAGCCAGTTCCCATCTAGGCTTTGTGTGCTTACCACCTTCGGCCACACTTATCACTTACCATGGTGAGATTGTGGTTAAACAAGCTTATCCAGAATAAAAAACAAAAAAAGCTTCGCAAGTGGGCACCAAATGTTTATAGGATACCAAATCAAGGTCGTGTGCGTTCGCTCGCATGAGCGAGACTCTACATCGAATATGTATTTAAGGGCATTGCCGCTCTCCCAGTCGGTCAGTGCTGTAGAGAAGCTTCAACGCATTTGTGAGGACTATACATATAGGGGGAAGGTGGGGTAAGACGGGGTAGCGAGGTAAGATGGGGACCATACCAAAACAGATGATGCAATGTTAGCTAGAAATGTTATTTTAACGCCATTTGACGGTATTGCAGAAGTTGTTAGAGTCACAAAAGATTTGGTTGAAGGTGTGCACGTTGTTACTTGGTAATTATTTTAAGTGGTTTTATATCATTTTTGAGGTACCTATATTAAGTGCGTGACTGTTCATAATGTATGGTTACCTATACAAGATGTGTAATTTTTTTTTTATTGTTGTTTCTTTCTTTTACTATTCTAAACTCATTCGTTCCGGCTTGCTTCGATTTATAACCTCAAAAAAATCATACAACTTGGGTGTCCAGTTTTGGAAAGATGGGGTACCTACCTACATACCTGCGGGCAAGACGGGGTTGGTACCTTGCCTTTAGTACAGCAAGCAACAATAAAAGATTATTTTGAGGTAACAAACAAAGAATCATTTAATAGTACCTACCTAGGTAACAAACAAAAATAAACTGAAAAAAAACAAAAGATCTAAAAGAACCAAGAAAACTGACGAAGGAGCTCAACATCATATGATGAAGATATAGAATGTCTGTACGTTCACGGATTGAGTTCAGAGTCTGCTGATGGATGGATCACTTGCCAGACTTACGGTAAGTGGGTGACGAGGCTGTCCATAGGTACCTATCTGCCCGGTTTGTAATGATAACGACGATTAAATATTCTGTACCCCATATTATCCAACTAATATTACTTACGCAAATGAAAATAAAATAAATTTTTAAGGGGGGCTCCCATACAACAAACGTGATTTTTTTGCCATTTTTACGGAACCCTTCGTGCGCGAGTTCTACTCGCACTTGGCCGGTTTTTTTATAAACATATTCACAGAAATGAGATGTTCAAAATAAATTTATCAAAATACTTTTGAATTTTCGTTTTCCTGCTCGCCCCAATCGTTATATTTATAAGTTAGTAGTACCTTCCTATACCTACATCCAGGAAATCATGAATCCACTGAATAGTTGAAAGCAAATATTCTATTTGCATTTTTTATATAGGTACGTACGTCTAGGTACAAGTACGTGCGTCTTAGGGAGACTATCTTCATATCTTTTGGAATCCACAGACAATAATGGGATATTGTGTGCATTTGAAATAGACATTACGACGTATGAATAATTTCTCAAGGACTATTGATGATGTCGTCCTGATGTTCTACCGCGCGACGACTTGGACGAACGCTCGTTGGCTGGAGACTAGCTATTGGGGTAGGTAAGTAAGTACTATATTAATGACTTTCTAGGAAAAATTAACTAAAACACGGACAGTTCAACAACTTTATTAGTTTAATTTCAAGACAAAATCCATTATTAAGCATCTCAAGATAGTGACATGTGTTGTTAAATAATTAACTAATAACTGAACTAAGTAATTAATCAATACAGAAATACTAGATTCTCACAAACCAATTTGTTATTTTAAATACACGAACAATTATTCGAGGAAATAACATACTTATTTATGTTGTCAGTCTTAGATATATTTATAGGTACTTAGGTATGTATGTAACACCATTATCTACTCATAAAACGCTATTTAACTAATACTTAGACCATATTTAATTTTCACAAGTAGTGGGACGAGAGCTTTTCTTATTAACCGTTTTCAATTCAAGCAACGTGCGAGATTACATAATCATAACATGTTTTATTGGTATTTTCTACCCATAGACAAAAGCTGCAAAAAAAGACTATCTTCTAGATAAATATTTAATTAATATTCTACGTATTATTTAAACACTTACACTGACTTGTTACGTGAGATAATATACAGCAAATGTGAAACAAAGTTTTTAAGATCTCTTTTTGTTATATAAGGTTAGAAAGAGAAGGATATATTTTGATTCTAAGTTTTAATAGGTCCTCTTGAAAACATGTACGTACAACGTAATGAGGCCGTAGATGTTTCATGTTCATTGAAACTTCATGTGATTATTGTCGTGAATTTATACTTAGTCTAGATATAATAGTAATGTAAACAAACCACAACATATAAGCGAAATTAATTATATTTAAGTATTTAAATATTAATCACTCAAGTTTATTAAAAAACGTTGATACAAAATAAACTTATATAAAATTTTCAATGGATAATCCTTGCGTTATAAATGCAATTAACGTTATAAGGGGCCGTTCAAATATTACGTAAGCAGATTTATTACAATTATTTACCCCCCCCATCCCCCTTGTCAGCAAAAGTAAGCAAAGCTCTTACCCCCTCCCCCCATGCTTACGTAAACATTTTTCAATTATAAATGTATTTTTTTTATATTATAATTATGTTATAATTATAATTTTAAAAATAAGAAAATAGATTTAGGATAGAGATTAGATTTTACTGATAATTCTCCTAATCGGTTTTAAAGCGAGTGCCTAAACGTATGCAGGAATTTATTTGCGGGAATCCCCGAAAATGCGTTTCGTTTTCAAGCATAGATAATGTGAGGATTGCCATTCGTGTAAAAAAGTAAATAACTACCGATGACGTAATCATCATCTAGACTCCCCTACCCCCCATGTCATTCAAAATAAGCAAAACAAAGACCCCCCCCCCCCCCCCCCACCCCATAGTGCTTACGTAATACTTGAACGGCCCCTAATTGCATTTTTTTTTCCAAAATGGAAAGGTGCCAATTCAAGGCTCGCAAGCACGAGCAAGCTCATAAAAATGAGTGAATCAACATGTTATGATACTTTAATCATTATTTTATATTTTCATCTATTTTTGTTTCATATTTTTTTATATCTGATGACTTGACGCTCCTTTAGTGTGATATTCTGGACCTAAGAACGAAAATAAACTAAGACAATATATGATTTCACTATCACTACTAGGCAATGAACAACGATATCAATCTAATATTTATGAGCTGCTACTGTAACTAAAACATTCAACATCATTACCTGAAGGTGTACTCTAGACTGGTGGTAAATTCAATTGTAAACGTTCATAAGTGCCTTACCAGGAACGAAACTGAATAAATTAGTTTTGATTGATTTGATTTGATTGACACTGCTACCTACCACAATCTAAGAACACAGTGGGCCAAGGTCTTTGATGTTAGCGGAAAAACCGTAACAATGTCGTGTCCCGAGCTACTAATACGGGCGTTGTATGCAGCTCGGGCTCGCCCTACCCGATTCTCCCCGATCCGACTCGCCCCGCACGATTACCCTGTATTAGGCTGTTGGTACTGCTACTGGCTGCAAAGTACACCTTCCGAGTCACTCCACCAAATCCAGTCAACTTCCGACGAAACAAAAAAAGGTAGACAGAGCGCGCACTTAAAGTGAAGCACAGTAAAGGAAGCCGAATTTGAAAAAGGAAGCCGATCGCTTCATGTGCTACGCGAGTCACGCGGGCTCACGTACGTGAAGGTCACGCACACTTCGTGCGCGTTGCTTCCTTCAATGGAGACTATTGTTTAAGTACGCTCCTTCTATTTGTTCTGTTTTTATAACTAATATAATGAGCCCAAATGACTATCTAGGTTGTCCCAAAAAGTCCGTGAAAAGTTTTAGTGGAATAACCGCCAATTTCACTAAAACTAGACCGGACTTGTACAGACGAGGACTAGACTTTACAGTTAAAGTGACAATAAAACGTGACTATAACATAGAAGATAAATATTTAAAATAAAGAAATGGCTTCAAAAAAAACGAGCCCAAACTAGACATACCTAGCTTCACTCGTCAGAGTTACAGTAACAGTCTCTAGTATAACAAAACACAAGCCGAAATCGTAAATTTAGTGAGAAGAAACACGGGACATGAATTCTTTGGTATTAAAAACATGTACTTTAACAAAATCAAACACCGAGTTTGAAGATTAAGGATTAATCTATCTGTAATAATTTTTAGTCTCATTTTATTTTGTCCGATTTAGTTACAAAATGTAAAACACCATTCTTTTAACAAATCCATTTAGATTTCTTCTATAAAATGTACTTTTAATAATTATACAATTCATTCATGTCAATTAGATATAGACAATCAAGACTTTGTTTATACACAGATAAAAACAAACTAAAAATAAAAAGTACAAAATTAAGTATAACCAATACAATAACTCCATGAATACCGCATCAGTCAGCCATAGTTACTCATTATGCATATAAAACAAAACACAGTCGAAATAAAACTATAATATTACACTTAAAGTATCTAGATATGAACATATTTACAAAAAAATACTTACTAAAATATATTTTCTTATAATTTATAAAAAAATAAACAAATGCGAGATGAGATACGAGTACATCATTTGATATCAGAAACACATGCATATACAGGATATCCGGTAAGTACTTAGTACGACAAACTTAAGGGGAGATAGGTGGGCGGATATTTGTATATTGACGATATTTCTGTTATGTATTGTTTTAGATAAAACATGTTAGGTATATTATTATTATTGAATTAAAGAGATACACGATATATCTCGAAAATGGTGACACTTTTACTAACATCATTTTTGTATATTTGGTAGATGACCCGCCCACCTATCTCCGCCATAAGTTTGTTGTAATACTTACCGGACATCCTGTATACAGGGTTACTGGTTATTCGATACATTCCTTTAAGGACGTGATAGTATACACTGTAAGCTACAAAATGAACCCTATATTGCATGATACAAATGTTGACCTTTACTGTCATATTTGGGAATTTAGTATTTTCTCAAAAAATCCCGAATTTCAACTTCAAAATCAAATTTAAAAAAAAAGTACGTAACATTTTTTACTTTTTTTGTTTCTGGTACTCGGACAACATGCCAATACTTTTTTTAAATCAATAAAATGATGAAATTTTGCAATGGCTTCGACACAATATCATAAATATCGTGTCACTTTGAATCATTTAAAATGCCAATAAAAAAAAGTTATGGAGTTAGTAAATGTACTAAAACTTCCTAATATTAAATTCCCAAATATCTCTGTAACGGTCAACATTTGTATCATGCAATCTAGGGTTCATTTCGTAGCTTACGGTGTATACTATCACGCCCTTAGAGGAATGCATCGAATAACCAGTAACCCTGTATATTTTATGGATGTGGCTGACGGCCAATGCAGAAGCCGCGGCGCTAGATCCGTCCAAATATTGAGGTTGATTTAACAAAAAAAAATTACAAAAAATATTTCCTGTTTCTTCGTCTTTTTACATAATTTATATTATATATATATTTTCGATTATTGTTACATCAGATCTTATAAGGAATAATATTTTCCAATAATAATGATCGACGCCCCGGCAAATATTTAAATATATTTAATGGTCACTAAATAAATTTAAAGCATTTCTGTTTGTCGTGAGGTATCCGCGTCTTGAACAACACGGAGTCAGCTCTGAACTGAGTGGACAGTAGAGGCGTGTAACCCATTACCTGTAATACAGCTCTTAATTTATATCTAAAAATATTAAAGTACCTGCCGTTCAGTAGAATAGGACCTACTTATTATTCCTAACATTTTTATGAATTATTTAAAAAAAAATTAAGGACAGCTCGTTCTGTAAGGACAAATGTGATCAGATGGACAGTTTGATACATAATTAATTGTATTGTAAGCTGTATAACAATTGAACCAGTAGATCCTTTGAACAGATACCTATTTCAATACCTAACTACCATATTTTTTTTACTTCCTTCTACCTTCGCCGCGGTATCCAACGTCACTACCACTGAGCTATCATCTAAATATAAATTAGCTTATTGTTTTTTACGATTTCTAATTTTGTAGCTACTAGCTAACCGCCCCGCAGTTTCACCCGCCGTTTCCGAGGAGTTAAAATAAAATATAGGCTGATAATGTAGTAATACCTAATGTTTAAAATCGGTTCAGTATTTTTTTGAGTTTATCCATTACAAACAAACATTAAAAAAATGAAATCTTTTCTCTTTATAATATTAAATTTAGAATTTTAGATAATAGTCGTTTTTATTGATGAGTCCTTATACCTGCTAGATTACCATCAGTACTTTAATAATCAATACATTTGTCTAATTTAATGGTATGATTTAACTCACTTGTGAAAAGAATTGTATACATTTATGTCTCTCATGGAAATGTGTTTCGTCTGCAGAAAGCGTGACGGGACAGCCGGGACAGCGGAACGTCCACCGTGACGTCACCTACAACATACAACACGTCTATTGTGATCCAACGTACCTACTAATTAATTTTAGTTTTTTTTTAACCAACTTTATTAAACTCTTATGTGGGAATATTGATTTTAAACCATATGAATCTTGCAATAAAGTGCTATATTAAATAAAATGTGATAACAAAGTTTCATTTGGCACCTCACTACTTAAACATTTTTATTTTTAAGAATGAGTAAATAAAATATGTGTAATAAAAGCTATCATGACCTGACGTAGTATCTTAACTAGCCCACTCCTCCCACTGAATATAAGTCCCTACTAATACAAACTACATGTACATGATGTAAGTGAGGTGGATAGGTACCTTAACAGGCGGTTTTCTAGTGATATGCGCGACGAGGAAGTTCATAGCGATGTCTTCGCAGTTCATATACTCGTCGACGTATTCTCTAATGGCGGCCGGCAGCGCGCGCCAGTACGCCCACAGGTAGTATCGGTGGACGAACGCGGCGCCCGTCAGCACCATGCTTAGTTCACAACTGCACCAACCAAAAATATATGTCGTTGCCATATTGCCTTTTTATCATTATACAGGGTGTAATCGTTAAGTGTGTCCAGGCGATTATTCCGTAACTATTACAGATATCAAAAATCTTTAAACTGATATCGAAAGTACGTTACCTAATCATTAAAATGACATCAATAAGTTTTTTTTAAATCAAACGAGAAGTATCCAAAATTTTGACATTAAACACTCCCATACATTTAGTACGAGATTAGTAGAAAGGTTTGAGTTTCCTTATTTTAAGTGGTTTATTACTCAATTTACCTTAATCTCATTTTATGATTACGGATGATATGATAATAATGATTTTCAAGTAGATATACGTGTATATTAATTATCTTACCACTTCAAATTAGTAATAAACCTTGTTTCAAAATCGCATTCATTTGAATTGGCTGAAAAGCAACATACTACAAAAATCTGCTTTGAATCCAAAATTTTGTATTTACTAAGAAATAAATGTTATTCAATTCGAATGTTATACTTCTCGTTTGATTTAAAAAAAAATATTGATGTCATTTTACTGATTAGGTAACGTACTTTCGATATCAGTTGATTATTTTTTGATATCTGTAATAGTGACGAAATAATCGCCTGGACACACTTAACGATTACATTCTGTATATAAACTTTGACGGTATTTTTTAAAGAAAATAGAAAAATTCACAAAGAATTAAGCTAATTCCAAATGTATTATAATATAATGAACAATTTTAGATACTTTTCTAAAACCTGTAAAATAACCTATTACAGATATCTAACATGTGCTTTTACCTGTAATTAGAGTTGTAAAGAAAGCCATTGTTGAAGTTGAGATCCCACGCGTGGTATCGTCCCGGGAACCCGACGATACGGTCGCGCTGTTCCCGCCACACTCTAGTCATATAATTATATAGGTATAACACATATACGTTTAGCATTACATTATACACAACTTTAGTAGAAAATAATATATTTACATACAGCGTTTTATAAGTTTTCTAGCATGTTTTGTTTAATTCAGTCATTACAGTCAGGAATTTTGATATATTCCATAATAATTCGTAATTTTCCAATTCCAAACATTTCGGTATCAAATAATTATTTCGAGCAGTGATATCAATCAAGGTTTTATCGTAACATTCTTGATGTAACAGTGTTTATTTTTATTAGATATTTTTCGAATGCTGGTCCTTGGTTCTAATTTAAAATCAAAAGAAACAAGGTTTAACTTATGAGAAATCGTAATGATATTAAGTATAGGTACTGCAATCTGAAATATAAATGGAAATAAGTAAAGAAGTTAAAGTTTAATTGGTTTAAATATTAGTCAGTTGTTTGAGAACAATCGCCCACTAAGCTGACGCCTCAGCGAACACACCATTTATACTCCAACTATCACTGGTTATCTTATTAAGCGGCCAAACTAGATTACATTATGTATTATTATGATAGGGATTTCCTTATTTTGGCTAGTAACTATCGTTAATGGATGGTTTTTTCGATAAATCTTCAGCGATGAAAGATATCGTTCGAATATTACGGGACGTCTACAAACGAGTAAAAAAGATCATAAGATTCGGAACTAATGAGCTTGAGCTTTCGATGAAGGAAAACATCGTGAGGAAACCATAGCACGATGGTAGGGTACTTTGTAGTACTCGACTGGCTGTCTACCACCCCCAAGTGAAAATCTGTCGCCAAGCACCTATCGGTGTGTACCGACAGCTGCACTAGAGAGCCAGTTCCCATGTAGGCTTTGTGTGCTTTTCGGCCACATCATCACTTACCATGGTGAGAAGCTTATACAAAAGTAGAAATCATACCTGAATGCGAAGACGATTTCATCGTGTCTGAGATGCGCATCGTCGTCTACGCAGAGCACAGCCTCTGTTTCGATGAGGTGGTATGGCAGGAAGCGGTTGTTGAGAGAGTTCCGAGCGGCCCGCACAACCGACACCGGCGCACCGCTCTCCGGCCACGATGACACCGCGCTCGGGGACGATGGCCCGTTCCATACCACCACCACCTGGTTATGTCATCATTTTAATTAGGTACCTGGGGACCACTGGGGAGGAGGTCAAAAGGGACAAAGTGTGACAAGGGATGGGAGGGGTCCAAGTTTCGTGACGTCACATTTCAAATGTATTTAAAGGAGTGGGTTCAATCAAAGTCCATGGACTGAATGATTATTAAGTTTGTATCTTTCATAATATATTTAATTGATTATGGCTATTAAAATTTTGATTTAATAAAAAAAATGGTAATAATACTGTACTAATTTTGGAACTGTTTTAATTTAATAATTTCTAGATGTAAAATTGCAAAAATATATGACGTCACACTAGGGAGGGAGGGAGGAGTCTCACAAATATGCTGTGACAAGGACGGGCTTTAGTCACCTCTACTACTACTAACTTTATTAAGATACGGAAGCCCACGTAGCCGCGCCAACGCTGCTGCCAAAACCGTCTCCCGTTCGTATGTGAGAATGACGACGGTGAACTGCTCCCTCGGTCGGTCGCCGCCCAGCGCGTCGCTGAACTCTCGCCCAGAGCCGCCGGCGCCTGCGCCCACCGGCCTGAACCCCGCCGCCGAGCCCACGAAGCGCGCCTCCGACGTCACCACCGGGTCCCACGGTAGTTGCGGGTACAGCGCGTGCGGCTCGCCCCACTCGTTCCACAGCTCGTAGCCGTGCACCAGCCCCACGGAGTAGTTCCGCCGGTACGCCGGGCTCGGGTAGGGCGCCTCCAGCGGGCCCAGCGTCTCCTCGGGCTCCGCGTCCACGGGCGGCGGCTCCGAGCGCGGCGGCACGTACGAGTCATTGAACGCGGGCGCGCCCACAGTCGCGGCGGCCGCGCGCGCCGGGATCTGCAGCCGCCACCGGATCACCGCCAGCAGCGAGTCCACGCTCGCCTGCACCGAGCTCAGGTACCTCTCCCATAGCACCCGGCCCTGTCGCCGGAACGCGATCAGATCCGCGTCCGACAGCGCTCGGATCAGAAAATGGAGCTCGGTGACGCGCGATTTGGGAAGCGAAATAGCGGCTCGTCGCCAATCGAGTACCTCGCCGTAGGGCAGGTGTACTCTGTCGCCGCCGAGAATGATTGGGATGGCGCCCGAGCGCAGCGCCTCGTACAGCCTCGCTTGCAGCAGCGCGGTGGAGCAGTAGGCGCGGGCGGCGGGCGCTAGCACCAGCACGAAGGTGGAGTCTCGCAGCAGGGCGCGCCGCGACCGGTCGGTGCCGCACAGCGCCCAGTCACCGATGCCCACCACGGTGCGCCTCTCCACCGGAGGATCGCATTCGAATTGTAAAAGGAAACGATCCGACTCGGGTGCCGCGCTCGCAGTCCTCTCTAGGTGTTCGATCACCGACTTATCTAGATCCACATCCGGTCCTCTCGGCTGTGGCTGCGATCCCTGAAAGCTGAATGTAGCTTATAAAAACGTAACAAAGAGTGTAGATTATTTTCATTGGTTACTCCAAAAAGAATTACCTTAGGAGATATTTTCGTCTCGCGGGCGATATGGGCGCGCAGTCGGCCCAGACGTCGCCGCCAGGTGGTCCGAGAGCGGGTGGAGTGATAATATCGAATCCCGGCCGAAATTGGTCATGCGTAAAAGTTGACTGCGCAATCATAGCCCTGCCGGTGGATGCTCCTCGGAAGGCATCGCCCGAGCCGACCGAAAGTTCTCGTCGCGCCAAATTCAACAAAACGTGGTTACGTCCGTCACCGCCCCAGTAGGGTAAACCTTTGATGGCTGTCTCGTTAATTAACAATCTATATGTGTCTGTTGTTACCCTGTAAAAATACAGTTACTACTTTATAGATTAATCGACTCAAATCTGTCAATAGGTTTTTTTTTTTAATCGACTTACGGAGCATTCTTATCAAAAGGGAAAGCTTCCCCTACAATTATCACATAAATGCAGGCCTCGTTTGGATCCCGCGTGATGTGTGTATTGTAGCCCAAAGTCTGTCGCAAAGTAGTTTTGAGGAAGCCATCAACGTCAGCGCCGGCAAGCAGGGCGTGCGCATCCGGGTCGTAGAGATAGACAGGGAAGCCAGACGTGAGAGAGCATCGAGAGTGATCGAAGCATGAGAACATGCGGCATCGTGCTTCGGAGGCGTGGTTGAGAGGCGGTAGATCGGGGGGTGGCCGCGAGGGTACTATTTGTAGCGGAGGTGCTAGCTCGGGCGAGTCTCGTCGAATGGCCTCGAGTTGTGCGAGGCGCGCTTGGTCGGCGGAGGCGCGCAGCCGCTGCAGCTCGGCGGCAGCGCGCGCGTGCTCCGCTTTAGCGCTGTCGGCTTTAGCACTAGCTGCTGCAGCCTCGCGCTGCAGACGTCCACGTTTAGCTTCTAGCTCGCGCAATTCTGTAGATACCGAGGCCTAAAATGAAAATAAAATATATCTTCACAGCCATTCTACAAGCAGGTAAATAAAGGTTTCAGTAATGAGACTACTCTCCACAGCCAGGTTTCACCTATAATTTAAGCTCAACATAGGTTGTGGTAAGTACTGCATTTACTGCAACCATATATTACTTCCCATGTATAAAAAATCTGTGGTCTATAGCAGTTTGGGGTATTCAGTAGCTATATTGTTTTGCAGTATTGCAGCTTTACATATGAAATTCTATTTTTAATAGATATACCTAACCGTTTTTAGCGACGAAATCAAATTTGGTTGTATCCTATACCTAATACGACTCCGGTCAACTGCTTATAGCCACCTACTTTGTCAATAATTGACTGGTTAGAACAGAACGACTCAGTGTTTTGTTTACAATACCTCGCCAGTCGCCGCCCCGCGTCCCTCTCGCCACACGCGATCCATACATTCACATAGCGCGTGTAAATTACACCCAGTGTTGCCAGGTCTAAACTATACACGAAGTTCTTTTATTTTGTTTTCTTTGATAGCATTTGTCTTTTAGGACATTTCTGCTAATGTCAAGTTGTTATTATTTTTCATTCGTTATATTTGGGTTATAATATCACATTCACAGTCAAGTTAGTCATCGTCCGTACAAATCGGTCAGGTTTTGATAAAATTGGTGGTCGGTCATTCTATTAAAACTTTTCACTGTCTTTTTGAGACAACCTGAAAAGTCACGATACACGCTTTAATTTCATTTCACTTAATTTGTGCACTTAGACTGAACATTATTGGACAAAACTCCACTGATATTATTCAATAAAACTCAAAATACACGATTTAATGAAAATAAAACGAAAATGTTACGTCACTTCGCAAGTTCCCGCCAATAATAATAAGTCATCCGAAGTTTGAAGAGAAAAACGGTCACAAACAATCTAAAATTTGTGACATAATAAGGAGGTCAATTAATATTTTTAAAGAAATGGTGAAAATGTTCTATCTTTCTGACTTCTCTTCTTTCAAACATATTTAATATATTGTTGGTATATGTATTTATTATGTGTATGTATGAGTATGTAGTTATTTTTACATAATATTTATTAAGTTTTATTTATTTACGTATATGTATATTATTTTTATTTTCTATTGATTTGTTTATTAATAGATATATACACCACCATCCTGTATTGTATCTGAATTTCTTTCCATCCAAGGGTTGTCTGGAAGAAATCGCTTCTTAGCGATAAGACCGCCTATTGTATATCAAAGCTTAGATGGGAACTGGCTTTCAAGTGCAGCTGTCGAAACACAATAAATAGGTGCAGGGCCGGATTTAAGGGAGGGCAACCGGGGCAACTGCCCGGGGGCCTCCACAAGAGAGGGGCCCCCACATAAATTCCATATATTCATAAATTCAGTCCTCATTTTTGTATATTTGGTAGGTGACTTGCCCACCTATATCCCCCTTAAGTTTGTCGTACAACTTACCGGACACCCTGTATAGATTATTTATTATTTGAACACATATCTAAATTACTGACATTTAACAGCTATTTTATATTGCAAATAGCATCTTCATTCAGCATGTAGTCCACCGAGGTGGTCTGAGACAAGAGCAGTAACATTGAAAACCCCTATAAGGAAGCTACAATTAAGTTTGTAAGAAAAATAAACTAAAAGTATCAAAACAACTCAGCCCAACTTACTCGTAGATTTCGTATCATTTGACAACTGAAAATTAACAGTGCCATATAAAAATCTCATTTTTAATTTTTTTTTTTTATGCCATGGGATTCTGGTAGACCTATATCATTATTATTAGAATTTCAAATTTTTCTCCTGTATAAATGGAATATGTTTTGCTTTGCTGCACAGCTATGGTGCATCTAATCTTGGGTTGTATGTTACTTACTGACCTATATAACAGGTAAGATTTGCCTTTGTATGTATTTATTATGAGCAAAATTAAACGCAAGTACCGTCTTATATGGCTATATAAAATATGTTATGGTTGTTGAAGTTAGTACCTTAATCCTGAGCATTTCTTCTATTCTAACTTTAAGATCAGCTACATTATTGGTGGAGAAGTCTCCAAGTACCTCCAGAGTGTGTCGAATAGAGTTGCCACCAAGAGATCCAGATGTTGATTCATACTGAAAATTAAAATTGTATACTTAACCCTTATAAAATATTTAAGTAAAGTTTAGTCAGAAAGTGTCATCCTAATAATTTGATCTATTAATAACTAAACTCGCAAGGAAATTCTAATCATTTGTTATGCTATTGCTTGATTGGTACAGCCGTCAAATGTTCTCAATATGCCAAATAACATGTAAGTAAGTAACTCACCTTTGATAAATAATAATGTGTGAAGAGCGGCACCACAAATAATATTACTGAGACAAGAATAATTACACGAGACAATTTCAAATGTCCTAACCATTGACAAAACTTTTCATAGAAATACATAGTAAAAAGAATGTTCTTAAAACCATCAGATAACCCACATGTTCTATTATATTCAAAGAAAATAAATTATCTCAGAATGATACAATAATTTTATTCTTATTGACGAACATGATATGATTTTCGGTGGATAATTATTTTTATATGTGCGTATAACTTAGAATTCAATTGTATTCTAAGGGGCATATAATATAAACGAATCTCACTCATTACAGTCACAGTGTTAGTTTTATTTAATCACATCACAGTTTTAGCATACTCTTTGGTTTTAGTAGAAGTCTGCTTTTAGTGCTTTTTTTTTTTTTTTTTTTAAGAAGATTTTTGGCCTGGTAGCGTGACCTTTAAGCCATTTCTTTATTTTAAATATTCATCTTTTATGTTTAGTCACGTTTTATTGTCACTTTCACTGTAAAGTCTAGTCCTCGTCCGTACAAGTCCGGTCTAATTTTAGTGAAATTGGCGGCTATTCCACTAAAACATTTCATGGACTTTTTGGGACAACCTGGAAAGTCACGATACACGCTTTCATTTCATTTCACTTCACTTGTGCACTTACATTGATCTTTATTGGACAAAACACCACCAAAATTATTCAATAAAACTCAAAATACACGAATTTAATGAAAATAAAACGAAAACACAACGTCACTTCGCAAGTTCCCGCCAAAAAGTCTAGTGCTTTTTAGCGAGATAGTAATTAATTTGGCAGGTACCTATCTATTAGCATAGTGTTTTTATCCTCTTTGTCTATTAGTAAATGTCAAACAAAGAGTATAACACAGATTACTGATATGTACTAATAATCTCGGAACAATAATATTGTTCCGAGAGTATGATATGCAAGAATTATGTATTCTAAAGCTAAATGGATAGGTAACTCTTAATAGGATCCGTAACGTTTTTAGTAAGAATGCAGATTTATAGAGCTAAGAAATATTTAACATACAGTGCAAAAAAATTTGTTCTACGACAAAAATTGACGAAGTTATGACCGAATTACTTGCGAAGTGCACCGCAAAGAGGATAAAAACACTACGTTTTAGTGCACCGAGTGGCCGTCGCGGTAGCTGAAACGTCACAGTGACGGTCGCCGCCAGTTAGCCGTTGGCAGCGATTAGGCGCGCAGTAGTTTGTTTCTTTAATTGTGAATTTTAAAACAAATAAGTGTCCGATTTGTGTCTAATTAACTTTTTTAACTATGTATGAATATTGTATAGTGCCGAAATGTACAAAAAATTCTATTAAAACGCAAGAAAAACCTATTTTTAACGTGCCGAAAGACCCAAAACATCGTAATATTGACTGACTAACTAATCTATCAACGCACAGCTAAAACCACTAAACGAATTTCGGTGAAATTCGGCACGCAGATAGTTATTATGACGTAGGTTTCCGCTAAGAAAGGGTTTTCCAAAATTCACCCACTAAGGGGATGAAACGGGGGTCCAAATTTTGTATGTAACTCAGTAATTTTTAATTCGAAATGAATAAAATTTGGTATGTAGCCTCTAAATATAAAATAATAAAACACGTATTTAAGGATTTTTTGAATTTTAACCCTTAAAGGGGTAAAAAAGGCTGTTAAGTTTTTATGAAAAATATTTTTTTTTAATCAAAATTACTTGAAATTTTGTACTTTTGCACTTCAATAAAATTAAAGAAACATGTAATCAAGAATTTTTCAATTCCAACCCTTAAAGGGCTTAAAAGGGGTGTTAAAATTTGTATGAAAAAAATATATATACAAATTGAAATTTAGTATTTATGCTCTTCAATAAATTCAAAGAAACATGTATCTAAGTATTTTTTCACTTTTACCCCTGAAAGGGATATTAAGGGGTGTTAAGGTCTGTATGTTTCTTTAATCGTGTAATCCACGCGGGCGATGATGCTGGCGAAAAACTAGTAAATAAATAAATCGGAATTAAAATCTATGAATAAAAACATATTTTTTTTGCTTTATATTCGAGTCATCCTACCTAAGTAGGTACATACTGAACGAATGGTTTGTAACAAAAAGCGAGATGGCAAAAAACAGCCATTGACAACCAATAATAAGGTTTCTATCATACCTAGATCAGCAAGTGTAGAGAACCATGCACTAAATAAAGCGCAAGTAGGTTAAAAGGCCATTCGCGAAATGATATATACAGGGATACAGGGAAAGTCGTACTGAATATTAAAGGACGTTACTATTCTGATGGATTTGGTTTTGTAATATGGTGTCCGAAACTTAACCGTTACGGAGATATTCAAACTTAAAAAATATTTAAAAATAACCTTTATTAGGGTTCCGTACCTCAAAAGGTAAAAATAAGGAACCCTTATAAGATCACTCTCTTGTCCGTTTGTCTGTCTGTCTGTCCATGTGTCACCACCGATTATCTCAAGAACGGGAAGACCTAGCAAGTTGAAATTTATACCAGATATTGAAATCTATAGTCCCTATCAGGTGTATAAAAATCAAGGTTCTGAGTCAACACGATAAAAAGATATGGGCAAATTTTGATTTTCGCGAATACTTGTAAGTACCAAAATATACCTTAATTTTCAACTTTTTTTATTTTTCGGAATTTTTCCTTTACTTGTATGCTGTAAGACCTTGCTTTTAACTTAAAAAAGTTGAAAATTAAAGGCTGTCTCCATACCATACATACATAGTGATAGCAGTTAAGATAGACCTCTGAGTTGTATCGGCGCTCATACAATTTAGAGGTCTAGCTTAATTGGCATCAACCGCATATAAGGTATTATTGTCCATTTTTTGGGATTAAGAGCTGTTAGTGGCCCCTTTTTTATGTTTTAAGTTAGAAGGCATGTCAATTAATAGAAATGACTAACAAAAACTGAACCTAATACTAACAGCTTAAAAATACTGCCCGAGAATGGTTAGAATTAAATAATTTTAACTAAGTGTTTAAAAAATTGTTGCACTGTATGTTAAAGATTTCTTAGCTCTAGAAATCTGCATTCTTAACTAAAAACGTTACGGATCCTCATTGCGAAAAAGAGATAACAACTACGTTGGGACAAACTCTCTTTCTTTCATTAAGGGTAAGTAGAGAGATTGTTACAACGTATTTATTATTTTTCTCTTTTTCGCAATTGATAGGTATTTGCTTCAAATTGGTATTTAGAGTTACCTATCCATTTAGAATATATATATCTTGATAATATGTCAAACTCCGAATTTATGCTGGTTTTTTTTAAATTCATGTTATTTTATGTCTATTCATGACCATAGATACAAAGTTTTTCAGTCGCATACATTTTCAGTTTTAATACTCCTATTTTAAGTTACAGTCTCGTTATATCACATTCACTGCAAAGTACATATTCAGTCCTTGTCCTTACAAGTCTGTCAGTCAGGTTTTAGTAAACTTGGCGGTTATTCCACTAAAACATTTCACTTTTTTTGGGACAACCTGAAATGTCACGATACCCGCTTTCATTTCATTTCACTTGTGCATTTAGATTGATCTTTATTGGACAAAGCACCGCCGACATTATTCAATAAAACGCAAAATACACGAATTTAATGAAAATAAAATGAAAACGCAACGTCACTTCGCAAGTTCCCGCCAAAAAGTCAAATTATGCTGCCTGACAGCTTTTTTGAAGGAGGATCACAGGGTACATTATTATGAGAGGATTTCTCAGTCCTATTTTTCAAAGGTATATATTTAACGGTTTTATAAATTAATCCTAATTGAAATTATAATTGGTATTTTTTGCGTATTTATATAAAATTATGGTACAATTAATAATTCTCTAAAACGTCGCGCCGCTCCTTCGTAGATGGAGCGCTCCCTTTCCGTGACAGCTCCGAAAACTCAATATTTTTGTGTGTATCAAAGAGTATGTAATATGTGTGTATTTGCAAGGATGCTAGCTAGTGTGCGTGAAAAATTGGCTTTATATTATAGTGCTTCTCACAAAAGAAGGAACTTGGAAAAAAATAATCATCTGGACTCGAACTGGGGTCTTCTAGTTTTAGTACCTGAACTATTATAACCTAGTAGTTGGTGGCGAAATTTATATTGTAGCAGTTTTTCATTGCCTGAAAACACGGATAAAACGACGTTTTCTAAAAATGAAACCTAGCTAGATCGATTTATCACCCTGGAAACCTCCTGCATACTTTATGAAAATCGTTGAAGCCGTTTCAGAGATTCAGATTATACCTATTATACGAGCAATTCTTGTATAGGTATACAAGAATTGCTCGTTTAAAGGTATTAGATACATACTTTAATCTGCACACTATTACTAAAAGTATTTTAGCAAACAAAGTAGTTACAAAATACTAAGATACCTACCAAACAAAAGGTATTTAATTTAAATACAAAATAGATTTTAAAATAGTATTTTAGATACTTAATGAAAACACGTATTTTGTATCTTGTAGGTATCTGTATTTCAGATACTTGTATCTTAGATAAGTCACATCTCTGCGTTTAATTAGATCAGAGTTGCAACTTGTTGTCTTTAGGTACAATGGTCAGTTAGTCTGTGAAGGTCTTGCTGAAGTAGAAAACAATCTTCTATAGTTTTAACAGGAATTAAGGCTTTGAGGTCATCTGCATATAGAAGTGTTTTTGAGTGACGAAAACAGCTAGTAGGTAATGTCATTTATAAAAAATACAAACAACAACGGACCAAGTATCGAGCCTTGAAGTACTCCTGAAGTACACGGATGCTGTTAGATTGGTATCCATTAATTACTACTTTTTGGGTCCTATTTAAAATTGACGAACTGAACCAACGCAGTAAAGTCCTTTTTCCATTATACGTTATCTTCTTTAGAAGCAGTTTATGATCTACCTAGTCAAATGCTTTTCGGAAATCTGTGTAAATAGTATCTACTTCATTTCGATTGTCCATATTGTTAAATAAATGTGACGTAAAGATTAGTTTCAGTTGATTTTATTTAATAAAGCCGTGTGTGTTGTTCAAAGCATATTGAGTTGTAGATGCTAGGATAGGTATCTACATTTTATCTTGGACGGATTCGCCAGTTTCGGAGGCGTTGAACAAAGACTGCCTGCAGGTTCAAGTTAAAAGACTCAACTATGGCCTCATTCACCGTAAGAGTCTCGAATATCTCTCCACAACAGTGCTGTCGTCTACATACCCAAAAATACCGGGCTTTAGAGTCGTTGATAGGAAGCAAGAATATTGTTGCGGAGATAACAGACCCCCGGAGCGGGGTCATGGTAAGTCTAGTTCAACTCAACCCTATTGTATTCACTTAACGTATGTACTTAATTAATAGGATTGGTAATAAAAAGCAAAAATTATCAACAACTAAGTATAATCAATTTCATAACTATTTATTTACACACATTATAAATGGTACAGATAGAGATTTAATCGACAACTCTTATTTTTATCCCCCGACGAAAAGGAGGACTCAAAGAAACTCAAAGTTTGTTTTCTTTGAGTTTTAGTATTCTTATTGAGTAATGAAATATAAAACTACAATAAAAGTTACACTTAGGTAGGTACTCAAGTATCTACTGATTTACTATAAAAATAACCTATCTACATAAAATACAACTACCTACGCTCATCATCTGCTCAGCCTGCCGGCCGCTGAACTTCTTTTTATTTAATAGCATACATATATTTATTGATGGTTAGGTACCTATATAATAAAGGTTTTTTTAGTGTATGTATCGCCACGTAAGAAAAAGCGTTAGGTCTTGTATCAGGATAGTACGATTTTTGCCACTTCACTCTACAGCTGTAAGCCGCATAAAATAACTTCGTTCCAAAATTGAATTATCTTACACTGCTTTAGAGTTTCGCGGTTATCATCACCAAAATATAGTGTAACACTTAGTAACGGGTTCTTACCGCGATTAAGACTGAATTACGAGATATTTCGACGCTGTCACATCACAAGCATCATAATCACGGGACATATCTACTTATTAACTTTTCTTACTGATATTGTAACAGTATTATTCACATACAATACACTCAATTTTGTAAACAAAACGAAACTAGCGCCGTCGTGGCGCAATACTAATTCAATGTTACGGCGATTTTTAAGTCAGCCGTGATGTTGCATATTTTGAACGGCATAATTATTCCATACCTAGAAAACTTGGCGTGTGGTTGAATGACGTTCAATGAAAGGACTAGCCGTGTAATTAAACTGCTGTTTCAACCAGTTGACTTCGACATTATACATTTTCGTCACTTTAAATAATTAATTGATAACCCATATATCTCTTAAATTTTGACGTGTGTATCATAAAATAGATTAATTTAAAAGACGGCCAAAATTCAAGTCACAAATACTGTGCTATGACGTGGATTCTTCATGACGTAATTTCCATTTGTACAATAAGTTTACTTATAGAGATTTTGCAATCATTAAAGCCACCCAGCCATTATAATATTACATGTTTAGTGTGCTTAAAGCTTTAATTGTTCTGTCGGATTACTATCTTGAGTAATACCTTTCAAATTTTCACTGATAATTTGTACTTTAAAATTACCTTTGCAATCTTCGTGAAAACTCGACCAATGTAATTTTAAACTACAGTTTTTACATTGTTTGCCATCATCTCCCTTTCCATCGCAATGTTTCAAATGCGAATTCCCTTCGTTGGAAGAGGAAAAATGTAGATTACATTTTGGACACTTATATCAAATTTGTACAGACTCTTTGAATACATTAATAATATTAAATTTAAATGCAATTTTCTTATCGCCATGATGCATTAATAAATGATCAAATAGATCACTAGGAGTAAACAGCATGTCACATTTAGAACAATTTTGTTTCGATGCGCGAATTCTAGGATTGCAAATTCTAAGATGTGCCTTTGCACATATTTCATTAACAAAGTGTAGACCACATTGGCATTTATAAACGTTGGCAACATTTTCTATGATTGCCCGGTCGTTACAAGTAAAATTATTGACAACAACATCTTCGTGTAATTTCTTTTCATCAAGTAATGTAGTTTTCATTTTGTCAGTCTCAAGTTCTTTCAGTACCAAACTGGAAGTTTGCATTGACGCTGTCTTATTCCCATTAAATGGTATGATATTTATATTATCTCTGATAAAATCTAGATCGTTCCCATGTAATTTTAAGTGAAATTTCATTTTTTCTTTCATAAAAATTAAGCCACAGCTAGGACATTTTGAATTAGATGTACTGTTACAACACCTATGCTTAAATTTTTGATCCTCATTTCTCAAACAGATCTCACAATTTAAACATTGGTAAAATGTGTAGTCGCAAACAGTACCAGTAAAAGAAGTCTGTAGTTTAATCTTTGTATTATTATCCGGTTCTATTTCATTGCCAAGTAAAATAACTTTTATGCGTTCTTTATTAAATTTAACAAGTTCTTTATGTTTGATAACATGAAACTTTAAGTCTTCTTTATACAACAACAAACCACACTGTAAACATTTTCGTATGGATTCCTTGATGCATTTGTGCTTCTCATATGTTGACTTATTTACTAAGCCATTACAGTTTCTACATTGATATAAAACATATATTTTTTGGTTTATGAAAATTAAGTTATTAAAAGCTGCATCTCCTTCTCTATTAAATATGACTATTCTGTAGGACTTTAACCGAATATTAGGATCTTTATGAATTTTTTCATGCTCTAGTCTAGTTGCCGTTGAAATAAAAGGCAAGCCACAATGAGAGCAAGGATATTTTCTCTGCTTAAAACAAGAATTTTCCGCATGTTTGTATACTAGTGTGGGATCTATGAAACTACGGCATCTATCACATTTATAAACAGTTAAGTTTGATGGGCCATCTTGTATTACTTCCATTTTAAGTCTTCCTTCAAATTTATAAATTGAATTATTAAGAATGATTGCTGACTGTTCAATTGGCAATGATCCCAATATATGCTTCGTCCAAATCTTATTTTCTGACGTAAAATATATAGGATCAAAGCTTAATATATTAAATGATATTTTAGTAAGTATATTATTATCATGTAACTTATTATGAGTTTCATAGGATTCTCGATCGAATTTCATGTTACAAGTATTGCACTTCAGTAAAGGCGATAAGCGTTGTTTACGCGCCAAGTGGTTATGACAGTGTTCTATTACTTTATCGTATGTTTCCATAGCAATAAAACAAGCTCTACATGAATAAATATTTTTTTCATTGGGTTCTATCATTTTGTCTGGTGATGTAGAACATGTTGTAGTTGTCGATATTTCACCAGATTTGGGTGCTAATACATTGTGGGTAGATTGAATTTCATTTTCGATGGAATAATTATGAAACAACATATGTAACTTGAATGCCGCTTCTGAAAGTTTCGTGTGGCAAATCTGGCATGTTAAATAATCATCTTCACTACACTCATGACTAATTTTAGCAACCTTTGATACAAAGTGTATGCCACATATTTCACAATTAGGAAATTCGGGGATAGGAGGACATATTTGCTTTTGACTTAGTAGATCATAGAACTTGAAATCTTGTAACTTTAACTGCTTTTGTTTACGATGCAGTAGTTTGTGTGACTGCGTGGCTTTTTGAGTCGTCATAATCCCACAATACTTGCATATATATTTAACTATATGTGCACAACGCGATTGGATATGAACTTCTCGATTTGGTCCCAACATACTAAGAAAACATTTACATGTGTGACAATATGATAATATAAGCCTGTTATTTACCTCTGGCTTTTTAATTTTGGTTTTGTTTGAATGGCTTTTATCAACAGACTTATTTTTTCTCTTCAAATCAAATTTAGATTTTTTTGGTATTGTTTCACTTGCACTATCAACACACATATTTTCTCTTTTCATACCCAATTTTGGCTTCTTTGTTTCTACAGCCATTGGAGTAGAAATTTCATTTTGGTTTTTGATACACAGGTCCTTTTCCAAAATAATTGTTGTTTCAATTATAGTGAAATCAGCCGATTTGAATTTGTTATACTTGTGACAATACTTATGAAAACGCATAGAACTTTTATCAATCAAAATATCGCATAAATCACAGTATGCCGAGTCAGCAGTTTCAACCTCACAGGTTGGATAGTGATTTAAATAGCGATCTTCTGTAAAATGTATAGCACATTTAGTACAGTTATATAAAACTCTATTGAGCGCTGATTCACCTAAATCATAGACTTCAAAATAATGAGAAAAAGTATGCTGCTTTGTATGAAGAGCTACATCTCTGTTTTTGAAAATTTTTGTGCAGATAAAACATTTCCAATTTACCAACATCTCCATATGTTCCACATGAAGCACAGCATCCTTAGCAGATAAAAAGTGAATATCACATTTATTGCATTTAAATAGTACTGATTTCATCGCAAATGGTTCCCAACCACTATTATTCTGTCTATTTGACAAATCTTGAGTTGCAATATTGGATTCTTGTAGTTTTGTCACTGGCGTTTGTATCTTACTAATAATCACTTTAGGTTGGATCTTCATTATTCGCTGCAAGTCAATCTGATTTTTATGTCGTCTTAGTAAATGCTTATTGTATGACATAAAATTGCTATTTTTAACAGAACAATATTTACACTTAGGATCAAATATCACAATTTTAAGTTTTGACATCTGTTTTACCTTATGCTTCTGAGCCATGTGATTTTTAAAAAATCCGCCACTTTTGAAGTATTGCGAACAAATAGGACAACTGTACAAATTTTGAACTATTTTTCTAGATCTTTGATAGTTTTTATTTTCGATCCGTGACTTTCTTTTCATTGAACTGTTCTTTTTTTGTGCGTGTATTTCTTGAATGTTTATTATATTTTCATTCAAAAGTTTTTCGTCTAACGACATTTCCAAGTTTTTCTCTACCATATTATTTGTTTTCTTGGGCTCAAGTACATTGTAGAGATGTTCTATTAGAGATTTTTTATTTTCGAATAATTTGGAGCAGTGAAAACATGAATGACTTGAACTAAATGAATGTGCTGCCTTATTTTGAAATTGCAAGACTGATTTATTTATAATATTAGTATCGCCAATTCCTTTATCACTATGGTATTTCTTTCTGTGTTCTACCAAATTTTCTGTTCTTGGGAAATAGTTTGGACATAGCTCACGTTTGATACTTTGCTTGTTTTTATATTCCTTTACATGGCTTTCAGGCCCTAAGTTAGAAGCATGTAGCATCGTTTTATGATCATCATATGTGCTATTGTTTGGAAAGAGTATGAGACAATCTGCGCAATATCTTTCACTTTCATGTAAATACGAACTCACGTCTTGCAGTGTAACTTTGGCAACATATGGCATAAAATGATTCACATAGTTTTCCTTCGTATGATCGGGACCTTTACTTGGCTTTGAACCAAGAATTATTTTATTACTATTTAAGTTACTACTCTCTCTATCATGCGTTTCGTCGTTTGTAAATGAATGTATATGTTTATGTTCTGATGTTAACACTTTGTGACTTTGGCTTTTCACAATACTTGGATTTATGGTTCTCTCAGTTGCAACTTCAAAGCAATTTTTAATTTTCCCAACAGTTTGAACATTAATTGAAGTTTTCTTAGTTGCATTTTGATTTGCTTTTGATACAATACATGAAGATATGTCTGTTTCATTCATATTTGGCACTTTAATGACATTGTCATTTTCAAAAACAATCCTTTTAAAACATTTATACTTTTCTTTTTTTATATGTAGCTTCTGTTTAATTTCAGTTCTTGTCTTGTTATTAGATTTTGGTTTTTCAATTATTGATTGGTTATATGAACAACCAATATGATTCTGCTCTCTGTTTCTGCCTTGTGATATTTTATCATTATTTTTTACTTGTTTAGGTAAATAAGATGAATCTTTTATTTGTTTAGTTGGTACAACTGATTGAGATATCATAGAACTATCTACAACTGTAGTATCAGCGCTGCTATCAGATTGAAAAGAAATTTCATTGTTGTTGCTGTTGTTTTTAACAACAGTTACTGGATCTGAATTTACATTCGACACTGAAAAAATAACAAATTCTATTGGTATTCTTTTCTGTTCTTTACAAAAAAGATAATTGTATACTATTAAGAGCCACAATGTTTTCATTGGTAATATTATAAACTTTCTTAATAATATCTACCCAACAATTTTGCAAAATTTATATGTATATTACGTAATGATATGGTCTGTCAAGATGCTTAATATGTTACTAATGACTATTGTAATGTAACATATTTTTTGGACATAATCATTGGATATATTATTATAAATAGATTTTAATATTACATAATATATTAGAAAATAATAATATAATGTTACCATAATCATATTGCACAAGTTCTTTCTTTAGCAAAGAAAGGTCGGGAAATATACTTCGTACCGTTGGATTATCCATCAAGTCATGTTCTTCTATATCAATGTCTTCCTCCATATTGAATCTGTAAACATGTTTTCATTCTATCTATCAACATTTTATTTTATTTACAGGCAACTTTCTTTTATTTTAGTTTGTTTCTTGAAATGTAGTAAATTCTTTTGGAGTTACATAAATTATTTGAAAATTAATGAATATAAATTACCTACCTTTACATGTATTGTATAATTTGATACAGTATCACGCTTTTTATCATACTTACATATTATAGCTACATCCCTTTTTGCAAATATTTATGATTCTATTACAAAGTTATGTAATTTTTTTGAAATTGTTGGGCTTTCTGGTATTTTAATTTTAATTATTGAAGAGTTTGATTTGAGAGCTATCATTATAAGATGCAAGGAACTTAAATTTATAAAATTTTATTTATTTGTTCATCCAGGACAAAAGTTAAATGAAGAAAGGATTTATGATTTCAATCCTAAATGTAAACTAGGATGGTTGTATTATTGTTATATTATGGTATTGTAATATCACCACCATTAACATTATTAAACACTAGAGCTGAACTTTAAGCAAAGACAATAAAACAATTATAGTGGCAACAGAAATACATAATTTGTGAAAATTTCAACTGTCTAGCTATCGCGGTTCTTGGTATACAGCCTGGTGACAGACAGACGGACAGACAATGAAATCTTAGTAATAGGGTCCCCTTTGGGTACGGAAAAAAACACTGAAGTGATATAGCAGAAATAAGTAGGTAAGCAAATTAATTTAAGTAGGTATAAGAAAAGACCGAAATAACCATAGATCGGACCTTAGATACCATAGATTGGAAAAAAGATACTGGAGACCGAAGATGAAGAACAAAACCGAAAAAACGGAAACAATGAGAAAATATTTCTGCAATAGCCACAAACTTCTTTCGTGACCTGTATTCGATTAAAAATAATATTTTACCAACAGTCTTGTCAAAGGTAGAAACTGCACCAGAAATAATGCACTCAAAAGTAGAATGGGCTATCCAATCACAGAAAAAAGATAAAGCTCCATGAGCCGACGGGATAAGTAACGAACTGCTAATTTATAAAAACGTGTGTGTATATTAGTGTACACACGTAAGAAGTGAAACTTTTTTTTAAATATTTTTTATGTTTACTAGATTAACAGTCGTATTAATTAACAATTGCTACTTTTAATAAAATTATATACCAAGATTTTTTACTGATTAATTACAATCAAACTGAGATTAATTTTAGAAAAAAAATATTTTTTGTAAATTGCTATAAAATTTTCTCTCATACGTCAATAAATAAAATTCACTTCATTAAAGATCTTGTTACACTTGCACTCACCATTATGTTCAATGAAGTCCTAAAAAGTGAAATAATACCCTACCAGTGGACGACTTCGACCATTATATTACTTCACAAAAAAGGAGATAAGGACAACATAAACAATTATAGGCCCATAAGTCTAATGTCCAATATATATAAGTTTTTGCCAAAGTAATTTTAAATAGAGTAACAAAGATACTAGAAGAAAACCAACCAAGAGAACAGGCAGGATTTAGGAGTGGCTATTCAACCTTGGACCACATTCAGGTTATAAAACAACTTTTTGAAAAAAGTAAGGAGTACAAAGTGACCTACTATTATTGCTGCTTTGTTGATAACTCGATAGTGTTCGATTCACTTAACTACGAGAGGTCTCAAGAATCAAGCAGTTGATATAAAGTACATTAGGATATTGAAAAACGTCTATAAGAATAGTACAGCACAGATCAAAATAGAGAAAGAAGAAGACGACATTAAGATAGAAAGAGGTACGCCAGGCCAGGGTGACCCAGTATCTCCAAAACTCTTTACAAATTTTTATTCAGATGGAGAAAACCTATCGTACCTGAGATTCGTGGATGACTTAATAATATTCTATCCTTTGAAGGAAAATCTACAGATAATGCTTGAAGAAAGAGAAAGTCGCAAAGTGGGATTAGTTACGAACCCAGAGAAAACTAAAGTTATGTCGAACGGGGAGTAAGAGCCACCTATCTACATCAACAACAAAATAATAAAATATGTAAATTAATATGCTTATCTGGGGCAAATAATCTCCCCTATTGACTTAACTACAAAAGAGGTAGAAATATGTATAGGGCACACATGGAAAAGATTTGGAGCCTGAAGGCGATAATGAAAAACAGAAATGAGTATGGCTGTCAAACGAAAGCTCTTCAACACCTATATCTTGCCAATCTACACATACGGCTGCCAAACTTGGGCCCTTACCAAAGCTCACACAAGAAAGTTAGAGGTATGTCAAAACACGTTAGAAAGGAGCATGTTAGGGAAGAAAAAAACTGACAGAATACCAAACTAAACGACCAACTAAACTTGTTACAATAACAGTCAGGAAGCTAAAGTGGAATTGGATAGGACAGATAATTTGAGTAGACAAATGGAGTAAGACAATTATTCATTGGTATCATAGCGGAAAAATAAGGAAACCAGGCAGACCATCCAAACTTGGGCCCTTACCAAAGCTCACACAAGAAAGTTAGAGGTATGTCAAAACACGTTAGAAAGGAGCATGTTAGGGAAGAAAAAAACTGACAGAATACCAAACTAAACGACCAACTAAACTTGTTACAATAACAGTCAGGAAGCTAAAGTGGAATTGGACAGGACAGATAATTTGAGTAGACAAATGGAGTAAGACAATTATTCATTGGTATCATAGCGGAAAAATAAGGAAACCAGGCAGACCATCCAAACGCTGGGCCGATGAAATTAAGGCAATGACAGGCAGTTTGTGGCCTAGCTGAGAACAGGAGTTTGTGGAGACAGTTGGGAGAGGCCTAACAGTTGCATAGTAGTAGAATATTAGGTTTAGCTAAAATTTTGAGGATATGTAAAATCTAAATAAAGGCTATTATTATAATATTACCACCAATATTACAATACCCATCTTTTGATGCTAATAATATATTAGAAACCGATGCTTATGGCTATGTAATAGGTTTGGTATTATCTAATAGCGACAACAGTTCGGTAGCATTCGCTAGTAACCTAAATAAAGCAGAAATTAGATACCCTAGAAAAACAGTTACTAGCCATAGTATGGTCAGTAAAATATTTTAGACCATACCTCTATGGATGAAAGTTTTTGATTAAAACAGATCACAAACCTTTGATATATCTCTTTAACATGTCAAACCCATTTTGTTGTTTGACAAAATTTAGACTAACTACTTTAGAGGAATATAATTACAAAATTGAGTATGTTAGAGGAGCGGCCAATGCAGCAGCAGATACATTGTCACATTTCCGAATTGAAAGAAATGAATGAGAATGTTGTGTCTGTTCTAACCAGGGTGCGGATAAAAAGAATTTATGAATTTAATGTATGAGATGATTGTGACAACTCTATGGTCAATAAGACTACCACTAATGATTGGACTAATCACCCAAGTTGTGGGAGCTCTTAAAAAACCATAGGATAGCACTAGTATGGTTGTATTATTGTAATGTTTTTAAGTACAGTTAGAGAAAAACATGCATACTTACATGCTAAACTAACAATGTATCTGAGGGTAGGTTATTTTGTACTGTCACCCACATATAACAAGCAGAGAATGGGTCAGTGAGTACAAGATCTTGGGATTTAGGAGATAACATTGCATCAGAATATGCTAAACAGTACAATCTGTTTTAATTTGGAAAATAGGAGCCCGACTCAAGTAAGGAACTTTGCATTTAACAAATACTACAAAGTACCTGTATGTTCTCCAATACCATTTCAAACTGCAACTGCAGAGGTGAGATGCAGAACAGGCCCCAGGACACTTCACAGGTTATTATGTAAGTCCAAGAAGTACTTCGACACAATCTGCTCTATAAATACTTTCCTAATGAGTTGATTCATGGATGATTGAGAACAGATGATGAGCATCTAAGTACCTACAGTACCAAAGTTACTTACTACTATGGATTTACTACTATTATTTGATCTTAAAATACAAAATTAGATTTCTATATAGGTAGGTAGTACGAAAATTTACTCTATCTACCCCTTAGAAATGTCACACACTCTTTCTTTCCACCAATGTCCGCTTCGAGTTGTGTGTTGATAGATTGGTTTGTTGGTGTTATTTGCTTCACTTCTTTCTTGAAGCCTGGAGAATCCTAACCATCATCAAACAAATTCATTCAGTCAGTCTGCCTTTGACTACTATTAAAATTTCCTTGATTCCTCAAAATCAAAGCTCAGTAATATGTTTATACTAATAACACATAATATTATAATTTTTATAAACTCACTCCAATTATACAAAAGTACTCTATGATGTGCTGGCTGTCTACCTTCCTTATCAAAGAGGATAAAAACACTACGTTTTATTCCTTATTAAATTACTTTTCTTCTCTCTCTATATGACTTGATATGAGCACCATAGATCCAAAGAGTATTTAATCACTACGTTTTACATAGATCAAGATACACAATTACTGCTGTGCTGTGCACTCACTAGGTACCCGTCCCGTTATCTTTCCACTATGGCACTTAAAACGTAGTTTTTTATCCTCTTTGATGGCACTCACTGTGAAAACGTAGTGATTATATCTCGGAACAATAATAAGCTATTGTTCCGAGGATTATATACTCTTTGTCACTGTGCAGCAAAGAGTAAAGGCAAAGGTCTAAATCTCGGAACAATTGTTCCGAGGTCTAAATACTGTCATGCAGTCAAGAATTGCACAGAGAGTAATACCACAGAATAAACAAATACAGTATTACACATGGGTATTAGATCTTCATATGGTCGGCCGAGATAACGCGCTTCGAAAAGACGGTATTCTTTGGTCCTCACTCAACCTTAGGTATGGATGGTACGCGACAGCGCTTTTTATCGTACGTGACAGGCTTAGGAGATAGACAGCACCAGTTTTGACAGTTCAAATTGCTGTGCTGGGAACAGTAGAGTGAACTGGCAGAAATCGTCACGTAAAGAAAAAATATTCAATGACATCTATTTCTGGATCCAAGATGGCGGAGGTTTTATAAACTAAAATTATAAAGAGAAAAGTTTTGATTTTTTATAGTATTTGATTGATTGGCCGTATTCACAAGTGCGCGTGCCACTGAGTAGTGCAATTCAAAATTTAATTTGAATGAAACTTTGTTTATTCCTGATTTGACAACCAACCTATTGTCAGTAAGTAAAATAACTGAAAAAGGAAATAAAGTTATATTTGAAAAAGACAAGGCTTACATAATGGAAAATAATGGAACAGTAATACTGACTGCAAAAAACAGTAATGATTTATACTACCTGGAATTTGATGAATCAAATGAGACCGCAAAATATACACGTCCAATTAGAAATGACAGCAAAATCATGCAGTGGCATCAAAAACTTGGCCATATCAATGAAAGAGATTTGATTAGGATGGCAAAAGAAGAGTTGATGTATGGACTTGATGTAGGTAAAGGAAAACTTGAAGAATAATTGTGAAACCTGTATAAAAGGAAAACTGTCAAGATTGCCATTCCCACGTCATGAGGAAATATACACTACTGAACCATTGCAAATAATTCATAGTGATGTGTGTGGTCCATTGGAATATGAGTCTATAGCTGGATCAAAATATTACGTAACGTTCATTGATGATTATACCAGGTACTGTTGCATATATTTTATCGCACAGAAAAGCGAAGTATATGAAAAATTTAAGGAATTTAAAAGTAAGGTGGAAAATTTTACTGACTTAAAGATAAAGAACTTGCAATCAGATAACGGAAGAGAATACGTAAATAAAATATTTGACGATTATCTGAAACTGCATGGAATCCAAAAAAGGTTGAGTACCTTATACTCCGCAACATAACGGAGCGAGCGCAAAAACAGGTCCCTGATAGATAAAGCCAGATGCTTAATGATAGAAGCAAATACACCAAATAAATTGTGGGCAGAAGCAGTATATACTGCTAACTATTTAATAAATAGAAGTCCATCCAAAGCACTGAAGGGAGAAACACCATTCAAGAAATGGGTTGGACGAACTCCATCAGGGAATCACCTTCATATTTTTGGAAGCAAAGCTTTTGTACTTCAGAAAAGAAGAAAGGGAAATCTAACGGCAAAAGCTATATCCGGTGTATTTATGGGTTATGCTAAAAACGCAAAAGGATTCCGAATTTACGTTCCTAAAAAGAATTCTGTAATAATCAGCAGGGATGTTAAAATCATAAACAAAATGTTTTATGAAACAGAAGAAAACTACGACAATTTTGTTGAAGAATCGGGACAAATACAGGAGGAAGAAAAACAACCTAAACAAATAAAACAAAAGAAAAATCTGAGCACTGAAGCAAACATAGAAATTAATAAGAATGAACAAAAAGTCTCAGAAAAATCGAAGACATCTAAAGAAAACTCAAGTCCAGAGAAGTCTTCACCAAATAACATACCTGACACCAATATTGATGAAGTATCATCAGATGAAGAACAAGAAGCTTATGTTGACGTAGCTGAAACAATGACTAGAGAAAGGCCGAAAAGAAATATAAAACATCCTACTTGGATGAAAGATTATGATATAGAAAGTGTTTCAGAAGAATGTCAGTTGTCATCTGAAATAGCTTACTCGTTTGAAGATAATAATGAAACTGAAGACTGGAGCGATGCTATCAGATCTGAAATTAGATCACACATTAAAAATGGTACGTGGAAAATCGTTAAGAAAGAAAAAGGTATGAAAATCATAGACTACAAAATGATCTTAAAAAAGAAAGTGAGCCCAGGAAAACAAAGTTACAAACACGGCAAGACTAGTGGCTAGTGGTTTCACACAGCGTCCGAGCATTGATTATAACGAAACGTACGCACCCGTTGCAAAACTGAGTTCTATAAGATATTTGGTATTGCTGCTGAAGAAGGTCTGTATTTGAACCAAATGGATGTAGTCACAGCATACCTAAATGGAAATATTGATGAGAACATTTATATGAAATTGCCTAATTACATAGAGAGATATGTAAGAGAGATATTAGTTGCTGAGTTTGAGTCTGATGATCTAACCGTCTACAATAAAGCCAAAGAGGTTCTAACAGATTTAAAAACCATAGAAGGAGAAAAAATATTTTTATTATTAAAGGCTCTTTATGGACTTAAGCAGGCAGGGAGGCAATGCATCAAACTGGACACAGAATTAAAAAATATTGGCTTTCAGGCAACAAAAGCAGAGCCCTGTGTATACACACACACAGAAGGAGGAGTGCGTGCCATTATTGGAATATATGTCGATGATATATTACTTGCCTGCTCATGTCAAAAGAAGATGAAAGAAATAAAAGAAATGCTAAGTCAAAAGTTTGAAATGAAAGATCTGGGAAAACCAAAGTGCATACTTGGCATGGAAGTATCATACAAAAACAAGGAAATTATTATTAAGCAAACAAAGAAAATAGACGAAGCTTTGAGAACATTTAAAATGGAAGAATGCAAGTCTACTACTACGCCGATAGAACCAGGCATTGTACTAGAGTCAAACAAGAAGGAAATAGTAAACCTGCCTTACAAAAATTTGATTGGCACGTTAATGTTTTGGCTGTAGCTACAAGGCCAGATATTGCATTTGCAGTAAGCTACTTTTCACAATTTAATGACTGTTTTGACGAAACACATTTCAAAAGTGCAAAACGTGTTCTACGGTATCCTGAAGGGTACCAAAGATATCGGTTTAAATTTCAAGAAGACCGGAACTAAACCATATGGCATGGCTGATGCTGATTGGGGGTCATGTAAGATAGACAGAAAGTCCTTTTCCGGATATTGTTTTAAATTTGCTGGAGCTCCTATCAGCTGGGGGTGTAGAAAACAAAGAAACATTGCGTTATCAACAGCAGAAGCCGAATATGTCGCTCTAGTAGAAGCTGTTAAAGAAGCAGTGTATCTACGAGCGTTGTTAAATGAAATGAATATACGCAAGAAAATATACTAATATTGAATGATAATCACGCGGCACTCAAGCTGTGTAAAAATCCAATAGTATCTTCGAAGTCAAAGCATATAGACCTCAAAATGCATTATATCAGAGACTGCATCAAAGAGGGAGTCGTGGAAGTCCAATATCAACCTACAGAAGATATGGAGGCGGATCTGTTGACGAAAGGATTACCAGGTCCAAGACTTGCACGTTTAAGAACAAGTATGGGTCTACATTAGGAGTGAGTTATTTCCTCATCTTTCCTGCTTGTCGCTCTCAACTCCAACCTCGGAACAATACTAGTTATTGTTCCGAGACTCCAACACATTTCATACGCAAATGTTGTTTTATTCTGGCCTACGCCTTTTTCAAAATCTGAGATGGCAACACTGTGTGCCTGCCAATGCCATTGCCTGCCATCCCCCTTTACTCTGCCTCACCTCACAGCTGATCAAATGTCAAGAAAATGGAGTTTTGTTACGCATTTTGTAATTCAGATTAGAAAAAGCTTCATTATGAAATCGATGAACGTTATTTTTTTAACCTGGCTGGGCTAGAATGGATAGTACAAGTCCATTTCAGCCATGGGCAACTGAAGATAGTGCGAAAAATGTTAAAACTGAAAGAGAATTAGTGGATGACGCGAAACTTCATCGAGAAAATGTCAATCATCCAAAACATAGGCAAACTGCGTCTTACGATAAAGAAAGTGTCGCCGTTTCAAGCAACGCTCCGGGTACTTCAGGTGCCGCGGGTCCTGGCGCTGATCCCGCTCGGGGCAAGGAGTCCAACATGGACACTGGCAAAATTGCTTCCATGCAGCAAATAGTCGAAAACACCCTCAGGTATCGTTCATTTAATGCTGAGCTTTCATGGGTTCCCCTGCAATTTGGTCCCATATTCACATTTTTTCGGTTGATACAGTTATTAGGATCAGATGCAATGCAAGTAAAACAGCTGTTTGTGAAGCCAATGTTATTAACATTGATATCCCCTTGATTGTTAAAACTTGCAACCAAATAAATAATACATATAATAATTGCAGAGTAAGCCCACACTACCATATTTGAATTACCTATTATAGTTACCTGTTAAAAACCCTTAGAAATCAAGTAAAGAAATTATATTAATTTAATTCAGGACCCAGGTTGGATTAATAAATATGAGGGGTATTTAGAATCAATCTTCAACTAAGTAGATTTTGTTTATACACTTAAATATTAAAAGTTTTGATAAATAATGTCAAGAATAGAAAATTATTATTTGAGATATACATACATACATACAATACTCTTTAAAAACAAGTTTTAATACTAGAGTTGACATGTCTCTTGTAGAAAATTATAATAACAAACTAGCTTTACCTGTGACAACATACATATAAGATTGGTTTGTTATTGTATTGTGATTTTTCACTCACTTAAAGGGTTGAAGTGACAACATTAGACAAGTCGCGGGAATAACATAGGGTAGAGTGGCCATAGAAAGGCCTGAATGGAGAATGCCTTTGCCACCTGGCAAATGGACACACAAAAGTAGAACAAAAGAACAATTTACGAATAATAAAGAAATATTGTCATGTCCAAATGAAGGCTATAATCTATATATGGGTGTTTCTCTGCTATTTGGAAATTCGCCCATACAAGACTGTCCCAAGCAAATTTTATTAAATGCTGTCAATGTTTGTTAATATAATGAAGGGCAATAGTAAATTAAATCTATATCTTAAAAAAGCCCACACATTTTCCTCTTAGTTTTTGAATTATTGACGATTTTAGGCAAAACCGTGACAGGGGACTGTTATAATCAATCAGGGGAATGTTTTTATAGACAAAAACCAAGTCTTTTTGTTTATTAAAGTAATGAAAGTCTTTATTTCTCTTTATAGATCTTAAAGTATTTTTTTAGGAATAAATCAACAGTATTAAAACAAATTTCACTTATTATTGTGACTTTCCTTAAGGCTTAAAACTTAATAAAATCAACTTCATAGAATAGAATTTAATTATGACCCACTTAATAAACAACAAACTCAAGCAGACCAGCCCCCACAAGCAGCACCTGTTCACAAGTATGACGCGTGTGGTAGCCACCGCCCTCCATTTCTGATGTCAGTTTTGGACCAGTATTTGGTCAAAACTGACATCATAAATGTTACTGTTAGTTCGCCTTCCTCAATATCTACATTATTATCAACAGCAGCATAGCGATATTCCGTGATTCGGACGTCAAACTTAACTATAATGTAACTACCACTGGTGTATTGCTGTTGGCTGATTGTAGGTTCTTGCTGTAACTAATGCATTTTCTGATGATCTCAAAGGTACTGAACGTTCTAACGCGGTTATCTTCTGAAACAGTATTTTCCCTTAATAAAATATTCGTTACATCTTTCATGGCTTTTTTTTGCGCGATACTTAGAACAATGCTCTTTCCAAGATTTTTTGCAGCCTTATGCTCACGGCGACTCATATCCTTCACTAATTTACTTGTGCCTTTTTCTTTTTCGTTTGGTATTTCCGTTTTTCGTTTTCTTTCATTTATTATTTTTAGGGTCATTTTGAAGACGCTGATATCTCAAACGTTCAGCTATACGTTTTTGTTCAATTTTCTTCTGTCGTTTTGGGTGGCATTTTGAGACCTACGAATAAGACGGTACTCTTAATTTTTATGTGCATACATGCGCAATCTGGCATACGTAGGACTTAATAAAACGTAAATAAAGCAGTCCCCTGTGGTATAAAACCGTCCCCTGTACTATGGAATGACAGGGGACTGTTGGTCAGGGGACTGTCATTTTGACATAAAAAATCAAAATACCACGAATTCATCGAAACGTATCACATTTGCGAAATAGGTGTGGCTACATATTCAATAATTAATGAATTTATACAAATTATCTTAATTTAAATACTTAAAATAGTAACAAAAAGGCTTACCAGTGGACTGTTTTAACTAACGGCCGAGACGCGTAAATCACTAGCAAACGCAGTGGTGACACTGAAAAGATGGCGGTTGCCCGCTTCACTCTACAACCGAACTAACATCGAACCGAACTTTACATCGTATTTGTTTTGTTTCACGATCTAAATGTTCCGAGCCAATACAAAATTTGCCTTATGTGCTGTTTTCAAAATTTAACAGGGGACTGTTTTAAAAATTCGAGGACAGCATTTGAACATAGATTTTTAGTTTAAATTTTTAAAGTAAAAATATAATTGTGGCTTATATAGGATGCTTTCTGGATTTTTAAAGTATCTGTATATTCTTAAGTCAGTTATCAACGGCAAAAAAATAAATATTGTTCACAAGACTTGTAATTCTGGAAAAGGGACGTACCAGGGGACTGTGTTTTGAGGTGTCTGACAAATTTTTTTTAAATATTACAATACTAAATTACTAAATAAGCCGTAGCGTGCAAAGAATACCTAATATTATGTCGTTATTAATACAAAAATCTGAGAACCATTAAGATTTATAACATAAAATTTGCTTGGGACAGCGATTTTCCATTTAGTGGAGAAATGCCCATATAATAAATATAATAATAAAGGTTGAAGTAAAAAATTAAATTTCATTAAAAATTAAACTATATAAAATGCAAAGATACTTTTTTCCCATCCTTATTTTAAGGAAACAAAACCATTGCTATTGGAAGCAGCTATAATACTAAGTATTTCATATGTGAATTCCTGTAGAGATATACAGTTAATTATTTTTTCAACACACTAGCTCATAAAGTGGCTCTAATTTCACCGCAATTAGGCACATAATGACACCTATATTCAAACTGTGACTTTTTCATTGCTATTATTCACAAGTGAGTTATAGGGATTTTTTATTTTATTTTATTGCTTGGGTAGCTTTGTTCTTAAAAAGAAGTTTCAATAATGTTCAATAATACAAATAAATTAATGTACCTATTGCTTGCTCATTTCATGCAACTTCTTATTTAAAATAGATCATTTCAATTTGTGATCATTTCAACTTTTACGTTTTTAATAAATAAAACTTTCACTCAAATATAACTTTTGTTTAATAAGTATCATTTTGTACGTGGCAAAAAAAAAGAAAAGAAAAGAAACCTCATTATTTTAGTCTATGGCCGATTGCCATTGTTAGATGAAGATAACAACTACATTGGGACAACTTCTCTTTCTTTCATTCAGGGTAAGTAGGGTTAGAAAGAGAGATTGTCCCAATATCGTTATTTTTCTATTTTTCGCAAAATGATTGACGATGAAAAATGATTTATGTTTACACCGCCCGATATAAGATGTGAAGCCCTTAACGTTATGGAAAGTTTACTACCTGAAAACCATCAAGGTATTATCTAGTGTGTATTGATGATTACTAGGGACTGGATTATATGCATTTGCATATTTGCATATGCATTTGCATATTTAAGCTATCCTCAGCATGCATTTGCATATGCATATTTAAGATATCCTCAGCGGTAATAGCATATTTTACTTAAGATCTAGTTATGATTTTTATTTTATTTATTTATAACAAGATCCACAGCTCTTAAAAAAAATTATACAATTTCTCTTACATATAAATCTTACAGCCAATTAAGGATGCATATTATTGATACATTTTTCGAATATTTTTTAATATTTTTCAAGCTCAAATTGATATTTTTATTAATGGGACGGCACAACTTTTGCCAGAAACTATAAGTGCTAACATAGCACCAAAGTTCAAAAATATACATATTTTGAATGATCAACAACAATCTTACTACTTATACTGAACATTTGGAACAAAACTTGATGAACAAAATATGAAAACATTTGTAATGTAATAGGTATAATGCTATGTTTCTACACCTATTATCGTCTAACAATAGATAACTTACTACTTAATTGTATGCTCTTACGCTTCTCGTATGTATGTAGGTACTTAATTTTGAAATAAAGAAATTAAAATTACTTTTAAAAATCCTATAACTTATCATTTTGCATATTTTACGTATTTTCATGCATATTTCAAGAATTTTTCATGCATATTTGCATGCATTTAAAAAGCTTGACTTACTTGACTTAATGTCCTATGTCCCCTGGATGGGGCAGAGGGCGTCCACAGTAGTCCTCCATCACGATCGGTCTTGAGCTTCTCGCTTCACCTCACTCCACGTCATTCCGATGCTCGTCGCTTCTGCCAACACGGTGCGTCGCCAGGTTTGACGGGGACGGCCACGCTTTCTTTTGCCTTGTGGATTCCAATCCAACGCTTGCTTGGGTATGTGATCAGAATCCCTTCGGAGCGTGTGGCCAATCCAACTCCACTTGCGACGCTTGACCTGGTGGTCGATCGGGCTATCGTGGCATTTCTCTAGCAGATCCACGTTAGAGATGGTCTCGGGCCAGTAAATTCCGAGTATGCGACGAAGACAGCGGTTGACAAAGACTTGGATTTGGCGTGAGATTTCTTTTGTAACCTTCCACGTTTCGCACCCGTAGAGCAGCACGGACTTGACGTTTGACCCGAAAATTTTGAGTTTAATCCTTCGGGTCAGTTTCCGCGACTGCCAAACAGGTCTCAGCTGCGCGAAGGTTGCTCGGGCTTTGGCGATCCTTGAAGCGATGTCCTCTTCACTACCTCCAGTTTCTGACACGACGCTCCCGAGGTAGGTAAATTTGTGGACGCGTTCCACTGCCTCTGTGCCAATCAACATCGGCGAAGCATTCTTCACACCAGTTCTCAACTCTTGGGTCTTCCTGATGTTTATTTTCAGCCCCGTTCCTGCCGCTTCCTGACGTAAGTCGTTCAATTTTGCTTGCATGTCGGCGTGAGTATGACTAAGCAGGATTTAAAAAGCTTATTATGTTGCATATAATCCGGTCCCTAATGATTACCGTCCTCGGCTCTCTTATGACCCTCACCTAACGGCTCGGGTCTCAATGTCCCCTCACTTGTACCATAATGTACTATTATAGTCCAACTAAAATTCCTAAAAGCTGGAATTTTAGTTGGACTATAAAAATAATTAATTTAAGAGAGGTAGAGCATAACCGTATCAACCATTTGGGATTTGAAGTTTCCCTAATAGGGTAGTGCCTCCTTACAAAAAATCACTGCCAATTAACACCGTTTTAATGTGATGTTCCTGCATTGATTAAGGTAACTAGTACTCTATGAGGAAGCACTGTGTAGGCAGCTAAGGGACCTGCAGTGTGATACAGTTGTATGGTAGGGATTCCACGTTAACCTCAATGCAGTCCATCAACATCTCGAGACTGGCTGACTGCTATTTCTCACGCAGACGCAAATTGCCTTCCCTGTACGTTGTATCTATACCAGGTACAAGATGCAGCACAACAAGCAGGGAGGATAATTACTGTCGCCGTCTCTGAACGGACCTATCAGTTCTAAGCGTGAGTGCCTTGCGCCCGTATTCGATTCTTTCCGGCTACCTGGGTGCAGTCGCGTGTACACTACAAGTCATGAGATTGAATAGATTGCGTGATTACTCTGCATTGTACCAAAGAAGAGAGCTTTGCTTCGTATCAGTTTATCCTGTCGCCTGTGCAGCTGCTATCACTGAGGTGTATGGAACATTATATACCTAGCTGTGGCTGCAGGGGTCAATAAACGATCGCGGTTTAAAGCCCTGCAAAGAAGATTGGCGTAACAAGCAAATTCTATAATATGAGGCTTCATATATTCATAAAAAAATTCTTCACTAACATTACCTAACCTAACACTAACTTAGTTATAGAGCCAGGGCTTACTTTTTATATGTTTGAGGAAGGTTCAGTCAGACCCTTGGTGCGTGAGTCCAACTAGACCTTTTTATGTTTAATCCTTTTGCAATAAAATAAAATCATGGCAAAGTTTAAGTGTAGATAACTTCTTCTCAGACTTGTGTCACATTTGTTTTAAGTGTTTGATGTGAAGGGTTAAAGATGTATCAGCAAAGCAAAAAGATTTTCACCTTTTTCATCCTTATTTCCTTTTCGATTGACTCGACAAACAACTGTTAAACCATGAACTAAATTCCTTAAATAATTTTACAGCCAAGAGGGCCGACAGCGGGTTACTCAGCTGCTTGAAGCAGTAGAAGCCCTGAGTGGTGCCGAGAGATTGCTACTGTACCTACGCTTGCCTACCGGAGTGCCCCCACATGATCCTCTTAAGCAGCCCATCAATCCCTTGGGTTCTAGGTAGGAATTATTTATAAGCTATTGCTCAGTGACTTCACCTTTCAAGCTAGAAGGAATGTCAAATCAGCTATTACATAATTAGACATTTGAATCAAAATAATGTTGGCAACATTTTATAATTACTTACTAGTACTTAGGTACTTAATTTTCAATCCGCAGCTTCGATGGCGTGAAAAGTTCATAACACCCGAGCTCAAAAAAAGGATACTCATGTTAATAGAGAAAGCATATCGTAGATAGGTATTAAATTAATATTGGTTACTAGACTGAAGGTTCCTCAAGTTATGTTGTTTGCATAAGCCTGCTCTACATAAGTATTTTAAAAGTGTGGATTTCGATTGGTAGGTACTATTCACAGTAATAATAAATAGCCTTTATCAAAATTAATTCGACAAACTTAAGGGAAATATAGGTGGGAGGTCACCTACCAAATATACTAAAATCACCTCAATAAAAAGTTCTTTATTTTCGAGATATTTAGACATTTCTTTTTTTATAATTTTTATTATATTATTTGCAGCAAACATTTTTAGTAAAACTAATAATAACCTAGAAATTGTACAAACATTTGAAAGTTAGCATAAAAAGCGAAATATTGTGTATAATAATTTAAAAATAAAACTTGTTTTAGGGCTGAACTTCAGCAGACTGTAACATGGATACAGACACACTTAGAAGTTGACCCTGATGTCTCATTGCCCAAGCAAGATGTATACGATGAATATATGTGAGCATATCAACTGTTTTCACTGTAAAAATGAATGCCATTTTTCTATTTTAGCAATGACAATTTACAAGCTGTATCTAGTATTTTCTAAATAAAAATGTTCGTTACGGGGATCCCAAGTTACTCTTCGCCCTATTTATCATCAAAATTGGGTCAGTTGTTAAGCCAAATAAACAACGTAACTTTCACATTTATAATATCACTAGTTGTCCCCCGCGGTTTCACCCGCGTTCCCGAGGGATCTTATCTTTTCCCGGGATTAAAAGTATCCTATGTCCTTCACCAAAGTTCTATCTATCTCTATACCAAATTTCATCAAAATCGGTTCAGCGGTTTAAGCGTGAAGAGGAACAGATAGACAGACAGACACACGTTTGCATTTATAATATTAGTATGGAAGTATGGATATGGATTACATTTGGTGGCGCCTCGTAAGTAGGCTATATTAGGTGCTACCCACACGATCGACGTCACATCGATGCCTTGATCAAAGTCAACAGCGAAGATTCAATAACTCTGGATGTTTAATTATTGCAGCTTGTCAACTTTGTTTTCATCCATATATAGGGAATAACAGAACTCGATCTCCATTAGACTGATCTCAACTGTTTGATTCTTTCGACGCGGAAGGGTTCATAATCGATAGCATTATTTACTATCCATAGATGTCGATCGAGGGCGTGTAATCACCTTTATCCAAAAATAGTGATTAAGTATTATTAAATACTTACCTTAATATTGTGTTGACGGCAGTGCACACTGCATGAGCAGCAATATGAAGCCCCTTTCGACGGCTGACTTCGGGAAGGTGATGAAACAAGTGTACCCCACAGTGCGGCCGCGACGCCTCGGTACTCGCGGTAACTCCAGGTAAACCCCACTTTATTCAGTCATAAAGTATAAATAAAAAAATAGGTGTCGTAATATGAAAATATTAAATCATGTCCCCCGCGGTTTTACCCGCGTTCCGTGGGATCTTATCATTTTCCGGGATAAAAATATAGCCTATGGCGCTCAGAAATAACGTGGCTTTGGTAAAAGATTTTTCAAAATCGGTTCAGTAGATCCAGAGATACTACTATACTAGGGTTGTAACGGAGGCCTTCTTAGCGGAGGCGGAGGCGGATGTGGAGGTGACGAGTTTCACCTCCGCGGATGCGGAGGTTAACGGAGGCGGAGGTGAAAGTGGATGTAGAAAAAATAGTAATTTGTGGTTCATTAAAAGTACAAAATCTTTCAAAACTTTCGTGAACTAAATTCATATTAAAAAAAAACATAATATATTAAAAAACGAAAAAAAAAAATCGTAGATAGTTATACCGGGTCTATTCGCGCATAGAATATTATCAAAATATAATTACCCGCCATTTCAGTCCACTCGTGATCACGATCAATGAAACTTGATCGAAACGTCGAGGTTAGTCAAAATTATATTTTGATAATATTCTATGCGCGAATAGACCCGGTATAACTATCTACGATTTTTTTTTCGTTTTTTAATATATTATGTTTTTTTTTAATATATTAATATATTATGTTTTTAATTATATTTTGATAATATTCTATGCGCGAACGGGACCCGGTATAACTATCTACGATTACAAAATCTTTATTTCAAATACGTACATTTATAGTAGGTACACTTGTTATTTACTTATTATTATTTTTCCGCCTTAACACGCAAATATCAGTGAGACTAGATAAATAAATAATGATTAAATGTAATAGGTGTAAGTTGTTTTTGAAAAGAGTAATTGCTGAGTTTATTGCCGGCTCTTCTCAGTAAAAGCAACCTTCCGAACCGAGCATTACAGTCTAGACTATTCATAAGTGCTTGTAAAGGCCTATTTGAATAAAAACATTTTCATTCATTTTCATTTAAGTAGTTTCGACAGGTTGATTCCTGTTGTGCATCATTTGACGAATGACATAAGCCCGCCCCCACCGCAACCGCGTTCCCGCCGCGCAATCTTTGATTCTTGACCATTTCGCACGCAACACACGGCCCGCGGCTGGACGGCTGCGTCGCCGTCGAGAGTCGCTGCATGCGCGTTATTGTTCTAGGATTCGTTGTGATTAAACCTCCGTTACAACTCCGCAATAATTGTGCGGAGGCGGAAGCGAAGATACGATTTTATGTGGAACTTCCGCAGTAACGGAGGCGGAGGCGAAGATCCGTTACAACCCTATACTATACACTAGCAGCCTGAATAGTAGCGTCTAATACAACATTTAATGATCTGGCTGGCTAATGTTTAGGCCATTCATTCAATAGTATGACTAAGTGACAAAAATAGATGAAATAACTGACTGTAGACATTGTTTATTGTTTTGTATTTATGTCACCGGAAATGTGTGAAATCCAGGTATTCTATACAATTCCTAGGCAATGTATAAAATACCGAATGCACTTCGGCAATGTAATCCTTTCTATTCAGAATCGACATGGATTGATAGGAATAGTTTGCTATTAATATTTGGTTAGGTTAAGTGACCGATCGCCGCGCCGGTCTGTTTGATTTGAATATCATTCAAGCTGCTAGTTGAATGGCGTAAAGAGACTAGGCTGATAAGTGTACGGCAAATTAAAGGAGTTGGTTGCGACAGATAGATAGAATTTAGGGAAAATATAACGGTTTAAAAACGAAGTATTAACCGATTCTGTTACTGATTCATAGCAAAAGCCTGAAATAGCGTATACCTATGTCATACAAAATAATAAAAATGTATCAGCCAAATTACTTTGAACTTAAAATAAATATGGAGTAAATTGGAGCTTACTCGAGTAGGTACTAAAATCATTATGTTGCCCAACGTTTCGTGCAGGGCCGGATTTCGAGGTGTGGAGGCCCTGGGCCAACAAAAGTGGAGGCCCCAAATTATTTTGCAAATAAGATAAATAAACCTGTTTCACCTTATATAGCGGAAAGAAACCTTTGTTCCATCCGACGACACTTCTAGAACTTTATGAATACCTATATAGAATTTATGTGGGGGTCTCTCCCCTCTCTTGTGGAGGCCCCCGGGCAGTTGCCCCGGTTGCCCTCCCTTAAATCCGGCCCTGGTTTCGTGTGTTACTTAAGGTTTTAGGTAACATAGGTTCTAAGCTAAACTTCTCATTGCCATGTCTAACATACATAACCCTTTATAATTTCTGAGATTTCGTAAGTGTATGTATTTCTCTTTTTAACTTTAAGTATCTCAAGGATATGTATCCTTACCTACATAGCGATTAAAAATATACAAATTGACCCAATTGTTTGGGACACCTGTACACATTTAGATACAGTATATTATTTTATACATATTTGATAGTGAAAAAAAGTGATTATGTTTTTATCTCATCCATCAGCATTGATATATTCTTATTTACAAAGCTATCAACTTCAAAACCAGAGGTTATCATCACGTGGACATTTTTTGAAGTCATATCACAAATTGTTATCATAAACATTGTCTCTGCCTTATCAGTGACGCACAATTGATGATAGTGACATTCAAATGCATAATATAAATTGACTTTTCCGGGTCATTGGAACCCATTCTATTAAATTTGCTCTATATTTTTATCTCATGATAATAATATGATGAAAACAAACGTGTACTTATATCGATTACACGATTCGTTTCAATAATTTATTCGATGAATTGATTGGATATTTTTTTAATTTTATTTTATATTTATTACACAATCCACAGCTCTCACGTTTAACTTAGGTATATATAATATAGTGTACATTATATATACAACAACTGGACATGTAAATGTGAAATTTGGCATGTGCATAGATTTCGACACGTAGACGCCCACTAAGACAGGATTTTTCGAGATGGAAAAGGGTAGAGCCCTTTTTTTAAGAATTTTCGTTACTGTAACCATTAGTCCTAGATATCTGTCATATTAAACAATATTATTATCATCTCCATTTGATTTTTCTGTAACAAATAAATTAATAAAAAAATAAATTTCAAATGTTACTTTGAATTTTTGGATTGAATATATGGATTACGCTTTTGGATAGCTAACACTATAAAAATCAAAAAGGATTTATTTACCATTCAATCCAAAGGATGGAAGGGATTTCAAATTTGTATAATATGTACCCATTATGGATTGAATATTAATCCCATGCTATTCAAAGCTTTAAGAACCCAACTGTGTACCACAGTTAAATTAAAAATAAATAAATAACGTTATGTTTAATATAGGACTTTTTTATGTTCTCAACAATAAAAAATGTTCTTATAATTTTTTATAAATACATACTTATGACCGTATAATGATTTTGTAGAACCTTATATTAAGTAAACAGTAGGTATAACATCATATGTTTTTAGATATTGAAAATTATTTTTAAAAATAAAAAACAAAAACCGACTTCAAAACTGTAACCTATACCTATGTACAAACATAAACTAAAAAGTAAAGAATAATATTTTAATTTCAAAGCAAGAGCCTTAAAGGACAATCAACAAAATTATTGATATTTATATATCCATTTAATATTTATAAACAGTTCTTTTTGGAGTCGGTGCCAGCCAAGAAGAAGGACAGTTTTGAACTGGACACGAAGTGTTCATACGAGAAAACGGCTTACGACACCTCTCCTTACGGTAATGTTCCTTAGGTCTGCGCCGTCGCTCCCCTACTTTTCGAAAGTTTGTTACAAAGGCAGAATTAAACTGTCCTTCTTGGCTGGCACCGACTCCAAAAAGAACTGTTTATAAATATTAAATAGATATATAAATATCAATAATTTTGTTGATTGTCCTTTAAGGCTCTTGCTTTGAAATTAAAATATTATTCTTTACTTTTTAGTTTATGTTTGTACATAGGTATAGGTTACAGTTTTGAAGTCGGTTTTTGTTTTTTATTTTTAAAAATAATTTTATTTTTTAATTTTTAAAGTTTATTCCTTATTATATGTTATCCTAGGCAAAACTAGTTTGTCCTGAAATCGGGTCTGGCCGGTAAAATATAATATATAACTAGCGGGCCCGGCAGACGTCGTCCTGCCCTGAAATTAAAACAAATCTTGGAACTCGATTCCAGCGCCACCTACCGGGTCCAATTGTATTTTAAAACCATCGAAGAACCCATTGAAGTATACACACGAAATTTCATCCAAATCCAAAAAGTCACGCTCAACGACTCAGTTTGATTCACTAAGGTTTATCAAACGAGATAGAATTTTTTTCGTTTTTGTTGATTTTCTCAAAAAGTGCTTAATCAATTTCGACAAAATTTAAATGGGACCACCTCTGAAGTAAGATCTACCAAACAAAAAAAGAATCATCAAAATCTATTCATAATTGGCAGAGAAATCGAGTAACAAACATACAAAAAAAAAAAAAAAAACATACAGACGAATTGAGAACCTCCTCCTTTTTTTTGAAGTCGGTTAAAAATAGAATGGCTACTTTTCACAGGTACTGCTACGCAGGTCTTCGGAAGAAGATCAAGTTGGAAGTACCACAGTTACCCGACTTAGGAGAATCATCCAAGGTAGTTTGAATTTCGATTATGTGTAATTTTATATGTAGGTATTTCATGAGCGCTATTGATAATCTACTATATAACTTTTCAAGACCTATCTATATATTTTTTTGTAATATCTCTACACCATTGTCTAGCGGTTCATAAAATACACCTCGGTGAAGGAAAAACATCGTGAGGAAACCGTAGCACGGTGTTAGGTGGGGTACTTTGTAGTACCCGACTGGTTGGCTTCCACCCTCAAGTTGAAAATCTGTTGCCAAGCACCTATGCCATGGAGCCAGTTCCCATCTAGGCTTTGTGTGCTTACCACCTTCGGCCACAACATCACTTACCATGGTGAGATTGTGGTCAAACACAATCCGGATCGATCAATTCCGGATAGGAATATAAAAAAAAATACATCTACCTTCGAAATTTAATTTATGAACTGCAACGCTCTCCAACAAAAATTATTGGTGATAAATGTAAAAATGATAGGATAATACAAAAAGTGTAGTTCTAGGTATATAGTTTTGTAAATGAGACTTCTTTTCAATTTTTGGCGGGAACTTGAAAATTGACGTAGCGTTTTCGTTTAATTTTAATTGACAGTGACAAATTTTACTGGAAATGTAATATACTTAACGTGATTTTCAGGCTGAGGCCAGACCGGTCAAGTAAATTTTTGCTACGTGTAGTTTCGACATATACTCGTACGTCAGTTTGTCGTGAAACTTTTTTTTTGTTAGTTACCATCTTATTGCTTTCAGGTAAGCTGTCGTTACTTTAATTAAAAGGTACTTGCGTGTGTTACAGGAGCCAGGTACATCATCCAGAGAAAATGAACGCATAGTCTGTGATTGGGCCGAAACAAAATTAGGTATGTTGATTTCTACTAATATCTGTGGGAGAAAAAGATCAGCAAGTCGATTGTGAACGTTAGGATTCAGCCCATTTCGGAATAGCTTTCCAGGTTGCCCATTGATATCATTTTCTGGTCGGTAATCATAGAAACCTGCAATATAAAATCTAGTTTAACTGAAATCTGATTCTATGTCGTAGGAGGTAAAAGTGTTTGGTTTTCATAAAAATGTCAAGCAGTTTCCGAACGCAACATGTAGGTAAACAAAAAAGTTAACTTATCTGTATCATATGTAAATAAATAATAGTAAATTACAGAATAATATAAATACGTTGGTTGTATCAGTACCAAATCCTTAATGCACGAACTTAAGACCTAAGCACCTGACCGGTATATTTTTTGTATCTATTATTGTATTGTTTCTCAGGGCTGCAATTTGCGAGCGTGTCTGAATTGTCGCGTCATCTGGCGTCTCTGGGCTCGCCGATGGTAGCGCCGCGTGCGCCCAGCACGTCTCCCCCACCCCCTCACCAGCCGCCGCATCAACACCCGCCGCACGGTAACCACACTGTTATATTTCAGAAAAGAAAAAAAAATGTGACGTCGGCAGATGTGATCAGGAACGAATTAGTTTTTTTCTGTATACTGTATTCTTTATATTATATACCTACTACATTATAACAACTGTTACACAATATGAAACAATTATTTTTTGAGCTAAGTGTACCAGTAGGTATATCAGAAGTTATCGTCAATACAGTGAGGTAGGCGAAAAATATAGCAGGCAAATAATTGAGTGAAAAGTACTAGGCAACCAGAACATAGAAGGAGTCCTCTTCGTATCTGTGACACGACACACCATAGCAACGACTGACAAGTGCGCTGTAGACAGCGCTATGATATGATACGGGCAGACGGGCTGTGAGCTACGAAACTACCAGTGCTACGAGATTGCGATTTGAAGATCCTGGTACACGACATAACGCTTTTTTTTTTCGTAAGTGACGATTTCTGCCAATTCACCATACTGTAAGCCGCGTAAAAGAACTTCGTTCCAAAAATAAATATTTTAAATTAGGTATATGAAGCTTATATGGAAGATTGGACACAACGTTTTTTTTTCTTTCAGCATCTTCGGACGATCCAGCCAGTCGACAACTTATGAAGCAACTGAAACGCAAATTACAGGTAAAACATTGCTTTAACAGATAGTGAAAATCGTATACACATTGTTTTGTGATCGAAGGAGTTTACTTAAATTATAGATCAATCTTAAAACTTGTATATGTTTAACCATAGACCCAGGGGACACCCGGTAGGCCGAAAAAGAATAAAGGGCAGGAAGGCACGAGCGAGTCGCCACCATCAACTTCGTACGTGAGCCACCATTCTGTATTGAAGCACGAGAGCGAGATGGTCCCCGAGGCCAGCTATGGATACCAGCCGGCGTACATACCTATGTACGAGGCACGACCTTCCTTCCCGCATCCACAGTACGCGGCGCCGCCCCGCGCTCACCCGCCGCACCCTCCTCACACACCTCACCCACCCCATCCACCCCACGCGCCGCCCGCGCCACACCCCGCCATCTCCGTCCACGAGTATCGACCCGATCCATATGTTTTCGAACCTCCTTACGCGCCACGCGACCTCACCTTGCCGACGACCGATACGACTCACAATCTACCCATAAACCTAAGCAGCGACGCGTCACTAGACCTGTCCACGGAACGCATCGAATGGCAGCGCCGCCGGCCGCCGGAGCCGCCACCGGCGCGATTGCCTCTCCCCGGCAAGAAGTTTATCTTGGAGACGTACCAGAGCGAACATCGTGCCAGCTCGCCGCGCTCCTCGCAGACCGACTCGATGGCGCGCTCGTCGCTGCACACGGAGGAGTTTCCGCGTGCAGAGTACCTACCCAAGAAGATGCGAGCGGCCGAGATCCTGGGCGGCAAGCTAGCGGCAGCGCGTGCGCAGGCGCTCAGCTCCGACGCCGCTTCCACCTCGCACGCGGCCGCGGTCCTCGAGCCCGCACCTAGACCCGACCCCGCTTTTTTAGAGGATTCAAAAAACTTAACGAGCCGGTCCATAAGCACCGCCGCGGCGCTGGCCCGGGAAGAACAGGAGGCGGCGAGTCCCACACAAGCGGCGAAGGCTCCGATGTCTAAGGCCGAACGCACCATCAAACGGAAGTCGTACAGCCGAACGAGGGGAGCCACGCCGGATCGGGCGGGATCGCCCGATCGACCCGCGACCCCCGACTCATGTTGCGGTTTAGACGGAATCAATATTAAAACGGGTATGATTTGTGAAGAGAAACATACAGAAATTCTAAACAGGGAACGAGTGATCAGCATCTGTAACATAGATAAACACGACTTAGACGATTACTTGAACGAGGGTAACAGTCAGGAACACGAGGAGGAGTTACTGCAGTATTTTCATCATCGCACGACGGAGTCTGGACCCACTGCAGAAGCAAACGTACCGAATAACACCGTTGCTTTTTTAGAACCAGGCCAGGACCCACAAGACGATCATAGCCAAGGCAAAAATGAAAAAATATCACAGTTGAGAGAATTGTTAGCTAAGAATTTAAAAAATCAAAGTGGGTCCAGTTCTCAAAATCTGCAAATAAATCAGGAGCCTCAACTCGCCCATGAAAATTCGCACGATATATCTACTAAAAGTTCCATATCTGAAAGCGCTTTCAAACCTCTCGTAGGTCACAATGAATCTGAAATTAATGGAACTACCGTAATTAATCAAACCGGAATAAATAGTAATAAACATAACAATTCTATACCAAACCAAAATGGAACTTCATTACCGTATGTAAACGATATCGCTCCTAATCAGTTAGTTTCGAATGCTGGACCACCTCACCTTTACAACGGCCATTGTCACAACGAGCCGCAGAGTCCTACCACGAGAACACAGCAATATGAATTTGTACCGATATCTGATGGATGTCATTCCCCTGGACATTTTCATTCGAAGTCTCCTTTGGGGTTTGGTCAAAGAGGGCAAAGTCCATCGAAAATAAGTAAAACTATTATAATGGGCGGCTCATTACAAACTTCGCCAATTTCACATAGCACAGCTGCAAGTCCATTCGTAAGTCCTAGGAACACTCCAGTGCCCCGATCTCGACTCTGTCCTCGGCCTATACCTAAGCATAACGGACGAAAAAGGCGAAATCCTCTATCCTTAGGAGTCAGTGATCCATGTTCTAAACAATTTGCAATACCAAACGATCAAAAACTAATTCATAAGAATGCAAACTGTGGGCCTGGAAAATATTGTCAACCGATGTCTGCACCGCCTTCTCCCAACATACTGTCATCACAATATAAGAACCATATGTATCAGTCCAATACCGCCATTACGAACGGTAACAATAACCTGTGTTTAAATTTCCTATCGAACGCACCATTTAGGGAGCATTTAAATGGAGATCCACCTCTGTCAGCGGATCCTTTATCAAGTGAAGTCAGTCAGTTTTTCCAAGATTCGCTTGGGTCATATAGACCAGGCCAGGATGCTTTTCGGTCTCAGTCTGTACCTCTCAAGCAAGGCATGAATAACATGGCACTGTTGAGCTACAACAACACGCCGGTAGGCTCGGTACCGCCGACACCTGTGCCTAATGAATTTTGTGACTTTGGATCTCTCGCCGATACCTGCGATATATCGAGAGCCGGTCTAAACAGAGAAACACTCGATAAAATATACAATGCGATAGACAGTAGCAATGATGTACTTAATGCAACCGCAACGCAAAGTCTCCTGAATACCAACGATACCTTAAGTAATGGTTGTGATACAATACCTGAACAACAAATTATTTCAGGTGACCAGCTTATTATCCCGAGCGGTGATGAATTACTCAACAGGAGTAATCAGTACAATCAGTCCTACTCCAACAACGCCACCACTGCTGATAACGTGGACGACTTTCTCAAACGTACGAATAGCATTGAATTTGATCTAACAGAGTTGGTTAACGAAAAGAGTAAATATTACACCTCACGTTCAGTACCTAACACACCATTACCGTACAAACAGCGCACTGCGTCTAACTTACAAATAGATTCACGTCGCTCTAGAGAATTGTTTACCACAGAGAACTATTCCAATGTATCGAATGGCATAAGTTCGAAATCCGTGCCATCGACACCTCAATTCGCGGAAGACAGGAGTGTATTTAGCTACAGCAACCGTGATTTTCTCATCAACGGAAACTCAGTGTGCGGTTCCACTCAGATCCACGACGCCGTAGTAGATAGTAATCAGGGACTCACCTCCCCGCTCCACGACATTCTGCGAGAGGACATATTGGACCCTTTAACACCCGCCTTGCTGGCCGACCTCGACAAAATGGACGGTGCTCCATATGTCGATCTCTAGTCAGCTCTTTTGTTTCGTATATCACCATTTGTAAATACGTAGAATAATATTAGTTTCGATTTCCATTTGTATAGATACTGAAATATTGGATATCTCTGTAGAGTACAATGTTGGTTTGTATGCCTTCAGTGAAGGCAAATAATTGAATAAATACGTTAAAATGTTGGATCGCACACTCCCAAAAGTTGAGTCAATGTACAATGCACCGTAATATTGTGATAAATATGAAATCTGTGACTTCAATTACTAGAGAGTAGGCAGATTCAATCTCGGAAATGTTTTCATTATTGAATGTAAGCCGTAAGTTATTATTAACATAGTAGTGCCGTCGGGACATTTTATCACCGTTTGTAAGTACTCGCACATTAATTTCAAAGTATCTGTTAAGATTTCATGTATGATAATGAACTCTTACATATTTAGATTAATCAAAAAATATTTTATTCTGATCGATCGATATTTAATGAATTCTCTAAGGCAGACCCAGAGTTATGCTCAAACAATCTGTGCTATAAATCGTTAGGATAATTTTATAATCGTGTGAATGTTGTAACGGACCATAGTAATGTTGATATTATTGTTTTCATGTCATAGAATACGTAAGATTCAATATAATAGGAGTTGTTAATCATTTCATCTACCTACATCAATTTAACTTAAAAGTTGGTATGATTATATTGACTGGTTTCAACAGTTCATCTGAGAACGATTTAGGGGTTTTATATGTTTTCATGATTAACATGGATGGATGTGGATGTGGTTCAGAAATAATTATATGATAACTTTTATCATTAAATTAAAGAATTACTGATGCATAACTTTGAATAACTTAAGTGTTAACATAATTCAAAATGAAAACATGTCTGTTTCTATGTATATCTAAGTCATTGAACAGGAGTTACTTGTGAAAAGATTTGTTTAATTTCGTTTTAAGCGTAATATTAAGATGATGAAAATTGTACGTGCCTCATGACAATATCTACGCTCATCGTAAATCATAAATCAACATCGAAATTTTGATATGTATTTTATAAAATATTTAACTAGTGAGGATACAATCATATACATAACCTAGCTAACCAATTCCATCAACAACTTTTAATGCATATAGCTAGTGTAGTTATTTAACATAACCAGACCAATGCAGCGTGCCAAGCACGCTTAGGAAATTGAAATTGGTTTTCATAAGAAAATTATATAAATACCTAGTATACATATAGTTTATGAAAAATGAATTTATTGTAAGTTAGCACAAAGATTTAATATATTTTATTATCACATAGGAGTTTTACTAATATAATAAATTTACATTGATCGAATTAAATGCGGAATGAAATTTTAACCTGCCAATACGGCCTCAGTGAGCATATAAGGCGTAACTGTAATTACTATTTGATTTATATTTTGTTTGTCAAATATAATAGATCCGGTCGGGCTCGTGCTTTTATTGAGTAATGCTTAATTAATTGGACTGGAGTTCACGTTGTATTCAAAGAAAATTTGCGAACAGTAATTTGATGTTATAGAATATCCTTCCTACTTCAAAATTTTCACGAATCAGTCTGTAATTATATTATTATAATCATTTGATCATTAAATAAGCGAAAATTTAAGTATGAAGGTGCTTGCTATCAAAATTAATCCAAAATTTTATGTATATAAAATATCTTTATTGAGGTCCAGACAATGATGTTTTAAACCGGGGAAATAAGTGACACTAACATCGCACACGCAACACCTTGGCTCCTGGTAACTCGCTCATCTCTATTTCTACAGTTGCTGATAGAGAGTAAAAAGCAGAGCAAACAAATATTTTAAAATGTTACTACCAATTTAAACGACATTTGTTTAAACGCACAAGAAAGCATTTTGATGCGAATAATTCAATAAATACTGAATTATATTGTGCTGTATCTAGGGGACAGGAGCTAAGCGCTATAATAAGTCATTTATCTGCCGGCTTTACAACATCATTGAGTCCAGAACTAGCCGAGCGACAGATGCGGCCTAACTTATTATGTATAATTTTTTGTAAAATTTTGTACTAAAACGATTGAATGACTGTAGTAAGTAACGCATTAATATGTTATCAGTTTGTATTTTTTGCTAACCCTGTGCCTCAATATATTGGATATTTTGATAGAAATGTCCTTTTACAAGCTTAGTAGTTGGTTTAAAACGCTAGTACAAAGTAACACACTGATTCAACAGGGATAATACCTAGGTGTAGGTATGTAAGTGAAACCGAAGACTGTTTATAAAGTTTGTAGATATTTTCCACACAAGAAACAACTGGTCAAGATCACTTCGTCTCGTGGAAGAGAGCAACGAATTAACCTTAGTGATCAGTGTTATATTCCAATTTGGTACAACATACCAAAATCGACTAGTACCTAATTATCTTAAGTTGTAAATTTCGTTATAGTACGTTCTTGAAGTTTAAGGCATAAAAGTGACTTGTAAATATTTTTAAAAATATTTGTTCCATTCCTCATCTTTCTATATTTGTCTTCATGAACATCAAATCAATAACCAAATCGTTAATGTATGTGTGTCCACTCGGGTATCTATCAGTGATAGATACCTAAATCAATGAGAAATTACTCGTGAAAATCAAATAATATTGACATTTAATACTAAAATATTAAGCGTCGAATGTCGTGGGGCCAGTGAGCTTAAGCTTTTAAGAATGTTCGATTCTTAAAATAACGTCATGTTGAAAAAAATACACATACGCAGAATTTTTTTACTAAATTGAGACAAAAATTCAAAACTTGCTATAGATAAAGCCATGTAGGCGCGTCTACATGGCTCTTTTTTCTAATCCATCCCAATGTGCATCCTTTTGCTAGTTTTGTAGTGCTGCATATCGACAATATTCAAATGGTGAAAGAATTTTTGAAATCGGTTCTGTAGTTTATGAGTTTTCGTTACAAACATACAAATCTTTCCTCTTTATAATATTATAGTGTAGAAGTGTAGATAATAGTGATGTGACACATATCAAATTATTTACTAAAAAAAATCTTATAATAAATAGTAGCTATTTATTTAAAATAAACATCGTAGGATGTGATGGTGGGTACCTATATTTATTTTATTTAGGGGAATCTGTAATGTTTACAGAGTTGTCAATAGTGTCAAATATCGAGTGAATTTCCTTGGAGTAAAGTTTGTGTTTGTTTCGGAATCTAGATACATTTTGTAGATAGATTTCTAGATTTACTCAAATATTACGAATTAATAGACAATTTAAATTACCCCAGGAATTGGTGAAAATAAAATTTTATTTATAGTTAACATTAAGCTTACCTGACTTACATACTACATTAATTAAAGGGTTATTGGTAAAAAACTTACAACCTTACAGGACTTTGTATTAACATCATAACCAACAACTTATGTTCTATGACTTTTTGTCACTTGTAGTAATAATGTAAATATTTGTTTTTTTTTATAAAACTAATGAATTAAATTACGATGAATTATTGAAAGTTACACAACAAAAGTTGTTGTTTGTGATGTTAGTAATATAGTCTTAAGATGTTGTTAGTGTTTTACCAATAAATCTGTACCTATAGTAATTATAGATTCGATAAACTAATAACACGACGTTACAATAAACTCAGTACAACAAATTGTTCCTTCAAGAAGTTGTAATTTTTTACATAACATAGCGTGCATTACATAAACATTTTGCTGAAATTTTGATAATCGGATACCCAACAATTAAAATGTATATTTATTTCAACATGATATTTTGCGAATCCGACTTTCTGCAGCAGAAATTAAACACCAGCGCCTAAGCTTTATAGCAAAAGTTTTTTTATCTGCTATAAAAAAACATATTAATTATATAGCAATTTAAAAACTAAAATGCAAACCTCTCATTTTACGAATCGAATATTTTAAACGAAACGGGCATACTGCGAATAATTTAATTATTTTTCAATATATCATTTTATGAAACAGACATTCTGCGTCGGAACAAAACTGCGATACAGGTCAAACTGCAACTCCTAAATTTCACTATTACAGAAGGCATAATTCAGTTAAACTGCATGACTATCATTGATAGATAAGCCATATAATATATGTTTTTTAATAAAAAAAAAATATATAATAATAAAAATTATCTATTGCTTGCCGGCATTAAAATGTAACAATCACACTGCATTGTGCTTGTGTAGTGACTGTCGTATTATGACGATGGATGATCATTAATCAGTTTTCCTAATTCACCAGATTCGTTAATTTGTTAGAAAACTGTAGATTTGGGGAAAATAGGGATATGTTTTCTTTTATGAAAATGGGGATTAAGTACCTATTCTAATTTACGAAACTGACTGAGCAGTGATCATCTTACTCTGAATAATAAAGTGTATTCTAACATTTTGGCGACTACAACCATTTACAATATATTGAAAACAATAAAGTTGAATATAAGTAAAGTTTTAAGCAGGTATGATTGTCATACATTTATTGGGCGTTTTATTAAATTTAGGTTTTATGATTCATATTTAATTGAATAAAATTAACAAATTGCGATTTACTATTAAACTTCAATGAATTTTATAACAAGAATATAGGTCATAATTTTAAGGATTTATGATTATGATGTTTAAGTTTGATGATGATTTTTCGGAAACAATAATATTTGATTAAAGATAAAACTTAAACAAAAAGATATAATTTAATTATATCATTTTAAGTTATAAGGAGTTATTGTTAATAAGAAAAATACAATTTTATTATTTGATGGAAATTCTGTTACTAAAATGTTATGTAAAAATACAAGCACATAATTAATTATATTAACATTGGTAAATGTATTATACATGACACATTGTTTATTTTTATTACAAGTACGTTGTTCTGTTTATTATTGTTTTTGTTTCTGATTTTTTAAATAAATAAATGTATAAATAAACTGTTAGTTTGAAAATTATTGTCGGTATTAAGTGAAAATATCCATGTTGTTGATTAGTCTTTTATGGATGTTGGAGTTACACCATTTGCTATGCAGCGATAATAAATGGTATGATAGTATATCTAGATTTTTCTTTCCTAGCATTACCTACAAATATAAATTTCTGAAAAATAATAAAATATTACATTTCACTTAATCTGATGTCAATCTTAACTCTACCTAACAATTTTACCAAAATTATCAGTAAACCAATGTGGTAATATAAGATCATCTTCATGAGCATAGTTTTCTGCCACCTGTACAGGCATGCCAGGTCTCCATTCAAAGAGAATGCTGATTAATGGCAGTGATTGTAAATTATTCAATGCCTTGTCGCCATACTTGCGTTTAATCTCTCTTGCCAGGCATCTCTTGACATATGTCAGGAATGATTCCAAGAAGTTAAAACAGACATTTGGGTTCCAATACCTCTAAAAATAGATATTTGGTTTAGAAACCTATTTAAATCAAAGCATTATTATTATGTCAATTTTTATAAAAAAATCTTACCTGTGACATTTTTGTGAGTTCTCTTACATCAAATTCTTTTAATTCTTCTACAATTCCTTCATCATTTCTAAAGCCACATAAAATTGTATCTATTCCAACGAGAAATGACTGACACCACCATTTCTTGGTCTTAAAACGTCTAAAATAGAAAATTGTGTAAGAAATATAAAATTAAACAAAAACCAGACTGCATTAAAAACTATAAGCCGAAAAAAAAGCTTTATAATATAAGTACAGGGGACCGGTAGGTAAGTAGTACGACTTTAGGGAAAGGTGGGCGTGTCACCTACCAAATATACAAAAATGACCTCATTAAAAGTGTGTGTATGTTTGCTACATAATCATGCAAAAACTACTTAATGGATTGTCATGAAACTTGGCACAAAGTTATCCTGGATTAAAACAAAGGATACTTTTAATGGGAAAAGACCTCTTGGGATCATATCTTTTCCAGGTGACACCGCGGCGCGGAGCTAGTATTTAAATAATATACCCTATGTCACTCCCACAACTGAGATGAATTTAAGACACCTCTCAAGCTAAAATCAAGCCCAGTGGCTACATTGTGGAATAGAAATACCTATACATACATACATATTTACCTACACTTCTATATTTATAATAACCTCCTTCAGTAGTAATTTAATATAATAAAAAAAGTTACATCCCAAACACAGCCCCAGATCTATATTTTTTTTCGAACTGAGGCAAAAACATGGCACTGGCGCCCCCTCCAGCGTTTAAGATAAATTGGAGCAATTTCGTGAGCAGATTCAATTGGTACTTATGGTTTTTTTTGTTGATTCAGTTTTTGGATGAAATCTTAAAAAAAATCAAAAAATGTTCAGATCTCAGAGCCACTAGTTTAATCAATAAAATATATTAGTGCACCTACATTTTATTTCAAATAATGTTGGAATGGCTTCCACTTACAAGGAATGGCCATATAGGATTATTGCACATTATGATTTTGGCACCCCTTAAACCTAGCACCCGGAGTAGGCCCCGGCTAGCTCCCCCTTAGATCCGGGGCAGCTCAAACTATACAAATGCATTTAAAAATAGTCTGATACCAAAACTTTTCTTTTCAGTTTGTGATGGGTGGAAAATGTACCCTTATCAAACCACCTCCTGATGGTGTAAAAAAATACATAAATAAACGATTGCAAAACAATCAAATTGCTTACTTAAAACTCTTTTCCTGATTTGGAAACTGTATATGTCTATTTGTTTTCAGCTCTATAAACTCCTTAGTGGACAGGTAATCAACAATTGCATCAGGTCCTAGTTCTGCCAAAGGAGGTTTGGATACAGGATTTTTATCACACCTTATACCATCTACTTCAGCTCCATATAATATTTTGTGATGCCTCAAATTTGTTGTAAAAACTAATGAAAACTCTTCAGTCTCATCAACAGGTACATTTGGGTTTGGTTCACTATTGGGTTCATCTGAAGCAATCAAAAAGTTTGAGACGGTAATGCATGTTTTCTCCCATCCAAACATAAGTTTCACTCTTAATTTAAAAATAAGTTGACAATATACATTTTTTATGTGTCTTGTTACATATTTATTCAGTTTAGCTCTTGATTGAAGACACTTTATATGAAATTAACTCTACCATGATCCAGTTATTAGGTAGTCACATAAATGGAGTACACTATCATGCATCTTATAAATTTATTTAATCTCCTTGGCTCACAGTAGTATAGTAGTAGATATAAGACAGATTTTGGATCATAAAGACATAATAACTCACCGGATAATATGTATTGTTCAAATTTATAGCCCCATGATGTAAACCTCTTTTCATCCTCAGTCATATTATGCACCCTTTTAAGCTTTTCTTCAGTATCTCTTGCACATAAATATATGTTACCTTTGAACAGAATTGCAACAATTTTCCAAGGCTCTCTATTTTCATATGGTGTACAAGCAATGCAAGTCATTAGGCCTCGATAGCAGAAGAATTGAGCTTTATCTAACACAATTTCTAAAGGAATATTTAATCTAACCTCATGTTCCATTAGGAATTTTAGTAGTTCAGTCAATTTTACATCCAAGCCTGGTAGCTTACGTTTAGCTTTATCTAAAAGTAGGTTTAAATCGTACTGCACATTTGTATCACGTAAATATCGGGAAAACTTAAGATTCTCCAAACCCATATAACCAATAATTTTTGGTCGATCAAATCGTGGAAATGGGCCTGTATAGATATTTACATTTACATGAAGGTTCGGTTGTGATGTATCCATTATTATGCTAAATCAACAACTTTGCGAAAATATTTTATTTTATTTAGTTCTCTTGGTATTTGAGTTTGTGGATTGGATTGACACCTTTTTTTTTTTTTTTTTTTTTTAAGAAGATTTTTGGCCTGGTATCGAGACCTTTAAGCCATTTCTTTATTTTAAATATATATCTTTTATGTTTAATCACGTTTTATTGTCACTTTCACTGTAAAGTCTAGTCCTCGTCCGTACAAGTCCAGTCTAATTTGAGTGAAATTGGCGGCAATTCCACTAAAACATTTTATGGACTTTTTGGGACAACCTGGAAAGTCACGATACACGCTTTCATTTCATTTCACTTCACTTGTGCACTTAGATTGATCTTTATTGGACAAAACACCACCGAAATTATTCAATAAAACTCAAAATACACGAATTTAATGAAAATAAAACGAAAACACAACGTCACTTCGCAAGTTCCCGCCAAAAAGTCGACACCTTTTTTTAAATATGTAATGCATAGATAATACATACACTATATACTAGAGATGTAATGTAATAAACTAATAACAGCAAATTACTAGTCTGTGGTTAACACTGGTTTTTTCTTTGTTGGCAATCGTCTTATAGGACAAGTCTATGATAAGTAAACATTTCATTTTTGTATGAAACTAGTTAGAAATATGATAAAACACGGTTAGGCTGATAGTCTTGTAAATAAAGCCTTTAAATAAATTAAAAAAGTTTAATTCAAAAGGTAACCGTTGCTTTCGTAATTCGTCAGTAAATAACATTTTATACTTGATTGAGTGAGTTGTGTCGTGTGAATTTCTGAACAAATAAAATGGAAGAAGTTTAAGCACAAATAAGGAATTAGCGATCGTTAATATGGAAAACCGATTCCATAAATGTCGATTGTGTCTAAAGCTTGGTGAATTCTGTTCAATTTTTGAGCAAGATGAGTCTATCAAATTATCTCAAATGGTTATGTCTTTTACAAATATTGAAGTTAGTACATATTTATATTAATGTACCCATGTTCAATCTTTAGGGGTTTCAATTATTTGATCTTATTCTAAAATGGCTACTCTGACCCTAAGTTTAACAATTCCTTCCTTACAGATCTATGAAGATGATGGATTATCCGACCGTGTTTGCACTTCGTGCATAGAAAATTTGAGCACGGCATATTTGTTCAAACAACAATGTGAGAGGATTGATAGTTTACTTAGAAAGTGCCCAGGTTCGTCTTCAATTCTTTTTCATTTAACTCATACCTGATCATCTGGTTAAAAGTGTAAAGCACATGAAGCATTGAGGAACTAGTTTTCAAGCGCAGCATCCAGACTGAATATACTGACAGGTGCTTGCTAGCCAGGCAGTGCTAGTGACTGATTTTTAAGTAATTATTTATGTTTAGAGGATGCATTCATTTGAGTGCAACTATTGTAAGCTGTAATGCAAGAACACAAGAATGGGGTGGGTGGAGTGCATGGAGACATGCATCCAGGACTATAATCATTTTTCTATTATTCATTTTTGATGTTTCAGTCATTTTCTTGGCATTGCACAGTGTTTGATGGTATCTTTGAAAACTAGTCTAAAATAAGTGAATCAAAGCATTGAAAAATAGTCTATTTTACCCAATACTTGTTATTAAGATTGGACAAACTTAAGGGGGAGATAGGTGGGTGGGGCACCTACCAAATATATAAAAATTACCTCAGTAAAAGTGTCACCATTTTTGAGAGATTTCAGATTTTTTTATAATCCACATGTTTTAATGCTAACTCCATGGGTGGTGAACCTTTGAGAATTACATTTTGATTAGAGTTTGAAAGACACCAGACCTTTCACTACTAAATTATGAAGTCAAGATATGTTAGTCTTTTTAAATTAAATTACTATTTTAAAACTTTAATCAAAATAAAATATGATTCCTTAAAACTTTTAAGACTTTCTTCTAAGCAACAACAAAACAACTTCGCTCCAAAAAGTATCTGTTGAATCAAGAACCACTTCTAAGTCTGTTTTAAAAGTTATGATGGCCGCAGATCAAGTACTAGACGCAATCTTGTGGAATGCAAAAATAAAACATTAGAGATGTCAAATTTATACTTATTATGCTGTTAGGATAACACCTAACTATAAAGTGGGTATTATAAATACTGGTAATTCAATCATTATGTATTGTACCTCATATTATCTGCAGATACAAGCATTAACAAACCAGCAGCAAGTGACTACAATGATTTCTTCAATCAAGAGTTTCACATGCATACTATATGTGAGTCTGTGGAGGGTGAGAATGATCAGAACTCGGTGAAGGATGCAAACATAGACATACACACTGGGTACCAGCCCAGCCAAGACATGAGTGATGAAACTGATAGTGATGTCGATTCCGTAAAGTGTGCATGTTGCAGTCAATCTTACAGTACCCTTGGTACTCACACCTGTCGTTTAGCTTGTACGATAGAGCATAATCAGCTACAACGCTCCAGCAGTAATGAGACTCTGGTTGCTACCGATATCACACCACCCCCAAGTCGAGTCTTTCAATCACACCCCGAAATCAAGCCTAGAGCGGTACAAGTATCATGTGTACTTTGTGATGAAAACTACGATAATTATAATGATTATGTGATACATCTGAACAAATGCACCACTAATGTAAAATTGCATCATTATGTTTGTCCAGTCTGCCATGACATTTTTACGGAAAAAAAAGCTTATTTAGAACATTTGAAAATAATACATTTCAAAAGTGAATATAGCAGCCCTGGAATTGATTGCGTTGATTTTGCAATTAATGCCGAAAAAGTTAGCAAACCGAAAGCTGTACGTCGTCAAATAGGTTGGTCCATTGAAGATATTTATCAAGAGATAGATTGTAAAAGAGTAGAAGAAAAAGAAACACCCACATCAAGTCCATTAAAAAGTTTTTTTTCACGGTTGAGCAATGAGTGAGTCAAAATACGAGTATTGGCATGCTTGGGTCCTACAAAAAGGCTTTCTGAATTTATCTAAATACTTGTCTATCTACAATAACAAATATTTCAAAATATCTTACTGATGAAAAAATATTTATTGGGATCTAAATGCTTCTTTGCTCAGAACATTGTTCAATAAAATTTTATTTTTATTACTATCATTACTTTGTAAAATATAATATTATACTTTATGAGCCACTATAACTATAATATTTTTTGATGAAAACTGATGCATATTTATTTCAGATCTTTTAGCAGACAAAGTACCCCAAAGAAAGTTAGTTTCCGTAAAATACTTGAGACTGGAAAAGCCAAGACTGCCAACTATTTGCCATTCCAAAAGTATATACAAAACTATAAGCTCAAGAAAAATATGAATGCTTATAGTCCAATAAAGGGCAAGTTACAAGTTGCATCGAAAATACAAGCCAGTTTGCCTGAAGTTATCTCAGGTAAAAATATTTCTATCTCAGTTTTGTGTGCTCTTTCTATGACATAAAGATTAAAATGGAACTATTTATTATAGTAAAATTTTATGCTCAATAGATAGCGACTATGGATCACCTAGCGGTACATCTGAGGAGTCGTGGAAACTAAAGCAAGACTTGAAATGTGCTTGCGATAAGAAAGTTTTTATGCTCTCGGAGTTTATCAATGTGAGATTTTATGATCTTTTGCGCCTTTTTTTAATGCTAACCAGTTAAATTGCTTTTCCGCGACTTTATTTTTTCTCGCGATTAAGTCTAATATAAATATTTTATTCTACTTTCATTTAAATCGGCTTAGTAGTATTACTATGTGATTCAGTAATACCCACAGTATAACGACTGAATCTGATATTTTTCGTGAAAGTTAAATAGGCAAGACTTTAGGTAGGCGAGATAAAATCTATAGGTAAGGATCCAATCCCACTTCTGATTTTGTGTATTTGACTCTAGTTCACTTTAAAACAACTACAAATTAACAATAACCTAAATCTTTTATGAAAAGAAATCAAATATCAATTATTTATTAAATGTGGGTAGAAACATATCAGACAGAATAACAAAGATATGGAAACGATGTTGTCTTGGCGAAGGCTGGCAGCGAAGTAGGGGCAGTGCCCGGTGCGCGTCGGCCTTTTATGCTTTAGCGAGACCGTAGGGATGTGATGTCCAATAATACACAATGTTTTTGTCACAGGATAGAGACAGGGTGTCAGCGATGATATGTGAGCTAGGCGGGGTTGTCGCTGAGAGCACTAAAATGGAGATGTTAGCGACGCATTTCATAGCGGTGCTGCCAAATGATACACTCACTGGTATGATGGTGTGTGCGCTCGCCACCGGCAAGTGGTTGCTCACCGTTCACTTTATCTACGACAGTTTTAGGTGCAAGAAGTTTTTACAAGTGAGTCCATTTTTTTTTATTATACTCTGATATCGCGTTTGTTCTCCATTACGCCTGATGGAAATCGGTAATGAGGAGGAATATGAAGCACGTGCAGTCAGTAAATGCCTATTTACCTTAGCCTTAAAGGCACCCAGATTGTACTCCCCAGGAAAACAGATGTAAATTTCAATAGTATTTTTTTATTGATTAATTGTTGTAGTAACTTGATATAAACTGTGTTGAACATCGCTTGCGTCATGTACACCACCTCCTTTTTTGAATTCGCCAGCAGTCGGATTTGTTACGGTATAATGTTGGTTTATCCGTATGTATGTAGCGCCCATTATATAGCGATAGATTTATCGATGTTTTCATTATTAACTTTCACAGGAATATCTTTACGAGTGGATGAAACACCCTAAAATATTAGAAATAGATAGTACAAGTGTCGAAGTAGCCAGAGCAGCGGTGTACTGGCATTTAGAGCTTCAAGCATTAAGTGCAAGGTTTCCCTTTGAGGGAAAACAAATAGTTCTTATAATGAAGAAAAAATATAGACAATATTATCAGATGATATTCAAGACACTCAAAGCGAAGCCTGTCACCTATGATCCGAGGTAACATTACGTTTTTAGTAGTTAATAACTAGACTCACATTTCACCATTATTATATACACACATTTTCTATAATATCTTAACTTAATATATATAATTCTACTGTATGTGTGTTTGTCACCTAACTCCTCCTAAACGGCAGGACCAATTTGGATACAATTTTGTGTGTATATTTCAATGGGTTCCTCAATGGTTCGAAAACAAAATTGTACCTGGTAGGAAGCGCTGGGATCGGGTTCTAAGTTTTTGTTTCAATTTCAGGGCAGGACATCTGCCGGGTCCGCTAGTATTATATATTTTACTAATGTGTTTTTTTTTATGTGGTTGAATTGAGGAACCACTCATACTTATAGACCAATTTTATTACAACACTTGTAATAAAATTGGTCTTATATGGAAATGGTGTGCTTCTCCAGAGATTAGTATCGTTCCTAAAGAATGTTCGTGCTTACTTACAGGACGCCAGGCAGTTGCTGCACGGCCGACTATTGTTTCGTTGACATGAAGGTTATAGAGCGAGTAAAACTGCGATTCTTTGCTCGCCACAACGTGCCCGTGTTTCCATACCAGTATATATTAGTGTATCTCTTAAAAAGAGGTAAGGTAGAAGGGGAACATAAATATCTCCTGCAGGAGTGCAAGTTTTATCCCAAGGATACCAATTATTTGTTAAATAATACTTATTAATATTAATTATTTTGATATTACAAATATTCAATATTTTATATGATTACAATAAATGCAATATATGAAATGCAATATAATTAATGAACTTCTTGATTTTTTTTAATAATAGTTTGGTACAGTTGATAATTTTGTTCAAAAAGATTTAATTACTATCTTTCACATGAATAAACTAATTTAGTACCCTAGACGTAGAGTAGTGGAGTAGATAGTTAAAATTTATAATCAATGTTGTAATCCCGCCAAAAAAGCGATAAAATTATGAAATACTGAATAATTAGAAATAATAAAATTTTACTATAAATTTATAATCTATTATATTTTTGTTACTTTTTTTGGGTAAATAGTATGGGTAAGATAACACTGATACTTATATGTTTTTTTTATATTAAAATCTATTATGAAATACCATATTAGACTAGTTATTAAATATTAAAAGTTTATTTTATAAACAGTGTTATATTATTTATCCTGAATAATATCCTCTACTTGTAGAGTTAATAACTCTCGGCTGTGGTTCCCGAGGCCTCATGTTCCTGTTCTTGACCTGTAAACAGAAAAAGTAGTCTAAAATAATTGACTATTTTTTATTTCTCACCGAGGATTCACAGTTCACATTAGAAATGTCACACTTGACAAATGAGCCCTACATACCTACAGATATAATTTAACACGTGTTATAATTTATAACAATAAAACAAAGGATAGACGTATTGTAATTTATAACTATAAACAAAACCGGTAGATTTAAGTTCATTCATCTATTAAAACTATTTAAAGAAATAGCAAAAAAAAGATAAAGTTGCGCCTACTAGATGTGAGTTAGGGTTTCCGATCTAGAATTCCCGGGAAATTTGGTCTACTCGAGACGAGAAAAAACTCGAGAAATTGAGAAATCTCAACGAAAAAAGAAGAAACTGAGTAATTTCGTAAAAAGCTAATCAATAGGCCCGTAGAAAAAGGATTCTACATCACGGATTCCTGCGATTGCTTTTGTTTTGCTTTTAATAATTTTATGCGTTGGCCACAGTCGTGGTTTGTCCTGAGTCTGGGTGTAATTATCTATACAAGTGTGTAGGTATTTGCAAAAAAATAAGTACCTATACCTATTATGTTATGTAGTGTTATCGGTCATTTGGTTTCCATAGTGTTTTTCAACCTATGGGCCTATATTATTATGTAACGATTTTTCACCATTGAAAAAAACTGTATTTTTTTCTTATATTCTACATTTGGTACGGAACCCTAAATGTGCGAAGTCAGACACAGGGTGGCTGGTTTATTTTTCAATAATTTGTTGAAACGTGGATCTATTTTTGATACAGCTCAAACAATTAAATCGCCAACATAATTTTAATAATGCGCCCGAATTTTTCAACCTGCATTGGGGTTTTCAAAAAAGTTGAAAAACACTGCCATACAATAGGTGTACCTACAAGCTCTTAGTATGGAATCAAATGGCCGTGTGTGAAGAATGTCCCAGGATATTTATTATATTTAGAAGACAGCATATCTCTAGTACCTATATTCCTATCCCTTACTGGATAAGATTAATTGCATACTTTCTGAATTATTTATTAACGTATATACGATACATTTTTTGAATTTTCTATTAAGGCTCCATAAGATTTCGAAAGATTTTCGAGTTCCCGGGAATTTAAGGTCGAGAATTCTAGAGTCCGGAGAATAAAAATAGTCGAGAAATCAGAAACCTAGCGACGCTACTATTTACTGTGCCTATTAAACAAATTATTTACCATCGTGTAAAAGTTCCAGCACGCAACTGTGGCTAGAATTGTGCCTATCATTCCCCAGATTTGGTCGGTACTTGGAAAAATATCGTCTATATCGTGTCTATTTTTCGGTTCTTCGCAACTACAAAATGACACCATATGAACAAACATAATTTACTGATATTCTACTGGCAATTTTAACATTGTTTTATAAGGTGTGGTTTTACACAAAAATCGATACTGAACAAGGAAATCTAGTATATAGTGAACATCTATGAATGAAATACTGAACGACTTATAAGTTGCGTCAATCAACGTCGAAATGAGGTTTTATTAGATAGTGTTTCTTTGATTATTACTCAAAGCCTTGTTTATACAATGGTAGGAACCTACCAACCTACTTTCTTCACTTCTATTAGTATGAAATGGAACTACTAAAATTATTTTAGCGGATGGGAGCCACTAAACCAACCCAAAGGTTAGGTAGGTACCTAATAGATTTCGCTGACTCAAAGCACTCTATTTGCACTTGGTTGACAACTGTCTAGCAATCCCTTTAAGGTAGCGAAGACAGTGAGTGATATCAACCTACGACTGAACATCGTGAGGAAACCACAGTAGGGTACATAGTAAGTAGTAGTACTCGAATGGCTGGCTGCCTACCATCTGTCGCCAAGCACCTGTTGGCCACACCAACAGAGCCAGAGCCATTGAGAGCCATTTGTAATTTTAGTACAAGATACCCTAAAAAGCTTGTCTTACCAAAATCTAAAATCGAATTAACAACAGTAAAGATTTATAATCACTTGCCAGATGCAATAAAAGACTTGCCCTTAACCAAGTTGAAGATAATTCTTAAAAAGTGGCTAATCGGAAAATGTTTCTATTCTGTACAGCAATATTTAAATAATTTGTCTAAAATGTAATGTAGGTTTTATATGCAATTTTCAATATGATATGAAGTTCATTCTCGTAATTTAATAATTTAATTTTGTTATCTGACATTCCATCTATAAGTATTATATAAGTAGTTAAGTACCTACTATTTTCTGTGATATTGACACTACAATAATAGCTTTTTCTTTTTGCATGCCGGTAACGGTAATGTGCTGGCACCTAACAAAAATGTAACAACTTGTGATAACCCACATTTAAGGAAATAAATGATTTTGATTTGATTTTGTAGGTGCTGGCTGACTACACACAAAGCCTAGAGTGAAACTAGCTCTCAAGTGCAGCTGTCGTACGGAACTAAGTAGGTATGTTGTTTTTATCGGTTATCACAATACATCTGTCTAATCGGTAGACACCTATCATGCTAGCATTGTAAGATTAGAAGAGCTAGTTATCTAGAATTCAAAGAATCGTGATTCAAGTTATTAGTAATGTTAAGTTCGATATCGGGAATTCTTGGATTTTCTCATAACATAAAATTATTACGTCCTCTCAAATTTTTTGGGATGTTCATTCCTCAAAAGATGCAGATGTTGCAGTTACAATGCTAAATTTAGTAGGACCTTATAGGTACCCTAACTACCATATATTAAACTTTCTCATTTTTCTAATAAACTTTAGTACAATTATGTTTCTAAGTGCAAAAGTTTTGAAGTTATTTATGTTTGAACTAGGCATCCAAAAGGAAATAATTACAACTAGATACAACAAATAGATATTCAAAACATAATAATACTACAAAATTAGTGTAGGTTATGTTATCATAACTAATCTATTACACAAATAGCAAAAATACCATATCTTGTGTTTTAATTATTTCCTGTTGTAATTATTTCCTTTTAAAATAAAGCATGTAAGTTTTTTTGTGCTTTTTCAGGGGTTTTTTAATTAACAAGCTGGTATTACATACACATAGCATATTATCTGTGGTATTATGATAACGCAAGCTTTTTGACGGGAACTTGCGAAGCGACGTTGCTTTTTTCGCTTTAAATATTTTCATTGAATTCGTGTATTTTTTAAGATCAATCTTAGTGCACCAGTGAAGTGAAATGAAATGAAAGCGTGTATCGTGACTTTTCAAGGTGTCCCAAAAAGTCAGTGAAACGTCTTAGTGGAACGGCCACCAATTTCACTAACACCTGACCGGTCTTGTACGGACGAGGACTAGAATTTACTGTGAATGTGATATAACAAGGATATATACTAATTTTGCCGTACCTTCGTCAGTGAGAGAACGAATTTTCCTCACTGCATAAGCTGCAGAACTAAGTTCATACGCCAAATTATTTATATGTGGGCCCCACTGTGGCCAAGATCCATAATCAAATGAGAGAGAATGTAAGTCGCAGAAAACTTCTTGTGGACAACCACAGATCTAATACTAAAGCTTTTACTAAAGGTATAAATTCTTGGTGTGGACCAAGAATTATATATTGTTGTATCTATGGTCATAAATAAGATTAGGTTTTAAAAAAATTATAACGCTGTGATTTAGTCTATGTCTGGGATTTCCATGATGGTCCACACCAAGAATTATATATTCTAAATGGATAGGATGGATGGATCTCTCTTTTTCGCAATTGATAGGCATTTGCTTCAAATAGGTATTTAGAGTTACCTATCCATTTAGAATATATAATTCTTGGTCCACACCAAGAATTTATACCTTTAGTAAAAGCTTTAGTATTAGATCTATGGTTGTCCACAAGAAGTTTTCTGCGACTTACATTCTCTCTCATTTGATTATGGATCTTGGCCACAGTGGGGCCCACATATAAATAATTTGGCGTATAGACTTAGTTCTGCAGCTTATGCAGTGAGGAAAATTCGTTCTCTCACTGACGAAGGTACGGCAAAATTAGTATATTTTAGATATTTTCACAGCTTGATGTCCTATGGCATTCTCCTCTAGGGTAGTGGTGCCGACATCAATAGAATTTTTATTTTGCAGAATAAGGCTATTCGTGTAATTTATAACTTAAGAACAAGAGACTCTCTTAGAGATGTGTTCAAATCTATAAATATTATGACAGTGTCGTCATAGTACATATATGAAAATTTAATTTATGTTCGGATAAACATCCATAACTTTCCTAAGAACAGCGACACTCATAGCCTGAACAATAGAAATAAGGACATCTTTCAAGGGGCAATGTATACGTTTCTATAACAAGGTACCCAAAGAAGTTTTTGGAGTTCCTTTCTTAATTGTTTTAAGAAAATGGAATCATTGTGATTTTCCTGCTAATCTTACTAATATTATAAATGTGAATGTTTGGATGGATGGATGGATGTATGTTTGTTACTCATTTACGCCAGAACGGCTGAATGGATCTGGATGAAATTTGGCATGGAGATAGATTATAGTCTGGAATAGCACATACGGCTACTTTTTATCCCGGGAAAAGATAATATCGCGAACGCGAGTGAAACCGCGCGGAACAGCTAGTAATATAATATTTTTTTAGCCAATTTTATTTTATTTTTTACAGGTTTTGTCTAAGTTATAAGTAAGGCTAGAAATATAATTCAAAATGTTTCAAACTTTACCCAATCCATACTAATATTATAAATTCGAATGTGTCTGTCTGTCTGTTACCTCTTCTTAAACCGCTGAACCGATTTAGATCAAATTTGGTATAGGGATAGACGGAATCGTGGAGAAGGACGTAGGTTTTTATCCCGGGAAAAGATAAGATCCCAAGGGAACGCGGGTGAAACCGTGCGGAACAGCTAGTATTATAAATGTGATGGATGGTTGGATGTTTGTTACTCATTCACGCCAGAACGGCTGAACGGATCTAGATGAAAGTCACACAGATAGACTATAGTCTGGAATAGCACATAGGCAATTTTATATTCCGAGGAAAGATATTATCGCACGGGAACGCGGGTGAAACCGCGGAGGACAGCTAGTTAGTTTATAATAACAGAAATTATTTTAATTTTTAAGACTGAGATGTAAATAAAAGACTAATGTAATTAATGAGATACGAGTTAAAAATAGTAGATTGTTATACAAGGGGCTAAAATGACCCATTATATACGAGGTAGTTTTACTCCCGAGCTTTAGCGAGGGACTAAATAGGAACCGAGTTTTAATGGGTTTTAGCGCCGTGTGTTACACTAAACTTTTCACTACGATTGCGAAAAAATAAAACAATCCAATACAATATGAAATATGTAGTTTATAATTTCTTTTTTTTTTGTTTCTTCTGTAGCTGCAACACATTGCATGCATTCTACCAGAGATTTTCAAAATTAAAATGAAGTTCATTTTTTATGAAACAGTAATAAGTCGAGTCTTTATTCATGATTATTCTACTTATGACTAAAGACTTTTTCGTTTTTGTAGGGTCATTGTCATTTGACACACAAAAATAAAATAAAAAATACTTTTTCCCCTAGAGTATGAATTGCTATTTTTTCACCGCTCTGGTACGCTACAATGACACAGTGAAAAAGTGATTTGTACCAGAGTGGAAATATATTTTTATTAATTTTTTACTTTATTAGTTTTATTGACCTATCTTTACCTTAGAAAAGGTATATGCCGATATTAGGGTCACAGGCGGCAGACATTAGGGTGTTAGAGGCCGATATTAAGGGAAATCGGCAAACTCGAGATAAGACATCTATATTATGAAAAATAACAAAGGATTCGTAATTTTGCGAATGTAGTAATGGAGTTTCAGTATCCCTCTACCCACAAAAGCCATTGCAAGAAAGCAAAAGCTATTAACGTAAAAATGACAAGCAGTCAAAGGTCAAAAAAAGTTGACATGGCCGATAATTGTTACCACCACCCTAATGAGTTTACTTAATGAAGAGATTTTTTTTAGTTGAAGCTGCTGATTACCGACCCGACCAATGTAATGTATGGTTTGGTACTTACTTGTGCAAGAAAGGCGTCTCCCCTTGTGATGATATTAAGTATAAGTAAAACAGCTATAAGTGCTCCGAAAGCGGGAGGCTCAAGAGTGGCTAATCAGCCTCACTCGACCGGAGTCGCATCGAAAGTGACCCAAAACAACCAAAAATGCCACCGTGTGTTATGAGATATCGTAATGTAGTGGCCATTGTTTAAGCTCCATTAATTATAATATTTTATTTAACTTATTAGATAATAACATAATCTTTAACCTGGTAACATAGTGAAAAAGAGGGGAAATACAAATATTTATCTGACATATTTATGTACCGGGCGTATTATGTTATATAACTAATCAATAAATGCGTGAAAAATAAATTGAAAAGTAAAACAATAACAGGTGCTAGCTTACAGAAAGGACTAACTAAAACAAAAGTTGCAAGATAAAATTACACGGTGTTTGTGATTACGAAACAAGGTATTTTTGTTCTGGTAACACGGTTTGGAATATTTACCTACATACCTACCATTACTCATTACTCTTTGCCATAGAACACTATACTCTACTCCATAGAGAGCCCTCTCGCAGATTTTTTTGAATACCGCTAATGTCAATTGATCAGACGAATAGCGCTATCTATTATCGCCATCCGCAAACTTAGTATATGTATGTATACCTATAACTAGCTTCTGGGCAATAGTACCTATACTTTAACTTCCTTATTACTAATATAGTTGTTTTCAAGTTGATTAAGTTTTACTTCATTACTAGTACTTTTAACTGTTTACAAGTAAAGATAGTAAAACTTTATCAACTAGAAAACAAGTTAATTAGTAATAAGGAAGCTAAAGTATAACAAATAGTAAGGAAGTATCAATTACATAAAAAAAACAACAATTATTTATTATTATGTTTATTTTTATAAGCTTGAGCTACAGTTTTGATTTCATCCTCACCATGGTACGTGATTTTTCCAGACAAAATCCGGTTTATTGAACGGCACCAACTATATATAAGCACATGAATATTCGCGTTTTCAAAATAATTTTTTAATGTTTTTTTATGAGTTTCACAATTGAAAGGAAAATCAACAAATATGTCAGTGAACATTTTTATTTTCAGTTTTAATTTTTTCTTGGGTACACCTTTTTTAAGTATTTCTGTCACTAAATTTTGAATTTGGACAAAACATTTTTCCATTTCTTTAGATGGGTATATTAAAGAATTTTTTCCTTTTTTATATTCTTTGGCCCTTATATATTCATTGGATTTACTTTCGGGGTCGCCATACATATCTTTTTTACAAATTTTACAGCCTTTTGTCACATTTTTAATGCATTTCCCCAAAATCCACCCACACACATAATTTCCCTGTCCAGCATCATTTACATCGATATTTAAATTGATGAAAGGCACCACAATTTCATCATCTATATTTTCAGAAAATTGTGGTGTCTCCACACCAATGGGACTGGGAATATCAGAAGTCAACGCAATATTTTCTCGTATAAAAAAATCTAGATTCTGCAAGCAGCTATCGTCATCTTTTTCGCAGTTTGCATGTAGAGAATGGGGCGAGTTAAAATTATTAATTAAGAGGGACTTAAAGGCCCCTTCAAATGCAACCGTGTCTGGTGCCGTATTTCTCGCCCCATAACTTCTGATATTCCCAAAGAAATTTTCTAGTGGATCCTGGTTGAAATTACGTGTTAACATCGCATCAAATAAATATGTATGGGACAGCAATATCCATAATTGTTGCATTCCTTCAATTGTGCGTATAAAGTTCTTAATAGATGGTATTGATTTCGTTTCAATAACACGGATTTTATTATTCTTGTCCTTAATTTTTTTTATAAATTTCACAGTTTTTAATACCTTTATGGCATTCTTCCACAAATCATGGTGCGGACTAGTTCGTCGTACACATCCCTTATATATTTTGCCATTAGGCACAATAAACGTATTACAATTCAATGAATCGAAAAGATTATCCATTAGTACGGTAAATTTCACCAAATTTTGGCATTCTGCCGGGATGTCTCCTCTTGCCACGAGATGTCCTGCAGTTGCAGCTACGGTGTGACTGAAAATTTGGGCTGCTGGTTTCACTTTCATTTTTCTAATTTTATTTATATATATATGCTCATCTGTAACTTTCAGCAAGCATTTCAGCTCTCCATATGATTTGTCAGCTTCATAAGTATTTGTATAGTATTCCCATTTAATAGTTTTTTCACACTTCTCTTCAAAATCATAATATATTAAGTCTTTTGTTAATAAATTGTTCCGTACTCCTTTTAATAAGTGTGGAACATCAAATAGAGGGATTATTTTTGTTTTCCCTATTTCGATTACTTCAGTCTTCCACTCCTTTAAATCTCTCAGATATTTTTTTTTAGTATCTTCTACCAATTCATTAATCACACTCACATTGACTGTGCTTTGATCACACACAGTACATATGATCTTCAGTCCCGTACTGCGAACATACTTTAAGATTTTTTGCAAAATATCTTTCAATTGAGCCTTATTCATGGAGTTGGTGAAGTAATATGCGACGGGTTGCTTAAATTTTTTACGTAATCCCTTCACCATGAAGACCAATACATGGTCGGCAATTTTCTTACCATCGAATGTGAACCCCCTAAGCTGGTCTTTTGCAGCATTATAATGTATTTGGGGGGAAATTGACATTTCGTCAAAAATTAAACTGCATAATCGATCTTCTGGACATAACTCTTTGACGGTATTTTTGATTTTTATAAAAATAGATTTATTCAACCCCGGCTCTACTTCTATTTTGGTCAAAAGTCGTTTTAACGATTTAGTGGACGGTAATGTAAAATATTTTGCCAAAAGAGGGTAGCTTCTTGGGCTCTTCTTATATAAAGATAGTGAGAGCACTTTTTCTTCTAGAGAGAATCTGCGACCAGAAGGTTTCTTGCTTGTTTGGGTGTACTGCATATTTGTGAAAATTTTTGCAGCTATTGTCATTTTGTTTGTCAGTTTCTTAAATAAAATATCTGTAGACATTTTTTCAGCACTGGCTATTCTGGATTGAAGGTTTTTATTTTTCTTTTGTGATCTGTTCAAGGTCGATTGCAATGTTTTTATTTTTCTCCTCGTTGTTTGTAGTTGGTTCAACCAGAGTGACGGTACCTCCTGCTGCCAAGGCTTATCTGAAAAAAACATCACGCTATTTTTAGTCCCAAAACTAAGCATACTAAGACTTATGTGCTACTAGCGAACCGCCCCTGCTTGGCACGGGTAGCAGAGCATCAGCCAATCCTTTCTCATGACTTAATATGGTTTATTTTTTATTTTTTTTATTATTGTAGCAACACTGTAAGTAAACACATCCATTGGTGAAAATCGAACGGAAACCCATTCAGTAGTTTTGGAGTATAGGCCGCGGCCATACCGCTGAGTGGATGGAAACGGGGCATGCCGGCTTACTTTTATATATATACAGGGTGAATTTTTCAAGTTGGCGTGGATGGCCAAATCCTAAACTAAAGGGAATAGCGAAAATACTGAAAGGAGTCTCGAGACCAATTTTGATTAAAACCAAAACTACATCATTAGATTTTTGAAAAAATATTTCCCCAAGCCAGGAATCGAACCCAATGATTTTGAAAAATAAAAAACACTATTATTACACCAAAGCTACCCAAAGTACATACGTTATAATAAATAAGTGTTTCATTATGGGTAAGTTTGGTTTACTGTTACTTATGTAAAACAATAAATGTTATACAGCTGTAAATACTTTATCACGAAATTATAACCCCAATATAATAGAAAAAACAAACTAAATTAGTTATTTTGTTATACTGTCTCATGAAAGCTATGCGATGATATTCTTGTTTCATACTTTTTAGAGTGTAATTTTTCAGTACCTATTCGGGTTTTAGTTACTTTTTTAGTAGGCAAAGTGGTGATGCATACATTTGTTCTTAATCCGCTAAGAATCTTAAAAAACTTACTTTTCTTTTTAATTATTGCCTTCTTCTGCAGTCGGCAATAATTGTGTTCTGAATTTATATTCCTGGCACGGTTATCTGTAATGTAAGAAAAAATCTCATGAGAAATATTGATTTCGTTAGTGTGTTGTTTTTAGATTTAATTTAGTTTTATTTTTAGTTAGTATTTTGCACGGTGGTAGGGTACTTTGTAGTGCCCAACTGGCTGGATACCACCCTCAAGTTGAAAATCTGTCGCCAAGCACCTATCGGTGTGTTCCGACAGCTGCACTTGAGAGCCAGTTGCCATCTAGGCTTTGTGTGCTTACCACCTTCGGCTACATCATCACTTACCATGGTGAGATTGTGGTCAAACACAGTTTATCCAGAATTAAAAAAAGTCTATCTTTATGTATACCAATATAACCAATGACATGAATGCAATATATAAATTAAATTACAAAACAGCTAGGTTAATATACCTTACTCTGGCTGACGCTGTTATCGGTTATGGTTTGGATAGCTATGGGAAAACATACAAGACTTACTCAGAAAAAATCTATGAAGGGTGTGAGTACTGAGACAACTAGTGATAGAGCGGAGTGGAAGAGGAAAACATGTTGTGCCGACCACACCTACCATGGGATAAGGACAGGAAGATGAATATAATGTAAGTACCTGTCCCCGTTGGTTTGAATGTGGCAAGGTTACTTAGTTCATTCACATGTTCAGGAGCAAGTAACACTTTCTCTGAAGTACCAACTTCATCAGACTTGCCTAAAAGATAAGAGAATAATGATATTATTTTAATAACAATAAACAATAACATGTTGTGCCGACCTCACCTAGCGTGGGATAAGGACAGGAAGATGAATATAATGTAAGTACCTGTCCCCGTTGGTTTGAATGTAGCAAGGTTACTTAGTTCATTCACATGTTCAGGAGCAAGTAACACTTTCTCTGAAGTACCAACTTCATCAGACTTGCCTGAAAGATAAGAGAATAATAATATTATTTATTTTAAAAATTATAATGTTAATGAATTTTTATATTCTAACATTTTTCCGCCCAACAGAATAACCACCTTAAATATGTTTATTATCACTAGAGATGTGATTATATGCATTTGCATATTTCGCCCCTTCCCAACAGTCATTGCATATTTTATCGAAGGCCGGACTTACACTTGCAATTTAAAGTATTAAAAAAATTACAGTAAGCTACTTACAAAGCGTGTTTACATTTGCAAATTTATCGCAAGTTACTTACGTAAGCCTACTTACGTGAGTAAAACTTGCAAGTGTAAGTGCGGGGTAGGATCTAGTAATGATGATGCATCATTATATCCTACTTCCTACTAATACCTTATTATAAATGTTTATTAATAGATTATGATGTGATCCAGTTTGTTACTTAATCACACAAAAACTGCTGAACGGATTTATATGAAACTTGGCACACAGGTAGGTAGATAGAAAATATCCTGTTTTATTCCATTTCCTGGAATAAAACATAGGATACTTTTTATCCCGGGACAAATAAGATATCTCGGGAAAGCGGTTAAACTAGTTTACAATATTTTCAGATTTCCCCATGTAAACTTAAAAAATATTGTGAACAATAACCTACACATGGAACCATTGTGTCAATTTAATAGTTGTATTAATGGGACGGCTGAACTTTTGTCAGAATGGGCACTAACATAGTACCTTAATTCAAATACTACCCAGTTTGGGAGGAATTTCATATATGTAATATTAAACTTAATATAGTAGTATAATAAACGAGTTTTATTACTTAGATTAATATTAATTAAATAATGTATACTATGCTATTTTTACAAAAGTAAATCAAAGAAAAAAAAATCTAATTAAATACCTAAATAAAAATATATTTACAATAAAAGATTTAATAGGTAGTATAATATGTAAACATCCACATCATTAGTTAAAATCAGGGTTCGAGGATATATATCAATGGATATATATCATGATATAGAAGGCTGGCGAGTACCTTGGCCAAAAAATAAGCATTGCCATACAGTGTGGCAATGCTGCCTGCATTCTGGGCACGCTACCAACTGGCAGCTATTTTGACCAGCTGTCTCTCTTCTTTTGATTAGCTGGTCTCCCCTTTTTTTCTCTTATCACATTGTTTTGTATATATGTATAGCTTAGTTAGTATTTTTATTCTCTTTCTGTATTTATATATTTAAAATTAATTAAATTTTAGATGCTATGTATTATATTAGGTTATTCTATTGTAGATTAGTTTTCAACTTATGTTGCACATTTAAATAAGTTATATGGCTGTTTTAGTAAATTATGTAAATCATACCAAGAAGATGAAGCGATGGCACAGCCAGAAAATTCAGTCGGTTATTGCGGTTCCTATCCCTGTCTGTAAAATGGATATCACAGATAACCTTCTTCCTATACAGTTCATAATCAGATTGATTATCTAACTTCCCACCAGCTATAAGAACCCAAGCCTTGAAACGGTCTGGATTCTTTTCTGGATGTGGAAATTGATGGTAGGAGTTCTCTGAAACAAAAAGAAAGATAACTTTTATTTTAATATTTGTTTCAAAATCCAAATTAATTTACTCAGTTAAGGTCCTAAGGCACTAATGAATGTTTACAATTGAATCTTCCACCGGTTCAGAATACACTTAATCTGAGAAGAATCTGGCAAGAAACTCAGCAAGGCAATTTTGTTTTGTTTTTTTGCAGTGTATATTTCTTTAATTTGCCTATTTACAATTTCAAAAATATGTTGGAGACATTTTCAGTTTAAAGATCATAAACATATCAGACTTCTAAGTACAAAAATAAATATGGATAATTGCAGTGGTCTATGATATAAAATATTATCCTGATTACCTATTATGTAGGACAACTAGGTAAGTTCAGCCGGCACTATATAAATCAATGGGGTCACGACGTAGGATGACAGAGATATAATGATGACTATACTTACTGTTTGAACATCCCAATGCACACCGTTTAGGCATGATATACACAAATCACAAGCGTCTGTATCGCAAAGAAACAGCACTAAGTGTCTGGATCGTAAAAAACGATTGCACTTGAAAGGTTTTGATTGCTCAATTCACACGATAACTTTGGAAAATTCTCACACTTTATTACGGAGGAGAGGACTCGACTCACGCGGAACGGCGGATAAATTTCTCAAAGAAAAGCACAAATATGGTACGAAAACTACAAACACGTGCAAACGCAAGGAGCAGTCGCCATATTTGTGATTTGACAACTTGATAATCAATATCAAATCAATACTTGGCGGTGTTGCTAGCAATCTTAACTATTACGCAGCTGTTGTCTTTACAGATTTCATCAACACAAATATTTGCAAATAATTATAACTAATACGTGTATAATTATAAATAATAAAATCCTACGTAGTGAAATTATTATTTAAATAATATTTTTTTGTCACGTATTATATTTTTATCGATGGTGTCGCCGTCTGCAGTGAACATAAAGTAACTAATTGTGAGTAGGTCTGTGGATGGAGAATAAAGATGTCGCGTTTCGAGAAAAATGCCACCAAATTTGTGAAATTTGACATTATATGGGAGTGTCATAGCCCTGCTCTACTCTTTGCTACCTACAGTGGAAAGAGTCGGTTTGGTCGGTACTTACTAGGTACCTACCTATATAATATAGTTCAATAACAAATTTTGTTCATGTTTGTGAAATATCTGGTTTGTTGAAATTAAACACGCAAGAGATTTTTTAAATTTGTTATAAGTGCCTACTTTACTTACTAATAAATAATGGGTTCTTTTTGGTCAGACGAGGTAAGTTTGTCAAACTTTAGTTAAAGCCATCCATTATTAGCCAGTTATTACTATGAACCTAACCTATCTATGCAAGATATCTATATTGCAAGATATACCTACTGTAGGTAGATATTAGATGTTGATGTTAGCTGAGCTAATGAATATAGTACTATTAGGGTTACTTATCCTGCCCTACCTACCTGAAATAAATAGTTAGTTATTTATTTGCACTGCACCATTACTAGGTTACTTTAAACACCAGTATTATTGTTAAGGTTTAGAAGCATATTCTATGTAGGTAAGGTTTTGACCATCTTAACACAGTAGGTAGGTACCTACCTAAGTATTTGCGATGAAAATTATGGGCTTAGATCAAGACTTGTCAAACTATATTTATTTTATCGAAGTATCTTTTATAGTTTGCTTTTCGTTTTTAGGATTAAAAATAACTCTGTAAGGTCATTCATTACCTACACATCACAGCGTCACTTATGTACCTATTATGCCACATTTTTATAATGCGACAAGCTTTAAACTATCTTACTAGGTAGGTACTACTAGGTACCTACCTACCGATCCTCCGTAGTCCGTAGCAGTCCGTAGGCCCGCTAGCAAAGCGAGGTTTCTCTTGTCCATATTCGTGTAAGTCCACTTGAGGAATGGTGTTGGCATAGAATATCTACTATTATCATACTGTTATAGATACAAGGCGTTATTCCTACTCTCTTTGTTAAATCCTATGCAGATAATAAGGGTGTAAATATCGATATGGGTTCTTCAAAAGGGGTGCAAAAAGAGTGCAACACATCGGCCATCCCGTAGGTTCTGTCCATAGTTAGCGTAGGTAACCCGTGAGTTACTGTTGAGTGTTGATAGAACGATGCCGCGATGTTAGTTGATCTCTTATTTTATTATTTTCAGAGTGAAAGGGAATATCCTGTGAGATCTTCTCGCGGCAATACACAACCCGTGACATCGGTAAAAAGTTTTTTTTATGTAGGTACTTTTTAAGTTAAGGTTCAGTCTGTGCTGAAGTTTTCCCGGTGAAAAAAGCGCAACAGATCATACGCACTTCGAAAATCTGCAGCTAGTCTCATTGTTATTTGGACATTACTGACGCAAAACGGAATCAAACCACACAATGTCAGTTTTGGGAAAAAGCTTTTTATTACAAGTTTTGTTAACCTAATCATCATCAATCAATTTAACTTTAATGAAGATTTTAAGAACGTTTCACGGATAACTACGCCGTTATTTTGTAAGAAAAGTGATAATGGAGCCACTTTAAACTAATTTGCAAAGTTAGGGATTTAAAAAGCATGGTACTTAGGTAGGTACATCTGATTCCGCAAGACTCGCACGATGTTTTATGTGTAGCTTGTCGGAAACTCGGATATAAGTAGATATGTATGTTTATCTATAAGAAATCATAAATAAAATAAAGAAATTTTCATCTTTGACCACGTGACTGAAAATGCTTGGTATGTACTGACTGATTCTGAGTGTGAAGTCACCTGCTTGTCACAGCCAGCCAAGTCACAGCAAGTAGGTATAATAGAAGTAAAAGTTTTTGTGGCGAAAGAATCACGCCGGTTTTTTTTTATTGTAAACAATAATTGAGCGGTAAATCACAGCATGTTAGGTAGTAACGTAACCTACACCGCTACTTTTACAAACATAATTAATAGTAGGTATCGAAAATACAAATTATTTCTTTACTTACCTATGGCCAATATTTCTTACATCTACAGGCCAGAGAGAGTTTCGGAGAATACAGATGTTTATGTGGACGCACTTGGAGTAGCCGTCTCGCTTGGCAATATTCGTACCAGATATGCAAGCGCTGTAAAAAAACGGTTTACCCTCATACCCTGGTAATAATTTAATTTTTAACTAGCTGTCCTCTGCGGTTTTCTCTGGCACTGGAGTGGATATTTCATCGAAGGTTTATAATTTGCTTTAACACCTTGACTCGCATTTGGGAAGGTTGTCCCATAGAATATTAAAAAAAAAACATGAATGGCAATTTTAATCTTTTAACTGCCGTTGACAATTTATACTAATATTATACCTAAAGAGGAAAATATTTGATTTTTTGTTTGTTAAGATTTAACTCAAAAACATTATCCCTGAGTAACAAAGGCTACCTATATTTTTACCTCGGGAAAACAAAGATCCCACGGGAACGCGGGCGAAACCGCAGAGGACAGTTTGTTTTATAATAATTATGAAACAAACAGTTATATCGAATTCTTATGTTGTTTTTCAGAGAGCATTGCGTCCATCTGATACGACGGTTGATAAAGAAAATGTTAAAGAACATGCGCAGGAACTTTGCCAAATGTGTAAAGAGCTTGGCCAGTATTGCGGGAATGTTCGTAAAGCCCGCAACAACGTTAGAAGAGGCCATACTGGCAATCGAAAGTATTGATATTATTATAAAGCAAGCAACGCCATCATTACTTATATTCCAGCAGCTACTTATGTTGCGTTAGTAATTAATTACTTATAAATTTATTTATATTGCGCTACTAAACTAAGCACAATTCCATAGATTAAGAATTGGTCGTCGCTCTGGGGCGCGACGATTTATTCATCTAAGCACAATTCATTGGCGAGAAAGGTTTTTTTTTGCGTTGGTTGAACCAATGACAAATCGGTCGCCGATTTGATTAGTATAACGCGCGTAGTTCCCTTTTCGTACAATGTTGACTGGTCAAGACGCTGACAACCAAGAAAACCACTTTCCATCTGATATGTGTGCCACCGTCGGCTATGACTATACGAGGGTGATGTTACTGAACGTTACAAAGCAACTGGATCTCAAGTGCTACTTGCAACTGCCAGAACTACCGGTAGATACCTACTTTGCGACGGGATTACAACTTGAGGGTTGTAGCCAGAAAAGCTGGTAGGTAGGATGCTTACCATCACCGAAAAAGCTCAAGCTCAAAACCCCGGTGCACTTGTTAACTGTTCTTTTAACTTGTTAAAGAACAGTTTGAACCTATCAAACCATATTGCTATGTAAATCGTAGGTACCTACGGGTAGTATTTGTGTTCCATTTAAAAATGATATTTCTGACTACATAATATATTGTTTATATGGTTTGTATAACTTGGCCAGTTATACAAACAGCAATCCTAGTATGTAGTTAGAATCAGAAATAATCACTGCAATGAGAATTTAATTTCAGATAGGTAGGTAGGTATATCTAATGAAGTTCCTGTTATGGTGTGTTGTCTTAACTGTTTTTATTATTATGCATTTCCATTGGAGCTAATTTGAAGCTCACATTGTTTATTATTTTTATTATTGTAATACTTATACTGTTATTTCAGCATGTAGCTCTCGTCTATTTTCCACTTTACTTCAGAAGCGAACTCCCATAAAGTAAATAAAATACGTTTCGGGATAGCATATTGTATTACTGGTCGAAAATCAAGTGTGAATTTTTTTGTAGTGTCTATTTACACATTCTATCTTAGATTAATGCTAGGTCGTCGTTGACAGCCTCTAAGCATTATATATTACATATTATGCATATAAGTATATAATTAAATAGGTTACAATATTTCCAATATGACAATATGAATTTTGTATTAATTAATTTGTAAAATAAAGAAATAAAATAAATGTATTCATTTACTTGTATTAATATCATTATATTAATCACAAGTGTTTCCATTAGCAAACACTTTATTGACAAAATCAGCTAAACTAGTTTTTTTCAATTGTTCCTTTAAACACATGGGTAAATCCATTTTACTCTCAATTAAATATGCAAACAGTGGTAACAAAAGTGTTTCAATCTCTTGGACATCTTCTTCCTTGATAAGTTTTGCTGTGGTTGTGATTATGCTGACAACCTCTGACACCTGACTGTCTGTTAGCGGATCTTTGAAGTATTTATACTGAAAAAGCAATCAATTTTGTGAAAAATTTTAATATATTTGTTTTTGGGGTGTGCCATTATGCCCTAGTCAAAATAAGGTCTCTTATATAATAGCTATAGGCTTGTATTTATGCACAAAGTAAGGGAGCTGAAATTTTATGTTGCACCAGTTACCTACCCCACTCTATAGGTAGGTATAGATATAAAATTTAAAACTATCATGGTCCATGAGTGCTCATATGTACTAAAATTTTAATATTTCTACATGCAAATCCACTTAAAAAAAACTATAAAGATAAACTATGCAGAAAATAATATATACCCTGATAATAAAGACTAAATTCCTGTAGCAATATAACAAACATTTCCTTGAGGCTTCAGTACGGTGGTCTCCTTCTGCTATTGTTATCAAGGATAATGCATCATGCATAATGTTCAATATTGTCTTGTCATCAAACACTAACAAGCTGTTCCAAGTATCACACCATTCTTGTTGAGTGCATGAACAAATCATCTGAAAACATGTTGTTTTATTATTACACTAGCTTTCCGCCCCGCGGTTTCACCCACGTATCCATTTTTTACCCATTTAGACATTGAATTTCAAAAAAACCTTTCTTATTCCTGGTCTACATCTTGAAAACAATACCTGTGAAAAAATTAAGGGTGTAGGCTGGGCGTTGATGAGTCAGTCCTTCTCATTTTTCATACCAAGAAACGGAAATAACTCCTAACTTTGAACCCCCGTTTCACCCCTTCAGAGGTGGAATTATAGGAAACGCTAAAACACATATTTCTTTATTTTTATTTGTTAGCCTAAAAACAGTTTCATGGTTCTAGCTTCAAAAATGACGGTCTTCCGTACAAACTTTCAACCCCTTTTTCACCTCCTTAAGGGTAGAATTTTAGAAAACGCTAAAACACGTGTTTCTTTATTTTTAATTGTTAGCCTAAAATAACAAAGTTTCATGGTTCTAGCTTCAAAAATGAAGCGACTTCCCTACAAACTTTCAACCCCTTTTTCACCCCCTTAAGGGTTGAATTTTAGCAAACGCTAAAATACGTGTTTCTTTATTTTTAATTGTTAGCCTAAAAACTAGTTTCATGGTTCTAGCTTAAAAAAATCGCGGACTTCCATACAAACTTTCAACCCCCGTTTCACCCCCTCAGGGGTATAAATTTAAATAACGCTGATACACGTATTTCTTTATTTTTAATTGATAGTCTAAAAACAAAGTTTCATGATTCTAGCTTCAAAAATGACCGACTTTCATACAAACTTTCAACCCCTTTTTCACCCCCTTAAAGGTTGAATTTCGAAAAATCCGTTCTTATTCCTCAGTCAAGTTTTAAAAACAACACCTGAGAAAAAAATCAGCTTTCTAGGTCTAAGGGTTTAGGCTGGGCGTTGATAGATCAGTCAGGACTTATCCTTTTATATATATAGATAATATTTAGATTTCACTGTCAATAAATGTCTATGTTTAGAAAAAACATAAAAAAGAAACAATAACTTGTATGTACATATAGGAAGGAGTGTGTAATGTCACACATTTATGTAGACCACCTAGCATAGTGGTGCAAGTGCAATGTGCTAGCTAGTTCGATCGACTTCTCAGTTGTAGGCTGACTTCCGAACCAGTGGTAACTCCTGTATTTCGACCTTCATAAGGGCTCTTCTAGGGCCTAAACTGAATAAATGGTTTTGACTTTGATCGTATAGTTTATTTTAGTCGTGTGGTAAACTGAAAAAAAAAAACTAAATAGAGATACCTGTGATAACAATGTTGTCAATTGGTCCTTATCCATATCATTTTGCACTTTTGTACCACTAGTGATTTCAAGAAAATTTTCACCAGGTGGATTCCATAATTTTCTATAATAATACATATTTAAGGGCTGGATATTTTTCAATTTACTCTTCAACCATTTTTCTTCATTTTCTGTAATTGCAAAAATAGTTTTCACGTATAGATAAAAATATTGTTATACTTATTAGGTACTGATTATAAAAAAACTGGCCTTTAAACTGGCCTTTTAACTGGCCTGTAACTGACTTACATGTTTTTGTGACACAACTTTACTCTTTAATAGAATTACACCACGAATTTCGGCCAATGTGCCAATTAAACAATCTATCTAATTGATGGAATTCATGATTGATCGACCTGCATAATAATATATACCTATATATTATTATGCAGGTATTTAAAAAGAAAAAGTACTGGATAGGATAGGATAGCATTTTTGTAACTGGGACAGTATGGGGAATTTATTGATTCATAGTTATTATACATACCTACAACAGTTGCTTTAATTTATTAATTTTTATGGACAACTCACACTTGACCCAACAAATGTCTGCCAAAGTCAATTTCACAAAAAAGACAATCCAATAGTTCCTACCTTAGAGTTTCCCCATATCTCCTATGTGTTTGTATATTACCCCATACTGTGCCAGTGAAATAAAATATCACACTCAATACAATATTTCATAGCCCTTCTTTAATTTAAAAATCATTTTACCACAAATATATTACATACTCTTTGTAACCACATTTTTTTAAATTCTGGATAAGCTTGTGTTTGACCACAATCTCACCATGGTAGGTGATGTGGCCGAAGGTGGTAAGCACACAAAGCCTAGATGGGAACTGGCTCTCAGGTGCTTGGCGACAGATTTTAAACTTGAGGGTGGTAGCCAGCCAGCCGGGTACTACAAAGTACCCTACCACCATGCTATGGTTTCCTCAAGATGTTTTCCTTCCAGAAAGCTCAAGCTTATTGTAGGATTCGAACCTTCGCCGCGGTATCCAACGTCACTGCCACTGAGCTATCATCACCTTAAGGTAACATCATCATCACTTAACAAGGTACTACAGTGTGATTGTAACAGTGTAAAAAGGTAGTTATATTACCTGGTATAGCGGAAATGTAGGAATCCAATAATGATTTCTGTAGTTCTAGAACAAGATGTAATGTGGCTGGAGCAAGTGCTACAAATGTGTTGATTTTCCATCGGACAACATCCAGTATTTGGGCAAACATTGCTAACATTGGTGCTCTGTATTCCACCAGTTCCTCTAAAGTGTACACCTCTTTCATTAGTTTCACCTGTACATTGACACAATCAATTTCCTGGTTTAATAAAGCCTTATGCATATTTGGCATTATAATCAGCAGCAACAATTTAGTTCCCGGTATTATATCGAAATTTTTAAGGCCCAATATGAATTTTATGAAATTGTGTTGCTTGGTTTCTGTGTCAATCTGGGTTTCAATCATTTTCTGGGTCACTTTTATGATACAGGGTTCAGTCTCAGTATTGTAGTAGTGATTAGAATATTTTCCAAGAATGTTCATAACTCTCAACATTATATCAGTTTGTTGAATATTTTCTGTTGCTAGTGTAAATATTTTCACATAAGTTAGTTGGGGATTTTGCAAAAATAATGTTAAGATATCAGTGATGTTGGTGTCTTGTGATGAAATAAGTTTATTAAATATTCCTGTCATCATGGATTGAAATTCAGTAGAATCCTTCATATCAGTAAAGCAATTGTTGCTGAAATGTTCCTCTAGTATTTCATGCTTTGTAGAATTGCTGCATCTATGATATACTTTTACAGCCAACAATTCAATTATGTCTGTGTTGTTTGAACTGACATTTAAATGATTCCTAAACATTTTATACAGCTTATAGAATTCCTCTTCATTAAAAACTTCCAAATTCAAAGCTACTATATTTACTAAATTGATATAATTACATAGGTTTTCTTTATTAGTAAGTGCTCGAACCCATAATACTTTATCTTCACCATCTTTATTAATTTTGTCTACAATATCATTGGTATCTGTTACATTAATAATATCCATTATTTCAACAGGTTTACGGGCAATTTGCTCTAACATACTCACAAGTGGATGCTCAGTTAAACTACTGATACTCAATAACTTTGTGCGTAATTTATCACAAAATTCACCTATTGATTGCTGCATACTCTTTCCATTTTCATCAAATTCACTCCAAGCACAAAATATGTCCACACTTATGTCCATTACAAGTTCCTTGCACATATCTAATATTATTATATGACAATTATTCAGACATTCCAATATTAACTGATTTAGGTGATCATGAATACTGAAATCTATGGAATCTTTAACAACACCTCCATCTTTAAAAGTCAATTCATAAATGTAGTCAACTGGGTTTCTGACATGAATAGCACTGAATTGTTCCAAACAATTATACATAAAAAGTAATGCAGCATGAAGACGTTTACCCTTATACCTATATAGTTTATCTTTATGTAAACTGTTTAATTTAAATATATTAGGAGGGTCTGTGAAATACTTCAAGAACTTCTGTAGGATATTGAAGGCATCAGTCAATTTTTGAGATAATTCATCATTGGTAAATTCAAATAGATGTAACCGACAGATGAGTATATAACAAGCTGCTGAAAGATTATTCACTTTATCCAAACACTCTGTAGGACTGAAATATTTGAAGTTATCTAAAAACGCACTAGCAACTTCTAATCCTAATTGAGGATAGCTGTATGCAATAATTTCAAATACAAACATATCCATATGTAAATTCCAAAGCATTTCGCACATGAGACATTTTGGAATATTAGGTATTGTCCAGATGACTAAATCTATTCCTTCTGTTTCTACTAATGTTTCGAGCACCTGTAAATCTGAGTTCAGTATAATGTACAAGGCGAATTTTCGGACCTTTGGTATGGTATCTTTTAGCAAACCATTGCTAATGATAAAATTCTCATCCTTTAAGAATTTCAAAATTATATTTGTCACATGCTGGATCTTCTCTTCATTTCCTTTAAAGAGTAAATTAAATTAATATAATGGTAAAAGGCATAAAATAATAAACTTGATAATAAATCATTGTATGGATACCTCCTTTTGCCGATAGTCTCGAAAAGGGTTGAATGTTATCTGCCGATATAATTATTCCCTGGAACGTTGATAATTCCGGAGTAAAATCCATTTTAATTGGTTTTATATTTTATGCTATGATTCCTCAACTTTAAAAGCTAATTATAAATAATCCACGGCCAGCAATTCAACAAACAAATAAACGCCAATAAACACCAAAGAGAATATAATACTACCGTTTATAAACACTACAATCATACATCCACAGATTACTGATATGTATGTAGCTCAAAGAGTATGTAATATATTATGTAGGGGAGGCAATGATGCTAAATTTGTAGTTACTCGAGCGTCTTTGGGACCTACTGGAATTTGAAGATTAGGTGGAATAAAGAAAAAAAGGTTATGTGATATTTTCTCCTTCAGCGGTGGGGGGAGCGTCTACAGGGTTTCAAAAATGTAAAAAAAAACAGTCACCAAGAAATACTCGAGCGCGTCAGATATTAATAGGGTAGTCGCGCCACTCGGCGCCACGTCTGTCTGATAACGGAAACATAATAATCTGCCGTTTTGCGTGGTGGGGGTGGCCGTACAAAGGGGTCGAAAATATTTTTAAAAAAAATTTACTCGAGCGCGTCAGACATTGATAAGGGATGTTAAGTGAACCCTCCAGTAGCTCCTATTTTAAAGACTGACGATTTGGACGCGACCATCAGTCAGGGCCGATTTTTGAAAATGCAAAAAAAAATCGTGACCTTGATTTACTCGAGCGCGTCAGATTTTTATACAGGCGGTTCTTCTTGATGGCCTTGTTGTACTGACCCATAATCTGACAATTATGTTGAGGGATTTCCTTAATCTGACGGTTTGAAAAAAAAAAATATATGAAAAATATCGAAATCTCGAAAATGGTTCAAGATATCGAAAAAATTTTTGGACAAAAGTTGTAGAGAATTTAATCTTCTACAATATTTATTATGAATACATATACCAAAAAACCCATAGGAAACGAGATATTTGCAATAAATTATTTTTTGACCTTTGACCTTGAAAAATCAGTAGTCGCGGGCACCCTAAGATAGCTTTTGAGACAAGTTTTAGGGTGTCAAAATAAAGGTTTATACAAGTTAATAGCTGACTATCTCTCATTCTGAGGTGAAACTCATAATATTCCTGGACTATAGGTACACTTAATAATGATTTTAGCTACTTCGGCTTGTGCAAATCGGCAGATTAAGATATTTCCGTGATTCGTGAGTCACGAATCGTGACTAATTTCCTTCAAAATAAAAAAAAACTAATCGCGCTCGAGAAAATCCAGGTGACGTTTTTTTTTGCAACTTTGCGAGTCTCCAATTTTCTTTCGTCACGCCCAAATTGTCAGATTATTGAAATGTACACTATTTTGCATGTAACTAACTTACCTTACCTCAATCTGACGCGCTCGAGTATTTCAAACCATCGATTTTTTTTTACTAATCTGACGGGCTCAGATTTGGTGAGAGTACTTCACAAGGTGCAAGGTTGCCCCCCTTATGTTAATCTGCCGCGCTCGAGTAAATCCCGAAATCCCCTATTCGCCTCCCCTACATTATGTAGCTAGCTAACTACAACTCTCTTGTATTGTATATAGTGTATTTATTATTATCTATGACTACAACCAAAGAGAATGTAAATTACTACAACTACCATTATTTTTTTAACGTAAGGTCTAAAACGTAGTGTTTTTATTTATCCTCTTTGGTAAGGGCCTTCCTTTCCTTGGGAATGGTACATACATGCTCTTTGTAATTCATGACCATAGATACATAGACTTTCAGTCGCATACAATTTTACAGTTTTAATATTCTTATTTTAAGCTATTGCATAGCTTTTATCGCGGGCTTTGAGCGCGGTGACTGAATCAAGAAATTCCGTAACGAAAATAAAACCTAACACCCCCCTACCATGTAGCTCGGCCGAGTGTTCGCTTATCGTGTATGTACTACAGTGCGACATAAAAGAGTAGAAATTAAATATTCGAGAACTGTTTTAATTTTCTGGCAAACCCTAATTTTTTGTGGCAGAAATTTGGTATTTTTTGTGTTATTTATCTGAGTTTGGACTGGCAAACATTGGCATCATGAATAGAGATATTCGTGGTGGTGCTCGTGAAATAATTTATAAAACACAACAACGTAGAAGATAGTGTATGCTATGTATTAGAAGTAAAAAATATTTGACATAACCTTTTGGTTAGAACGAAACCATAGCGCGATTTAATTAATTACTAGCGCCATCTAGTTTACTACCGTGAACAATGACCATAGATACTAAGTCTTTCGGTAGCATACATTTTTTAAGTTTTACAGTCAGGTTTTAGTGAAATTGGCGGCTGTTCCGGACTGCCTGCCTAGTGTTGCCATCAATAACTTTACAATTCCGTCTACTTACCGTTAACCGTTTAGTAACACACCGTTAGTTGCTTGGCGACAGATTTTATACTTATCTCAGCATAGGGAGTGTTTTTATAATTCGTACTCTTTTATTTACATTTCGTTCTTTATAAATCAATTCAAGACTATTCTACAGTTTACCTACATACGTAGGTGAGTTATGTTACGGCGAAGTACCAAATTAATGTTATTGTTTTTATATGTCCATACTTACTTTCCTTTCGTAACATGACTAACTACTTATGTATGAGTATAAATTGTTATTTGCAAGTATTTTAGATTTGATATCAATTACTGAACTATAACAAAAATCCGTCAGCTGTCAGACCATATTTTTTTCCGTTTTCCATTCCGCCAGAACAAGGCCAGAACTGACGGGAAATCTGTCATGTTGGCAACGCTGCAGTCTGTCTTCCTGACTGACTAGTACATTACAATAATAACATAAACATTACTGTATTTCACATATTTATTTTGAGCAGAGATCCAAGATTCTTATGTGCACTTTTAAAATACGGATCAATTTTTAAGGCGGTGAGATACATTTGTTCTGCTAGATGATACTTTTTCCAACGGTGGTATAAAACACCTGCAAACATTTTATTACGTCAAAAAATAATGTGTATCATTTTATATACCATACTATAGATACTAATATCTGTTATAGTATAGTCACTCTACCAATTTAGATAATTAATTAAATATAGTAAATAAATCTAACTGTACTACAGTGGCATTAAATTGGTAGATTTACTAATTCAGAACTCAAAACTCATTTATCCAGTTTAGGCCCTGTTAAGGCACTTAGGCGCCATTCATTTACCACGTAAGACAATTTAGGGTGGAGGAGGGTCGAACATGTCTTATTTTTTCTTACAAGGGGGTGGAAGGGATATACGGGACAGTCTATCAGGACAAAGTTATAGGGATCCTATTTATGCCATATCGCTACAGAATCTTAAAAAAAATATCACATAAGAATTACCTAAATTAGCATAATGTATAGCTTGTACTTGTTTTCCAAAAAGCTTGATGGCTCTTATAAAATATTCCTCTGCATCCTTGTAACGATCCATTTTGCCATAAATATTGGCAATAGCAAAGTTAACTGAAGGTGAGTTTGGTAACTCTTTTAGAGCTTCAGGTATGACTTGGAGTGCTATATCAATTTTCCCTGAAATAAGGCATGTATTGTTGTTAAATAATCACATATAGTTTGGGGACGCGTGTCCAAATAGTGGAGTAAGGGGTTAATAGTATATAAGGTATATTCCCGTTGACCACCACCCATTTGACCACCACTGGTGGACATTGCCATTTTTTTTTAAATACGTTCTCTTGACCACCCCTGGGGGACAACGATACAATATTTAATATTTTTCCTATTGGCCGCCACTGGTGGACATTGACGCGACATTTTAAAACAATCCCAATGGCAACCACTGGGGGACAGTAACACAGTGTTTTTAAATGTCTTCTCTTTATCCACCAGTGGTCGACAATAGCACGACTTTTAATTTTATGTCTAATAAGTACCACTGTTATTATGATATAATCCAAGACCTATAGCTGTACAGGTAAAAGATAGGAAAAGGGGTAAGAAGGAATAAAATATAATTACAATTTTTATCTTAAATTATCTAACAGGGTTGAAAGAAAGAGACAGAAAATATGACTATCCTACCCCTACCCCAACCCTGCGCACACGCCGTGTTATCTTAGTGACTAAGTCATTAGTGCACTCCCAGTCCACGTAACGGGCATGACGGATTTAAACGTTGCCGGTAGTTTCTGTTCTTCAGGAAAAGTTAATATAGTATTGTTATATATAAATATGTTTAAAATAAACTAACTTTCTTAACAGTTATTTATGCGTATAAATAGAAAATACATTTTATTTTATTTAATGACAAATGTATTTTTAGAGTCTAATTTGCTGTGCCTTAACAGGGTTTCATGTTTGTACCATCACCAATTTTGTACCATCTACATGTTACCATGAACGCAATAAAGTTTGAAGTTATAGTACCTACTCGATTTTATGAAGACAATTATTTAATAAGTACTACACAGAGATCTGTGATTGTGACTGTCCTAGTTGATTTAAAAAATTGAAAGTTTTAGAAGGATTATACCTAAACGTTGATTAAAAACTCGTAATTTTTTTATTCCTTCTTACCCCTTTTCCTATCTTTTACCGGTACAGTACCTGCTATAGGTCTTGGATTATATCATAATAACAGTGCTTATTAGACATAAAATTAAAAGTCGTGCTATTGTTCACCACTGGTGGATAAAGAGAAGACATTTAAAAACACTGTGTCACTGTCCCCCAGTGGTGGCCATTGGGATTGTTTTAAAATGTCGTGTCAATGTCCACCAGTGGCGGCCAATGGGAAAATATTAAATATTGTATCGTTGTCCCCCAGTGGTGGTCAAGAGAACGCATTTAAAAAAATAGTGGCAATGTCCACCAGTGGTGGTCAAATGGGTGGTGGTCAACGGGAATATACTGTATATAATTAATATTATGTTTATCAATAAACCCAGCTTAAGTAATTTAGCGTAACAAATATTTTGACGATTCACGAAAAAAATACATCGAACGAGCGTTTTTCATCCAACTAAGGAACTCGAACTAGAAATAAAGATGGCGCGCAATTTACTTTAAATTCAAGCCAGATCTAACATTTTTCTAAATAAATATGAAATTATATAATTTAAAAATACCTACGGCGAGTATACTAATCAACACCCTGAAATTTTATTTTGATGTGATTTACCTGTATTATCTAGCAAAGCCATCAAATTAGTCCAAGCTAATACATGCTTCGAATTAAGATTGATTGCTTGAAACCAACTGTCCATAGCATCTTCTGTTTTATTCATTTCGAGAAACTGTAATAGATATTACAAGTGAAAATTTAAACAGCGAAAGCGATGAAAAACCGACCGGGGAAGCAAGAGCAGGGGTCCTCCATTATTAATGGACCAAAAAAAACATAAATTGATTAATGGACCATTAATCAATTTATGTTTTTTTTAGCAAATTTTAATCCCCCCACAGGTGATACGTGGTGAGGTTTTAGAACTGGCGATAAGTGTATTTAATGGCACCAAGTATCTAATAATATTATTATTATATTAAATACTAATCTAATTAAATTTTCAGATTATAAATAGCGCGTAATCTAATTTGAGCTTGAAATCATTCTTTTTACAATACATAAAAATAACAATGAGTAAGTGACGCAATTTACTGTAATTACCAAATTCCCCAAATTGTAGTAACAATCTGTATAATTTTTTCTGTATTTTAATGCAGTTTTATAAGCATTTAGCGATTCTTCATGACGACCAATATTAGCGAGAACGATGCCCAAGTTCATCCAAGCTGCTGGGAAATCGTGCCTGAAACATACCAATAGTTAAAAGTAACGCTGGCACTTTTTGGAGGGAACTTTGACGTTTGTTTATTTTTTATTTTGAGTTAGGTATATTGTATAATATTGGTGGCGTTTTGTTCAATAATGTTCAGTCTAAGTGCAACAGTGAAGTGAAATTAAATGAAAACGTGCAACTTTCCAGGTTGTCTCAAAAACACTTTCACTTTCATCGTCAGTCAAGTCAGGTAAGGATTTAGTGAAATGTTGTGAGTGTGAACATTTCACTAAACCCTGACTGACATGACTTGACTGGCGATGACTAATTTTACTGTGAATATTATACGAGGGCTGCACTAAAAGTATCGGGAATGGAATATTTCCACTGTTCCTTTCATATTAAAATCTTTTTTAATTGAAAACTCCTTGGTTTTAAAAATCGAATACCATTTATTTATTTAAAAATAGATTCTCGGTCTTGTCACAAGGTTTTGTCAAACTTGTTTAGTCGTTGAGAAAATGGAATTGACTCGAGAAAATTCAAGAGCGATGATTTATTATGACTTTCGAAGTGGTTTAACACAAAAACAGTGTGTTGACCGGATGATTTCTGCATTTGGTGATGAAGCCCCATCCAAAACCACAATTTAACGCTGGTTTGCTGAATTTCAACTTGGACGTGTCAAGCTCAGTGATGATCCCCGTCAAGGTCATCCAAAAACTGCAGTCACCCAAGAAAACGTTGATGCTGTGCGTAAGCTGATTGAGGAAGATCGACATGTGACATACCGCGAAATTCAGGCAACTTTAGAAATTGGCATGAGTCAAATACAAATAATCTTGCATGAACAATTAGGTGTAAAAAAGTTGTTTTCCCGATGGATACCGCATTCGCTCTGTGAAGAGCAAAAAGCGGCTCGCGTTACTTGGTGCGTCAGAACTCTCGAAAGATTCCACGCAGGATCCTCAAATGCTGTATACAACATCGTATCAGGTGACGAATCCTGGATATACGCGTACGAACCCGAAACAAAAAACCAGTCACGAGTTTGGGTGTTCGAAAATGAGTTAAAGCCAACAAAAATTGTTCGTTCACGGAGTGTTGCAAAAAAAATGGTGGCCACGTTTGTCTCCATAACCGGCCATGTTGCGACTATTCCTCTTGAGGGACAAAGAACGGTTAATTCAGAATGGTATGCTAGCATTTGTTTGCCACAGGTCGTTTCTGAATTCCATAAAGAGAACTGCACCGCCACATCATCCTCCATCACGACAATGCGAGTTCTCACACCGCGCACAGAACAAAAGAGTTTTCAGAGCAAGAAAACATAGAATTATTAGACCATCCGCCGTACAGCCCCGACCTAAGCCCTAATGATTTCTATACTTTCCCTAAAATAAAGAATAAATTGCGTGATCAGAGATTTTCATCATCTGAAGAAGCTGTGGACGCCTACAAAACGGCCATTTTGGAGACCCCAACTTCCGAATGGAATGGTTGCTTCAATGATTGGTTCCATCGTATGGAAAAATGTGTCAAATTTCTCGGAGAATACTTCGAAAAGCAATAAATACATTTTTAAATGAAATTTCCGTTTTGTATGAAAAAATTTAAACGATTTTTTTTAATGTATTTTTTATTTGTATTAATCGAAGTAATCACCCCTGGTATTGCTAATATCTACAAATGGTAGTCAATTACCATCAGGTGACGCCTGCTTGCTTGTCAGGCTTGTGGTATAAAACAAACTTACTTATAACTTATCGCAGTACGCAGGTAGTGTTCAGCTTCAGTAAATTTTCTCTGATTTTTTAGTAAGTTCGCCAAATTGTTCATTGCTTGATAATATTCTGGATATAACCTGAAATAAAAAATACTGATTGAGAAATTTTGACAACCAATTAAACCCTAAAAATAGCTTTCTCTTGCCAAGTTTGATGGCAATTTTAATTGGAGATAGAATACGAATTAATATTTTCCTGAAAGGAGCCTGCAGAACAGTGCCCTTTGAAATTGAAGAACAAATATTAGCCCTGAGATTCTCCCGGCAGGCTTCAGTCACTAATGCAATGCAGCGTTTTAAGTGCCTACCGCTATATAGCTCGCCGGCGAGCCAACCAGGCAATGGGCAGCCGCGGGCGGGACTGACGTTTCTCACTCGCATTCACGCGGTGTAGGTACGCGGGAATCTGGATTCTCGGCGCGCGATCGTAGCGTACGTTTCTTCTTGCAGCGTCTTTTGTAGGCTAATATAACGGTAGGCATTTTAGGTTTTGTATAGGAGTGATGTAACTATTATCTAATTTGTGCCCCCGGTAACGATACTAATTAGCTAGCTAGTGCCTATAGTTGACATATTGTATTAAACTATATAATAAAATTCTCGTGTCAGTGTTAGTAACCGAACTCCTCCGAAACGGCTTGACCGATTTTTATGAAATTTCTTTCTTTATGAAAGGTAGGTCTGAGTATAGGTCGTAAAGTATATTTCATACCACTAGATCCCACGGGAACGCGGGTGAAACCGCGGGGGACAGCTAGTAACAGCTATAAAACACTACTGTCTATCCTAAAGCGCACAAATTGTCATGCAAAATTCTTACAGTAAGTAGGTAATACAATAATATAAAAACAGGTACCTGATCGATTCTTTGTATTCAGTAAGAGCCCAATCAGTGTGTTGTTTTGCATCTGCTACTTTTGCAATATTATAATGAACTTTAGCATTCAGAGGGCAAACAGCCAATCCGCTAATAAATAACTCGTGTTCATTCTGCCACTCAAATGATCTTTGCCAACTTTTAAATCCATATGACAAAAGTAAAATCAAATACATTGCGATTCCCAGCTGAAAATAATTCATTATTACGTAGGTAATATATATTATTTTTTAATTGAAACAGGTATGTATGTCATTAGTTGAGTAAAGTTGGTTAACTATGCCTAGTTATGGGATAGTCGACCCAAAACGTCATGTTTTTTTTAAATTCCAAGATCTTGAAGTTATTATTGTAAAACTTGTCACAGTATAACCAGAAAGCTTATATATACCCCAACATTAACAGTAATTTGCTATTGCATATAGTACCTATGTTTGAACAAAGATGAACGTTATTTCTATCTTCATAAGGTTTAATTTAAATCGTACTAACTTGTGAGATAAGACGTCATGATATGTATAACTACTATTTCCCTATAACATGTATGCTGGAAGTTCAATCAATCTACAAACCTTAACATTTCTGTTGATTATTTTAACGAGCCCCATGGCAATCAGTAAGCAATATCCGGCTGAAGGTATGTACAAAATTCTCTCCGCAATCACAAAACCAACTGGATAGAAGATGTTTGTGGCTGGCAGAAAAGGGATAATTATTAGAGAAACTGCTAATATTATATATCTGGAATAAATAATGTTACGATTTTAAAATTGAACCAGCTACAGTGAATCAGGATTTTTTGAGTTTTGATCTGTGTGTGACAGACTTTTAATAAAAAAGAATTTGAATTAAATTGGAAGCATGTAGAATATCACGGATCATACTCCAAAGAAATCACAACTATAAGTAAATAAAGAGTATTCAGAATGATATATTGAATCCTTTCAACCATTTAAATTCTTACCTTTTATTGGCGTCTTTATTATTCTTAATAAGTAAAGTTCTTAATATCAACACTCCATACAAATACATCAGTAAAACTAATATGATCCTATAGTCATTTATTTTTTCAAGTAATGGGATACATCCCATAGACCAATCATAGCACAGCCACTGTGGCCATAAAAATAGAAGAAAGTTGAGCGAATATATGTAATTGTATGTTCTTATCTGTAAAATGGAAAATATTCGTTTTGGTACATCTATGAGCACAATGTCACTTAAACAATATTGGTGAATACAATATATTTTTTGAATTCACAGAAGATGATATGACACCAAAAATTTTTGGTTTTTAATTGACTTGATACTTTGCATAGGATATGCTGGCTTTTTTAGATACCCATGTCATTGTGGGAATTATTTTTCACAATAAAATATAATTAAAAATATTTACCTTTGTAAAAAAATCATTAGCAAATGCTGCTGGATTATCAGTAGGTTTAAAAACTGGTTTAGCACCACCCATGATAGCCCACCTTCCATAAAGTGACACCATAGTAGCTATCAACATGTAAATAATTCTTACAATCGATTGCTTATTTAAATACATCTCATTTTTACTTAATTTTAGTTTTATGATGATTTCATAAAGTATACAAAAACCCTGAAAATAAAATAAAATCAACTTCACGATTGAAAAAATGTATCATGCATCTTATATGCACTTGGCTGGTTTTTGTCCAATGCAAAATGAAAGAATATGCTATTATATGGGCAATTTTATGTCAACAAATTGTTGCTTAACCTGGAAGACATAGGAAGTTTAATATAAACTTGACTTTAGTAAACAATTAAAGTGTCCTGTAATTGGCTTATAGATGTGAAAACACAGGAGTGAAATTGCTGAAGTCTACTAGCAGTCAAATAAAATATTTTACAGGGACAACAGCCAAGTTACAAAATGAAATATTGCAATAAATATACTAAAATACTGACCAGAACTGTGACACCATTTTCTTTAAACAACATTGAAATTTCTGAGAGTATAACAGTTGAACATAACATAGTATACTGATTCTCAGATTTAACAGATTTATTGTAACTCAGAAAAGCTAAGAAGAATGTAATGGCGGCAAGAATATCAGCTCTGCCTACAATACCACACACAGCTTCTACATGTATGGGGTGTACAGCAAACAAAAGAGTTGCTAAGTAACTAGTGTCTTCCCACAGTTTTTTCTGTATATTGCTTTTTGAATTACGTAAAATTGTTTCAAATGTCCTCCACACCAATACACAGCAAATTATATGACATATAAGGTTTGTTAATTTGAAAGCAAATGCTGATAGTTTATTTCCACTTAATAAGTAGTTGAACCTGAAAATTAAAAAGTCTAATATAATTTAATAAACTGTGAAGGTATTGTTTTTTTCAATGAATTGATATCCAAAGGCTAATACTGTCTAATAGCTAATTTATAGGCTATTTTACCATTTCTAGTCTAGTTCAGAAATGAAATTGGAACCCCTGGTTTCCACAGTACAAGCATCTGAAGAGGCTCATGTTAGTTGGCTGGATGAATATTCTTCACACATCGACATCTAATCCAACACTAAGCAGAGCATGTTTCGAAATCTTATAATCACTTTTTTTAAGTCTCTGTCTGACCATTCTAAATGACTAAAACGATTTTGATGGTATTTTCTTGGACATACTTTTCAGAAAGTAATCTAGGCTACTTATTAACGTGCGAACTCGGCTGTAATCAAAATAAAATCGAATGTCATGTACCTGAAAGTTACTATTGTAAAAGGCCGGTATGATTTGTGACTCAGGTTACTTTTTAGGCTCGTACCCCAAAAGTCATTGTAAAACAATTCTTTCCAAGAGTCGGACGTACTGTCTTTATTTTTAACGATTGCTTCCGAATCATCGAATACAAAATCACCATTTAAACTAAATAGAAAAGGTACACATGATAGAAACAAAATACACAACAATTTATAAACCATTTTGAAGACTGAAAGCGGCTAGGCTCTGATCCAGCTTTCTACAAATATTAGCCCATTCCAAAACTACATTAATGAATATTTGTTTCACATCTTTCCTTAAATTAAATGGTTTTTTTTACGTGTTTTGCAATAAAACAAAAATAATTCAATATGTAACAGTTTAGTCAATAAATATGAAATGCTCATCAGGTAGAGATGGGTAGTTATTCTAATAACTAGCCAAATACCCGCTACTGATCAAATACCCACGGCTACGATATCCGTCAAAAATATATTCGGTTGTTGGCTATCGAATGGCTACGGCTTCGAATAACCTACACGTTTATGACGTAACGCGCTGTAGCGAACAACCACGCCAGCCGCCGGCAGCCGACTAACTAACTAACCAACTAGTTGAATGAACAGTTGTGGCTACTCGTAGCCGTAGTAGCCGTAGTATCCAAACTAACTAACCAACCAGTAACCAACCAACCAACAACGCGGGAGCGCGCTGTCACCGCGCTCACTGCTATTAACGATTTTGAACTTAATCGTGTAGTCGGTTAAGTTTAGAATTGTAAGACAAACAGATTTTCGAAATTTTCTTAATGAATATCCGTAGATAGAGATAACGCTAAACCCATGATATCAAAAGCTAAACCAAATAGATAGATAAATCAGTTTTCTATTAATTATAGTATAATCATAAATGTATTAACATTTATGATACGAAGAATGAAATTGTTATTTCTTTTACAATTGAATAAATTTTACATAAAAAGTACTCGTGGTTATCAAATTAGACTAAGTGAAATGCGAGTGCAAATTGAACGCTGTTTCTAGTTTCTTTAAAACGTGGTATTTGAATTATCAGCCTTCTTCTCTTCCTTAGAGAAGAAGAGAAGAAGGGTGAATTTGAATTATCACCCATACGATTTAAATCTTAATACCACTTGTGATTAAGAATTGTACGACAAAACAAACTATCATTAGAGATAAATTCATTACGCCAAATGGATTACCACGACATCTGTAGTTTATTTGTAAAATAAAAGACAGCTGACGTAAAAATAAAATATGCGCTCCATAAGATCCTAGTCTTATCGATAGACAGGTTATTAATTCACAGCAGTTGAAAGAGATGGCGCCAAATCAGTAAATGGATATTTAACAATTTTCTATTATTCTTATTATTTTTAGTTTTTATTATCATTACGAAAAAGGAAATGCATATATTCTTTTCTAGGAAGTGTAAAAAGTTTTTTTTTTAATTATGTTATTTAATCTAAACTTATTTTGATGAATTTGGCTAGTTTTGAGTCACTATAAATAAGTCGTTTAAATATATTCATAGATCATAGATGGCGTTAAATCAATATACAGATATTCGACAGTCTTTTTATTATAATTAGTAAATTTTATAATACGTACGATAAGTCATTTCAGTGAAGTATAAAATAAGTAAACAAAATATAAAAACATATCATCTAAGATTATTACCGCCGCGGCTGGTATGATACTAAATAATTGCATCCAACAGGGTTTGAGCGTTACTAACGGTTGTCCTAGAGATAAATCCATTACGTCAACTGGGGTACCACGACATCTATAGTTTTTTTTTGTAAAAGTCTAGTCTAGTCGATAGACAGGTTATTAATTCATATCACACATAGAAAGAGATGGCGTTGAATCAGTAAATTGATATTTTTCAATTTTAGTTTATTATTATTATTTAATATTACGAAAAAGGAAATGCATATTTTCTTTTCTAGGAAGTGTAACAAGTAATATTTTTTTTTAAATTATGTTATTTAATCTAAACTTATTTTATTGAATTTGTATAGTTTTGACTTTCTATAAGGAAGTCGATTATTTATATTCAAAGATGGCGTTCGATTAATATATAGATATTCGTCATTTTTTTTATTATAGTTAGTAAATTTTATAATACGTACGTACGATAAGTCATTTCAGTGAAGTATAAAATAGGTAAACAGAATATAAAAACATATCATCTAAGTTTATTACCGCCGCGGCTAGTATGAAACTGAATACTTGCTGGCAACAGGGTTTGAACGTTACTTCCTTTTGGTATAGTTACTATACTCTTTGAGCGTTACTACTTAGTTACGGTTATCCTAGACTATTGGATAGTGACAATTGATATCTAATAACTAAAGATAAACAATCCCAAGCAAAAGTTCTCTCAAAACTGTCTCAAATTGTGTTGGGTAATACTAGTTATTTCTTAAAGTTTTATTCACAAAGCTATCAAAGAGTATGTAATATAAAGCTATGTACAAAAGGCAATAAAAGGACATCGTTCAAAATGGCCCCAGAACCAACAAGCATTATTGTTTATATATTTTACTATATTAGTTGCAAATATCTATATCCAACGGACAAGCTGCCTTCCAAAATGATTTTTTAAAAGTATTGTGACTATTTGTGACGACTACGCCATCATCTTTACCATAAATCAATATTTTCTTTTTCTTTTTTAAAGGTTTTTGGCTTAGTATCTAGACCTTTAAGCCATTTCTTTATTTTAAATATTCTTCTGTTTTGTTACAGTCACGTTATATTTTCACATTACCAGTAGACACATTTACCCAATAGCTGAAATAGCCGGGTATCAAACTGGTTATTGCACCACAAATAGCTGGCTAGCTAAGTTATTGAAATTTCGGCTAGTTACCCATCTCTATCATCAGGGGGGTGACAGCTCTATTTCCAATCTTACAGTTCTGGCGCTGCTGTAGCTTGCTACATATTATTAATCTGTGCTCTGCTTATAGTGTTCAATTTTGTGTCAATGTGTGTGTACCTACGTCATTGGTAGTTTGACACCTCTGACAGTTTGAAAGGTAAATAATGTAAATCAAGGAACATATTTACTCCTAGCGGAGATGTAAATCGGCCATTGTTTTTTTCATATCACATCGAGTCGAGCAGTTTATCTTGTGTTTTCCTCCGTTTACAATACAATTCCACGCTTTGCTGTACTCCGTACAGTGATCAGTGATATTTATTTCTTTTACTGTGCTCCATACTTTCTCGTCATGGCGTTGTGCATATAAGTGTTGTTTGTGGTTGTGATTCAACAAGTAAAACTCGCAGACTATTTTGCATACTCATGAACGATAAATTACTTGGTTTGACAAAGAACCTATTGATGACTAAACGTGTTTATGAAAAACATTTTGATCAAACTCAATTTGACCAGTCTGGTGTTCGAACCCGTTATTCCTATCCTTGCTTGTTTACGGAACAGGAAATTGCTCATGGCTTACCACTTGCTAAAGGTATGAATGTAAACTTTTAATGTAACCTATACTTTAGCTTGCAACTAACTTTCGCCTAGAGCAACAGTTAGTTGTCATCTTAGGGCTCCTTCAGATACACATCTTGTCCAACTTAATCTGTATCCTTCCACTTTCTGTAGCTTTATGTTTACAATATTCTATAGATTTTTTTAATTCAAAATATTTTTAATATGAAATTATAACAGTAAAGTAATTTAAATTAACTATTCAAGAAATTACTTTAGTTGTTCAACTTACAATTGTATGTCTGCGGGAGCTCTTACGCACAATTATAAACTTTAGTTGATTAAATTATAAAATGCAAATAAGTTGTTCAATAGTTGGCCCACTTACAATATTATATGTCTGCGGGTGCTCTTAAAGCCCTCTGTCCTACACGTTTGTTGCCCTTCTCACTACACAAATCATCTTCAGTTCTATCGAATCTACTTATACTACTAGGCATTAATGCTTTAATGTTTTTAATAATTCCAGGGTATCATATACAGCATGAAAATAATTATTGTCAGAGCCGAGAACAAAATTATAACAACTCAACAGGAGAAACAATTACCATCACAGGTATGAATAAATTGATCTTACTTGATAAATTAATTACACAGAGGCTATGACAGAATCAGACAGTAATGTCAACCCTGTAAAGCTTAAATTACTAGCTCACTCAACAGACATTGTCCTGTCCAAATTCCATGGAAAGAAACACTATCTGTCTATTCATCCAACTTTCCAATGTTTCCACTATCTATTTGTTCTATCTTATTCTGTTGTAATGTTTATTTAAACAAATTCAATACTTCAGACAAGCGGTTCAACACTCCTATGGAGACAATGGAGACTACAGCAGTAGTGGTGACCATCTATTCGACAGCGTCAATGGATCGCCAGATCAACCAAGGGGCAAACTTAGAGGCACAGTGAAACCAAATTCTCCTCATCAAGAATTTTGACAAAAATCTATAAAATCCTCAAAACATATTAAATATATTGACACAACCAGTCTAGATGTAATTGAATATTACATAGCACTCATAATCGCCTGCAATGCCACAATTGATGCAATATAATAAATAAAATTTTAAGTCGAAAAATAGAATCATGCAATATCTAGCGCTAAGAAAATATAAAACTCATAGGTAAAAGAAAGCAAATAAATGACCACAAAATAGATAATTTGTTTTATTTGATTATCTACCTAAATAAAAGGATAAATACCCTAAACCCTAGTAGATTTTGTCGATATCGGGTACATCACTACACTACACAAAAATTATCGATAACAGCCATATTGAATAAATAATAGATGGACAGCACTATTCGATTTTGTATGTGTGTGTGTCGCGCCATTATAGATAAAGCTACAACAGCGCCATAACTGCAAATGTAGAAACTAGGCAAATTCGACTCACATATGTAGATCAGTAATCTGTGATGCTCATAAAATAAAAGTCAGCTGTCGGCTGTCCCAGTGTCCTGTCATATTTATTTTTTTGGCTTTAGTTACAAGACTATCAAGCCTAAAACATTTCTTTATTTTCAATATTCTTCTTTTATGTTATATCACGTTATCCCATTCTCAGTAAAGTCTAGTCCTACGAGCCTAGTTTTGACTTTTAGCTAAATTTTACCGGGTTTACCGAGAGATGAAGTCATGGGCGCAGGCGCCGCGCTGGTCTCGCTCAGAACCACTACTATTCGCCACAGCACGTTCTTGTACTACAGATCTTTGTAGGTATAAAAAAAATATAATAGTAAAATAAGAAGTTATGCATTTTACCAACATCTTGGCAGGAATATAAAACTTATAGCCCGCATTTCATAGTTTATTTATAATTAACTACTAACCTAACCATACTAAAACTGTTAACTCGTATACATTGTTTTCTTTACTGAATCCTGAAAAAAATAAAATATTTGTTGTCGTAGTTTGAAAATTTCTTTAAAATTGGGGGCTCCGGTAAATTTTATTTTTACTTAAGTAGGTACCTATTTATGTCGGAAATCTTAAAAAGGGTCACCTGATGGTAAATGAGTACCATTGCATATTGATGGACAGTAGTAGGGCAAGGGGAATTGCTAATGCGTTTTATAATGTAACTACTAGAAGGTAGGTGCTTGATGATCATATATTTTCAATTTGAGGGTAGTAGTAGCCATGCAATCACCGCACTACGGTTTCTTCGTAATGTTTTCCTTCACCGAAAGTTCGAGCTCATTGTAAGTTTCGTGCGACGTAACTAACATATTGTGCTAATCTCTTCAACATTTGAATCCCTAAATTCATGATACATTCACAATATTTTTTTCATGCGCCACTTATTTGTACCAGTTTAAAAATCGGCGGGAGCAGGGGTGTCACGATTATTCAAGCCATAATAAACCGTCTCTGTCTGTAAGCTAACGCGATAAGCTCAAAACTACTGAACGGATTTTCATATGGTTTTCACCAGGTACGAAACCCGAATTATGTTATTTTATGTCTTAAGCTGAATAAACTTTTTCTATTATATTCCATAACTATTTGTTGGCACTATAGGTCTATATCAAAGATAAGTTTTTGTAATTAGTATTTATTATTTCATGTATATTGACTTATTCGTCTAAGATATTGACAGTTTGTTTGAAAAAAAAAATTAAAGCAAAGATTACACTAATAAAAACAAACGATGAAGTTTCTCGTTATATAAGATATAATCATATTAATCAATGCGACATAGTAGACGTGACAGTGAAGCTGGCGGCGAGTGGTTGCAGGGTGTGTTTAATGTCGAGCGCGGTCCTAGGGTCGCGTAGTGCGGCGGCGGCGTGCGCCAGTTGCAGCGCACACTCCGGCGGCGAGGAGGCCGGCAGGGCGCCGCACTCTCGCTCCAGAGCGCTGCCCACGCAGCTCAGCAGCTCAGAGAAACCGAGGGAGATCGCCGCGCGACGCAGTCGATTCAATTCCTGCTTAAATATATCTATGCTATACAAATATATGGAATTTAAGTATTGTAATAACAGCTTGTCCGGTAAGTAGTAGGACAAACTTAAGATAGGTGGGCGGATAAAAGTGCGGAGTAAAAGTGTCACTAATTTTGAGATATTTCGATATTTCTGATTTTTATACGATGTGATGTGGTAAACAAGAATGAAACTGGTTTTCTAAGTGTAGCTGTCGGAATGCAACGATAGGTGCTTGACGACAGACTTTCAACTTGAAGGTGGCCAGCCAGTCGAGTACCTACAACATAGTACCCTACCACTGTGCTATGGTTTCCTCACGATCATCGCCAGAGGGAGGAAGAAAGTCCCAGCTTCCAAAATCATAAACTAAGCTTGTATCCGTAAGAGCGATACATACTTTGTATAGATGTTGTGTCTTGTCGGGCAGTTTCCGTGCGTGTCGGAGCACCTTCTGTACGTCGGCGAGCAGCGCGTGCGGTCGTGCCCACGCGCATCCCGACCCGCTGCCGCCGCTACCGCTACCGCCTCCACTGTACGACCGCCACGAACGTACCGGGAATGTCTCTCCTACAAAACATCGCAGCATCTCGCTTTTACATACATACAGAATGTATGATATATGGTTCATTTGATAATGATTTCTCGTAGCTGCACTCTGCACAAGTACACCTTGTTTTTTACTGATATAAAAACCATGTGATTTTGTTTTATTTTACTATTAGTGGGCCCGGCAGACGGTGTCCTGCCCTAAAGAGAAACTTAGAACTCGATATTCTAGCGCCACCAATTGTGAAACTAAACCATCTGTCAGTCCGATCTCGAGACATGTCAAACAATCGTTCTATACAAAATGAATACAACAAAAATATTTTTCTTCATTATTCTTTTTTTTTTGTGAATTTTTCGTATTTTTTTATAGTTATTCTGCTATTCGGGGCGGAGAGGAAGCTAACAGATCAAAAACCATGAAAATCAGTCCAGCCGTTCTCGAGTTATAAGTGTACGAACAAACCCGACTTTGTTTTATATGTATGGATGTAACTAGTGAGGGTTATAATTTATTATGTATTTTTGTTTTAGATTAAGGAAAATCTAGCGATGCAGTTTTAGCTTTCATCCAAATCAGCTTCGAGACTGCTTTCAGCATTTTTCGCTATTCCCTTTAGTTAAGGATTTGACTATTCACGCCCATTTGAAATATACATCATGTATACCTGTAGTGGTCCCCTCATCGGGCAGCCCCAGCTGATCGAGCGCGCCGAGCCAGGGCGCGGCGGCGGTGCCGGGCCGCAGCACGCTCAGTAGCAGGCACGAACGACGCGCGCGCGACGCCTCGCACCACACACTCACCGTGCCCCACCACTCCGCGCCCACTACCACTATGGCTGCCATACCTTCCACCTGACACGTCACAAAGGACACATATAGTCAGATGGTCCAAAAATGTTGAGTTGTACCTTGTTGAGTTTCTTGCAGCTTTCTCTTTTTGACCACAATCTCACCATGCTAAGTGATGATGTGGCCGAAGGTAGTAAGCACAAAAGCTTCAGGAAACTGGCTTTCAAGAGCAACTGCCGGAACACACCGACAGATTTTCAACTTGTAGGGTGGATGCCAACCAGTCGAGTACTCAAGCTCATTGGACTCGAACCCACGACTTTCAGTATTAGATGTCGCTACCACTGATCTATCATCGCCCTGAATTTAACATACATTCTTTCTCACCTATGAACGGTACGGCGGCGCATAAAATACGAATAAACAAAAACAGTTTTTTTATATTAGCTAATTACGATAATTTTTTTTTTTATTCTGGATAAGCTAGTGTTTGACCACAATCTCACCATGGTAAGTGATGATGTGTGCCTAGATGGGAACTGGCTCTCAAGTGCAGCTGTCGGAACACACCGATAGGTGCTTGGCGACAGATTTTCAACTTGAGGGTGGTAGCCAGCCAGTCGGAAACTACAAAGTACCCTACCACCGAAATATGGTTTCCTCATGATATTTTCCTTCACCGAAAGCACAAGCTCACTGGCGGATTCGAACCCACGACCTTTGCCGCGGTATCCGACGTAATTACCACTGAGCTATCATCGCCTTAAAGTACAACTTACCACTAACCTTTAGTGCACCATGCAGTAAGACGCAAAAATTTGGAACTTTACTTGGGTCTGTCATATCTTCTTCGGTAGCTGATCCATCAGTGCTTGATCCTTCCTAAAGATTTTTTTAAAATTAAAGGAGAAAGCAGAGACTCTATACATTTCTGGGCCCAGGTGTTAACTCAATCAAAATAGCCTTATTTGAAAGAGGATATTATAACAAGCCTTCACTGAAAATTTTGTGATATTTGGCAATCCAGGAATCGAGTTATATGAAATATAGTAAAGTTGAGGTTATGTTACAATGTAGCAGTTTTTTGATGTTATTTGCTGAATAATATTGAATGGCTTAATTATGTAATGATTGTTAGGCATGGGGTGCTTTTTTTTTTTTTTTTTTTTTTCGTGGGGAAATCCTCATTGGATACCCGATCGCTCAAGGGGGGCAGCGACCGGGTTATGCCAGACTCTTACTGGCTAAAACCCCACGGTGGTCACCATCTGCGCTGTAGAGGAGGTCGGGTTCTCGTACAGAACTCATACTCAACCCCCTCCACGCGCGGCGCTGAGATAGCCCGTCCCGGGGGAAGCGTGATACCTCCCCCCAGCACCCTCGCTGTGCTATCACACGATGGATCGTAACCACGACGACCCATCGTCCTCCTCGGGGCCGCTTTCGGGCGCACGGGGCCCCCACCCCGATTCCCCACGACCCCAAAGGTCCCCGTTTAGTCGCCTTTTACGACAGGCAGGGGAGCACCGTAGCTGCTATTCTAAGCCCCAGCTACAGGGCAGGAAGGCCGCGACGAGGCACGCCCGCGCCCCGGCAGCGTCGTCTCCGGGCAGGATCGGCACGTTCCCGATCCCGCTCAGCAGCCTCCTTCTGGACCATAACGGTCTCGCAGAAGGTGGCTACGGCCCTCCACGCCTTATCCCCGCTCAGCATCGCCGATACGACTGCTGGCAGGGAAAGGTTCCGTCCGATCCGGGCGACCAGGATCCGCCGCTCGGTCTCCCAAGCGGGGCACTCTGCGAGAGTGTGCGTTGCGGAATCCTGGTCGCTCCCACCGCAGTGGAAGCAGGCCGCCGTCGCCTCACGTCCGATTTTACACAGATAATCACCGAAGCACCCATGCCCGGTGAGTATCTGTGTGAGTCTGTAGGTGAGTCGTCCACCTTGTCGCTCCATCCAGGCCTCGAAGACCGGCAGGACTGCTTCGACGACGCGCTTGTGTGCGTACCGCTCGTCGCGGAGCCTCGCACGCCACGTCGTAAATGCGATAAGTCGCTCCTGCCGTTTGATCGCCTCTTCTGGATCGCCTCCACCGTTCTGGCGGACGATGCGGATCCGGTCATAGACCCTCGCATCCATGTCCGCCAGGATGTCCAGCGGTGGAAAGCGAGCCAGGATAGTTGCCGCCTCAAAGGATACTGTGCGGTATCCTCGGACGATCCGTAGGGCCATCCTACGCTGGACTCGGTATATTTTTGTTCTACAGCGTCTGATGGCCAGCCTCCTCGCCCATACGGGTGCCCCATATAGGGCTACAGATCTTACGACCCCCGCATATAGGCGGCGAACTTCCTCCCTCGGTCCCCCAAGATTTGGCAGCAGCCTGTGCATAGCGCCCGCTACCCTCTCGACTCGGGGGACCAGGCGATCAAAGTGCTCTTCGAAGCCCCAGCGACTGTCCAGGGTGAGGCCCAGGTACTTCATGTACCGCCCCACCCCGACTTCCGACTCACCCACTCGGACGTGCGAGTCAGGTGGTTCCCTGCTCCGGGGCAGTTTATGGAACCATATCGCCTCGGTCTTGTGAGGCGCTATCTCCAGACCCAACTCGTGAATTTTGGTGACGACGACTTCCACCCCAAGCTCGGCGAGCTCCTTGGTCTTCTCGAAGGAATCCCCGCTGGCGACCACCAACGTGTCATCTGCATAGCACACGACATTTACGCCAGCGGGGAGGTCAACACGCAGAACCGCATCGTATGCGAGGTTCCACAGCAGAGGGCCCAACACTGACCCCTGCGGTACCCCGCACGTAATCCCCCTCCGGATTCTCCTACCATCCCGATCTGTGTACAAGATGTACCTGTCGCGCAAGTAGTCCCCGACCACGCCTTGCAGGTAAGAGGGCACCTGATGATGTACCAGTGCCCTCCTGATTGTGTCCCAGGGCAAAGAGTTAAAGGCATTGACGATATCGAGACTTATCGCCAACGCTACTCCGCCCCTAGACACAGCCTGATCCGACAGGGAACGTACGCGCAAGATCGCGTCTATGGTTGAACGCCCCTGCCGGAAGCCAAACTGGCTATCGGCTAGGTCGGGACCGACGCAGGACAGATGCCCGCTGAGACGTGCGGCAATTATTCGTTCGAACAACTTGCCACCCTCGTCCAACAGGCATATGGGACGATACGCAGAGGGAGAATCTGCGGCTCTGCCTTCTTTCTTCAAGAGGACCAATCTTGCCTCCTTCCAGGCCGTAGGGAACGTGGCATAACGGAGGCAGCTGTCGAACAACTGCCTCAGCCTGTCCCCAAGAGCAACCAGACTCAGCACCCACACCCGACCCGGTATTCCGTCGGGTCCCGGTGCGGTGTTTCGGGCTTTCAAGCGGCCAACGGCTCGATCTAGCTCCTGTACGGTCACTCCCAACTCGTCGTGCCACTCCCACAACGAGGGGGGGTGGACTGAGGGTCTTGACCGACCCGTTGGGAAGAGAGTGTCGATCACTCGTCCCAGCAGACTCGGATCTAGAGTTTCCGTCATGGGGGGCACCCATGGCCTGAGTTTACCCAGAACCATCTTGTATGGGCGACCCCACGGATCTCCGTTGAGTCCCTCCAGGAGCTCATCCCAGCACCGTGACTTGGCGTCTGAGATGGCGATCTGCATTGACTGTGTGGCCGCTCGATATGCCTTATACAGACTGGCTGTCTCCTCGGCAGAAGCTTGCCTTCTTCTCCGGGCTCTGGTGTACAGACGACGGCTCCGCAAACATACTGCGCGGATTTGCGCGATTTCTGGCGACCACCAGTACACAGCCCGGTGCTTGGGTCGTCTGGACCGCGGCATTGATACATCGCAAATGTTCGTCATCGTGCCGCGGATCCAGTTCGCTTCTCTTTCCGGATCGGACGGGATCCCTGCGGCATTTTGTGGCCATGCCGCGACATTGGCAGCGGCTTCGAGCATATCTCGATCTAGCCGCTTGAGACACCAACGCCGCGGAGGGCTGCCTTCGTGGCGAATGAAAGTGGCGTCAGAACGGCGGAATGCCACATCCATGAGGATGTGACGGTGGTCAGATAGCGTGACCACCTCTTCCGCAACTCGCCATCCCGACATCATTCGCATAGCAGCAGGAGTCGCCCATGTAAGGTCCACGATCGACTCCCCCTGCCAGCGCACGCATGTGCTCACGGACCCCCGGTTGAGTATCCGGAGGTCCAGACCAGCCGCCCACGCCTGTATGGTCTCTCCCCTCGGACTGTCTCTGCGGTTGCCCCACGCCCTCGCGTGGGCGTTGAAGTCCCCCAGGACAATCACTGGACGAGATGGACATCTACGTATGCAGTCACCCACCTCGTCAAGGTACGCCTCGTAGTCGGCGAGGGGCCTGTTAGGAGAGACATAGCAGCCCACTATGGCCAGGGTGCCCCATTGCACTGCAACAAAGCCCTGCCCTCTACTCAAAAGAGCGCAGGGAGGGGCACCCTCTCCGCCTCCCCAGTAGATGGCGACGGAGCCCAAGTCATCCCCGAACCAGCGAGGATGGTCGGGGACGCTGTAGGGCTCCGCCACTACTGTCAGGGCAATCTGCCGCTCCGCAATGGTCTGCATAAGCAGATGCTGAGCATTGCGGCAGTGGTTGAGATTGCCCTGAAGGATCATGGAAGGCATGGGGTGCTAGTTGAGAGACTCTATGTGTGTTGTGTCGAATATCAGACATGTATGGTGCTCCCTGGACATTGATCAATCCAATGTCCAGGGTGCGGAAGTAAAATAAAACATGAATACATACAATAACTATTTATTCATTTTCAATAATTATGAGTACTTATGTCATCAAAGATTTGGGCTGGAGGTATGATATTTTATTACATGGCACAGCAGCCTACAGTTCTTCTACCTACAATACAATTACAATAATATGCTAATATTGAATCACATCCTTTTAGACAAAATGTGTTTAAACTTATATGTCCGGATAATATATGTTGAATAGCAGCTTTGTCTGCTAATACTCAGCAAGAGTGACATATACAATCTGCTTCATCCACCTGTAACAAAAGTGTTTATATGTAGATTAATGAAAATTAAATCCTCTATTATGGTAGGGGAGGCGAATAGGGGATTTCGGGATTTACTCGAGCGCGTCAGATTAACATAAGGGGGGCAACCTTGCACCTTGTGAAGTACTCTCACCAAATCTGAGCCCTCTATATAGTGTCGAACGTCTAGGGTAGCCCGTCAGATTAGTAAAAAAAAATCGATGGTTTGAAATACTCGAGCGCGTCAGATTAAGGTAAGGTAAGTTAGTTACATGCAAAATAGTGTACATTTCAATAATCTGACAATTTGGGCGTGACGAAAGAAAATTGGAGACTCGCAAAGTTGCAAAAAAAAAACGTCACCTGGATTTTCTCGAGCGTGATTAGTTTTTTTTTTATTTTGAAGGAAATTAGTCACGAATCACGGAAATATCTTAATCTGCCGATTTGCACAAGCCGAAGTAGCTAAAAGATTTTCTCGAGCGTGATTAGTTTTTTTTTTATTTTGAAGGAAATTAGTCACGAATCACGGAAATATCTTAATCTGCCGATTTGCACAAGCCGAAGTAGCTAAAATCATTATTAAGTGTATAGTCCAGGAATATTATGAGTCTCACCTCAGAATGAGAGATAGTCACCTATTAACTTGTATAGACCTTTATTTTGATACCCTAAAACTTGTCTCAAAAGCTACTTATCATAGGGTGCCCGCGACTACTGATTTTTCAAGGTCAAAGGCAAAAAATGATTTATTGCAAATATCTCGTTTCCTATTGGTTTTTTGGTATATGTATTCATAATAAATATTGTAGAAAATTAAATTCTCTACAACTTTTGTACAAACATTTTTTCGATATCTTGAACCATTTTCGAGATTTCGATATTTTTTATATATTTTTTTTTTCAAACCGTCAGATTAAGGAAACTCCTCAACATAATTGTCAGATTATGGGTCAGTACAACAAGGCCGTCAAGAAGAACCACCTGTATAAAAATCTGACGCGCTCGAGTAAATCAAGGTCACGATTTTTTTTTGCATTTTCAAAAATCGGCCCTGACTGATGGTCGCGTCCAAATCGTCAGTCTTTAAAATAGGAGCTACTGGAGGGTTCACTTAACATCCCTTATCAATGTCTGACGCGCTCGAGTAATTGTTTTTTTTTTAATATTTTCGACCCCTTCGTACGGCCACCCCCACCACGCAAAACGGCAGATTATTATTTTTCCGTTATCAGACAGACGTGGCGCGACTACCCTATTAATATCTGACGCGCTCGAGTATTTCTTGGTGACTGTTTTTTTTTTTACATTTTTGAAACCCTGTAGACGCTTCCCCCACCGCTGAAGGGGAAAATATCACATAACCTTTTTTTCTTTATTCCACCTAATCTTCAAATTCCAGTAGGTCCCAAAGACGCTCGAGTAACTACAAATTTAGCATCATTGCCTCCCCTACCTTATATTATAATATATTTCAAAGTCAAAGTCAAAGTCAAAACCATTTATTCAGTTTAGGCCCTAGAAGGGCACTTATGAAGGTCGAATTACAGAAGTTACCACCGGTTCGGAAGTCAGCCTTCAACTGAGAAGAACCGGCAAGAAACTCAGCAAGGTTACATTTTTTAAATATTTTTGGACCATCTGACTATATTGGCTTTTTTTTTCAAATGTTTAACAATTTTATTCTTAAAGTAATACAAAAATACATAAAAAATTATAACCCGCATTAGTTACCTACATAGTAAACTAAAACAAAAAATACCAAGCTAATAACAGCGTATTAAAAAAAAAAAAAAAGGTAATTAACAGTAAAAAAAACAAAAACAATGTGTAGGTACTTGTACAGAGTGCAGCTACCTCCAGACATCTTTATCCTCAATATATTGGGCTACCTTGTAATAAGCTTTTTCTTTCAAAACTTTTTTTATGTACGATTTGAATCTAGAATCAGTCATCTTGGTAACAGATGCTGGTAATTTATTATAAAAGCGAACACTATTCCCAAGAAATGACTTTTTAACTCTAGCTAATCTAAAATACGGAACAACTAATTTATCTTTTTGTCTTGTATTGAAATTATGAATCTCTACATTTGATTTATACAAATCTACATTTTTTCGAATGAACATAATATTTTCATATATATACAGTGAAGGTAAAGTCATTACGTTTATTTCCTTAAATATTTCCTTTAATGATTCACGTGGACCCATATTGTAGATTGCACGAATGGCTCTTTTTTGTAATACAAAAATTGTTTCAATATCTGCAGCAGCTCCCCACAGTAAAACGCAATATGATAAAAGACTATGGAAATATGCAAAATAAACTAATCTGGCCGTCTCAACATTCGTCAATTGTCTAATTTTTTTAACAGCAAATACAGCAGAACTCAATTTACTAGCTAAAGATTGTACATGAGAACCCCACTGTAGTTTAATATCAAGTGTTATACCCAAAAATACAGTTTTATCAACTAGTCCCAGGCTGCTGTCATCTATTAATACCCTACTGTCTACTTGCGGTACGTTTGGAAGAGCGAATCTTAAACATTTTGTTTTCTTTGAGTTTAATAAAATTTATTTATTTACAAACATCTTTTTAGGTGGTTAATTTTTTAAAAATTAATATCTAATTATATAAAAAAGCATACCCATCCCTATATTGTAAATAAAATAAGCATGCAGGAAGAGTCTGACATAACCTGGCAGCTTCCCCCAGATTCTTTTAATCCAAAAAATCCTAAGTATTTATATAATATATTTTACTGAAGTTACTTACTGTTTATGGCAGAATCCAATCTCTGGTTACTTTATATATCACAGATTCATAAGCAGAATCATAACAAAAAAGGTGTGTCAATCGCTGTGCTAACAGTGAACGTCCACGGAGGACACAGACACTTGAATGGCCAACTTTAGTGTGATGCTTCAATTTGACATCTCCCAAGAACCACAACTTGGGCCATGTTCCAACATACTTGATATACATAGTTCTCACTGGTTACCTGAAAAATGTTAACTATTTAAATCATGTTCAATCTTATAGAAACTTCATTACATTATCCTAATGAGTGAATATGAGATGACTATCACAAAAACACATAAATATGTTCACCATCAATCAACTAATAGGTAGGATAGATTTAGGTACTTATGCCATTTAACAAAAAGATCAATGATATGATTAAAATAATTCTAATAGGTACTTACAGGCTGCGATGCATGCCACTGACGAATAACTGATAAAATCGCCTCATCGTCCAAGACTCTTCTCCCAATAGTTACTGCGACCAGTCGCAATGGTACAATTTACACAGCGATCCATGTCGTCAATATTCGATTGATAGGCGTAATTAGTCGTGGTATACAATAAACATATTATACTCATTGCAATAAACAACGGAAAATACGTGCGAAAGTGAAAGAAAACGAACGAGTGCCGGTTTTTTACTTAACCTCTCGGAACAATAACTAGCCTTAACCTTAACGATTGTCAACTTGTCAGTGATCTGATCAGTGTTCCCAAGTTCCCAACTGTAAAATAATTTATAGTGACTCGATTTGATATAAATTATCGATTGTTATGCCCTTTCACTCGATTTCCATACATATTCTGAGATTTTAGCGATTTATTTTAACTCGATTATTACGATAGGGGTATGCATTTAATCGATTATTTGGTTTCACAACTTATTTTAACCTTTCTCGCTTTCTGGATAGAAAAATGATACTGTATTTTGTGATTTCCTTAAGAAAAATATAACGGATTTTTTGATACACATTTGAACTAGTTAACTGCTGGGCCCAAAACTTCCCGTCTCCTTTAAGCCTTAGAGTAAATAATATACTAGTTGCACTGCATATTAATATAAGTAAATCCTATACTGTGTTATTTACATTATCAGCGAAGAAAACGAAAATACATTTCATTTTAAAATTTGGTACATTATAATATCACCCCGATTTTTAATTATATCGACCTCCGTGAATATAGTGGAAATGTAAAACCACTTTGTATTTTACAAGGAATGCTTCATACCTTTGTAGGTGTTTTAGAACCATAGTTTTCTCTATTTGTCGTATTTCCGCCAACTTGAGGCTGCGGTATAACTAGATGCTTACTAATTGCTATCGGTGTACCTGAGTAACAAATATTCGTACTTAGAAATCGTTTTTGCTTCGTAAAGAAAAGGCGCATCAAATTTTTTTTTTTTTTTTTCTTTCGGACATTTTTCACACACGGCTATCTGATCCCAAACTAAGCAGAGCTTGTAATATGGAAACCAGATGACTGATATAATACATATACTATTTTTTTTTTGTAAATACATACTTAAATAGATAATTACACCCAGACTCAGGACAAACAGACATGTTCATGCACACAAATGTGTGTCCTGGATGGGAATCGAACCCACGACCTGCGGCGTGATAGGCAGTGTATTAACCAACCACGCCAACCGGCCCGTCAAAATTAGCGCAAGTCCATTAAACATATCTAAGGCGATGATAGCTCAGTGGTAAGTGATGTCGGATACCGCGACAAAGGTCGTGGGTTCGAATCCTACAATGAGCTTGAGCTTTCGGTGAAGGAAAACATCGTGAGGAAACCATAGCACGGTGGTTGGGTACTTTGTAGTAGCCGACTGGCTGGCTACCACCCTCAAGTTGAAAATCTGTCGCCAAGCACCTATCGGTGTGTTCCGACTAGAGGATTCGATTTCTACTAAAATACGACCGGGATCCCGGGACCCCGGTCGTATTTTAGCACGTAATTTTCGGGATTAAATTTAATGGATCCCGGGATGTTCGGTTTTTTTTTTTATATAAGTCAATAAAAATGTGCGTGAAACGTACGTTAAACAAGAAATGAATCTTTATGAGAATAGTTCCTCACGAGGTTGTATTTTGGAGAAGTCTTATAAAAAAATATTGACGATTCCTCCAACTTCCATCGAGCCTGAACGCGCTTTTTCCGCCTCTTCATATTTGTGCAACAAATTGAGAAGTATGCTTTCGGATGAGACGTTGGATGCGTTGTTATTCCTTAGATTTTATTTTCGTAGCTTAAAAAAGTAATTCATAAAGTTTCTGGTCTATTTAATTTAAAATTTGAGTACCTATGAACATTGATCTCTTTAGCATATCTTTTTAGGGTTCCGTACCCAAAGGGTAAAAACGGGACCCTATTACTAAGACTTCGCTGTCTGTCCGTCTGTCTGTTACCACTACCAGGCTGTATCTCAAGAACCGCTATAGTTAGACAGTTGAAATTTTCATAAATTATGTATTTCTGTTGCCGCTATAACAACAAATACTAAAAACAAAATAAAATAAATATTTAAGGGGGGCTCCCATACAACAAACGTGTTATTTTTTCCTTTTTTACGGAACCCTTCGTGCGCGAGTCCGACTCGCACTTGGCCGGTTTTTTATAGTATAACTAAACAAGTTTTCAGAAGTTGTTTTTTTTAACTTTATTGTAAAATAAAATCAAAACAAACTAGGCTATTATGAAACTATTTCATAAATTATTTACAGAAGTGCCCAGTTTGATGTTTACTTTATCAGAAGAAAGTATAATTTTGTTTTGTTTTTTGAAGATTTAATTAACGATTTAAAATAAAGAGTTGATTTTGATATGTTTAACTGTCTTTTTGTTGCCACTTTCTATTACCAATACAATCCCGGGACTATCCCGGGATCCCGAGATTAACTGTAGATAATCCCGAAATCCCGGGAATAGAAAAATCGACCGGGATCGAATCCTCTAGTTCCGACAGCTGCACTTGAGAGCCAGTTCCCATCTAGGCTTTGTGTGCTTACCACCTTCGGCCACATCATCACTTACCATGGTGAGATTGTGGTCAAACACAAGCTTAACCAGAATAAAAAAAAATATATGAACACAATGCACAATCTATGAAACATATAAATTTACTAAAACTTTATAATATTAGTAGTATTTTATTGTAGTTACCTAAGTCCTGTTGGTTCACGAATCCAACAACATGCAGTTGATTGGCAAGTGTATAGGTAGTGGTTGGGCCTTCATGTGAGATGGTCTGTGGAGCGGGGAACAGCTGAACGCGTGTCTCCAGTTGTCCACATTTGAGCGAGCACCAAAACTCTTGGTAATGTTGTTCGCAAAGACGTGTCATTGCTGCTGTAACCTGTTGATAAAAAAATTGAAAAAGCTGGTAGATTATAAACACTTTCTTATCGCTTTGATCAGATGAAGAGAATGGATTATTTAAATTTGGAAGAGCTTTATAATCAATTGGCATTAATAAATGTTAACTCTCATAAGAACAATAGTTATTTGTTATACAAGAGTGGAAAGTTGTTTATTAACCGCGTGCTCAATTTTGATGACCGAGCAAGCGAAGGTTTTTAAAATTGAATCACGAGCGCAGCGAGGGCTTCAAAAATTAGAATCCTGAGCGTAAGCGAGGGAATCAAAAGAGCACGAGGTGAAAAATCTTTGCACTCGAGTGCAACACGTAATTTTTCATCCCACCTCAGCGGGGAAATGACTAAATGCAAAAAAAAAGAAAATGGCGCGCGCAAAGCAAATTAAAAAAAAGTACACCAAGAAGGTTCCGAGACTGAGTTTTTCACAAATTAAAAAATGATTTTTTAATTTCATTTTTTAATTTGTCAAAATTAGTTTTTTTAATATATTTTTGTATTAGTTTAAGAATAAAATTGTTAAACTTTTGAAAAAAAAAAAGCCAAAAGTCAGATGGTCCAAAAATATTTAAAAAATGTAACCTTGTTGAGTTTCTTGCCGGTTCTTCTCAGTTGAAGGCTGACTTCCGAACCGGTGGTAACTTCTGAATTCGACCTTCATAAGTGCCCTTCTAGGGCCTAAACTGAATAAATGGTTTTGACTTTGGCTTTGATATATGATAAATTCGGCACCATGAAGGGAGAAGTAAATAGGTTTAATGATATTTTGAATTTGAAGTTCTATTTACTTTATCCTCTAGATGATATTAACGGCTTTTACACTCAGATATTGAAGAGCAAAAATACTCTTTCCGAGATGGGGGGATGAAAATGTTATTACTTATCTGCTTCGCTAAACAATAGCTATTGTTGATCGAAGCTTATCTGTAATACATTTTATTTAATAGTCTAATACGAATTATTCATATAGATCATGGCTACTCATAGAGTGGTTTTGTGAACCCCTAGGGTTTTGCACATGAGAAGGGGTAGGGTAAGTAGTGGTAGGGGTTCGCGATAAAACTTAAGTCATTCCGAGAGAGCGACAAGTTGCGCGAGCGTTTTATCATACCTACCATACCATATCTGATTTTGTGCAATCAAATAATTTGCTACAGATGTTTTTTTTTGTAAAAATTTATAGATTAATGACAGTAGCCATGATTAACAAGAAGGTATAATAATTGATTTTAATAATAACTTACACTAGGAACTGAGAGTTGATCTGGACAGTAAATGGAGCCATGCATTATTGTGCCATTGGTACTGTTTGCTGCATTGCAAGCTTGGTCCACTATCTTCTGATAAAGAGGCATGGCTAAAAAATATTAACACATTTTAAAGCCTACAAGTATTGAAAATGTGAAGAAGTATGGTAATGAATAGTGCAACAACTAATTTAGTGTATTTAATAAAAAAATACTTACATTGTTGCAAGCATGGATCATGTGGTGACACAATAGGTAGGACATGTATTTTGGCTGGGTATGAAGGTGGCAATGGTAGTGCTTGAATTATGCGGCTTCTCCCTATAGAGCCAACTCCACTGTTGCCATCTGTTACCTTAAATATGTATGACTTTTTATTTATTTCAAGTAAAGGGACTAAGACAAGAAGCACAAAAGTTGTACCTGATAATATTTCTGATATTACTTTGATCTCAAATAAATAAAATAAATTTAATATAAATTAAGTTTGTCCACGATTAAATACTAAACTAATGATCCCTTAGGAATGCAAGTGAAACCACCGAGGACAGCTAGTATTACTATAGTAAAGTTTATTTACCAATATGATTTGTACAGGTGTTTGATATCCCCATTCTCCAAGTACAAGTGAGTTGACTCCAATAAGTGCTGAGTCTATGCAGGTTTTGTCTCCTTCTTCCAGTAGTGGAAGCTTGCTACGTATATTGTCAAAGTCGCGAGTAAATGGCACAGCAACTGCAATAAACTAATCATTTTTTAACAGAAACGGTATAATGGTCATGGGTATATTCGTATATTAGGAATAGTGAGTCAGATAAAATTACAACATACTTGATGAGTTCATAATTATTTTTATGTGGGTAAAATAGAAATCGAAGTTCAATGTTTTGTTCAACCCCTTCGGCAAAATGGGCTTGGGCGACAAAAATAATAAGCAATTTGTTCTTACTTACAACAAAACTGTTGATTGGACTTAGTTTTAAATAGAATATTTTGCAACAAATGTAAACTAGGAACCTTACATACCTTCATACACAGAAGAGAACGATACTAAAGCTACATATTCTAATTTTGCGTGTGCACATAAATAATCCAGAAAAGTGTTTATAGCCGCAGAAGCTATTGTAAACCGGGTATGAGTTTCCGTGGTATCAGATGTCGGTACTGGCCGCGACATTGAAAGAGACACGTCAATTAATATTACTGTCGGCATATTTTTTGTTGTTTCTTATAAGGCTAACAAACAAATGATGGAAATCCAATTCAAGTACAAGCATTTGTTGTTGTTTATGTTTATTCCAATATATTACATACTCTTAGAACGTAATAACCTAAAAATACAATTCTTTTTTTTTACTGGCCATCATGCTTTTAGTATATTTCTGCCAATGTCTAAGTATTTGAAACTTTTTGAAATGTCTTGGTCAATCCTTTGGTCTATCTGTCACTAATTAATATTTTTAAATATTTTTTTAGTCAATACAAAGTCTTTCGGGTAAAATTCAAAATACAAAGTTTTTTGTAGCCAGCCGAGTGTGAAAGGGATAACAATAGGGAATTCGCCGAATCCCGATTATGTGGCCGTACCATAATCAGGCCAGTGACTGAGAGACTTTGTATCTATATATCATAATATGGTCATGAGTAAAGATAAAAATAAAAGTGGACTTTATGGCGGGAATTTGCGAAGTGATGTTGCGTTTTCATTTTATATTCATTAAATTCGTGTATTTTGAGTTTTATTGAATAATATCGGTGGTGTTTTGTCCAATAAAGATCAATCTAAGTGAAATGAAAGCGTGTATCGTGACTTTTTAGGATTTCCCAAAAAGTCCGTGAAAAGTTTTAGTGGAACAGACGCCAATTTCACTAAAGCCTGACTGGATTTGCACCCGGGAAAAGATAAGATCCCACGGGAACGCGGATGAAACCGCGGGAACTGCTATTAATATATAACTTGGAAACTGAAATACCAAATACATTTTTTTATGAATAAAACATATTTTACTATAATTGAAGTAGGTTTTTAGATTCACTTTTAGATACCTAGTTAATTAATAGCCGGCAATTTTCAGAGACTTTCAAGATGTAATTTCTGATAATCATAAATAGGTAGGTAAGGTACAAGGCAATGAGAGCTCAGTGGTAGTGACTGACTTGAGAGCTAGTTCCCAACTAGGCTTTGTGTGCTTACCATCTTCGGCCACATCATAACTTACCATGGTGAGATTGCGGTCATAGTCATACACAAGCTTATCATAAAGTTTTAAAAAAAGGTTAATTGGTGAGAAAATAGGTAGGTACATATCCCAAGACATATCCAGTTGGCTTTCCTGTGAATACTTAGGTAGGTACTAAGTAATTTATTTCAAAGATGGAAGTGCATAATATTGATGATAACAAAATAGTTGAAAATAGCATAGATTTTGAAGAATATGAATTCAAATACAATTTTATTAATATGCCTTGGGATGATCGTTCAAACAAAAGTAAAGTTGGAATTGTTGCTTTATTATTTGCAATATTCGCTGCCACGATGGCTTGCGTCGCCAACAATTTTGTTATGCACTATAGAGGGTTTCACGTTAAAAAATCTCAAAAATATAATAACGAGATTAATTGTATGCGCGTGAAAGCGAATGATTATCGATTCGTGGCTAGAATTCATTCGGCAGCAACTCAACATTTGCTATGTGTTGGTGCAGTTGTGAGCTCAACTTCAATTTTGGCAAACGGTGTGTGTACCAGATCCGGGCCTGTTCGGGTATACCTTGGAAGCAAGTAAGTTTAACTTTGAAAATTGATCTGTATAACATTATTAAAATGTGAACAGCCGGTAGGTAGGTAGGTACTTATCTCAACTAGCTATACATTGTTGTGCGTGCATGGCATCCATCCAGAGAAAAGGTAGTTAAACGTTTACAAAATAATGAGCTGATCAAATAAATAAAAAAGGCCGACGCTGAAATTTTAAATGCATGTTTGTAATCGCAAAAAATACAGGTGGACAAACAGAAAGACGGACATACAGAAACGTGCTCTATAGTAGGGGAGGCAATGATGCTAAATTTGTAGTTACTCGAGCGTCTTTGGGACCTACTGGAATTTGAAGATTAGGTGGAATAAAGAAAAAAAGCTTATGTGATATTTTCCCCTTCAGCGGTGGGGGGAGCGTCTACAGGGTTTCAAAAATGTAAAAAAAACAGTCACCAAGAACTACTCGCCATGTCTGTCTGATAACGGAAAAATAATAATCTGCCGTTTTGCGTGGTGGGGGTGGCCGTACGAAGGGGACGAAAATATTTTAAAAAAAAAATTACTCGAGCGCGTCAGACATTGATAAGGGATGTTAAGTGAACCCTCCAGTAGCTCCTATTTTAAAGACTGACGATTTGGACGCGACCATCAGTCAGGGCCGATTTTTGGAAATGCAAAAAAAAAAAAAATCGTGACCTTGAAATACTCGAGCGCGTCAGATTTTTATACAGACGGTTCTTCTTGTTGTCTTTGTTGTACTGACCCATAATCTGATAATTATGTTGAGGAATTTCCTTAATCTGACGGTTTGAAAAAAAATATATAAATAAAAAATATCGAAATCTCGAAAATGGTTCAAGATATCGAAAAAATGTTTGCACAAAAGTTGTAGAGAATTTTCTACAATATTTATTATGAATACTACCAAAAAACCCATAGGAAACGAGATATTTGCAATAAATGATTTTTTGACCTTTGACCTTGAAAAATCAGTAGTCGCGGGCACCCTAAGATAAATAGCTTTTGAGACAAGTTTTAGGGTGTCAAAATAAAGGTTTATACAAGTTAAAAGCTGATTATCTCTCATTCTGAGGTGAAACTCATAATATTCCTGGACTATACACTTAATAATGATTTTAGTTACTTCGGCTTGTGCAAATCGGCAGATTATGATATTTCCGTGATTCTTGACTAATTTCCTTCAAAATAAAAAAAAAAACTAATCGCGCTCGAGAAAATCCAGGTGACGTTTTTTTTTTGCAACTTTGCGAGTCTGCAATTTTCTTTCGTCACGCCCAAATTGTCAGATTATTGAAATGTACACTATTTTGCATGTAACTAACTTACCTTACTTTAATCTGACGCGCTCGAGTATTTCAAACTATCGATTTTTTTTTACCAATCTGACGGGCTACCCTAGACGTTCGACACTATATAGAGGGCTCAGATTTGGTGAGAGTACTTCACAAGGTGCAAGGTTAATCTGCCGCGCTCGAGTAAATCCCGAAATCCCCTATTCGCCTCCCCTACCACTACTTTTATAAAAAAAATTGACAGAAGGTTACCTACCTAGGTAAAAATAAATTGTACTTACAGTTATTGAGCTCTGTTGGAGATTATTATTTATGATTTCTATATGACTATGTAAATCATAAAAATTATGTCAACTCGAAATCTTAAAAATGATAGTTCCTACTGACTGCATATTCGGAATGTGGATTATTGTGCACGGCGGTAGGGTACTTTGTAGTACTCTACTGGCTCGCTACCACCCTCAAGTTCAAAATCTGTCGCTAAGCACGTGTTGATCCGTTCCGGCAGTTGCACTTGAGAGCTATTGCTAATGTCTATAGGTGACGGTAGTCACTCACCATCGCGGACTTTTCTGTAGACCTATTTAAGATACACAATTCCACCGTAGGTACAGTCGGCCAAGAAAGTGGTGTACCTACCACCCTGAGGTTGAATGCCGCTTGCAGATTCATAGGTGATAACGATTAGTTTCGCTTGCAGATCAATCTGACAACTTATGACAACGTCATTATTATGCATCTCTTTCAGTGATATCTTTTTAGTTTGAACCTTGTTGTAATTTTCGATGACTAGGAAACTAAATCAAAACTGGCACACCACTTTCTTGGCCGACCGTAGGTACATCTTTTTGTTATATCTGAAAGGCAGCGTTTTCGTTGAAAGCTTCCAGACGGCTTCTACTGAAAGTATGCACACTTGCACTGTAAGTGATTAAGAAATAGAGTTGGGCGCGTCTTCGTGGATGGCACTATCTATCTATACCTACTTCAATGACACACTGCAATATTATGCAGAGTGGATAGGTCGCTCATCCATCTTCTCCTATCTACATATATTCATCATCTGAAACCTTATAATATTTATGCCCATATTTCATGTAATTGTCTACTTCGTTGACTTCGCTAAGGAGAATTTATTCGTACATATTATAAAGCGATGATAGCTCAGTGTTAGTGACGTCGGATACCGCGGCGAAGTTCGTGGGTTCGAATCCTACAATGAGCTTGAGCTTTCGGTGAAGGAAAACACTGTGAGAAAACCATAGCACGGTGGTAGGGTACTTTTTAGTACCTACCCGACTAGCTGGCTGCCACCCTCAAGATGAAAATCTGTCGCCAAGCACCAATCGGTGTGTTCCGACAGCTGCACTAGAGAGCCAGTTCCCATCTAAGCTTTATGTGCTTACCACCTTCGGCCACATCATCACTTACCATGGTGAGATTGTGGTCAAACACAAGCTTATCCAGAATAAAAAAATCTCAAAGTCTACTACTCGATAGCCGCTGCACGGATTAATGAAAACACAATTTAAGTTATTTGTAGACCCTATCCCAAAATCGTCAAATCATAACTTTAGTCCTTTCTCAGTAGATTAAGTAGGTATATACCTACATAAGTACCTATATGCATATATATAATCTATTCTAATATTATAAAGAGGAAAGATTTGTATGTAAGTATGTTTGTAACGAATTGGCTCAAAAAGTACTTGACCGATTTTAAAAATTCTTTCACCATTTGAATGCTACATTATTCCAGATTAACATTGGCTATATTTGATCCCGGGATAAGATACGGGATCCCACGGGAACGCGGGTGAAACCGGGCGGAACAGCTAGTATTATTATATTAACCATATCATATATTTATGTATATAATTTACTGAGAAAAGGCTAAAGTTATGATTATATCCTGTGACTAGCTTTCCGCCCCGCGGTTTCTCCCGCGTATCCATTTGTTACCCATTTTGTTGTGACTATGTGTGGACTGTATGTTGTGATGACGAGCCGATGTTCCATCTAACGCGCTGGCTGGAGGGGGCAACGCGAACACCGAGGGGAGAGGGGGAGCGTTTACGTTTGACGACGGTTGACGACGACGGGGTGGCGTAGCGAAAGCAACGCTCCGTCGGTTTATGTCAGCTGGATGCTTGCTGGATGCCGGCTGGATGCTTGCTGGATTCAGGCTGATAGCTTGCTGGATACCGACGGGGTGCTTGCTGGATTCCTACTGGACACTAACTTTCACCACTAAATAAAAGTACTACTTTGCTTCAAGACTTCTTGATTTATTCTTCTTCTTATAATGTTACTTCTTCAGTGGTGCTCGTAGGAATGCCATTCCGAAGAAAACCGCGCTACTTTTATACAATTCCGTGAGCAAGGAGCCAAACTTTTTGACCAATCAGAGAGAAGGTCATAAATCATGTCATAAATCATGTTTTCCATCTCTCATTGTTTATATCTTTGTCTCTTTCTGACAATCTATTCTGTAGGGCTCAACGGTTTTTACTGATTTTCTTAGGTAATGGCTTTCCTATTACAATAAACCTTATTTTATTGCATAGGTAATACATTTTTACATATTATTCAAAAATAATCATGATAATATCTCAATTAATTAGACAATTATCGCTAAAAACATAAAATGGCTCTCGTTAAGGTAATGCCTTGTTCGGATGCCGCACATTCTAAGATTATTACCTATTTCCTAATTACTTCCTGACTATTTCCTAACTATTTATTTATTTTACAATATACAAGGACCCTATTTATCTATTTACAAAATAGAAATATGATTATATTCATATTGCGTCGCTGACATTCTCCCCCGCAGTGCGAAGCACTCCATCCTTGGGAAGCGACGTCGCAGGTACCAGCACGATGACGCGGCGGGTCGGTCTTCGTAGTACTCCTCCCGAAGTCCGCACGTCGACGACTCTTGTTCTTCCGTCTGGTCCTGGGTAGGTCCTCTCGATCTGTCCTCGGGGCCATGTGTTCCGAGGCAGTGACGAATCGACGATCATAACGATGTCTCCTTCTTGTGGGTCTGCAGTGTCTCGTCCGGTGATTTTCCTCGGCATCAGGGTAGGTAGGTATTCCCTGATCCATCGTTGCCAGAAGTGGTCAGCCATTCGTTGGGATGTCCTCCAATTTGCTCGTCCGATGAGGTCGTTGTCGCTGAATTCTCCCGGCGCCATCATTCCGCAGGAACGCCCGATCAGGAAGTGATTCGGCGTCAGACTTTCTTCGTCGCTAGGATCCGTGCTGACTTGGGTGAGTGGGCGAGAGTTGACGGTGTGTTCTACTTCAGTCAGGAGCGTGTGTAGAACCTCTTCCGGTGGAGTCTTCTCGTTCAGGACTGCCGCTAGCGCCGTCTTGACCGATCGTACAAGTCTCTCCCATGCGCCGCCCATGTTGGGACATCCGGGGGGAATGAATTTCCATCGTATTCCCTCCTCGGCTGCTGCTTCTTCTAACTCTCTGTTGGCTCCGACGAAGTTCGTGCCGTTGTCGCTGAAGATCGTCTTGGGAGTTCCTCTTCGTGCTGCCATTCTTCGAAGTGCCATGATCATAGAGCTGGTGTTGAGTGAGTTCGCCAATTCCACGTGGACAGCCCTTGTAGTGAGACATGTGAAAAGGGCTCCCCAGCGTTTCTCCGTTCTTCTCCCGACGGTGACGTGCATCGGACCAAAGTAGTCTACGGCAGTGCACGTGAAAGGATGTTGGTGATGACGTAGACGCTCGATGGGTAAGTCTCCCGTAGGTGGTATTTGCGGTGTACTCTTCTTCACTCTGCACCATTGACACTCGTGGATGATCTTCTTCACCGTTGTTCGCAGACCCAAAATCCAATATTTTTGTCGGATTTCGTTCATTACTGTTGCCGTGTTCCCATGGAGAAATCTTCTATGGTAGTCTTCGATGATGAGCCGGGTGATCTTGTGTCTTCCGTCCAATATCGCAGGGTTCGTTCTTCTTTCTCTCGTATCGATTTTTCTTGTACGACTTCTGAGCTTGATGATGTCCTGGCGATTTAGATACACGTCGATCCTCTTCAATCGGCTTGGGTTCTCCAGTGGTTTCTCATTCTTCAGGCAAAGTATTTCTTTGTTGAAGCTTTCCTTTTGACTCTTCTTTATCAAAGCTTCTTCGGCTTTCCTTAGTTGGATATCTTCCAACGGGATGAATGTTCTTTTGACCTCTTCTTTGCGCGACTGGATTTTCTTTATCTTTTTCTTGATGACACCCTTCTGTGGTTTCCAGACTTCTTCTTTCTTGCGTGCGATGCTGACCCTTTTCTTGGCTTCAATCTTCATCTTCAAAAGATCCGTGAACTGGAAGACGCGTGCTGTTACCCTGAGTAGACGCGTCCAGCTTGAGAAGTTCTCTGGATTCGGCCGATCTTCTTCAACGACTTTCGTTGTGGCTATCGTTCGAACTTCTTTTTCTTCATCAGTGTTCATGTCTTCGTGATGGAATCTTCTGATTGGCCAGTCTTCTTCGCTCCTTCGCAGGAAGTCGGGACCGTTGAACCATCTTGCGGTGTGGTCGAACTCTTTGGGTACTCCCCGCGTGGCGTCATCGGCTGGATTCTCTTTTGTTGGAACCCATCTCCAATCTTGAGGTCTTGTAAGCTCTTCGATTTCTGCGAGGCGGTGCGCTACGAATTGCTTGAATTTTCTTGGATCAGCCTTTATCCATTGCAGTACTGTGCTTGAGTCGGTCCAGAATACTTTCTTCGTTACTCGTAGACCAATCTCGTTCTGGATCGTAGAGGTTAATCTGCTTCCCAATAATGCCGCTTGCAGTTCCAGTCGAGGAATCGAGACTGGTTTCGTTGGTGCTACTCTTGCTTTTCCGGCGATCAGTGATACGTGAATTTTCCCTTCTGAGTCAATCGTTCTCCAGTAGACCGTTGCGGCGTAGGCTTCTTGACTTGCATCGCTGAACATGTGGAGTTGCCCTTCTTCTTGACTTGGTGATAGACATCTGGGAATCTTCAGACTTCTCAGAGTGGCGACTTCTTTCATATATACCATCCATGTTTCCTTTTGTTCTTCTAGGATTTCTTCATCCCAACCAATCTTCGTGCGCCAAATGTCCTGGAGGAGCTTCTTTCCTTGAATGAGGATTGGTGTGGCGAATCCCAGTGGGTCGAATGTTGACATCACCGCGCTTGTTACCTCTCTCTTCGTGGGCGTTTTCTCACCGCTCATCAATTCTTCTGATGTGTTACGCAGTCCCACGTTGAAAGCCAAGGCGTCTTCACTTGTCAACCATCTGAGCCCGAGTGTCTTCTCTTCTTTAGACAATTCCAAAGTTTCCTTGCTCGGTTGCTTGCTGACGTCTTCGAGGACTTCTTCATTGTTGCTACCCCATCCTCTTAAGTGGAAGCCAGCCTTCTCATGGATCGTCTTCACTTCTTTCGCTGTCTTCTTTGCTTCGTCCATGGTTGCGAAGCTTTGAAGATAGTCATCCATGTAGTGGTTCTTTTCTATGGCTTCTACTGCTGCTGGGTACTCTTCCTTGAATTCTTCTGCGTTCTTGTTCATCACGTAGATCGCGATACTCGGGGAGCAGGCTGCACCGAAGATGACTGACGACATCCTGTACTCCTTCGGTGTCCCGGTGCGTCGATCGCCTCTCCACAAGAACCTTAAACTGTCGCGGTCTTCCGTTCTTATCTTGATCCGAAGAAACATCTCCTTGATGTCTGCCACCACGGCTATTGGCTGCTGTCGGAACCGAATCAGAACCCCGAAGAGGGACTGCAACATGTCTGGCCCTGGCAGGAGCGCGTCGTTCAAACTCTTCCCGTGGTGTTTTGCGGCAGCATCAAATACTAATCGTTTCTTCTTCTTCGTCGGATGTGTGACTGCGAAGTGAGGAAGGTACCATTTCTCCTTGGACGGTTCGCATGGCGCTTCTTCTGCGTAGCCGTTCTCGATCAAACTTCTCATTTGCTCTTCATATGTTTTCTTCAATTCTTCGTCTTTATCCAATTTTCTTTCTAGGTTGATAAGACGTCGATGAGCTTGAGAGTAGCTGTCAGGCAAGATTTCTTCTGAGTTCTTCCACAGTAGACCGGACTCGAACTGACCGGTTGGTAATCGCTTCGTTGTCTTCTCCAGGATCTCCAATGCCTTCTGATCTGCGTCGTTGCTCGGTCGACGTGGCTGTATCCCGATGGAGTCGATTTCGAAGTGATGCCGGACCAACGATTCTATTTCGTCTTCGTCTTCAATGTGTCTGCTGTGGTTGACGAACTGGACTGGGGTTTTCTGTCTTGCGTCGCACCCGTGGAGAACCCATCCTAGACTTGTGAGGGAAGCTACCGGATCTGATATATTGCCTTTCTTCAGTCTTCTTGTGACTATCAGCCCCCAGTTGTCTTGTCCGATCAACAGTCGAGGTCCTTCCTTGTCGTAGATGAGTTGATCTTGTATCCTTTTCAGATGCTCGCATTTGTTCACGACTTCTTTCTTGACCCCTTGCTTGGATAACTTCAGGTTGTCTATTGTTCTGACTTCAATTGTCTTCTTATCCCTTCGATGAGTTCCCTTTATCTTCAATTGAACCCGTTGCGAATTATTCTTCTTGAAGCCTTGTCCCCCAACTGTCTCGATGGTGATCGCCTCTTCTTTGCCTTCAGCTCCAATCTTTCTTGCTATTGAAGAATCCAGTAACGTGATGGTAGATCCTTCATCCAGCAAAGCAAGCACCTGGGTGGAACCCTTCGGCCCGTACAGGTTCACCGGCAGCATCTTCAAATATGCTTGCCCTTCGGTTGCAGTGGTGTGTACGGAGGTTATCTTGCTTTTGGAGTCGGCGTATTCTTCGTTGTCATCACCTTCATGTTCGTAGACAGCGTTGCATCTGGGTTGCTTCTCTGCTGACACTAGTGGTTTGTCAGCGTGTAGGGTGACATGATGCCATCTGTTGCATTTCTTGCAGGTTGGGGCCTTGCAGTTCGTTCTTGAGTGCCGGTAACGAAGACACTTGAAACAAATCTTTGCTTTCTTGGCCATTTCCCACTTGGCACTGATGTCAGCTTCCTTAAATCTGGAACATTCATAAATCCAGTGTTCTGCTTTGCACTCAGGACATGTAACTTCTCTTCTCGGAGATGCTTCTCTTTTCTGAGTGGTGTGAACAGCTCTGCGTGGTCCTTCCCATCTTCGCTCCCGAGGCACTTCAGTTGGAGCGTACTGCTGACGGGTCTTCTTTGCTTCTGGTAACACTTCAGGTGAAGCGAAGTCCCCGCACATGTCAGCTTCTATTTCCAGAAATTCGTTGATGAGGACCAGTTCTGCTTGTTCTTCTTCTCGACGGCTTCGGTGATACGCGAACCATCGGTACTTCATCTGTGGAGACATCTTCTCGACGATGACTTTCATGGTTTCCGGCGAACTTAAGTATTGCGGTTTGCCCAAAGCCTTGATAGTAGCAACCGCATTCTTGACTCGGCTTGCGAAGATGCAGACTTCATTCGGGTTTTCGTTGACTCTTGAGAGGTTCTTCAGTTTCTCGAGCTCAGCCAAGGCTAGTGCTCCTGGTCTTCCAAAGCGTGCTTCCAGTCCCTTGAGAACTTCTGTTGGTTCTTCCGCGGTGAATAGCAGGCTCTTGACCGCCTCTCTTGCCCTTCCCTGTAGTGATCGCCTCAAACGCGCCAGGTTCTGCGCGTGGGTGAACGTCTGTGCTGTATCTTCAAAAGTCCTCTTGAACGCAAGCCATTCTTCGCTGGAACCGTTGAACTGTGGTAGTTCAATCATATGCTTCGGTGTTGACGTCATCGGATTTCTTTCGGTGAGCTTCGAGATCGCAAAGGCCAGTTCTTGAATGTCGCTCTTCTTTTCTTGAGTCGGCATCCTTTCTTCGATCGGTCGCGGATTTGACTGGTTGAGCCATTGTTCCACGTGGTGTGATCGGTTGACTTCTTCTTCGGTGGCTTCGACTTCTTCGTCTGAGTCCATCTGCAGCATTTCGAGTTCTGCTAGGGCCACCTTTGACCTTGCTTCGGCGATTTCCAATTCCCTCTTGGCCACCATCATGCGAGCCTCCGCTTCGGCTCGACGCTTCGATGAACGGACTGAACGAGTATCCTTATCTCTTGAAGGTACATTGACTTCTCGGATTCTTTGCAATGTCTTCGTGGCGGGTACTATGAACCCATCTTCATCCGCTATATGCCTTTTCCCTGAATCTTCAGTATTGGTGCGCGCCGGGTTCCCCATGGTGCGTGCGACGGCAGGTACGGTGTCGATCCCCGCGGGGTGGGCGGGGGTGACTCCTCCTTCGGGGGTACAAGTCCCCGCGACGTGTGCGGGGGTGCCTCCTTGACCGACGGAATGCGGGGGTGTGCTCCTTGTCAGGGTAGCCTGACTCTCTGATGAGCTTGACGACTCGACGGGTGTGTTCATGCTCCAATCTGAAGTCGGCGGCGTCTCTTCTGTCGCTTGTGAACGCGCTTTCTCTGTTCTGGTTCTCGGTGCTCGTTGCATCTTCGTGTTCCAAAATCAAATTTTCAAATATCCGGAACAATATCTTCAATATCCGGAACAAATCTTCAATATCCGGAACGAATCTTCAATATCCGGAACAATATCTTCAATATCCGGAACAATATCTTCAATATCCGGAACAATATCTTCAATATCCGGAACGAATCTTCAATATCCGGAACGAATCTTCAATATCCGGAACGAATCTTCAATATCCGGAACGAATCTTCAATATCCGGAACAATATCTTCAATATCCGGAACAATATCTTCAATATCCGGAACAAATCTTCAATATCCGGAACGAATCTTCAATATCCGGAACAATATCTTCAATATCCGGAACAATATCTTCAATATCCGGAACAATATCTTCAATATCCGGAACAAATCTTCAATATCCGGAACAAATCTTCAATATCCGGAACAAATCTTCAATATCCGGAACAATATCTTCAATATCCGGAACAAATCTTCCAATGTCCGGAACGATATCTTCAATATCCGGAACAATTCTTCCAATATCCGGAACACGAAGATCAAGTTCTTCCAGATCCGGCTCGAAGGACCAATTCTTCTGTTGTGACTATGTGTGGACTGTATGTTGTGATGACGAGCCGATGTTCCATCTAACGCGCTGGCTGGAGGGGGCAACGCGAACACCGAGGGGAGAGGGGGAGCGTTTACGTTTGACGACGGTTGACGACGACGGGGTGGCGTAGCGAAAGCAACGCTCCGTCGGTTTATGTCAGCTGGATGCTTGCTGGATGCCGGCTGGATGCTTGCTGGATTCAGGCTGATAGCTTGCTGGATACCGACGGGGTGCTTGCTGGATTCCTACTGGACACTAACTTTCACCACTAAATAAAAGTACTACTTTGCTTCAAGACTTCTTGATTTATTCTTCTTCTTATAATGTTACTTCTTCAGTGGTGCTCGTAGGAATGCCATTCCGAAGAAAACCGCGCTACTTTTATACAATTCCGTGAGCAAGGAGCCAAACTTTTTGACCAATCAGAGAGAAGGTCATAAATCATGTCATAAATCATGTTTTCCATCTCTCATTGTTTATATCTTTGTCTCTTTCTGACAATCTATTCTGTAGGGCTCAACGGTTTTTACTGATTTTCTTAGGTAATGGCTTTCCTATTACAATAAACCTTATTTTATTGCATAGGTAATACATTTTTACATATTATTCAAAAAGAATCATGATAATATCTCAATTAATTAGACAATTATCGCTAAAAACATAAAATGGCTCTCGTTAAGGTAATGCCTTGTTCGGATGCCGCACATTCTAAGATTATTACCTATTTCCTAATTACTTCCTGACTATTTCCTAACTATTTATTTATTTTACAATATACAAGGACCCTATTTATCTATTTACAAAATAGAAATATGATTATATTCATATTGCGTCGCTGACACATTTAGAGATTGAATTTCAAAAAATCCTTTCCCATTCCTCGTCTATATCTTAAAATCAATACCTGTGAAAAAATTCAGCTTTCTAGGTCTAAGGGTGTAGGCTGGGCGTTGATGAGTCAGTCCTTCTCATTTTTCATACCAAGAATCCGAAATAACTCTTAACTTTGAATCCCCGTTTCACCCCTTCAGAGGTGGAATTTTAGAAAACACATGTTTTTTTATTTTTAATTGTTAGCCTAAAAACAAAGTTTAATGGTTCTAGCTTCAAAAATGATGGACTTCCGTACAAACTTTCAACCCCCTTTTCACCCCCTCAAGGGTTGAATTTTAGATAACGCAAAAACACGTGTTTCTCTATTTTTAATTTTTAGCCTAAAAACAAAGTTTCATGATTCTAGCTTCAAAAATGATGGTGTTTCATACAAACTTTCAACCCCCTTTTCACCCCCTTAAGGGTTGAATTTCGAAAAATCCGTTCTTATTCCTCGATTAAGTCTTAAAAACAATATCTGTGAAAAAAAAACAGCTTTCTAGGTCTAAGGGTTTAGGCTGGGCGTTGATGAGTCAGTCAGGACTTCTCCTTTTTAACCGACTTCAAAAAAGGAGGAGGTTCTCAATTCGACTGTATGTTTTTTTTTGTATGTTTGTTACGCGATTACTCTGCCAATTATGAATAGATTTTGATGATTCTTTTTTTGTTTGGTAGATCATGCTTCAGAGGTAGTCCCATATAAATTTTATCGAAATTGATTCAGCACTTTTTGAGAAAATCAACAAAAACAAAAATATTAATATCTCGTTTGATAAACCTTCTTGAATCAAACTGAGTCGTTGAGCATGACTTTTTGGATTTGGATGAAATTTTGTGTGTATACTTCAATGGTTTTAAAATACAATTGGACCCGGTAGGTGGCGCTGGAATCGAGTTCCAAGATTTGTTTTAATTTCAGGGCAGGACGACGTCTGCCGGGCCCGCTAGTTATATATTATATTTTACCGGCCAGACCCGATTTCAGGACAAACTAGTTTTGCCTAGGAAGGAATAAACTTTAAAAATTGAAAAATAAAATTATTTTTAAAAATAAAAAACAAAAACCGACTTCAAAACTGTAACCTATACCTATGTACAAACATAAACTAAAAAGTAAAGAATAATATTTAAATTTCAAAGCAAGAGCCTTAAAGGACAATCAACAAAATTATTGATATTCATATATCTATTTAATATTTATAAACAGTTCTTTTTGGAGTCGGTGCCAGCCAAGAAGGACAGTTTAATTCTGCCTTTGTAATAAACTTTCGAAAAGTAGGGGAGCGACGGCGCAGACCTAAGGAACATTACCGTAAGGAGAGGTGTCGTAAGACGTTCTCTCGTATGAACACTTCGTGTTCAGTTCAAAACTGTCCTTCTTCTTGGCTGGCACCGACTCCAAAAAGAACTGTTTATAAATATTAAATAGATATATAAATATCAATAATTTAGTTGATTGTCCTTTAAGGTTCTTGCTTTGAAATTTAAATATTATTCTTTACTTTTTAGTGTATGTTTGTACATAGGTATAGGTTACAGTTTTGAAGTCGGTTTTTGTTTTTTATTTTATATATATATATAGATTATAATTCAAATTTAGTTATGCCCCGAGTACAGGTAATATTGACACACAAAGGTTCGTATTCGAATTTATATCCTACACGTTAAATTTCAAGTAGGTATGTAGGCTTTATAGTTCTTGAGATATTGCGATTACTGAGTGAGAGAGTGATGAGTGAATGGTGTACGCTTTTATTTTATACCAGCTTTTCACCCCGCGTTTTCATCCGGTGTTGCTGAGAGAATTAAAATAATATAAGTGCGGGGGCAATGGGTGCAATTGCCCCCGCTCTGAGTTACGACGAATTCTTCAAATTATTGAAATTGTCATAGCGACATCACTAATTCTTCGTAAACGGGCCTAATAGGGAGTCGTTTACGAAGAATCGTTATTAACTCAATCATCACTCACACCGAAATTTTAAGATTACGCAGGTGAAATGAGCTAAACCAAATACTGTCTTAGTCTAAATAACAAAAGGATCCTGTATGCAACATTTCAAGTTACTAACCCCAGCGGTTTAGGCTGTGCGTTGATTGCTAGGTTAGTTAGTGAGTCAGGACATGTATGTAACTCAGTCAGGTCAGGAAGTATTTTATATGTAGGTAGATAAGTATTTTATTAGGTGTGTGCAAGCTTATTTATTTTTCAGTCCTCGCTGCAAAAAAGGATTCGCTATAGATGTGACTGAGCCAATATATCACGACGGCGTGGTTTCGAAGAAATTAGTTTTATTATCGAGCTACGAAAACATGGACGACTGTGTTGATGTCATACAAATTGGCAGAAAATTAGACTGGGACGATAAAGTTACGGTAATTGGAAGACCTTTACAACCAGGGAGAAGCCTATCATTGCAACACGCGAAGATGAAAACTAAAGTATCAAGCTACGGGTCTTCGATAAAATATTTGAACAAAAATAATATGTTATGCGTGAAAGATCTATCGCGGTGTCCGGTGCGTGCCGGGGACTTGCTAATTCAAAACGGTCGCCTCTTCGGGCTGGCCTCGACCAGCGTACTTCGCAATGACAGATATAAAGTGGCATGTTTTGCTGATTTAAATTTCATTGTTCCGGATTTGAAGGAGTTAGATGAAGGCATTGATATTTGATAATTCTAAAACTTGTCCAAATTATATTTGCTTTTTAATAATAAATATAAAATAAATCATTGTTGTTGGATAGGAGTTTGTTTATGATGGTAAGTACGTGATGGCGTTTGAACTGAGCCCAGGTCAACCTCTTCAGGAGAAGTTAATCCTTTCCAATTTTTCGTACCCATGTATATCGCTACTATAAAAAACGTGACCACTGTGCAGAAAAACAAAGTTCTGACATTCCGTGTCTCCTTTAGCCCCGTGTTGAGCAACAATTTTATATTGAATTGATTATGAAACGATGGCATTTTGTGTTTTCACGGTTATTGTGAGAATTTCGGTGTGAATTTAATCTGAAATAAATTTATTATTGTCGCATCAACTATTTTATGTAAATGAACGTGTCTAACGAGTAAAGGATGAAGCGCGGTGTCATTTACGTGGACGTGGTTCCAATTTAACACATTCGTTAGTGGGTCGTTGAAAATTATAATAACCTATTACGAGCTCGTCACACGCACGATTGGATGTCACTATGTATGGCAAAATAGTGATTTTCCAGAGTGTGGGGATGCTGTCAACCCGACTTGTCGGCCTGCACCAAAAACGCTGTGGCGTTCACAATTAAAATGTTAATTTGTAGCTACGCTATGTACACTCTCGCTGTATCACCAACCACGCATTTATATTCGTATAGGTATATAGGTACATATACATATAGGCCACTGTCTATTGTCATTCCGTTACATATGGAATCCATATCACCCTAATTATTCAGTATGCTTCTGCTTACAAGAATTTGACCATTGAGTTGTTGTTCAGGATTGCCACAGTGTTGTGTTTAAATATTGTGATGGGTGAACTTACATGCACCAGTTATTCATGTATAATTAATAATATATAATTTTATATGTGTACATCATTTTGTCTTATTGGGAAACCGAAATAATGTTACAATTATTTAACAGTTTATGTTCTAAGCCAAACATTTTTCTTAATTTTTGTAGTACTCGTCCCAATCATGATTCATGTCCAACCACAGTGTCATAGATAATACACTATATCACAGTGTCCAACAAAAACAATCAGTCCAATTTATTTATTTTTTGAAAAGAAAAACAATGAAAAAGTTTTTATCTACTTAATTTTTGCTTTCGATATTTTTGATATCGCGGCAGATTGAAAATTTTTCGATGGATAGAAAAAAGTGCCAAGACGAATAGTATTAAGTTCAAGATCAGACTCGGTTTATCGCTAGATGCTCTACGTAAGGATTAGTAATAATGTGTAATATATGTTTTATTTTATTCATATACCTAACTATTTACAGTATCTAAAGTATCAGTAGATATTTTATTTAGTCACTTAATACTATCTTTCATTCAGATAGGTACCATTTAGGTAGGTACAATACAATGACAATTGTTTAAGTAAAGGATATAGTCCAGAGAAATATTAAATCTCTAAACTCGGAGGTAAGATGAATGGGAGGATTAGGATAATCCAGCTAAAGGGTGTAATGGAAATAACAGTTAATTCTCGACAGTCATCAACTTTATTTAAGCTATCTGTTAGGATTTTCTTATAAAGAGGAATGATTTTCACTTAAATGGGGTTTGAGCTGATTATGTACGAGAGTATTGAGACTGAATATTTGTGATATTCGTATATTTTAATGAAACAAGTAAAAATGATGGCGTAGTCGTTACAATACTTTTAAAAATTCATCTTGGAAGGCAGCTTGTCCGTTGGATATAGATATTTGCAACTAATATAATAAACTAAATAAACAATTATGGTACAAGTCTCATGCTTGTTGGTTCTAGGGCGAATCATGTATGGACGCTGAGCAATGTCCTTTGGTACGAAGCAACGTCTTTCGGTACGAAGAAAAATTCAAAAAAATTAAAAAAAGTTGTAAATTAAAGGTGTCCTACATAGCTACCACCAATTAAGATAGGCGTCTGAGTTGTATCGGCGCTCATACAATTTAGAGGTCTAGCTTAATTGGAACGTACCTCAATAAAGGTAATCGAAAAAAAATTATGAACGAACTATTTACAAGTTTGTACGGAACCCTCGGTGCGCGAGTCCGACTCGCACTTGACCAGTTTTTTTCTTATTATATCACTAAGGCAATCAAGCTAAAGGCAATTGGAATAGAAATAAATTATACTTGCAGTAGCAATCGGAAGAAATTATAATAGCGAGTCACGATCCTCGTAATTTTCATCTAAACTACAAATAATTGAATAGTAAAAATAGTTATACAGTTATTAATCCGAACCGAGCGTTAGAATTTAACATGAATCAAATTGACGATTAAAAATACTTGTATGAGTTTACTTTTTTTTTTTATACCACTAGGTGGCAAACAAGCTTACGGCCCACCTGATGGTAAGCGGTTACCGTAGCCTATGGACGCTCAAATATATCTTTACTTAATAAAAAAGATATATTTGAGTTTGAATAACTTGTGTGTTCTAGAGGAGCGGACGACACGGGCCCCTTCCTGATCATGATAACCCTGAACCTATTTCTTGCAGATATGTTACTCTCAGTAAAAGATTATCCTGAAAGGAAAACTAAATGAACTACTTGGCGTATAATAGATGCTTCTGGATCTAGGTTGGTGCGGTCTTGACAGTCACGAATATTTCATGGGTGTTAATCGTGATGATTCAATAAAATCATAAAAGAAATAACAATCATATTAACGGAGTTTAATATTGATGAGCCGATCGCGATGGCGAGCTCCAATAAAAATATTAATTGCAGTTCTGTTTGCCTCGTAAACGATACAGTGGACATGAAATATTAACTGCCTGTCGCGTCGGTAAGGAAGTGACACCGACACCTTTTTGGGTTCCGTACAGACAAAAGAAATGGTTAAAACCTCAACATAACACCTTCACAACATTTATTTTATATTTTATAAGCAGAATTTCCACATCGACGTCTTATGTCGTAGAAATGTCGTAGACAGCGTATACTCACTCTGTAGACTCTGTAGCCCAATAGGTACACAGCATCCGTAGCACATCTTCTAATATCTCCAACAGGAAGGTAATGTGTTATTACATTCGTGGTAGGATGTTGTATATTATGATAGGTACTCGTACATATTAGGTACATACCATAACATGCATCCATCAAAATTATTAGGTATATGAGAGGCACGTTAGTTTTCGATAATTTGAAAACCAATACTTATTACCTTCGACGCGGAGGCGGTATTTCAGTCACGTGGGACAATCATAATAATATTATCGGTAAATATATATTCATATTATTAACAGTGAAATGCTTTCTTGGAAAAAGCTATAAATTTAGACTAAGAACCGAACAAATAATATGAAAAAGCAATAACTTTTACTCCAATTTAATTAAACAAATACTTTCAGTCTAAAACATAGTCAATTCTATGTAAACAGAGTATTGCTAGTTCTAGAATTATTAGGTACATAGTAAGAAAGTTTTACGTATAGTAGAAGTTTTTAACGGGTCATTAGGCTGTTTAAGTAATTACAGCAGGTGGAAATTCTACTTGCTCTATGGAACAGTACGCTATGGTCTCGTACAACGAGCTAGTATTGTTAGCAACCAACAGGTACCTACTTATTGTACCTATTTAATGATATGTAAATTTCCGATATTTTAGGAATATTACACTTATTACTTACTAGTTTTCCGCCCCGCGGTTTCACCCGCGTTCCCGAGGGATCTTATCTTTTCCCGAGATAAAAAGTATCCTATGTCCTTTTCCAAGGTCCCATCTTTCTCCATGCCAAATTTCATCTAAATCGGTTCAGCGGTTTAAGCGTGAACAGATAACAGACAGACACACTTTCGCATTTATAATAAGTATAGTAAGTATATTAGTAAGTGTTAGTAAGTATAGTATCTATGGATATTACTTATCTGGACTCTTAACTAAAATACTCGAATTACTATATTAAGGTATGTATACTAAGTTGGGTTCTTTGTTCATTCTAATTTCACAGCTCATCTGTGTGATCATAGTTATATATTACTAGCTGTCCGCCGCTGTTTCACCTGCGTTCCCGAGGGTTCTTATATATCCGGTTAAAAAGTAACGCTGTAAACTATGGCGTCTATCAAATTACTATAAGGCCTATCTTTTCGTGAACTTTGTTGCCATACCATTGTCAACAACAAATTCGTAACGGGAAAATATTCGCTTCCTCTGATGATACCCTCTTCTGCGGAGACAAGACAAGTTTTTAGGACTACCCTGTGCAGTATGAAAAACTTCATCCCATGCAGTAGGTAGGTAATCTGCTACGTTTAGTATTAGATGATCGTGAATGTAAAATGCCCCGGGTTATATTTTTTATTTACCAAAATGAAAAATGTTTAGCACCTATAGTAACTAAACTGTTTAACTATTTATTTTCATTCCACAAGTGACAACGAGGCAGGCGGGTTACTTGATGGTAAGGGACTACCGTCGCTTATAGATTTTTGCAATACCTACCAGGAGGATGGTCAATGTGTTGTACACCTCAATGTGTGTGGTCAATGTGTGTATTACAAGGCCTTAAAGGCAACTGACTCTCAAGTGCATTTGCCGGAACACACCAACAGGTGCTAAGTGACAGATTTTCAACCAGTAGCTAGCCAGTCAAGTACCTACTATAAAACATCCTACCACCGCGGTGTAGTTTCCTCACGATGTTTTCCTTCACCGAAAGCTCAAGCTCATTGTAGGTTCGAAACCCACGATCTTCGCCGCGACGTCACTACCACGGCTATTATCGCCTTGTTTTAATTAAGTTTTACAGATATAAGTAAATCTATGTATATATAGATGTCTATGTAACATAATTATGTTTTGTTTATAACCAACAGAATGGAATTAGAATATCGTTGAAGTCTTTTTCAGGTTTCTGTGTGTAAGCGTACAATTTTTTTTATTGCAATGAATCAACACAATATGCCTTTGTTATGCGTATTTTACTCTTCGAAGAAACTCCGAGCATAACTCATTCAATAGCACGCTGTACATTTTTGAAACAGTCTATGAGCCAGCTTATAGCAGGTAGGAGGTATAGTCTCCATGTGTAAGTTACTCGGTAAGTATTCTAAAGACTGCGGTATTATTGGTGACTTGAAGACTTGATAAAGTTTGCCAATCGCTGACCAGCCCAAAGGAATCCTGCAGTCGGGTTCTTACTTAGTCTAGCTAGATTAACTTCAAGTGCCGTCCACTCATCAAGTACATACCTACATAAATGTGCTTACTGATTATCATGATATCTAATAATAGGGATGTTAACTGCCATATAAAATCAGCTTATTTTTATTAAATGTCAAAGCGATAGTTTATAAGGAGATTTGTATTAAAATAAATACTTGCTTGTGACGTCATAAATATACACCATCAAAAGATCTACTCTTTGTTGTTAAATTGGTAGTTAAAAAACATAAAATGGTTGATTTTTACTGCGTATTCGCTATATTCGAGGTGTTCTACACTAGTCTCTAGTGTTGGATAATTTTTCTTGAATTAGTATAGGCAACATCCCTAATACTATTTTTTGGCTGATTCCAAATGATAAATAAAACAAAAGAAGTGATTGTTATTATAATATCGATAAACACCGAAGTTCAAACAGATCTACACATGTGTTTATAGACAAATACACGTTGCGAGAAACCTTGAAAGGTCATTGTTACTTCTGATCGATATTTTTCCCAGCCGTATGAAAAAAGAACATTATGTAAACTTCTAAAACAACACTATTAGTACACTAACATACCTACATGCGTTTTATTAGTTATTTATTGTATAATCAGAATATTTTAGATAAAACAGGCAATTAAGTAGGACTACTAATAATTAAAAATAAAAAGTTAATTTAAGATTATAGGTAAAAATGCATTTTTAGTCAATGTATGTGTGTGTAAACTAATAATTAAACTTACACAGACAGTTGAGTTATTAAAATACAGAATTAATAGGTACTTAATATGCCTAAGTAACTTCACTGATTTACAATATTATTTTCCCAAATAATCAAACGATGGCTAGTAAATTATTAAGGTCACTCCCGATATTTCAAATGCAGGGTCGAACAAGATCTTAATTTTTTTAAATCAATGAATGATAATTCGACTCGACTTTGAGAGATTGTTTCGGAGAACCTGCTTATTTAATATCTCTGCGACCACAAATCTGATTTGCTTGCAGATATTTTGATTATATTTAGGTATGAGGTGTACCTGCTTATTGCCTTCAAATTTCACCCGATATATTTTTTTAAGTAAACTAATAGAACTCAATCATATCTAATTGAATCTTCAAAGAAAGATTTAATACTAAATATTACGTGATAAATTGAGATAAGTAGACGTACAGTTTACTTTACAGATGTTTTTATTAGTAGGTACAAGCTACATCCTACAGTAGCTGTAAAGTTATACATCCGACTTGATAATAAAAAGAAAATCCTTATAAATCCTAAATAATATTTTTCATCACTTTCTTACACAAATAAGCAATCCTATGTTGAAAGGGATATAGTTGATATCGTCTAATAAATGTATTAATTTATAAAAGTCGATGAACACTTTAACACAGCGTTTCTTCAAGCATTTCATGTGATTACGTTTTCTTGAAATACTCCGAATACTGCTCATTATCATAGAAATCGTCTTGTTATATCCACGTTTGGATCTTCAGGGACCGTTCACACTAACCATTCGTTAGTATCTATCTGGGTGGGTTTAACTGTGACTTTGCAAGTTTTCATATTACCCTTGAACTCGTATGTGGTTATAAAGCTCATTTATAATGAGATTTCAAGTTTTAACACCAGTTCGAAAGATGAATAAATCATTTTTATTACTCTTATGAACGAAACCGACATTAAATAGTAGGTATAATAGTCTTTATATGTATAAAGATGCATGTCTGATAGTGTTCAGTTTCTTATTGAGTTGAAACCAAAGAAATAATATTTTTTTCATCCCACCAACTCGGAAAGAGTATTTTTGCTCTTCGATATCTGACTGTAAAAGCTGTTATTATCCTCTAGTGGTAGGGGAGGCATTGATGCTAAATTTGTAGTTACTCGAGCGTCTTTGGGACCTACTGGAATTTGAAGATTAGGTGGAATAAAGAAAAAAAGGTTATGTGATATTTTCCCCTTCAGCGGTGGGGGGAGCGTCTACAGGGTTTCAAAAATGTAAAAAAAAACAGTCACCAAGAAATACTCGAGCGCGTCAGATATTAATAGGGTAGTCGCGCCACGTCTGTCTGATAACGGAAAAATAATAATCTGCCGTTTTGCGTGGTGGGGGTGGCCGTACGAAGGGGTCAAAAAAATTTAAAAAAAAAATTTACTCGAGCTCGTCAGACATTGATAAGGGATGTTAAGTGAACCCTCCAGTAGCTCCTATTTTAAAGACTGACGATTTGGACGCGACCATCAGTCAGGGCCGATTTTTGAAAATGCAAAAAAAAATCGTGACCTTGATTTACTCGAGCGCGTCAGATTTTTATACAGGCGGTTCTTCTTGATGGCCTTGTTGTACTGACCCATAATCTGACAATTATGTTGAGGGATTTCCTTAATCTGACGGTTTGAAAAAAAAAAATATGTAAAAAATATCGAAATCTCGAAAATGGTTCAAGATATCGAAAAAATGTTTGTGCAAAAAATGTAGAGAATTTAACCTTCTACAATATTTATTATGAATACATATACCAAAAAACCCATAGGAAACGAGATATTTGCAATAAATGATTTTTTGACCTTTGACCTTGAAAAATCAGTAGTCGCGGGCACCCTAAGATAAGTAGCTTTTGAGACAAGTTTTAGGGTGTCAAAATAAAGGTTTATACAAGTTAATAGCTGACTATTTCTCATTCTGAGGTGAAACTCATAATATTCCTGGACTATACACTTAATAATGATTTTAGCCACTTCGGCTTGTGCAAATCGGCAGATTAAGATATTTCCGTGATTCGTGACTAATTTCCTTCAAAATAAAAATAAAACCAATCGCGCTCGAGAAAATCCAGGTGACGTTTTTTTTTTGCAACTTTGCTAGTCTCCAATTTTCTTTCGTCACGCCCAATTTGTCAGATTATTGAAATGTACACTATTTTGCATGTAACTAACTTACCTTACCTTAATCTGACGCGCTCGAGTATTTCAAACCATCGATTTTTTTTTACTAATCTGACGGGCTACCCTAGGCGTTCGACACTACATAGAAGGCTCAGATTTGGTGAGAGTACTTCACAAGGTGCAAGGTTGCCCCCCTTATGTTAATCTGACGCGCTCGAGTAAATCCCGAAATCCCCTATTCGCCTCCCCTACCATAGAGGATAAAGTAAATAGAACATCGTGTGCACTAAGTTTGTGAATTCAAATTCTATTTACTTCTCCCTCCATGGTTCCGAATTTATCATACATCAAAGTCAAAGCCAAAGTCAAAACCATATTTTCAGTTTAGGCCCTAGAAGGGCACTTATGAAGATCGAATTACAGAAGTTACCACCGGTTCGGAAGTCAGCCTTCAACTGAGAAGAACCGGCAAGAGACTCACGTTACATTTTGTAAATATTTTTGGACCATCTGACTATATTGGCTTTTTTTTCAAATGTTTAACAATTTTATTCTTAAACTAATACAAAAATACATAAAAAAATATAATTTTGACAAATAAAAAAAATAATTAAAGAATCATTTTTTAATTTGTCAAAAACTCAGACTCGGAAACTTCTTGGTGTACTTTTTTTTTATTTGCTTTGCGCGCGCCATTTTTTTTTGCATTTAGTCATTTCCTCGCTGAGGTGGGATGAAAAATTACGTGTTGCACTCGAGTGCAAAGATTTTTCACCTCGTGCTCTTTTGATTCCCTCGCTTACGCTCAGGATAAAAATTTTTGAAACCCTCGCTGCGCTCGTGATTCAATTTTAGAATCCTTCGCTTGCTCGGTCATCAAAATTGAGCACGCGGTTAATAAACAACTTTCCACTCTTGTATAACAAATAACTATTTATACAGATTTCAACAATATAAAACATTATCAATAATTCAAACAGTTTATATTTATGTGTTGTAGATAGATGTATGCTGTTGACGTAAAAAAATGGATGATGATGTTTGTGGGGGCGGTCATTGAGAGTGTGACATGAATGATCTTGGCGCATGCGCGCAGGCTCCGCTTTCTGCGAGATATAAGCACGTCGCGCGAGCCCATCACCGCACAACTTTGGCGCGCCCAAACGTTCAACAGAGAACTTGGCGACATAACATACATTAAAAATCAACTATCACTATAATATCTATAATATTTATCTATCACACATTACATTTTTAAAAACTTTAACACTTCAGTGAGTCGTGAATTAATTCCGCGCAGTGCATTCTTGCTTAATTTTTTCTGAACAATTTTCGCGAACTTTTAGTTGTAAAGTTTTTGGCGGCGCAGTCCGGATCTCCGTATATCTGCAAAGGTGAGTGGCTAATTATATTGTCATTTGTTACTATAGTCACGTGTAAGGTCTACACACATATAATATCTCGAGTTTAATACAAAGTACTGAATTAAACTTTAAGTTAGTTGGTAAAACACATTTTTAGCTTAGTTTAGATCAACAATCCAAAATATCTATATCTACTTATGACAAATACATAGAAAATATGATAGCATTGTAAAAATTTTAACTATAATATAGGGTAGTTAATCGTAAAATGTTATTATACACATGTATACGGACGTTAATTTTAATTACTTTTCTAGGTATGTAGGTATGTACTCTTCACCCGAGCGAATCTTTTATCATGTAGTTGAAACACTCAATCTGAATTAAATAGCTTTGAATGAATTATCTCTTCTCAATTGTAAAGAAATCTATAATATGAGGTTTACTTAAAAGTTTATTGAAAATTCAATCCATTTACTAACTGTTAGTTAACCAAATATTACAAAACAATAATTGTAAAATACGTAAAAAAAAACTATACAGAAAGGTATTTGCTACGCTTTAATAATGTTAAAAGAAAAAACAAATTTATCCGTAAATCCCCTTATAATTTCGAGATTTCATTAGTTGGAATGGTTATGAAACAAGCATGTGCGTCTATAATGACAATGGTAGGAATTATTGCCAACTTTCCTTGTTATGGTTGTTACCAAACTCATTTTACAGGAATATGGGACTTAGCCGGGGTCACTGAAATTAAATTATATAGGTGTACACCTACACGATCGCTTCATTCGCCCCAGAAAATAAATTTATAGGAAAACGGTAATCTAATAGGCTTCGGAAGCTGTTTCCTCTTCTCACCTTATTCCGTTAAGTACACATTGTCAACGTCCCTGTAGTAGTTTTTAACCTATTTATAGTACATAGTTACCATACGAAGCGACTCCAATACCTAACTATTAAAATATTCTAGTATCTTACCTTATTATTAGATATTTAAATAAGAGAAATATAATAATATATAAATATGCGAGAAATTCTTGTATATACAGCGTGTCCGGTAAGTGGTACAAAAAACTTAAGGAAGAGATAGGTGGGCAGGTGGCAGGGCACTACCAAATATACACACAATAATGATATTTAATATCAGAAATTCAAAAATTGACGTTTTTGTATATTTGGTAGATACCCCCTTAAGTTTATCGTACTTATTACCCGACACACTGTATAGGCGATATATTTATTTATTTATTAATACTGATAAAAATCTACAAAAAATATTGCACAATTATTATACTAATTGTGTGATTACTTAACATCACGTTAAAACGCTAATCTACATGTGTGAATTCCCAAATAACTAAGGACATAAATTATCTTTGTTTAAATTTTGGTATTTCCCGTTCTGCATAAAAAGTATTGATTTTCCTATAATATAATTAATAATGGTGAAATTATTTGAACAATTTTACGAACTCTACCTACCAATACTATCTAATATTATTATAAGATTAAAAACGGATACGAAATTTCTATAAATTATTTTTGTCTGAAAATATTTGACACCATTCAGGTATAACCGAGTCCTAAGCAAAAGCCGCTTATGAAAATTTTACCGACGGGATTGACATCCCTCCGATCTTAAAATATAGGTTATTGACCGTATAATTTAAGTTGCAAGATATTAGCTCTACGTTTCGATGATGCGAGCTACAACCCGGTTAAAATATCTATGCACCTATGCAGTATGCACCTATTACATACAAGTGAGGTGCACAAATATTTTGACCGGGTTGTATATGAATGAAGATTGCTAATGCAAACAAAATAAGGTCCGGCTTAATCTTTAGTGGCTGGGTGGATAGTTAGGCCTTAAGTTATCACCAAAGGAGACCCCGCTCAAAATCAAATGTGCTTCTTTACGGCACGATCTTGCTTTCGTGTCTGCAACCGAGCTGTTTTCAGCTACTGAAGTAGTTTCTAACACGGCATGGAATTTCATTATGTCCATTTTATAGAATTTAGCATCTATTTCAGACGAGTGTAGCTGTAGGTATTGTATATTATGATAGTACATAAACCAAAGAGTTGTTTGTTTGTGGTCGTTGAAAATCTGTATTAGGTAAATAGTTCTTAAAGTTCTCTGAGTAGAAACGTGATGTTGCGGTGAAATAGAATTAGATTACTGCATTAAAACTAGCTATAATTTTACGAGTTTTAATTCATCCTACTAATATTATACCTAAAGGTGAATGTTTGTATGTTTGTTGTTCAATCACGCAGAAACGTTTGAACGGATTTTGATGAAACTTGGCTCACAGGTAGATTATCCTGGAATAAAACATGGAATAGGTACTCTTTATCCCGGGAAAAGATAATATCTCTCGGTAACGCGAGTGAAACCGCTGGGCGGAACACTAGAAGCTTATATTTTTATTAGTAATCTCTATTTAAATGAAAATCTTTTAGGGTGTAAAGGCTCTAGTATAAAGTACTTTCCATATATAACAGTTAGGATTAATATTTCCCGATAGCTTTGATACTTCTAATTAGGTATGTAGGTTCCCAAAATGCAGTTTGTTTATGATATCTCCTACACCAAAATGTTTTTGTAGTGTTTTTAAATAATACCTGAAAAATATAATTATAAATACTTATTTGATTTAATATTTTCCAAAAGTCTGAATTTAGACTTCTGAAAACAACGAAATTGGATATACAACAGTCTATATTATTCATTGTCATAATAATATCGCGTAGCACGTTTAAATATTCCGTGGCATCTGTGCCTGTAGTTGATTGCTCTTAGATTTGATATCTCATTTAGAGAATAAAAATAAGGTCACCTATCAACTTTTTGTAGACTTATCTTAAGAAATCTGTGCGATAGTCAGTACCTAAGATAAAAACAGAGCTCCTTGAACGTAATATTGTTCCCAAGAGAAGCTCATTAGTAACCTTCTATCAACTAAATGAGTCTGAAAAGGTAAGGCATTTATTGATCACTTGTATATATACACATAATGAATCTGTAGACTTCGCGTATCTGTACGTTAGATATATTAAAAACCCATTAGAACCCATTTCGAAAATTTGGAATTAGCGTGTAATTTTAAAGATCATGAATATTAATTTTAAGATCAAAGGACATGATTTCATATTTTTTAAACGACTTCAAAAAAGGAGGAGGTTATATGTTCGACTGTATGTATTTTTTTTTTATGTATGTTCATCGATTTTTCCGCCAATTGTCAAGCGATTTTCAATTTTTTTTTTGTTTGAAAGAGTATACTTCGACGGTGGTCCCATTATCACCAAGTCAGGATCTGATGATGGGATCCTGGGGGAAAACGACGGCAACCCTCAAATTTTATAAGAAATGTCAACTGATTTTCAAAATTCTTTTTTCATTCGAAAGAGTATACTTCGGCGGTAGTCCCACTGTCACCAAGTCAGGATCTGATGATGGGATCCTGGGGAAAATGAGAGAAACCCTCAAATTTTATAAGAATTTACAGTATTTTTCATTCATATACGTACTTATCAAAGCTATTTCCATCTGGTAGTCATCATCTTATGTTGCAGAGCTGATGATGGAAGGTACAACTCCTTAAAGGTTAGGAGTTAGGGGATATTTCTTTAAATATTATAGTCACGTTTAGACTCGTATCGTCGTCTCTTTGTATATTAAAATGAGCTGATGATAGAAGGTAATATCTTTATCGGTTAGGAGTTAGAATATTGTCCTAGATATGAAATGAAACGCAATATCAAGTAGCTGCTGAGAAAGAAGCCTTAATCATTTAGGATATATATTCTTTATTTTCTTTAAAAGTTTATCTATTTATGTATTCCCTCATCTAATAGCGTGATGTTATTTAACTTATAGGCTTTCTCGATAAATGGGCTATCCAACACTAATATATTTTATGTAGTTCCTGAGATTAGTGCGTTCAAACAAACTCTTCAGCTTTCTAATATTAGTATAGATAATGTAAATTAATAATAGGCTTAATTTGCTCGAAAATAATTAAATATTTCTTGAAAACATTGAAATATAAAAAATGGAAAAATAATTTTTTTTATAAAAAAATTAAAACGACTTCAAAGGCAAATGTTGCACTAAAAACCGAAAAATAAACTGAATAAGACATTAAATAAAATGGACAAAAATATTTCAATAACTAAATAGACCAAAAACTTTACTTATGTAAACTACCTACGCACCTATTCAAATTATTATTCTATAAATACCTTTTGATCTGTTTGAAGTCGGTGCCAAGCCCAAAAATACAATGAAAGAAATAATAAATGCCTTCACTAGCATCGCCAGATGGCAGTTCAGCCTCCCAGGGAGGAGATTAAGTAATCCCTGGGTTCGGGAACTCACTCTATCAGCGGGCGGCCAGCGGTCAACCGTTTCACCGGATCTCCCTAACCGCACGCCAACATGCTGCGCCTGCACTACTCAATAGCGACTCCATAATACCGCCGGTCCCTCCGCCGTCAGCACAGTACCTCCTCTAAGGAGCTCTGGCAACCTTACTCACGCACCTACTTACCTACATTTAAGATCAGCGTACCTTAGAACCAAGCGGTTTAGGGATTAGGGAACATTAGTTACGTTTAGTAGAGCTTATGTTGATATATTCTCAAATACAACCTGTAAAATCAAATTATTAAAAAATACTAATATATTTGACTTATTCGTCAAAGAAGGTTATCAAGAAACAATAAAACAACAGATATACAAGAAGTGGCTAAAATTTAAGTTAGAAATAGAACAAACGCCCGCTACGTGGGATCGAGATGAACAATGGGTGGACTTCCGACAAGTTTTGAATAATTGCTGCAAGTAGGGACACTGCTCTCTGCTTCTATTCTCTGCTCGTTATCACAAAATTTCTGGCCACTGCAGACTGACTTATTAATCTTCTGAGATATTGTCTCGTTGACTTTGACTACTGAATAGGGAATAGCTCTAGTGTTAATAAACATTATTTCTGGAAACAGGAGGAATTTAAAACTATGTTCGTTCATGTAGAAACCTAAGTAAATTCATAGATTTGTGATAGTGATAGGTACCTTGAATTTTGCTTTCAAACGTTTTGACCCGAGCACCTACACTTAATGTGGTTTAAATAATCATTTATTGGATTACGAAGAAGGGTCATGTTTGTTTTACCTGAAATACGGGATATTCTGAATTTTCTCATTAAGGTTATAAAGATGCACATAACATTTACATGAATTAGCTATAATATTAAATTTAATAACCATTTCGGTTGGTTCCATTGTGTAACGCACTTCACTTACATGACAATATAGAGAGAGACCAAGTCCTTTTTATGACGATATCAGTATTATAAGAACGAGAATCAAAACCAAAACGTCACGACTCTACATTATGTTTTATGAAACGCAGTTAGTAAAATACAAAAAATACTTATCAGGCGAATACGACAAACAGGTAGGTACTTTAACTATTATACAAAATATATCAGCCGTATACGCCAAAGGTTTACTATGATTTTTCTCTTTATGAAATATGGCCTAGGATCTAATCTAATAGGATTTTTTAGATAAAGATATTTCATCCTTCAATGACGTAACGTGCACCTTTGCGTTAATATTACCGAGTGGAATAAAACTTTAGTCTCGATACAAGAAAATCGACAAGGTGAGAATGCTAAAGTAGTACCTATTTAATCGCGTCGCGTACGGGTCCGTAGTTTGGGTCTTTACATTTGATATAGATAGTATAGATGTGTACCTATACTAGACTGAAGTTGTAGTTGTAGCCCGCATCTACGCAAGTTTTTGCCATGGGATTACCACAATGACCGTCGGATTTGTGACGGAGTTTTGTCATTTTGTTTACGGGACATACTTTTGATCCTATTAATATTTTAAATGCGTAAGTTTTTCATTCCTCGTGTAGTTGATATTTCATTCATGGGTGGGTTTTTGCACGGGAATAGTTGACAGGGTAGCGAAGGACACTGATTAAAATTTACTCTAAGATATTATTGAAGTGAAAACGTTGGTCTGAAAAGCGGCAAAGAACCTTTCTCTTTTATGTCAGGAGTCTGACAATTAGGCAGGCTAGCTTGCTCCTTCTAGTTATATAGCTTTCCTCTAAACAAATTCTGACTGAGTAGAATGTCTTCTTGTCATTAAGATAGATTAAAGTTCATTAATATTAATTAAGTACTTATGTTCAGCACAAACAATGTTGAAACGTTCTTTCAAAATTTAACAAGTTTACAACTCATTACAACAAGAGGTGGTCCCATTAACACAAGTTGTGGTGTAGTGTTTGTTAGTCAAAGTTTGATATCATCATAGGGACGACATTGTTTACAGAGGTCATATACTTTTTCGAGAATTTTTATGATAATTAAACGGCATTTTGGGTAAATAATCTAATAAATATACCCAACTCATTGCAAAATAAAAATAACATCATTTGTATAACTTTTTTAACTATTAAAATCGTGAATAAGGTATTGAATATATATGTATACATAAGATATTCTTTCTGATATCTTTACGTATACATAATTGTATACGTAAATAAACGCAAATGTACCAAACCTATCTTTGATAAGCTCTTTCACCTATATCACTAACTGTCAAATAGATCTTAGCCTCGCTTAGTCCCATTACAAAAAACTACTTTAGCCTTGGTTTAAACCTGAACTAATTGGTCTAGGTTTGTTACGGTATTTATCTGTTAATTTAATGTATACGTAATGTAGGTACATTACTAAGAACTTGAAAATGAATTCTAATTCCAGTATTAGGTACTTACACAAATCGCTACCTGCCTTCCCTGGATACTAAAATCAATTAATAGGAAAAGGTTCGGCGCGTTTATGACAAAAAGAGCGGCTTTTAGGAGCAAAAGTAATTCTTAATTGAATTTTCATTTGAATGTGTTTTTAAGGGGTTATTATGTTTAGATACTAAACGATATCATAAGACGTAAGTAGGTACATACATGGAAATCACGAAACGAATGTTTAGTTTTAAATAAATACCTAGTGCCGTTACCATGTCCAGATTAATTTTCACGTTAGTGTATTTTTTTATTATCGGTGTAGTCTAGGCTTAATACTGTGTTAATTAACTTAAATATTTATTAACACTGAGCAGGTACTAAAGTAGCCGAGTATACCATCTCATCGTGGGGCTAGCTAGCTCCGATCTTACTATTCACTTCAGACACTCAACTCAACTCATCCCTTTGAATAAACTTCATGATACGAAACATACCTCCCGATACTACCTTCCGATAGGGCCAATGGACTAATCGTGCAACGAGAAGAGCATTTATTGACTTTATTGTACGTGGGTTCTATTTTACAGAACCAATGAATATTAATATCATTAATAATCTTGTATTAAATAATTCCTATCCCAAGTTTCCATATTTAGCTGAAACATTATTCACTTCTATTCCCACTCATCCATTTCTGTTGTGAGCAAATATAACTATTGCTCGAATAAAAGTGCTAGATAGGTCCAATCATTGAGAACTATTCTGAGCAATTTTAATTATTTATGCTTCGAAAATATCTCAGGACAATATTTTTATGTGAACACTTGGTGCCGGTTACTATTATTACTCCAGACCGTCTACAGAGTACTCCAAATGGAATAATTGATTTGAATTCGTGATTTCTATAGTGTCACCACAATTGGTGACCTTTACAAAGTACATCTGAGGTAGGATGGAATTATGCTAGGATTTTTTTGTTTTAAATTTCTTTTAAAGCATTCACATACACTGGTTATTATAAGCGTGTAAAATGGCCTTAGCCAAGCGTTATATGGTCAAATCACTGAATAGGAAACAGTTGTTCAGTTAACCTAAACCTAAAACTTTAATTAAATTGACAAAACTACGAATAATTTGTGTCGTTTGATATTTTTCCAATAGAACACATACTTACTGTCCCTGACGTAATTGGTTCCTGATTAAATCCATGGTCGTAAAGAGCTCAGTGCATAAACGCAGCTGTTCCGTCTCGATATATACGACGATAGGACGTAAATCTGTCATCACAATACATTACCTCCCGCTTTTAGATACATCTATGTGCAAAATTTATTAAAATATGAAATTTACATAATGTAACATTAATTATATTGAAAATGGAGATGTTTTCATAATCAGATACTTACTTATTAGGTAATTACGTAGGTAACATTTAAATTTATAGCAGGCTCAAATAAAAATAAGAAAAACCCACCTGTCCTGTTCAATCCCATGTATCCGTCATATCTTTACTACATAAATATTAGGAGAAAATATCAGAAACCTTTAAAAATCGCTTAAGACTTATTACAATCCCAAGTGGTCAAAGCGTCCTCTTTGACCACTCTTGTGTTGCAAAGATACGACAGTACTTTGCTTACATACCTATAAACAGATACTGTGGTACTAGGTCACTGGTGTTTATGTTTATTTTTGTATCAATATTGATGTGTCCATACTGACAAAAGTTAGTAGAGTAATAAAAGCCAAGCTTCTGTTTTTAGATAGGTATGTAATACGCTGTCCGCAAAACTCCTAGCAAACGGAGCCTGATAAAATTACCAGAATGAAGTTAAGGGTTGGTCTGCAATTACCCTCCTTGGATGTAGCGAGCGGCACAACTTCACTAAAATACGACAATATCAGTTTTACAGATACTGATAATGTCGCTACTTACTACGTTCGAGCCAAAAAAATATTATAAGAGCAAGTACATATTACTTAGATTCGTTAGATTTATTCTGCTCCAAAATCTTTGATGATATGAGAATGTTAAATATTAAAATCTATACCAATACTTATGATAAAAAGGTAAGGTTTGTTTTTTTTGTTTGTGGATTCCTCAAGGGGCTAATGTTTGGATGGAACTACTAACCAACTATTTAAGTATGTATTTACAAAAAAACCCCCGACGCAAAAAAGAAAAGCGGACATTTAAAAAGTCAAAAATAATACCTATCGTTGAGCCATCAAATTCGATTGAGTAATACCTATACATATTTTATTATAGAAGTTGATGGATGGCACGATAAGGTTTGCTCATTGAAATGGCGCTATAATGTCACGGCGGGGTACCGCACGTAAGTAAGTCAGACCCTTCACTTGATTGACTATCTATAAATGCGGTACCCCGCCGCGACATTATAGCGCCATTTCAATGAGCAAACCTTATCGTGCCATCCATCAACTTCTATAATAAAATATGAATAGGTATTACTCAATCGAATTTGATGGCTCAACGATAGGTATTATTTTTGACTTTTTAAATGTCCGCTTTTCTTTTTTGCGTCGGGGGTTTTTTAAATTTTTAATTTAATTTTTATTTTAAAATTTTTAAACTTAGTTACAAAAGAAGTTAAATTTGATAAGTACAATTTTTAAATCATCTTTGATCTTAGTTCAGCTCATCGCGTTGTCACCATTGCATTGTATGTAGAATCAAATACTGATCAAAACGAATCCAAACACGACATATCTGCTATTATTTTTTCAAGAGTGTTCTGGATATCCTGGCTGCAGCATCAGCTCATCGTCTTGCCACCGTTGCATTGTATGTAGAATCAAATACTGATCAAAACGAATCCAAACACGACATACCTGCTATTATTTTTTCAAGAGTGTACTAGTGTGCTGGATTTCCTGGCTGCAGCATCAGACCAAAAATTCCATAATCTTGCATAGTTATATAGCATACATGGATGTTTCAAATTTTAGGTCACATCTAGGTTTGAAAGTAAAGTAAATACCCATTACGCGTCTAAGATCCCTACCACAGTTAACAAAAGAGCGGATAACTTTGAAACGGCTGAACCGATTTTGATAAAACATATCTAAGAACCATCGCTGGAAAACCTGCTTTTAAATAAAAAAAACCGCATCCAAATCGGTTCGCCCGTTTAAGAGCTACGGTGCCTGTGGCACAGACACACGGACACACACACACACACACATAGCGGTCAAACTTATAACACCCCTCTTTTTGCGTCGGGGGTTAAAAAAAATGTAGTATATCAGTCATCTGGTTTCCATATTACAAGCTTTGCTTAGTTTGGGATCAGATAGCCTTGTTTGAAAAATGTCCGAGGATATTTATACATATACAGGGTTACTGGTTTTTCGATACATTCCTTTAAGGACGTGATAGTATACACTGTAAACTACAAAATGAACCCTATATTGCATGATACAAATGTTGACCGTTACTGAGATATTTCAGATCTAGTATTTTCTCAAAAAATCCCGAATTACAACTGAATTATTACTCTGTTTTCTTAAAGATTAAAATGCCAATAAAGAAAAAAGTAATGGAGTTAGAAGTGTACAAAATGTACCAAAACTTCCTCACCTATCTAATGAAGTAAGAATATTTAAAAAAAACTCTCTGCATGTGAAGAATTAGTTCTTAGAAACAGAACAGGTCACAATTTATTAAAATAACATTTACAATTATTTTTATAGAAAAAGTGTCCATACACCGACAATGTTCCGGTATAATTCGGGAATGGTCATACCCGTCTTCGCTGATAAGTTTTGGGTTCGCTAGCGTCAGTTTGTTTACAACTAACTGACTGCGCGTGCGTTTTGTATTGGTAACCGAGCTACGTGAATTCTCGCAATCATTTATAAAAGGCGAAAATTAAGGCAAATTTAAGGCGATGATAGCTCAGTGGTAAGTGACGTCGGATACCGCGGCGAAGGTCGTGGGTTCGAATCCTTACAATGAGCTTGAGCTTTCGGTGAAGGAAAACATCGTGAGGAAACCACTGCACGGTGGTAGGGTACTTTGTAGTACTCGACTGGCTGGCTACCACCCTCAAGTTGAAAATCTGTCGCCAAGCACCTGTTGGTGTGTTCCGGCAATTGCACTTGAGAGCCAGTTCGCCTTAATAAGGTGTACAACACATTAGCAATCCCCTGGTATTGCCAATGTCTATAGGCGACGGTTGTCACTTACCATCAGGTGACCCGCCTGCCTCGTTGTCACTTGTGACATAAAAAAATAAAAAAAAAAAAAAAAAAAGCTGAGTAGGTACGTCGATAGATATCTTGTTTGGCATTTTAATCTTTAAGAAAACAGAGTAATAATTCAAAGTGACACGATATTTAAGATATTGTGTCGAAGCCATTGCAAAATTTCATCATTTTATTGATTTACAAAAGTTATTGGCATGTTGTCTGAGTACCAGAAACAAAAAAAGTTAAAAATGTTACGTACTTTTTTTTATTTGATTTTGAAGTTGTAATTCGGGATATTTTGAGAAAATACTAAATTCCGAAATATCTCAGTAACGGTCAACATTTGTATCATGCAATATAGGGTTCATTTTGTAGCTTAGAGTGTATACTATCACGTCCTTAAAGGAATGTATCGAAAAACCAGTAACCCTGTATATAAATATTTATTTATAAATAAGCGCATCCTCATAATGTTTCAAAATATCCACGCAGTATAAAGACCTAAGTACAAAACAATTCGTAAGATTTTACTTGTGGAATCCAAAATTATGTTCTTTTTAGGGTTCCGTACAAAAAAATAAAACACGGAACCCTTATAGGATCACTCGTGCTTCTGTCTGTCCGGTCATGTCACAGACATTTGCTCCGAATCTACTAGACCAAATCTGGTGAAATTTGGTAGGATGGTGTAATTCTATGACCCAAACACAGATGTACAAAGTAAATAATTTTTTTTAAATAAGGGTCATATTCGGGGGACAAATTTTGAAATTAAAAAAAAATATGATGATGCAAATTCTAAATACAAGACATACCTATAATAGTACACAAACAAAAGGCGCGTTGGTCTAATAAATTATAGTACCTACCTAGCTTGATGTGCCTAATGAAAGATTTTTCTAAAAAATAATACCTACTTCTTCAACTAAGTTCGTAAATTATAGCATCAACCATTGAACGTTTCCGAAAATAATCTTGGAAACGCGAGTGAAACCGCGGGGAATAGTTAGTATATTCTAAAATATTTGATCCAGTTGTAATATTATTGATATTAATGACAAATTACGCCATGGAGGAGCCTTATGTCCAGCAGTGAATCTCTATAAGTTGAGATGATGATGATGTTGGATTTAGTCAAAATACTATATAGATTTATATATACGAAACATAAAGAAATAGTCACGTAATCACCAATATGTAATCACGATATCACGGACAGACAGTTTTCGGGACATGTTTTACAGACCGTAAAACATGTATAGGATGGAAGAGGTTCAAATGTCGATGCGTGACATACCGATCAGAAAGGCGCATGGTTAAAAAACAATGCAATTCGCGAATCATAATTCAGTTACGTTATAAAATGCTGTAAAGATTCTGTAGTTTTGCTAATCGACATCATGTCAATTGTAATGATTACCAATACCGTCATACATGTGAAGTGTGCCGCATGCCGCACTACCACTAGTATAGTGCCGAGCCTGCCTTTGATTTATAGCTGTTTGCTCAGATACAATAAATCAGCTCTATTGATTTATTCTAGGTTTGCGATAGAACTTTCTAAATGAGTTTTATTGTTAGTTATGACGTCACTATTTATTTATAAAGTAACTAATTACTAGTCACCGCAAAATTACATATTTTTACTCGATCTGTTGATTATCTTTCAGTAGTAAAGTTTTTAATATTTATAAGGACATCATTGTCCTTGACTAAAAAAGGAATTACGAAATCTTTTCCCATTGGATAGAAAAAAATCCTTAATAGAGATAGTATTTTTTGTATCAAATTCTTGCTAAAGTTATATTTTTTCGATTAATTTAAATAATAATGATTTCATATTACTATTCTAATCTCGTTTTGATAGTCATTACTGTGTCAATTCCATTCCAGCCCGTTTACACCAATTTTGAGATCGACTGGTAATATCATGAATGATTACTACATTATTAACTTATTGTGTATTGTTGATTTGACAATAATAATTTTGTATCTACTTGGTACATAGTTTATGTAATAAATAGTTCAATCGAAGTAAAACTTTTGATGCCTATTTTAGCGTATAGAATGCATATCTACATGTTCTTTTTATGCCACAGAAGAGCTAACAAATATCATTTAAATATGTTATGTAAAGTTGTCTTAACATTTTTATTTGTAACAATAACTGACAGCGCAGTCACAGTCACACTGGGTGGAGGAGTGGGTGTAGGTATCTGTCGTAGGCAGTTTTTCTACTCCTCTCCAGCACACGTTTCAAAACATTTTATTGTTATTTATTTAGCTTGCCGTGTCGGGCACTTGCACGATCTTTATTGTTGTACAGCGAATATATAAACGAGTTGGACTCGCGCACGAAGGATTCCGTAAAAATAGCAAAAAAATCACGTTTGTTGTATGGGGGCCTCCCTTAAATATTTATTTTATTGTAATTTTATTATTAAATTAAAAATACAAATGAGCATTTTGTGAATATTTCAAGTGTCTACCTGTTGCCATTATTGCTATCGAGCAAAAAAGGGCAATAAAATCGCGTTTGTTGTATGGGTGCCCCCTTTAAATATTTGTTTTATTTTGTTTTTAGTATTTGTTGTTATAGCGGCAACAGAAATACATATCTACTATCGCGGTTCTTGAGATACAGCCTGGTTACAGACTGACGGACAGACAGCGAAGTCTTAGTAATAGGGTCCCGTTTTTACCCTTTGGGTACGGAACCCTAAAAATGGGAACAGGGCAGGCAGCATCATACATCATCTTTCATTATAATTCACAAGTCTGGTAAAATATTTTTAGCGTCTTTCTGCAATATTTAAACATATGATCAAAAGATCTAGTCCGAAATATCTATGTAGAGTGTTATATTTTGTGTATATACGTTCGGACGAACATGTTAGTTAACAAATCTCATCATGTTACAAATATAAATTAACATCGATACACAAGGAATGCACATAACATATAAGGTCTTGAAACAGTAACAAGTGGGAAATAATAACACGCTCAAAACATCACGTGACCAAATAATTACAATCGTATTACCATGGTTTTTTTTTACCGTTTATTTAGTTCATATATTTTTATAACACTAAAATAACTAGGCTCACTGGTACCCGGTCAAATCTGACAACATTTCAGATTACAAGAGAGAATATTTTGCAATGATGAACTTGTAAGGTGTCGATAAAACCGTACAAATGATTATTGTCGCTGTTTGTTTCCTTATTGAAGAACAAACGACAAATAAATTGATATTTTTAACCGACTTCAAAAAAGGAGGAGGTTCTCAATTCGACTGTATGTTTTTTTTTTTTTGTATGTTTGTTACGCGATTTCTCTGCCAATTATGAATAGATTTTGATGATTCTTTTTTTGTTTGGTAGATCATGCTTCAGAGGTGGTCCCATTTAAATTTTATCGAAATTGATTCACCACTTTTTGAGAAAATCAACAAAAACAAAAAAAATATATCTCGTTTGATAAACCTTAGTGAATCAAACTGAGTCGTTGAGCATGACTTTTTGGATTTGGATGAAATTTTGTGTGTGTACTTCAATGGGTTCTTCGATGGTTTTAAAATACAATTGGATCCAGTAGGTGGCGCTGGAATCGAGTTCCAAGATTTGTTTCAATTTCAGGGCAGGACGACGACGTCTGCCTTGCCCGCTAGTTATACATATATTATATTTTACCGGCCCGACTAGTTCGAGTTAGACGATTTCAGGACAAACTAGTTTTGCTTAGGACAACATATAATAAGGAATAAACTTTAAAAATTGAAAAATAAAATTATTTTTAAAAATAAAAAACAAAAACCGACTTCAAAACTGTAACCTATACCTATGTACAAACATAAACTAAAAAGTAAAGAATAATATTTTAATTTCAAAGTAAGAGCCTTAAAGGACAATCAACAAAATTATTGATATTTATAAACAGTTCTTTTTGGAGTCGGTGCCAGCCAAGAAGGACAGTTTAATTCTGCCTTTGTAACAAACTTCGAAAAGTAGGGGAGCGACGGCGCAGACCTAAGGAACATTACCGTAAGGAGAGGTGTCGTAAGACGTTTTCTCGTATGAACACTTCCAGTTCAAAACTGTCCTTCTTCTTGGCTGGCACCGACTCCAAAAAGAACTGTTTATAAATATCAATAATTTTGTTGATTGTCCTTTAAGGCTCTTACTTTGAAATTAAAATATTATTCTTTACTTTTAGTTTATGTTTGTACATAGGTATAGGTTACAGTTTTGAAGTCGGTTTTTGTTTTTTATTTTTAAAAATAATACTCAATTACAATTTTCATATCATTTATTTTAATATGCGTTTCTTCTAAAAATATATTAAAACCAATAATATTATATTATTGTCATATCAACATACATTATTATGTTTCACAGGCATTGAACATGTAAAACTATTTTGCTTGAGTCACACCAAGAATAAAATCAAATAAACCTCTAATTTATCTGGGTTTAGCCGGTATAGGTCGCCAGTAATATTTTAGTTTCCCTGTTCCACAATCTGGCAGTACCTAATCGTTTTATTCATAGGTACACAGTTTTGGCTCACGACTCTGTAACTATAGTATCATTCTCTAACTTGGCATTGGCTTTGCCATTCCTTATATAGGCGACAATAAAAGCTATCTAACCTTCTATTTGTTTTGATAATACAGTAAGTTCGTTAGAGACTGTGACATACAGTGTTTGTGGCTCACCACTTGTTGAGTTAGATGTCTATCGAAATGGTTGCTCAAATCTGGGTCATTATATAGGTATACAAGTAGCTGTCCACTGTCAATATTGTAAACGCAAATAAATCCTTCACACTACAGTTAGATAATGAAGCTTCATTAGTCTCCTCTGTTGCTTGTGATGTATCTCGTTATTATGTTTTTGGGTCATCTACAATAATATATAAATATAACTTATAATATCAGCTTGTTATACCATCCAAAGAAGAAACGCTGCCAGCCTTCTGGGAACCTTGCCGATCGGCAGCAGCGGCAGCCTCGAAGAAGTTTTTTATATATTATAGTTGTACATTTGTTTGTATATTTTGTATATTTGTTGTGAATAAAATAATCTGTAATAAAACTTATAATATCCAACCATATATTACCGTGTCTTGGCCATTATATCACAGACAGCCATATGGTCCCAAACAAAGCCAAATCAGAAACAGACTACTGATATCAACACGTGAAAGATTTCCTTTGTAAACACCGTATCTACCTGCTCTTTTATCTATGGCTTTATCAGTAACCATACCCTAATACAAATACATCTATTACCTTTCATATTAGTACGATCAGCTTTTTGGCATCCACATTTGTAGAATTTAAATGAAAAATATCGAGATAAATAAGTCACGTAGTCTGTGAGTATACAAAAAAAAATCTTACTACGTTGTAAGCATCATGACGTGACGTTCCTTATTTCTTTGCCTTGTTGTAAGAATGCCAACGTCTTTGTCGCCTTTATCATATTCATGATCCCTTTAAGATGAGGAAACTGCAGATAAACCGAGTGAGATACCGAATTAAACTTTCCTTTTCAGAGCTCTCGTACCGCTGGCACTTATAATTTATATTCCATATCTGTAGGCGCTGAGTATTTGGTGAATGGAATTAGCTGGATCTTGACATCTGCCACCTTTGTCATTAGACCGATGAAGGTATTCTAAGTATCTGCTAAAGCTTTCTCGAGCATAACTATTTGCCTACTTTTAAATAAATTAATTTTTCGTATCCTATCGTTGAGGTTTCTTTGCACCCCTGTATTGCGGGGTTTCTCTTATTTCATTTCCCTTCCCTGTTTCTTTTTTATCTGATAGTTTTACTAGCAAAAGCTTTCTCGGAGTTGAGAAGTTTTATTGTTTTTAAAGAGTTATAAAAGTTTCCTTATTATGGCCTTTTAATATTTCGTAAGCTGCATTCAAATGAACTAAATGACTGTAAATAAAAAAAATATCTAAAATGCCTTCTTATTTTTTATGTTGAAATAAGTATATCTTTGTAAAGGCATTTTCTTTTGTAAGGATATGTTGTCGAAGAGCATAAAACTCCGACATATCGAGGACAATTTACTCGGAGAATAATAATGATGTTTTCACTCCTCTTGCTCAAAAAGACCGTCATTGTGGCGTACCAGAGCGAAGAAAAAATAGCAATTCTTCCTCTAGGGGAAAAAGATTTTTTTTTTAATTTTTGTGTGTCAAACGACAATGACCCTACAAAAACGAAAAAGTATTTAGTCATAAGTAGAATAATCATGAATAAAGACTCGACTTATTACTGTTTCATAAAAAAAGAACTTCATTTTAATTTTGAAAATGGAACTAAAATCGGCGATCTCTGATAGAATGCATGCAATGTGTTGCGGCTACAGAAGAAACAAAAAAAAAGACATTATAAACTACATATTTCATATTGTATTGGATTGTTTTATTTTCTCGCAATCGTAGTGAAAAGTATAGTGTAACATACGGCGCTAAAACCCAGTTTCTATTTACTCCCTCGCTAAAGCTCGGGAGTAAAACTACCTCGTATATAATGGGTCATTTTAGCTCCTTGTATAACAATCTACTATTAAAGTTGAACTACAGAACTATGCATAGTTGTACAAAATGACGTTTAAAATTGAAATAAAATTTGGAAAAACATAGGTATTGAATATACAAATGTTGTGTAACGGTTGTGTTGTGTATATAATACTGTATCTGTGATTACATCTATTGTGAGTGTAGGTAGTTGCGCTTGTAGTCTGTTAGATAACTAACTGTCAAGAATAAACCTCAGACGTTAGTTCAGTCTAACAAGCCGTTTCACCGTGCCGTTACTATCCATCTAATATATAAAATTCTCGTGTCACAGTTTTAGTTGCCATACTCCTCCGAAACGGCTTAACCGATTTTGATGAATTTTTTTGTGCTTATCCGGTATCTATGAGAATCGGCCAACATCTATTTTTCATCCCCCTAAATGTTAGGGGTAGTCCACTCCTAAATTTTTATTTTTATTTTTGAGACAAAATTTCTAATTTCTATTTTTTTATGATACAACATACAAAAATACATACAATCCCCAATTTTCACCCTTCTACGATCAACCCTTATTTTTTAATAGCCATTTTAGTAATTTGAGTAATCGGTCAAGCCGTTTCGGAGGAGTATGGTAACAGGACCGATTTGGATGAAATTTTGTGTGTCCTCGATGATTTGAAAACAAAATTGGACCCGGTAGATGGATTGGAATCGGGTTCTAAGTTTTGTTTTAATTTCAGGGCAGGACAACGTCTGCCGGGTCCACTAGTATCTATATAATATACTAGCTGTCCTCCGCGGTTTCACCCGCGTTCCCGTAGTATTGGAACGAAGTTCCTTATCGCGCGTTGTGAAAGGGGGCTAGACGGAAAAAAATCTTACGAAAAATTGTCCCGACACTTTTTATGTCACTATGTATGTTTATTAAGCTGTGCGGCGTGCGCATGTTTCTCTGTCTGTCTCTCTCTCTCTCTCTCTTATAGAAAGCAAGCCAGATATTTTCATTTCTATTTATATATATATATATATATATATATATAATATATATAACTTCGTTCCATCCGGGTGTCCCTTGACACCTCTCAAGTTTTTTTATCTTATACTGGGATAAAAATATAGCCTATGTTACGCAGGAATAATGTGGCTTTCTAATGGTGAAAGAATTTTTTAAATCGGTCCAGTTGTTTTTGAGTTTATTCGTTACAAACATACAAAAATACAAATCTTTCCTCTTTATAATATTAGTACTTATAGATTATAGATAAAAGCGAAATACCTCTCACTGATTAGGTAATCACGAAATCTCAGAAAGTATAAATGGTACAATCCTGAAATTTGGCAGGTAGATTCCTAATAGAGAGTATTATATATCTGCTCAGAACCCAATTCCATTAAATCCATGGGAAACACATGTGAATCCGCGGGGGACAACTTGTCTAATGAATATCAGACTATGGCCATTGCGGTGTATTTTGCGTTGACAATCTATACCTACCTAGCAAATACTTGGCCTAAATAAAGGCACAAGAAAGAATTCGTCAAATAGTATCTAATGTTATCCAAGGGCATACCTCGCCTTTATATTAAAATTACCAAATTATTTTAGTTTAGTTAAGTAGTACCTACACTTTTAATAAAAAGGTACCTACCTAAAGCGTCCTTAGAGTATACTTAATCCCACCAAAAACATAAATGTAAAAAAGGAGAGCCAAGTTTAATACGAAAATTATTCTCTGCTGTGGGCTTCGCCGCAAAAAGAATGGAGATCTGAGGTTGAGTGCCAAGTTCTATGCAAAATCCAAATATGTAGTCTAAGGGCTGACTTGGCTGGTTTTCCCATACGAATTATATAGCCGAGTAAATCAAGGTCACGATTTTTTTTTGCATTTTCAAAAATCGGCCCTGACTGATGGTCGCGTCCAAATCGTCAGTCTTTAAAATAGGAGCTACTGGAGGGTTCACTTAACATCCCTTATCAATGTCTGACGCGCTCGAGTAAATTTTTTTTAAAAATATTTTCGACCCCTTCGTACGGCCACCCCCACCACGCAAAACGGCAGATTATTATTTTTCCGTTATCAGACAGACGTGGCGCGACTACCCTATTAATATCTGACGCGCTCGAGTATTTCTTGGTGACTGTTTTTTTTTACATTTTTGAAACCCTGTAGACGCTCCCCCCACCGCTGAAGGGGAAAATATCACATAACCTTTTTTTCTTTATTCCACCTAATCTTCAAATTCCAGTAGGTCCCAAAGACGCTCGAGTAACTACAAATTTAGCATCATTGCCTCCCCTACCACAACGGTTTGATTCGGTTGTCACAGCGCCCCACCCACCCCGCCCGCGCCGCTCCGTCGTCACTCGGCGCGCGCGCGTCGTGTATATACCGAAAATCTAAATACCTATTATTTTATCATTATTTATGAGTAGGTAATGATTTTACACTATTGATGTGCGCTAAATATAAAAATAATAATTAATCCCAGTTAATTACGTAGGTACCCTAAGTAATATTAGGTATTTATGTTAAGCGTTCATAATAGAATCTAATTATTTAAAAATTGCCATTTTTTTATTTATTCCTTTGTATTCATCTAATTACCTATCTGCATACCAAATTTTAACTCTCTAGGTCATCTGGAACTGGGTTAGAGTTTTGGTCAGTCAATGATAAAAATGAGGAATTTTGGACATTAATATCTAAATAACCGTTTGAGATAAGCTTATGAAATTTAGAACACATATGTATCTCGCAAGTCTCAATATATGAGCCAAATTTGATACGTTTATGTAAAATGGTTTTTGATTTATGAGGGGGTCAAAAGTGGCTCCAAATGGTTCGTGTAATATTACACACGGTGCGGCTCGCCAGTTCTGTTTCTTGAACTCGGCTTGACACGCTCCCGCGTGTCTAGATATTATTTGAACGCTCCGTATAAGTTAACGTTTAGGTATGCTTGTGTGTTTGTGCGGCGTCGAGGAATTTTCAATGTCTGCTCAAGTTTACTTTGAGTTCTGGTAAAAGGAAGGATTTTCGTCAGAAATGCATGAAATTGCGTTTCAAGTACAAATTCTTCGACTAGAATTGAGAATATAAAATATGGGGTTAATACTAAACAAACATGCACTGTCAGGAAACACTGATCTCTTTGAGCAAGTGACTCTGTTTAAAAGTTATGTTTATTGCAATGAATATTGACGCAGGGACATTGTCTATAGTACCTATATTATATAATATAAGAACGTGTAGTACAAAAAATAAAACAATAATGATTACATCTCAGTTACTTTACCTATTTGAGTAGAAGATTCAATAATTTGTGTCAAGTGCAGAGATCCGTATTCGACGTTGACGCAGGGACATTGTCTAAGATATTGCGACGCGACGTAGGGCGCAGTATTTTATATTGACAAATTGGAACGTCTTCACAAACCGATACGGGAATCTAAGGAATGTTTCACAAAGACATCACACCCTCTGGGATTACGAGCAGCCTTGTGACAGGAACAATGTCAGGCGCGATTTAGGTAATTGAATAAAATTGAAAAAAGAACAATTCAAAATTAAATTTTCTGTTTTATTTATTTCTTTTTCTTTTCTGTTTTATCTCAATGTCAGAATGATGTGGCATCGATGTTTTATTACATGAATTTACATGACGATATAAATTAAAAAAAAGCACTTATCCCTATGAATATGGAATAGGTACCTACATACGTTAAATATGGTAGATCTAATTAAACGGCAAAATGAATAATTTGAGCGACTCATACGTACTTAAGTGAAACAAATCTGTCTTAATGAATCTTAACAATTATATGGATCATGTAGAACGTGTTACAGGTGGAAATTTATGACAGGTTGTCGTGTACGGATGGAACTTTATCACAGGTTGCCGTGTACGGGTCGTTATTGAAATTGCTGAAGACGCTTAACATTCGTCATAAATTTTTCTGATGACCGTCATTCGAAGTCACGAACTTAAATGAAATACACATCATTCTTGTGAGCGCTACGGTTCTCATTTAAAGAGACTTAAGGGATCAGTAGCTTTACAACGCTTGATAAATGTTTTTGGCACCGTTGAATGCTGGCTTTTTAGAGGATTTCAACATATTTTCTAAAAGTCGGTGTTTCGAATAAAATATTATATTAAGAAAAATACATATAATTTACTGTCTAAAATAAAATTAAGTGGATATAAACTGTGTACAAATTTAATTTTAATTTTATACATATTAGAAGAAGTGTATCTGTACCTAGCTACTTGATAAGTAGTCGTTAAAAAAATATCTTAAGTCACTGTAGCAGCCTGTCGATAACATAAAATCAATTTGTAACTAGATCAATTTTAGAGGAAAGTTTCCCAAATTCCGATAAACTAGTGGTATCTAAAGTGTTCACCTCATTTGGAAGACCAGTCATGCGAACGTTTCGTTCCGCAACTTTTAATACGGGCTATTTGACTCTCACTTCGAGATTAGCTACTAACTAATGTACCTATGTATCTGCCCAAAGTCCAATTTGACGTTAGATTATACAAGCACGGATTACTTATTAATACATTTTGAACAATTAGACTTGACTTAGTGCGCTCATAAGCGCTTTTTATAATCATGGCATCCCAAGATAACGTATCATAATCACAACAAATTGTTCGTATAAAAAACAAAAGAGATCATGGTAAATGTTTCCCGCTTTCATCCCGAGGCTATCAAGCGAAGTTCTGAGCTTCATTCAGCCTTTCCGGCTCCCATCGCTTCATGTCGGCAATCAGTTTGCTCTAAATCTATAAACAGAGCTTTCTGAAAATCTCACATATTTACTCTTATTGCTCTTTTTCGTCACAAGCGCTGAAATGAAAGGCTGCCGCGCAGTATCACAGTCATGTTAGCTAAATTGAAATGACGATTTCCTCCTTTTAGTTAAAGAGTATTTCCATTTGTCATTTTCGTTTTTCGGCATCAAAAAACCTCAGGATGAACCAAAAATTCATACATTCTATAACAAATTATTGTGAACGTTCGCGGCTGCCCAAATCTGGTCCGAAATGATCCCGCGCTACGCAACAAGTTGCCGCGTTGTAGGTAGGTACTAACAATTCAAAATGTTAAAACTATTTGCCGAATTCATATAATATGCAGGAATTATACAAATGAGCGTTTCGAGCCACTAATAAACATATATTCTAGTCATCATCGTGTCGCTCGCCCCGATCATTTGTACTTTTACCCATCTTTTCGTTGGAGTTACTATAAAATTATCATACAAATGTTAACCCTGTGATACCGAGTATGTATAAACATATTATGGAAATGGTTGGTAGACAAGGGTTGTAGTACTTGTAGTACGAGTAGAATGGTCGTAATGGCGCGCCTCCACTACGTTTAGCGTTATCTATTAGAGCACGAATAAGCGGGGAAAGTTTGTCTGTTTGAGATAAAATAATGACGAAATGTTTTCTTTTATCTCAATCTTTATTATGATTAGTTTGAGTTTTGATGAAAACATCTCTAGATTAACTTTCTTGAATATAGCAATTTCAGTTGACTAATGCTTCAAACGATTTAATTTCGTAGGTATGTTTTTAGAGTAGAATTTATAGATGTACAGTGAATTGGTCATCAGAAATTAAAAAGCTATTCATACAAGCATTTGGTTCGAGCGAAAGCTTTACCGAACATTATAAGGTTTGTTTCGTTTCGTTTGAGCTGCTCCATCACCCAGAGCTGGTCATTAATCTCTGCTTGTGCACAGTCATCAGGATTTAATCAATCCTACGGACGTTACTGATTTATAGCGCTATGAGGCAAATATTCAAATACTCACTTACTTAAGAACCTAAATCATTACCATCATTTGGGTAATGAGCATCTAAGTAAATTTATATAAACACCTGCGACACCACACAAACGAGCAAATCCGGTACAATTTTAGCAAAATTGGTTTATGTAAATAATATCTACATTGATGTGTCGTTTTTCGATAATAAATCTAATTTGATCGAATGTAATCGTGATTAGATATAATTCGATTTCAACCGTCACAGATTAATGATTTGATGTTTATCCTGTATAAATAATCCAATGACGGTAGGTAAATCCCTCGTGAATCGTACGTAAGTCTAAAAGTAGTTGTCAACACCGAAATGTTTCAACCTTGTTTCAACTTTATAACTCAAGACTATTTCATAGGGATTTCTTGTTCATACAGAGGTTTTGAAGTGATTTTGCGGTTATCCTATGAAGTTTTATCAAAGGAGTAAGTTTATGTGCCTACATATAAGTAGTCGTGAAATAGTTGAAATTATTCGTATCAAGCTAAAATATAATTCCCTTCAAACATGACTGCCCGGAATATCTCCTAACTTTTACGTTGACCTCAATTCAGTCAAATTATTCATTCTACAACTACCGACTTTACTATCCTCCTTAAATATTATGAGTTACGTTCTTTTGGGAAACAATTAGAGCAAGAATATTGGTTTGCTTATTTTTCAATCGCCTGATACCAATTTTATTGAAAATTAGATTGATATAGGTCATCACGTTTTAAAAATTCACTGTGCCATAAATTAGTATTCCATAGCCTTTGAAAATCAGTGCGTGAGAGAGTTTATTTGTTGTCAGTATTATGTCGCGTTCAAATTATTATCTCATTATTGAATTAAGTGTCCATTTTGGTATGGATTTTCATTTTGAAGTAAGGAACCTGAAAAGCTAATGTCCGTTCCGTGTGACATAAAAGATGCTAATGACTTCCTAAAATTACGTCCGTACATGTACTTAGACTGAAAATAATGCTTAATGACGGTACGTCTTAGATTTGACTTGTAGATGTAGTAGATGACAATTTTATTCCTCGCTTTTGTAAACAATCGAGTCGGTACCCATTTTTAACACGCTTTTATTAGGTTCTTTTAACCTATAGTACAGGCACATGTATGTCTACATAATTATTTTAGGCATGAATATGACTATAGGTGTAGATGTCTATGTATATGTATATATAAATTTTATAGATAAGTACTAAAATTATCATTTTATGTTGTCTTTAAAAAAATGTGTCAAGGTTTTGTTTTTGCAGAATCGGCAAAGCACTTGTAGGTCACTTAACATCAGTAGGCATATCTACTGAGTCGCCCCCTTAATATGAAGTCTGAATTAGTAAATATTTTTATATAAGGACTCTTTATGTCCCGCCGATAAACCCGCGAAGCGTCAGGTAGGTAGTGTTATCATAAAGTATCTTGGCTAACTCACTTCATACCGCGCTCTTGCCTTTGAAAGCTGTTTATTAAACGGACGAGACTCGTTAGGAGTTATTGAATAAATTACTTCGGGGTGATTAATTGAGTATTAATTACGATATCGTTTAGCACCTCTTGTTCATTAGGCCCTGAAACAAAGGTACATTTTATTTTGTATAATTTGACAGAATTCGCTTATTACTAAAATAATTTTAATCAATACAACATAGTGAAGACTACGTACCTATATAGTATAAGGAGAGTAATGTGAACCTCTTTAAGAACGCTATAAATATATCTTCGGTATGTTTGTTCAGGCAGGTGTAAGTGCTTGGGAACCGATTTCAAGAGGTGTCATTGTTTCATGCATCGTACCAATAACCTCCAATTTCTCGATTGTGCGTTATGGACACTTTGCTCAACTATTTTTTGTAATATCTATTTAATAACCTGCCGCATATTAAATTTATAAATTGTAGTCAGTACTCGTTGTTATGTTTTGCATTTATTTAACAGGGATTACTAAAATTCGATAAAAAAACCAGTCTAATCTTTTAAGATGACAGGATTATGAAAACGTACGCTGGAATCGTTTATACACTACATAATTTTTTATCCGTCACTGCATTCCATGTGAGTTTTTTTTTAAATCGTACATTACTCATTTGAATAGCGATTCATGGAATTATAATTTTGTATAGGTATTTTAGAACGACCGTCCCATCCGTAAGACAGGAAGGTTATATATTACGTATATTCCATCACAAAGCACTTCTAGCATATTCAACGCGTTTATTAATTTAATAATGTTAGCTAAGTTGGTGCGAGAAACGTTAAATTATCACCAAGGTTGCATTTACTATATTCTCTACCTAAACCCTACCATAGAGATACACAGATTTACATTAAATATGTACATTTATGAATTTATTTTGCAAGTATAATCTTATTGTTAGAAGGTTATAAACAAACATATCCTTTCATACCAATAAAATTACATCAAAATTTTAAATGCGAAAGTTTGTTGGTTTGTCCTTCTTTCACAAAGGATCGACGTAATTTTTGCATAGATTTGCGGAAAGGGATGTAAGCTACTTTTTATCTCATGAAAAACCGTATACCCCAGTTATATCTAAATGGTAAAACATCCTATACTAAAATCCTCAAGTCATAATAGTAATTTATTGTCGTAGTTGTTGACTACGGAAGTGCTACGATAACTCTACGAAACTCCTACGAGGCGTATACAGTTGGTGTCAGTTGTCATAGTTTTTTCCGTGTAAATGAATTTGAATGTAACTAAATTTTGTAAGGCAAGCGAGGTCGTCCGTTACAATCACGTTGTAATTAAATTACAAAGAATCTCAAAAATCTTATAGGATCTTTAAACAAAATACTTACGAAAAACTGTAAAGAATCAACAGATTTTCGTAAGTATTTTGTTATCTATTTAAACTTGAAATGATATTATTAAATGGATGTTGAATTAATAATCAGTGAGCCTTCGTAGCGAACGAGAGCCGAGTGTGTGTCTTTGATGCGGTAATTAAAATTGTTGTATGACCCTTATCAGCGTTGTGGAGTGATGACATGACGGGATATTACAATCTGAGTACGCTAGATTGTCGCTCCATTATATTGATGGGTGGGTTCAGGTACCCAAAGACACCTTTTAACATTATATACGAGTACGTTCGTGTCTACAACTTTAGTGAAGGCAACGAGGCAGAATATAACTTCAATAGTTTCACAAAATTTTGAGTAACGCATGTAGGTTAGACTACCCAGTTTCTGTCAGTACAGACAACAGTTTCTATTTCACTTTAAATTATTTATCGCGAAATTAATTTGTATTTTATTACCCTTCAAAATTAATTAATATTTCTGGTGAGATTCGTGTGTTATATCCAACAAACTTATTCCTTCACTCCACTACTGTTGCCTTTCGTAAAACGTTTTCAAGCGAATTGAGGATTGCGTTATAACTTTCTTTGTCGAACTTATTAATGAGAAATAACACCCTATAAAATAGTACCAGTGAAGGGTAAGGTAACGTTTTGTTGGCATTCCGCGGGGTAATTACTTAACTAAAAAATCTATATGAGTAACTACTCTACACTTGATTTTAAACTGGAAAATTTGTTCAAATAAACGTGTAGATTAATTTTTATAATAAAACAAGACCGGTCTTGATGAAACTTGGCACACGAATAGGATACTTTTTATCTCGGGACAAAATAAGATACCTCGGAAACGCAGTGAAACCGCGGAGGACAGTCGGTATATTATAATTCACAAATTAAGGAAGGTAGGTACCTAGTCATTAACAATTCATTGTTCCCACAAAGGAGTGTGGATTACATTTGTAATGGCACCACAGCGGTCAGATTAGATGGCAACATAAATAATCTGGGTACTCACCACACCAGCGGCGTAGCACCCGGGTAGCTTCGGAAGCTTAGCCAGGGATCAGTTATACGAGTCAGATAGCATATTACAAAGTGAATTTTAATAAAATTATTATGACGTCGGAGTGGGAACCAAAAACATATGATTTCAATTTCGATATCCCATTCATATTTATTTACTCCCACTTATTCCAATTTGCCACACGAAAAATCGTATATGTGTAGTTCGAGCTAACAGGATTTTAAACATAAAAGGTAATACCGTAAATCTTCCCTTTAAGCGGCTCTCTAGAAATTTGTAAAAAAAACATTGAAAATTAAACAAAACAAATCAAACTTTGTCAGGGTTACGTTCAGGGTATTTTCTCGAAATCTTGATTACATTATCACTGCGGCTTTTAACATATTTGATCTACTCAGTTTACCCCTTGGTTCGCGAATGGGACGATCCCTAAACTATAACTACAAAAATGATTCCAGGAATCGCGATTCAAGTTTTTATGGTAAAATTCCGGTGAAATGGTTTCTATCAAATCAGTTAGAGATTAAATATACTATTCAATTTCCGTCCTTTATACATCCCACAGTTAACATTCTGCTGGGCGTCTTTACGCGGTATAATTTTTTACAGAAAGTGGGGCCATAGCAATTTAGCCTATAATATTAGCGATTTATATTGCCAATGTTATGGGCTAAAGTACGTATTATAGTTTTATGTAAAAAAATATTTGCATACCCATGACGGAGTTAATGTTATTTAATAATGACATAAGAAGGTATAATGCTCGAAGAACATTTTAAAATTTTGTTGCACGGTCAAAGGCAATATCTTAAAAGTTACAAAACGCTCTACTTTATTGCATGCAGAAGCAGTTTGGAGGAGTAATAGTAACTAGGATCGAAGTAATATGAAACTCACATTCACACGGGTTAAAATATATGAGTATTATATACACACTAAATAAAATATTATTACAAAATGATAAAAAGCCCATGGAATTTCTACAATTATTGAAGGTAGATATTATTATTAAACTTCTTTTTATGGTCCTCTACATTTGGAATGGTTTCCATCGTAAGTAGATTATGTTTTAAAGATATACATAAGTACCTACTTAATTTTAAAGATAGCGTCTAAAATCTTGATTTAACTTACTTCAAAACAGGACTAAAATATTACGCATAATGGAAAAATGAGCTACCCCTATAATGTTTTTAATGCGACGTGCCTGATGCTCGTAACTGTACGCTTGTATGAATATGAATATGATGAGCAACAAAACGTGGAAACGTAGGGGTTGTACATAAAGTGATATGACAAAAAAATATCAAATGAAAAGCGATGCAACCACCGGGCTTCCCACGCTTGGGAACCAACAATATGCGTTGAACAACTGCAGCCCTACCTTTGAAACAGCCTTACCTTGTATCTCTACGTAATAAACTTGTCATCTAAATAAAATCGCGACCACATTTTAGTGTACTACAAGAGTAGCGAAATAATGCAATTTTTCCGGTAAAGGCCGCCACTACCTACGTGACCCCGTACAAAATTTGGAAATAATAGAAAACTGTATATGGGCATGCATATCTCATAGCGTACCGGAATATGCCCTGAATATGGAATATAGTAACAGTTAATCGGGCTATAGAAATATAGAACGAAGAATATTAATCTTATTGCATATTAGATGTTTTGCCGTCCATCTTTGCTATTTACACTCGTGTATTACAACAACGTAGGTACCTACAGTAGGACAAGGATATATTTATAAATACCAGGCGTATCGTCCGATAGCACTAGACTCACCTTAATCTTACGAAAGTTATAAAAAAGTCCTTATTCAAGCTATTTTACTATATCATACCCTCTACCACTCTTGGTCGCCGCATTCATAGGCGTGAACGAAGTATTGGAGTTATTTCAAAGAAAATTTCTGAAGGAAGAAAGTTTCTGAAATATCGGTCAGTAGATATGCACTGTATATAGATTGAACTTATATTTTGACGACTACATTTTCTGTTCTGTTTCCGTGAGTGTATATTTCTGATTCTGTGTAAATGACGTACAATTTCAATCAGTTGATTTGGAGAATGATATATTTGTGATTGATAATAAAATTGATTTTCACTTTGATCAGCATTATCAGATTGTTGTTAATTAATTGTTCCAAGGAGAGATCCGATATTAGTTTATGTAATTCAAAGTAAACTTCTATCCTGAGTAAACAAATGCCTTCCTGTGACGTTAACCACCCGACCAAGCTTTCTTGATATTCTGACTATTTAGCAAACTTTACCATTGAAATTAAAATATAGATTTTAAGAATACTTAATTTTAAGGCAATGATAGTGTCGTCGGATTCCACGCGAAGGTAGTAGCACTCGACTGGCTGGTGTGTCGGTAGGTAGTTAGTTGGCCACATTTGCCGCAGAGACGACTCTAGGTGGTCAAGAAAGTGCTCGAATGGAGACCTAGAACGGAACGGAGACCAGCAAGATGGACCGACGATCTGTCCAGGGTGGTGGGAAGGGACTGGATGAGAAGGCCCAAGACCGCGAGAAGTGAAGTGCATTAGAAGAGACCTACACTCAACATTGGCAGTGGGTTGAAGAAGATAGTTACCAGCAGGGAGGATACCATGTGATACCTACTTCTGACACAAAAATAAATACAATCCATTGTTCCCAGTACTTAGGTATTTATGTATGTTTTCAGCATATCATAAGACAATGTTTATATGTATGTATATATACCGTTTATAGTTGAATTGTCACGTACCACTTCTCTATATGTACTTAAACGAATAGAGTTCATGCTTAAGGCAGAGCACGAAACCTCTGTATAAGCTAATTATTGTATTAGGTATGAACCAATGCAGAATTTCAATAATAATTTGATTAAATACCGGTAGTAATACACGGTTGAATGTTATACTAATATTATAAATGTAAAACCCAATTATTTATTAATTGTTCGTTCACAATATGGCGATGAAAGAAAGTGATGGTCAACTGGACTACTTATTACGCTACTTTACTTTGTACACCCAAACCGGTTAAACATAAAAGTAGTTAGGTAATCATTTCTCGTAACAATAATATTTTAATCCTAACTTAGGTTTTTTGAACCATGGCTTCATTCTCTAATATTATAAAAGTTATACGTGAAAGTTATAAATTAAGCGAATTTGTAAGTGGCTTAACAATTATCATATTTGTATAGTAATAATTAATGTAATATATGGACTCTATCAATACTTGTCTAGATCATTCGATGACCTACACCAAAGGTAAATACTTTATTAATTTCTGGTACCTATCATTAAAATGAAATGAAACGCAATACTCATTATTAAGTTTGGGCCCTGATAAGGTACTTATTATGATTGACTCTACCACTAGCTCGGCATATACTTAAACTGAGAAAATACCTACAATATCATATTCAAATATTTTACACTTCACCAGGGGAATGCAAGTGCAGACAGAACCTACTACAACCATATGTATTTTTGTCTTCCGTAAAAAGAGCCACCTTATAGTAGGCGAATGAGATTATTCTACACATAATTACTATAGTACTTTTTATACCACTAGTGACAACAAGGCCGCTATCACTAACTAAAAGTAAGTGACTAACCTATAGAATTAGCAATACCAGAGGGATTGCCAATGTGTTGTATACCTTACAATACCTTAAAGGCAACTGGCTCTCGGGTGCAATTGCCAGAACACGCCAGCCAGTAGAGTACTACAATTTACCCTACCACAATGCTGTGGCTGCACACAGTCCAGTAATTAACAATTTCTGACGTAAACTTGCAGGTTTTCATATTGACTGAGCTAGGACATTATAGGTATAATACTTTGATTGTTATCATCCACTTGAAGTAATCTTATACTACATCTGTATCAAAAATATATATTGTAGTTACCATTGAGTTTCGGATTTTGCTTCAAATCAAAATCGGTCAAGCCGTTTCGGAGGAGTGAGTTCGCAATTTTTTTTATAGTATTAAAACCTTAAAGAACATACAAAAAAGTAATTAGCCGAATTGGTCCAGCCATTCTTGAGTTATGCGCTTGCCAACATTCATTTTTATTTAAATATAAAATAATTACACCCAAACTCCCGAGTGTTGGGTGTAATTATTCCGATCCCGACATAATATTCCAAAACTACTACTAACTACTACTAAAGAAAATCAGAAATAATTTATCCAAAATAAGTTGAAACTAAGTATATTAAACTCAACATGGTAATAGTTTCAGTTTTTAGTATTTCCGGGATGTTGTATGTAAAATATACCTAATGTACGTATTTTATCTTTAACTCCTTTTCGCAAAATTTTCTTCCAGTGTTTAAAAGCTCACCATTGTAACCGTGCGCGACTTAAATTGGACTTCTAAATCAGTTTTGTGAATATTTACATATACAATTTAAGTTTTTGTTTGCACCGTGTTGCGCCCTTGTTGAATAAGCCAATTGTCAACAACTTTGAACGGTAGTCCTGTGAGGTTGGGCAAGTGTATTGTTTATGGCATCTACTTTGATAAGGCAATTATAATTGAAGTGTTTAATATCCCACACAGGATCAATCAAATTGTGGGCACCGACCGTCGGAAGCGCGCTTTGTTCGTCGTAATCAAAGATCGATCTACACGAATAGGTACTATATACGTGATTGCAATCTCCGCAGTGGCATGTATAAATATTTGGTCGTCCCTTATTCTTGATACATCAAGGACATCATATTTATCAATGAAATAGGTACAAATATTCATTTAAGCACAATATATATATTTATTTATCTTACGCCTTCCCGAAGGCTTCAATCGTTACTTGAATACTTTACTTGTACAACAATGTTATTCATCTTATGAAACAACTTCATCAAACAAATTCTTTATCGACTTTTCTCAAGTAACAATTTTAAGTTCTAGTTAAAAATATAACACTAAACTTGTTAAATGCTACTCTTATTCCCATTGAAATAAGTAATATACAAATGTACATATATTTAAGTGTTTTTTTTAGGAAACCAATCTATGCTGTGCGTTTATGTCGTATCATGTTAAATCTAAAAATATACTGACCATGGTAGGCTTCCTGAATGTCTGGAATAATAAAATTGGGTCATGTCGATCAGTTCCCTTTACTCCCCGACACGATATAGAACATGCCAATTATATTCGTTTGAATATACACAAAAAGAACTTTAAAACATTTATTGTCAATTATAATTCTCGTTCATATTCTCATTCCTGTGTCACGTCGCGATTATTTCAATATAATAAAATATTTTTTGTTTTGTTACAGATATTTCCAGGTTTAAATTTTCAAATCCCAAACATAATGGTAAGTGTAGATACCTAAAGTTAAACATTTAATTTGACTTTTAAAATATTACACTTGAGCGTGCTAAACAATTTTTAGCACTTACGATTTATGTGATGGTGTTTTTCAATGTCATAGAAATAAAATGTACTTGAAGATTTTGTTAATATTTTCTTTTCTTTCTTATAGGTTCGCATTTGACCACTATTTCACTTGATGTTAGGTAACGTTGCGGTCTACGATGGTTTCAATGTCCCACACCCTACAGAGCTAGCAAATACATTTTAGACTATTCCTGGTTCTAAAAACGATAAACAATTAGTTATTATATACACGAGGCCTTTACGTCATAAATATAGATGATCTAAACAGCGTCAGTGTGGCAGGCTTTAGTTATGTAAGTCGTACTCTCAAGGTATATTAGCTCAGCAAACCTTAAGTACTACATATTGTAGCTTGTTTCCATGTATGACTTTTAATCAGCACAGACAGACATTTCGCAAGTAAGGTTATGTAGATATTTACCATATACTATTCAGGTTAAACTGTGAGTAAAGTCTTAGTTGTTTGTGATGTTACATAACACATTTATTAATTAGGTAAGATACGGCACATCAAAGTTTCGTCTGATGTTGAATAACATTCATTTAATCAATTAGGCACTGGGTTTTAATAATATTTATTTATTTGCTTACATTCTCTACCGCATCGTAGTGTAGTAATAATCAACATGATTATGTTTCTTTTGTTTTCACCTTATAAGTTCTCTGAATAGAATCTGTAACAATACACTGGTATTAACACTACATTATATTGCCTCCTGCCATTATCATCAATTATTATAAAGATAGCTATTTTCATATAAAGGTCCTACAAATAATTATATGTGGCGTTAACTAAAGAACAATACTTAGTTAATATTAAGGAGAATATTACTTAGACCTTACAATATTTATATGTAAGTCTTTGTTGAATTTTACAAAAGAAGTCATTTGTTTAGAATCTTGCATCTTTCAACGCTTGGATATCGTAGCATACAAGTATACGTGTGTTCGTAGCAAACTCGTAGCACATTGTAGCACCAAACCGTTCCGCTACGATCGAAACACGTTGCATTGCAATGGCATTACGTTGCCGTATAAAGAAGAAAGGAAGCGTCAGACGCTACGGACTTCCGGTCCGTAGCTCATTGACGTCAATATTTGTCCGGAACGGACGCCATATCCCTGGCGGTGACACTTGTTGCATTCGGTATTGCAGCATTTGGCATATTTTGGTGTAAAGATAGCTTTGAATTCATTAATTGGGAGGGTTTAAATTAAACATCCTCTCTCATTTCGTGTTCTAATCCTCTACAAATTATAATCGAGATTATAAAATACTAAAAATAATGGATAACTTTTGGCTCTTAAAGGTAAAGTTTGTTTGTGTGTTTAGGTAAAGGAAGAAATTTTTAAAACTACTGATCCGATAATGAAAATTATTTCCCTAGATTATTGTATATTCTCCGCATGAATAGAAGAAGCCAACGGAGGACAACTTGTATTAATAAATGAAATTGTAAATAAACCAACCAATAAACCAAAAAAAGTGTGTCCAATTCTCACGGAGATCTTGTAAATCTCCAAACCTAACCACAATAGAATTACGGTAATAAATAAAATACAGATTTGGAGTGCAAATCTCGCCAAATAATTCTTCCGCCTTTTGCACTCTAAACGTATTTTCGATAAGTACCTAATATAAATAGCTCCTATAGGAAAGGAAAATTGATACGAATATCGTTTTGAAAATAAGAAATTATTGCCGCAAATTGCATTAAAATCTGGAAAGGCGTTGAAAAATATCATACATAAAACACGTGGAATGATACCGTTTATAATATGATTCATCGCGAGCAAGTTACAGAACATGACATACGCGAGGTATAAATATCATACATAAAACACGTGGAATGATACCGTTTATAATATGATTCATCGCGAGCAAGTTACAGAACATGACATACGCGAGGTATAAATATCATACATAAAACACGTGGAATGATACCGTTTATAATATGATTCATCGTGAGCAAGTTACAGAACATGACATACGCGAGGTATAAATATCATACATAAAACACGTGGAATGATACCGTTTATAATATGATTCATCGCGAGCAAGTTACAGAACATGACATACGCGAGGTATAAATCTGGAAATGTAATCAAGAAGGGACATCGCTTTTGTAAGAAAGTGATGGTAGTCAGCTTGAGCAGTGGGAAACATTCCTCCAAAGTGGCTTATCTAAAGAAATTTATTACGGCCCTAAGGCTATTCAGAGATCGTGACTAAGTTATAACATTTACGATTTCTAGGGTGCCGTCACAAAAAGAAAAAAATGGAAAACCCTCAAACCCTTACCAATCCAAGAACCAATCTCATGTCTGTTCGTCTGACATAGCCTTTTTGCTTAACTTTGTATAAAATGTGTTCCTAAATGTCATCCAACGCTAATAAGACAAATTAGTCTAGCGTCGAGTAGTGTCTCAACTATGTTTACCGAACCATACGTGAGAGCCGGGAGCTACCTTTATAGATACATTTTTTATATTTTTAAAAACTTATTTTACGGAATGAGTCCATTTCCAGTCGAGTTCGTGTCCAGCTCGCACTTTACCGGTTTTTCATTGACAAGGCGTATAACGTCTCAACGAAAAGGTACAGAATTATAATTTATTTTTATAAAGCTCCTCTTCATAGCCTTTATGTAACCTACTATTGTTACGGATTAGGTAAGAGTAGGATGTTATTCAAACTAAAATATCTCGTAAACAATCCATTTTAGGAACAATACGCACGAAGACGTGCCTACTATAAACACTCTACGTTCAAGATATTGAGGACGTAATTGATTGATCTAATGAATTTAACTAACCATATTGAATTATGTATAAATAAACAATAAGTTTATACCTTCGCGGCTTTTATGATAGGTATTAAATCAACTAAGACTGAAATAAGGGACCATCCATACATTACGTCACACGTATAGGGGTGGGAGGTCCTATGTTTCGTGATGGCACATTTCAAAATCTAATAATTTAAAGGAGTGGGTTCAAAGTCGAAAAGTTCGACTAAAGATGATTAAGTTTGTATCTTTCATAATACAATTAATCGTTTTTTTTTTAATGTTTGTTTGATATTGACTTTACAAATAAAAATAATAAATGGAAATAAACTGATTTTGGAACTGCTGTTTTAATTAATTATATCTAAATGTAAAATTGAAAAAATTGTGTCTCTCAAATGTGAGACTCCTCTAGTCACGATTGTAATTTATTGATGGCTCCAAATTATACATTATTTCAGGCTGATTTAACAATAAAGTTCTTACATGTATAAAATGGAAAAACGGCTTTTTTAATGGAACGATAGAGGAAAATATTTTACGTCGGTATTAATTAAATAGGAGGGCTGTTCCTTTGATATATTAAACAGTTTATTTTTATTCGATGATAAATAATGAATTGTTTGCCAATATACAACTTTATTTTAAGCATAAAGCTTTCAATTCAAGCAGACCAGAGACCTATTAAAAACATGTAGCTCCACTTAAAATAATATAAATAATAAATGGAAATAAACTGATTTTGGAACTGCTGTTTTAATTAATTAAATGTAATATTTATTTATTATTATCTAAATGTAATATTTTTTTTTATATAATTATAGTTGTACATTTGCTACAAGCAAATGTACAACTATAATATATTATATATAATATTTGTACATTTGTTGTAAATAAAATAATTATATTTCGTTTGATAATAATATGTATATGAGTAAGTAATCAACCTAAGCTAATAAAATAAAACAAAGTTTAAAATAAAATAGACCTGAAATACATTTATTTAACATCATCATCATTTCAGCCGAAAGATGTCGAATGCTAAACATAGGCATTATGAATAAATTGAGATAATATGATGATGAAAAGATAAGTTTAACATTTTAGATTAGGTTATAACATTGAAGGGACTTATAGTATAGAGTAGCACAGTCAGTAGTAGGTATACTCGTATATTGGTACTGGGTATAGTATAGAATGTTATGTGTTAGACAGGTACCCGTTGTACGAGGTCATTTAGATGTTGAGCTTTTCATTGCATAGCTTGAAAATAATCAAAATCACATTTAGTACCTTTCGATTTCGGGAATTTTGCTCGTTTTTATCGCCTCTGTAAAAAGACGGGTCATTAAAAAAGTTGGTAGGTATGTACCTACTAACTGTTAAAAATTTATACATAAAATGAAATCATCGTTTTCAAAACTTCTGACATCATTAATATTTCAAAGCGTAAAATAACACCTTAGTAATTAATACTTTGGCTATAAAAAATAATTATCTGGACTTTTCTTATTTAATTTTGTTAATATAATGCTCGTAGCATTTTGTTTTATTTTATAGGTTTATTCTAAAATGAAATTGAGGAAAATGCCCATGCGTTTTATTGTTGTATAAACAGAAAGAAAAGTAAACAAAAATAAACCTGCTGAGGGACAAAACACATTTACGTAAAGTAAAATAAACAATAAGTAGGTACATTTAGTAAAGTGTTTATCACTCGGGGACAGGTGGTCAAACCAGCGACACTGTTTATTTATACGGATCCTTTATAAATAGACCACTCTCTCTTTCGGAGTGAGTGACAGCAGTAGTTCAATTAAAGGTCAATTCACACCGAATTCTAATTGCTGGCGTTTGGTTACTGCAGTTGATTAACCATACATATTTTTACAATAGTGAAATCCAATCAACTCGTTTCATATTCACATTGAACGACCATCAATTTTGATCAAAAGCATCGTTTCCCTTGAGAACATCTCTCGTTAGTGGTGGTCGGAAATATTAATATATGAGGGAGTGTTCGGTGGAAATATAGAGTGATTTTGAAGATATTTATGCCCTGAAATATTACAAATATGTATTTGCGAGAACTTATAGCCAAACGTTAATTAAAATGAGACAGGAATATTGGAGATCTTCAAAAGTGGGTTGCGAAAGTAAAGGTTTAATTACGTAAGTAAAAATTTTACATCATTTTTAGGGTTCCGTACCCAAAGGGTAAAAACGGGACCCAATTACTAAGACTTCGCTGTCTGTCCGTCCGTCCGTCCATCTGTCTGTCACCAGGCTGTATCTCAAGAACCGCGATAGCTAGACAGTTGAAATTTTCACAGATGATGTATTTCTGTTGCCGCTATAACAATAAATACTAAAAACAGAATAAAATAAATATTTAATCCCATACAACAAACGTGATTTTTTTGCCATTTTTACGGAACCCTTCTTGCGCGCGTCCGTCTCGCTCTTGGCCGGTTTTTCTTTCATCACGCACGCGCGGATTTTTAATAACTGTTGTATTATTATAATGACGCAACGGAAAGGAAAAGAATAGAAGAACAATCCGCCCAAACATGTAGGGCGATTGTGAAACCTAATTGTCATCGAAAAACCGAAATCGATATAAAATTTACAGTTGTAATAAAGCGCTGATTTGAATTGGGATGTTGTATAATTATCTATAGTATACTATACTAGATATACTATATTCAAAACATCGAACATGTTATAAAATTAATTTAACCACAAAAAGGTAATCTTTTGATAAATCATACCTAATAATATAGCGTCACAAGTTTAGTATTCGCTGCAAATAAACTATCGTTTTGTCATTAAATAAAAGAATCCATGTTCAAGCTTAGTTTAAGCACACTAAGCTTACAATATTACAACCATTCTGTGTATTTATTTTAGTTTGGAAAGGCTTCGGAAAGCTTAAATTTAGACTCCGATGGCAATTAGGTTTGACACGTTGATAATACTTGGATTAGTTGGTCAGGGCCGAATTTAAGGGAGGGCAAATGTGACAACTGCCAACAAGAGAGGGGCCCCCACATGAATTAAGTATATTTATTTTGAAAAAATTATACCAAATTATAAAAAATCCTAAACAACTAAATACCAATAATAAATATCACAAATAATTAAAAAGAAGATTAATTATTGCAATAAAAGATTAAAACACTTGCAAAAAAAATATTGTCTTATTTGCAAAACAATTGTTCGCACTCCATTGTTTCCCCAGGGCCTCCACACCTCTGAATTCGGCCCTGTATTTGATAATAATTTTCTTTCCACTATCATTTTTCAACGAAATTCGAACGAACTCTGGCGAAATGAACGTTAATCTCTCCTGTGACGAATGTCAAACGCATCGCAAGCCGATTATAAGTCATAACCTCACACTACTCTCGCAATGGTTAAAGGTAAAGGTTTTCGAAAATATGCGAAACATGGCGTTTTGTTTTGTGTGTTATTTGTAAATAACACATAATTTATATTTCGAACAAAATATATGTTATTGTGCATGTAGGTATATGGTATATGCACATTGCTGCATTGAATTTAATCTCGCGAAACCCTCGCCTTAAATAGAGAATATTATTCATAAAAGTAAGAGGCTTGCTTACAATATACCCATAAATATCCTCGGACATTTTTCACACACGGCTATCTGATCCCAAACTAAGCAGAGCTTGTAATATGGAAACCAGATGACTGATATAATACATAGCCAATTTTTTTTTTGTAAATTCATACTTAAATAGATAATTACACCCAGACTCAGGACAAACAGACATGTTCATGCACACAAATGTGTGTCCTGGATGGGAATCGAACCCACAACCTGCGGCGTGATAGGTAGTGTCTTAACCAACCACGCCAACTGGCCCGTCAACCTATGTAACAATATCTAGAAAACCTAGAAAATATTCGTGAAAGCAAGTCAGTGAATACGTGAATTGGTATAGCGGGTAATGCCATAAATGTAGTGGTTTGAATATTCATAAGGTTTCTTCCAAAAATGTTTACAACGCTTACGGGGAGTTCCGTGTCAAATTCAAATGCACAATAAACCGATACCATCCCACCAGTGTAGACAACGTGCTTTTAATATTCATTACAAAAAAAATACACAAAAAGAATGCACAATTATAAGAAAATAATTTTATATTTTTATGTTATATCACGGAAATATATAATTTAATAATAAAAAGTAGTTTGCTATTACCATCTCGTAGTAAGATCAAGAATATTCTCGGAAGGAGAAAAAGGAAAACTCATAGTTGAAGTTGTAGTGTAGTGAATAGAAAAACTCACTACCATTCTGTCCTTTGTCTTGACTCAAAGGAGTACTGCGTACCTATAACTTTTTTCTATCTTATCATATAATATCGTTATGTCCAACCATCCGTTGGTCTAAATATTTTCAAATTATTTTTATTAATAGAATAGTGTCGTTAAGTAAGTTAAGTTAGAAGGCGTTAATCAAAGTAAAACAAACGATACGCAAAGACGAGAAATATAAGCTTTTTTATATGAATTCCAACATCTTTCTTACCTACTTATTATTATCAATGACTTTTATTTAAGATGGTGGAGTGATACATGCCTTCGAATAATCTTCGACGAGGGCCGAGATATTATTTGCCCATGATGTTGTATCGTTGTTATAGATGTGGTGGGCTATCTGTTGTGCCGCAGTGGTGGCTGGAAGTGCCAGTGCAGCGGCCGCGCCCGCATCTGACTCATTGGCTGCAATGGACCTCATGCAGATTGATTCCCCTTCTTCAGATGATGTAAGTTCTAAGAAATTTAAAAAAAATATTACCTAAGATATAACCCTAGATACAACCCTATTTACTAGATTTATTAGATGTAGCTGATTGGTCAGTGCTATTTAAAACTTTTACGTAGAAAATGATCATGATGAATGATGAATGATGATCATGTAAATATATTTTGTTCGGGATTGTATGTTATACAACTATACCCGATATTTCATAAATTGAACATTCACTGGCAGATGAATAAATAACATCTGTTTCATAGATTTAGGGAGAATTTCGATTGTGTCAGCAACATAATGTATCAATCCCTGCAGCTGTGGGTCGTGGGCTGACTAGAATTCAAGTTAGATCTATAGATAAATATGCAAATAGCAAAAATGTTGAATTCAACATGATTTTTATGGAGTGTTACGACAGCTACGACATAGGTGCATCTTTAAGCTATACTCAGCTTACCTCAGTGCAAACTAAGAATTTAGTCCAACTATAATTTATTAGGAGAGCCTGGGATTTGCTGCGCCCCCGATGGGCGGACGCTACGCGGCTGGCGCGCCTTGGCTATACTTGCTAGCCGAGATGCCTCGTGATTCGCAGGTAATATACTTTATATTTATATCAAGTTAAAAATCTTATCATACTTTACTGAACTTTGAACCTTAACAAACCTATACTTTTACTTGGAGAGCTGTATTGTAAACGTAGGTAATATAATGATTAAACATGTACAATTAACAACATCATTATGCCGTGAATGTTGGAACGTTGATTACTCAAATCAAAGCAATAAGGTTGAAATTAGAATTCACCGTTCAGTACCAACATTATAATAGTCCCTATCTTTATGTAACGGAAAGGATTTCGGGGTCTACTTCTACAAAAATCATTCGAAACCTTGTTGAATGAACAATGTCTTTTATTTACTTGACACTTTCAAAGCTCTTTTTGTTATTTAAAGTTAAAATTCTCCCTGTAATTAGTTTAACAAATTACCTATCTACAGTATCAATTAGAGCAACTTCTGCGTCGGGACCATTCGCAATCGATATTCGTTAAATATGGCAGTCGTTGTCGGAGTTCGTTAACAAATACTTTAAAATGCTGAGTACAAGAATATGTGTATAATATACCAGTCAATAGAATAGTCATCGTATAGACAGATTTATTAAAACCTTAATCTAAACTACAGATATTCCATTATTTGTTTTAAAATAGTCTTAGTAACTAGAAACACACATTATCTGTTCCTCAAAAACGTGAAAACTTAGTTCACAATAAAGCCGTTAGACACAAGCATGGATACAAGCTATGGTTATGAGACTAAGTGCAGCCGTTAAATATTTTCTTTATATAAATGATGTCATTTGTACATCGCTAAAGATTTGGGTTACTAAATAATATTTGTTATAATACAATATTGTTTGAGTGATGCCCTTATCACAAACCGTCCAGGCTAGTCAGATTAGTTTGAGATGATCCAATGATGCAACAATAAAGGTATTTATTGTAAGGCTTTAGAACTTATCAGTGCAACCTATTAAACGGACGTCTTTCTATCATTAACACTACTCTCCATTTGAGATTATTTTATATTGCAGTTGTTACTCTGAATTAGTTTTTACTGGCCATTAGAAATTATATCCTAACGTTGGAAAGGTTGCATGTTGAGTTGATGCATATCGTTTAAAAATTAAGGTATTTTTAAATTGACAACTGCGAGTATCAGCAAATATATTGTAAGGTGTATATGAAGGTGGCAAGTAGCACGGAGGCGATGCGTACGCGCCGCTCTTTCACCGTCAACCCTGCCGTCGAAGTACTCCAGCGAGGAGTCCTCAATCACTTCATGGAACGACTTGCTCAGAATAACCGAAATTTCCTCAACCGCGTCGGCAAACGAGGTTAGAAATGAATACAATGAAAATTTTATGTTTAAATTTTATCTAAAAATGTCTATAAATGATACCTGATATGTTCTAATGGATTTTTTGTACTTAATTTTGCAAAAATTTTGAAAACACAGCCGCTCTTTTTTCAGTAGTCTGCATGATTAACAGAAATAGTAGGTATTTCATTTCAGTAGGAAGCATAGCTATATTTATGCATGTTTAAGTGACTTTCACGCCTGCTGCGTCTGCCTGCCTTATTTGGTGTCACGTGATTTTAATCTATTTTAAATTTCATTTGTAGATTCCTGGAGCATTGCAAACTGAAGACCTGATGTCCGATCTGCCTTTTGGCAACTGTGAGCAAGTTGTCGATGTCACACAAATAATGCGCTTCCAATTACAAACCTGTTGTTAGTTATGTAATATTATTACTTATACATAAGTTAATAAATTGTTATTGTGGCTGAATTTTCAAATAAATACCTAATTTTCTAACGAGTTAAATTATTTCACAATCCCATTAACTGCCTATATTAGCTTACAAAATTATACTATTATACTAAATAACTATGAATCCACGAAGAAGCTATCAATAGGTACTATTAATCATTAGCAATCAATGTTATTTACCCAGTTAGTAGTCAAAACATTAGGTAAGAGACCAAATACAGGTAGTAATATGATAATATGGATTAGGTATATAAAAAAGGTAAATACTTACCAAGTAATCTCGATCACCATTAATTTAGCAACACCCTTGACAATCCCAATTTAATAAAGACATTTATTCACTAATCAACAGAACATGAATGAATATACCAATAATTGTATCATAGTAAGCTAAGCTTAATACGAGTGTGTGTGGTGTTGCGAAGAGCTACAGCGAGCGTGTGAAACGGCGAATGCCATCCCTATCTATCGACATGCCGATGTCGGTGCTGCGCCAAAAACTCAACCAGGAGAAAGAGAGGAAGGCAACAGCACTCCGAGCGGCTGCCAATAGGAACTTCTTGAACGACATCGGAAAACGAGGTTGGTCCAAATTTACGTGACTGAAGATGTCTTGAATTGCTAGGAAATCTGTTAACTTCATCTACACAAGGCTATTTTTAGTTTATACTAAAGCCTCCAAAGAATCATAAAATAGAGAAATGTAAAATTAATATGATAAAATTATTAAGAATACCTAGTTCTAATGTTTAGATACCTAGTTTTGTTGCAGTTATCCAATACATTTTACTAATAATCATGGTTTTACCAATTTGAAATATAACATGGATTAAAAACAATACAATCTAGTCTGTAACCGATTTCAAACAAAATTACAAAGGAGTCTGAATGTCGGCATTTAATGAGCGGGCTAGTCGCGCAATCAAGTCGCTGTGGACACAGTGCTCTGCAATATATATATAAGATTCAAAAAGCTGATTCTTTATGTGTAAATCTTTGATGCTGCTTATAAGATACGTCTTAGAAATACTGCCTGTATTTCTCTAGTCTTATGGCATGGTTCGAACCAAAATTTGATTTGTTTATTAGATACAGGATACGAATTTACATTTATATTACCTAGTTGTTGAATTTAATTACCATTCTAGTATCCTACGTTTTCGTTCATATATTCAACCGATGTTCCTTAATAATCCAAACTTTATTGCAGGTATCCAATGGACTCCTGCCGCTCAATCCGTGAAGTACTTCTAAACACAAAATTAGATCAAGAATGTTAAACAAATCTTCATGCTTATTCCTGGAATATCGTTACAATATTTTAAGACGCATAAAAACAGTATTTTTAATTAAAATATTATAGATAATATATTGTTACTAATATAAGAGCAAAAAGTACTTAGATTATGAACGTAAACAGCTTATAAATAATTAATGAGTTCGATGGAAAATAATGTCATATTTATAATTTTGATGTAACTGTATTTGAATGATAATTTTTATTCTCATAAATTTATATACTGGTAAGGCCTTCATTATTTACTTAACTCCTGAATTTTTATTTCGGCATATTAATTGTAATTAGTATAATACCTACTATTATTACCTACACACAGATTGTGCAACTTTATAAAACAATAAACACGATAAAAATAAATGTTGTTTTCTTTCAATAAATTGGTATATATTAATAGCAATAATTTATTTGTAAATAGAGAGTAATATTCAAAAATTTACCTAACTTCCTTAAATTAAACGTAATAAATTTTACATTGACTCATTTCCAAATAATTATAATCTGTTACTCCATTCTATTATAATAATTTACACCTTTATAATTAGAAGGGGAAAGCTCGAGATCTTTATGTTAAGCAAAAGGTAATTTAATGATCATAAAAGTCCATCGATAAACGAGCAATTTACCAATAACTAAGTAAGCTAGTTTTTTTGCTAAATTTTTCAAATAACTACATTTTTCTAAGGAAGAACAAATATTTGTAATCAAATGCATTTGGAAATTTAAACATACAGAAATTCATCGTACGTAATTAGCTATATAAAGTGACGAAAAGAAAATAATGAGTAAGAAAAAGTACTAATGTATCAAATCTAATCAGTAAAAATCACAAATTAAGTAGGGCAATAGGTACTAAATACTACATTTAAGTAAAGTTTTCTTCGATTATAACTTTTTCTTATCGTACTCGTATAATATTCAAAACAAATCTGTCAATGTCACAATATAACTTGACAAAGGTAGAAGGTTACTGCGCATTCTATTGTTAATTAGCTGTATTAGTTTCAAATGGGGTTAATGAAGTGTAAACAAAGATTGTTTTTTTCGAATATTACTTATTATTACTTACTTAGGTAATGATTTTAATTTGAATATTATATTGTGTCTACATTATGTAGGTTATTCTGATGCTTTTGAATACTTTTTTCGAGACATGCTTTCTGAAATAAACAGGTGGACTTTGTGCTCATTATAACTATTTTCATCTATTTAGAAAAATCTAAACATTAGGTAGGTACCTACTCTTTTAATAAAAATCGAATTTAAATTCAAAAATCGTTTATTCACATGGGCCTCATGACGGCACTCATGAAAGTTGTCAAAAATAATGACTCTACTGCCAGATTCGCAATTTTACAGCCAGCGATTCAATTTTATAAAACTATATTTTTGATGTCTTTTACAGTTGAGACTGTGGAGGTCCGAAGCCCGCTCTGTTTCAATAAAATACTCAACGAGTGTTCGAGTGACACTGACGGGGAGCTTTTTCCGCTAACGCATTAACTTGGCAATCGAAAGAGCCCTAGCTCTTTCTAAAAAAAAAGGTGTTACATTATTAGAAAAAATCTGTATTAGATATTCGTACCTACAAATGGTATTCGACAGAAGCGAAGGAAATTAAAGAGTTCTGGATTATGAGCCTTTAATAGCGCTAAGCCGTATAAAAAAATATGACCAAAAAGGAAGAATATTACTACCTACTGGTTTTATTGTTATTGGCATTCCATCCATAAGTTTTCTCATCATTTTGTTGAGCGGTCTGTAGCTTCCGTCCTGAAATATCACTAGAATGTATCTTCTATATATATATAAAAGGAGAAGTCCTGGCTGACTCATCATCGCCCAGCCTAAACCCTTAGACCTAGAAAGCAGTTTTTTTTCACAGATGTTGTTTTTAAGACGTAACCGAGGAATAAGAACGGATTTTTCGAAATTCAACCCGTGGGGTGAAAAAGGGATTGAAAGATTCTATGAAAGTCGGTAATGTTTTTAGCTAGAATCATTAAACTTTGTTTTTAGACTAACAATTAATAATAAAGAAACACGTGTGTTAGCGTTTTTTAAATTTCTACCCCTGAGAGGGTGAAACGGGGGTTGAAAGTTTGTATGGAAGTCCGTCATTTTTTGAAGCTAGAACTATGAAAATTTATTTTTAAGCTAACAATTAAAAATAAAGAAATACGTGTTTTAGCGTTTTCTAAAATTCAACCCTTAAGTGGGTGAATAAGGGGTTGAATGTTTGTACGGAAGTCCGTCATTTTTGAAGCTAGAACCATGAAACAAATAAAAATAAAGAAACACGTGTTTTAGCGTTTTCTAAAATTCCACCTCTGAACCCCCGTTTTACCTCTAAAACGGGGGTTCAAAGTTAGGAGTTATTTCCGTGTCTTGGTATGAAAAATGAGAAGGACTGACTCATCAACGCCCAGCCTAGAAGGCAGATTTTTTTCACAGGTATTGTTTTTATGACGTAGACGAGGAATAAGAAAGGATTTTTTGAAATTCAATCTCTAAATGGGTAAATAAAGGATACGCGGGTGAAACCGCGGGGTGGAAAGCTAGTTATATACTAAGTTTCATACTAAGGGCTATATTAACAGCGGATATTGGTGCAGAAATTGGCGGAACTACGTGCGGGTCGCTCGCGGCCGAAGCGCAAGATGCCATCGCTGTCAATCAACAACCCTATGGAAGTACTGCGACAACGGCTTTTGCTCGAAGTGGCTCGCAAGCAGATGCGCGAAGCTAACCAGCGGCAGGCCGTCGCCAACAGACTCTTCTTGCAGAATGTTGGTAAACGAGGTCAGTTCTCATGTACCATTCAATGTTTCTAATATATACCTATAGTAGATATACCTTTTAGTGCGCTAGTAAATTTTATATTTTTTAAATCATCATCAGGTTTAGTAACATAAATATATATATATTTTTTTTTATTCTGGATAAGCTTGTGTTTGACCACAATCTCACCATGGTAAGTGATGATGTGGACGAAGGTGGTAAGCACACAAAGCCTAGATGGGAACTGGCTCTCAAGTGCAGCTGTCGGAACACACCGATAGATAGGTGCTTGGCGATAGGTTTTCAACTTGAGGGTGGTAGCCAGCCAGTCGGGTACAAAGTACCCTACCACCGTGCTATGGTTTCATCACGATGTTGTCCTTCACCGAAAGCTCAAGCTCATTGTAGGATTCGAACCCACGACCTTCGTCGCGGTATTCGACGTCACTTACCACTGAGCTATCATCGCCTATATATATTCTTAATGTACCCGACGTACTTCAGTGGTCTTGATTTTGAAAATACAATCGTAGTCAAAGGCCATATTTTTGTTCAGGATTCTGGGCCAACTCAGCTTCAACCCGCTACGACAACTAGAGTACCTATCCGACATTGACAACACCCATTACGTTTCCTGCCAACTGTTGCCGCCACCTGGCTGGGAACAAGATGTTACAACAACAACGCATATCTACGTTTTTTATTATACTTACATAATTTTATTTTAAGTACCTACTTACAACTTTTTCATTGGGTATATAGTTTTATTATTTTCTAATAACCTTTCTTCAAACCTCCACATAGCGGAAGCCTATGAATGTCTTTGACAGCCTTTGTTTTGATAATGTCATCTTCATTTGTTTATGTCAGTCAGCAAAGGAAATTCAGATAACATTCTAGTCTACAGAACTGAGAGCTCTTTTTTATATCAAAAATACCCGTGAAAACGACTCGTATTCATTTATTGAATTGTATCCTTAGACATTGATATCTTGGATCATCTATTTAGCGAAGATTGATACCGATGCACGGTACGACACGATCGAAATGTTAAGTAGCCGTGCGTTTCGTTTGTAAGCATGATGCGAAGCTGACATCTTTTGTTGAGCGTACATTTTATATAGAGCTTTTGTAGATACGCTCATACGAACATTCTTTCGATCGTAATCGCGCACGTGTGTCGAGTGCAAAGTTTTGCGCCCGCGGCCGCGTGATTGTAAAACGATGCGGTGTGTGTTACCCAGCTCAACACTCACCATATTGTTACAGTTGTCGTCATGTCTTGTTTGTGGTGAAAACAGTATTGTTCTACTATACTTTAGAATTACCTCTCTATATAGATAGTCTGTATTTTTCTACGCTTGTTATTGTTACATAAAACATTCACATGTAGTTTAATTTCATTGACGTGATTTATAAGATTTATTTTTTATAATTTAAACATGGCAAATATTATCGGGTAAGATGTACCTACTTAACTGTCTTTAGATTTTAGATCTTGCCTTCTCGTTTTTCTTTTCAATATATGTAGTATGTACTACGTACCTATAACACTCTTCTCCAAATCTAGAACTTATATAGGTACTATATGAATTCCTAATTATTAGCATTTCTCTATAGATACAATATTTCTACGTAGGAGTAATTTATGTGTACAGTGTAGTTTAATGTATGTATATGTAATAACTATTATTATGTTAATAAAATGATCTCAAAAGCTTATAAAGTAGAAAAAAATATAATAGTTATAAAATGACTTCCAATAAAAACGTTAAATTATTAATTTGTGTTTGTTTCGTCAGCAAGATCGTTAAATAAATTCCACGTCAATATTGAAACGTAAAGGCTTTATAGTTAAACCACGAATACCTAAATATTTTAGATAACTATGTCGCTCGTCTCTTTGATATTGTACCTCTGTCGTCGTAGGTACCTCCTATAGGAATCCATAATTAAATACACTTCACCTACCAACCGTCGCGAGACGTACATACCCACTGCGACGAACAGCTGTTGCATTATGTTAAAGGGAATTTCTGTGGAAGCAATTATGACTTGGGCTCGGTTTCAGTAGTTGGGCGGTCAATCGCATCAAACGCTTGAAATAAAGACTCAATCAACTTTCATACAGCGGAGGCCGACCCTTTGACAACATTAATTAGTTTTTTTTGCGATTCGTGCCGAAATAAGAAAACATTCCAGTTATCAAAACTGTATAATATAAAAGTTTCAAAAACAAGTAACTAATATTAAAATTAAATTATTTTAATTTCAATTTCATTTTCAGTTTTCTCGCACAACGTATCAGCATTGCGATACAGCGAGGAAACGCTGCCAGCATCTTCAGAACCATGCCGAGGGAGCCTTACTTTATTAAATTATTTTAGTTAGTTTTAGTCTTGTTTTAAAATGTATTTGTTTTATTATTATTCGTTTTTAATTCATATTATTAATGTTTATTATTAAGGTTATAATAATATCAACAAGATTGAGCCCAATTACAATGGAGTAGCACAATATGTACCTACGTGATATTAACCTGACGTATATTATTTTGAGCTGTTATTTATCAAATAAATTATATATAGGAAAATTCAAAATTCAAAAAATACGCCTGTATTGGTCCAAATTATCAATTTATGCCTTTTGCGGTTGAGACCATGGGTCCGTGGGGGTCTGAAGCTCGTCGTTTCGCAAATATTTTATGTAAAAAATTAATCGAGGCCTCGGGTGACCGGCGGCGGGGAGCTTTTTCCGCCAACGCATCAGCTTGGCCATCCAAAGAGGAAACGCTGCCAGCCTTCTGGGAACCTTGCCGATCGGCAGCAGCGGCAGCCTCGAAGAAGTTTTTTATATATTATAGTTGTACATTTGCTTGTATATTTTGTACATTTGTTGTAAATAAAATAATTATATTCACAATTATATATCTAATATATAAAATTCTCGTGTCACAGTTTTAGTTGCCATATTCCTCCGAAACGGCTTAACCGATTTTGATGAAACTTTATATTTACATTCAGTAGGTCTGAGAATCGGCCAACATCTATTTTTCATCCCCCTAAATGTTAGGGGTAGTCCACCCCTAAATTTTATTTTTTATTTTTGAGACAAAATTTCTAATTTCTATTTTTTTATGATACAACATACAAAAATACATACAATCCCCAATTTTCACCCTTCTACGATCAACCCTTATTTTTTAATAGCCATTTTAGTAATTTGAGTAATCGGTCAAGCCGTTTCGGAGGAGTATGGTAACAGGACCGATTTTGTGTGTGTATTTCAATGGGTTCCTCGATGATTTGAAAACAAAATTGGACCCGGTAGATGGCGCTGGAATCGGGTTCTAAGTTTTGTTTTGCCGGGTCCACTAGTTATAATATAAATGCGAAATAAAACTCGCTCGCTAATCACAATATCTCATGAATTAAAATTCTCATGCCTTGCTGAGGTAGGATTTTGTGCTGATTTTTATAAAAAGTTTTATTTTTTTGCACAAATCAAAAACTCAAAATCTAAAAAAGTTGTTCAGTTATCATTACTTTTGGTTACCTAGGGGGTTCTTGTTTTTTTTTTTAATATATTACCGCAACATGTTCTGGGCGACAGACTTTCAACTTGAGAGTCAAGTTACTACAAAGTACCTACCTGCCACTATGCTGTGGTTTCCTCACGATATTTTCCTTCACTGATTTAAACTAAATTCTCTGTGATGATCATACTCGGTCAAAATTAAGGTAAACTTTAACTTTTTTCACGATCTCAGGGTTCCTTTTTTTCCCTTTTCCTTGGCTCGCGGATGGGACAGTCGTCCCAAAACTACATACAAAAAATCATTAATGGGTACACCTAAAGTGATTGAACTCATCTAATTTTTCTTGCGAAATCCTCATAGGATACCCGGATACGGTTATGCGGGATTCATACTGGCTAAAACTCTAAGGAGGTTGTCAACGATTTAGAATTAGCCGGGTTCTCGTAATATATGCATACTCGAGCCCTATGCGCAGCGCATGACAACCTGTCCCATGGGATATCTCCCCCTATCACCGTCTAGGCTATCGAAGGCACGATGAATCGTGACCACAATGACCCTTCGTTCTCTTCGAAGCCACTTTTGGGCACTCAGGTTATAAACGACGCATGTTATAAAAACGCTATAAAAACGCATGTTATAAAAAACGAATCGAGGCGGGGCCTCGATTCGTTTTTTATAACATGCTTAGGGAAGAGTCGTAACGAGGCACGTCCACGCTGAGGCAGCATCGTCTTTGGACAGGATCAACCCTCTCCCGATCCCAAACATTAGCCTTTTTCTAGACCTTAATGTGTATGAGGCTACTTACTTTGATCTAGCTAGGGTAACGTACGTAAGGCTGCGCTCAGTGTCGCAAAAGGGCCCGAGGGTCGCCTCGCTCCGTCTACGAGCAATAATTAAGGTGATTTAATTTAACCTGACGCCTCGAGAGCCACGTGATTTCATTACTCTTCAACACCATTTTCGGGGCCGGCCGTGAGACGATACCCGCCTGCGGCGTATTGGCGTCCGCTTCATTCCAACAATTGTAAATATCAGCTGAATATCACAAACCAAATATTTTCCAACATAAATAATAATTATTACCTACTATTAAACGTTTTTATTTATTTATAATTTCGTTATTTGAAGTTCGGCTACTATTTACTAATTCGTAATTGAGTCAGGGGTTTTAATTCATACCTAAGTATCGTTAGTAGGTCATTGTAATGTTACGGTGAAAATTGTTTATTGCCTAACCATAACAACTCTTCACTTAATTTTGTAGAAATAAATATCTAGGTATTGTGAAATATAATAAATCAATGTGAAAAATAGCGACATTTTTAGTTGACTAATATTGTTCAAAAGTGTATCTTCAAATAGCCAAGAGTTACATTATCAAGTAAAATTCCACCACTAAAAACATACCTAAGTGTGAAAGAAGGCTTAGTTCGTAACAAAAATAGTGCAAGAAAAGTGCTTGACATCGTCGCTAAGTATTAGTATCAATTAACCGACCTATGTGCAACAGTTTGCATACTTACTATTTATTTGGGTTTCTGTTAGTACGTAGAAGTAGGTAACTTGTGGTATTTATTCTCATATAACATAAAATTAAGGATTAATTAGCCATCGGTTAAGTTTCTGAATTGACAAAACAGTGTTGCTATGTGATTTGAATTCCTATTGATCTGTTGCTAACCAATAGTTACCAACCATGATTAGATGAAGCATTGTTGAATTATTATGCCTAAATCACGTATTAGTAGTGATACAGTTGAGATGGAAATGGAGTTCAGTGGAAGGTATTTACTTATGTAATTAATTCGATTATAATAATAAATAATACATGTAAGTATATTAATATTCCATTTGCCTGAAAAAGTCTTTAGTAGAATTTAAGTATTTGTTTTTATGTTTCCATATCCTAAATTGAAAAAAGGGAACCCTTATAGATATAGATTAAAGTAGGTAGAAACGATTATGCTCTACATACATCATGTAATTTTGATGTGTGTGTACTTACTTCTACTTCAGGTGTTATTTATATTGTAGCAAAAGTTCATTCATGACGCGCATAACACTTTTCGAATCTAGCTAGCAGTCTTCTGGACGTTACACTTGAGAGCCATTTGCCTTTAAGGCATTATAATAAGGTAAGGTGTACAACACATTGTCAATTCTTTGGTATTGTTAATGCCTATGGGTGACGGTAGTCACTTACCATAGGTGACCCGGCTGTCTGCTTTATCAGGCTACCTACTGCCATAAAAATGCCCCCTAGATTGTGGAGTTGATCCTGTAGTAAGTTAAAGTTAAGCATCGCGAGGCCAACGTAGTTTTTGAAAATATGACGCAGATAATTATTCATCCTGTAATAGGTATTACCTACGTATTCTGATATAATAGAATCATTTTTCTTGGTAAATTAAACGTAGGTACAATCAGTGTCTATGAAACTCATTAGATAGTACTACCGACCCGACCGGGTAAACTCGATGCTCTTTTGTTGCTGAACAAATGCCGACCGGTAACAATATAGTAACGGATATTGTGTCTCTCAATAAGTACCTAGCTTGGTACCTACTCCGTTACTTCATAACGATTTTCATAATCATTATGTTTTACGAAAATAATATCAGTCGCTGCTTTATTCTTGCATAGCTTGCTTTTTGAGAATGCTTATAGAGGGGAGAACGGGCTAGGTAGTAGGTATAATAGGTATATATGTATTATAACAAAATAAAGTGTAAATTTATATGTAATAAATGGTTCCTCTAATATATATATATTGAGTTTCATGATAATATGCTCTAAATTCACTATTTTTGACGAAGGTTTAAGGTTTAACCTGACTGTTTGTAAAATGGACCCATTTTGTACCTAATAAGATAAGGGGTTTGGAAATGGAATGTGACAATATGTTATACGAAAGACAGTGAAACGCTTGAATTCTCTGTAGGTGAAAAATAACTTCATATTTATTATCCAGAGAGAGACAGACCCTTATTTCATTTAGTTTTGAGGCTCAATTCATGATCAGGTGTTGAATAATGTTCCTTTGTATTCAGGATCGGCAATATGGACGCTCTACTTTTTGCATTATGCTTAGAAGTGGTCTTACTACAAATCAGAATTTTAGGTAAGTACTTATATAGTTTGACCAGAACTTATAACTCCACATAGAGTTAATAACTTAACATTAGCTAATTATGAGTCCAAGGATTTTTCTACCTTACCAAATACTTAGAAGTAGAAGACTAACAATATGTTATGAGATTCTCGAATAAGACTTCTTCATCAACATTGTTAGCAATGTTATAAAAGGACGATTGTCATAGATAATAAGAAATGAAAAAGTACTACAGATTAATGAACGTATTGCCATCTCTCGGTTAAGCGTAGTTCATAAATTGTAGAGGGCAGCACTACCCTACGGGCACAGCAGTGGCGCTGCATTGAGAAAATTGAGAAGCTCCAACGTGACAAGCTGATAAGCGATCGGTAAGTTACAACAAAGCGTTCTAAAGAGGGAAACACTATCCTATTTATAAAAGCGTATAAAATATTACACCATAGGTAGATAGGTACACAATCATTGAGTCCATTTAAAAATTAGCATTATTTCATTCAAATTGAATATTCTAGTTCTAGTATGGGTAGGTAATAAATATGTCAATTTTACAATATTAAAATGCTTGCAATATGAACAGATTTAAAAGCATGAAGAGCCTTTTTTTGCATTTTTTACGTGGAGTAATCCTGCATGACTACCCAGCCACGCCTGGGGGAGGCGGCTGGGTTATGTCGGACTCTTACTGACTAAAACCCCACGGTGTTACGCCACTCGTGTGGCGATAGTGAAGGGGCTACGGGACCAAGCTTGCTATCTCCGCCTACCCCGCCGGCGAGCCTGAGTCAATACGAATGCCCATCTCAATGAGAATTCTGCTGGCTACGGACTTTTTCTTCGATATACATATCCAACCAAACATTGATTCAGGATATAATGGTAAATATCGAATTCAGTACCGGATTAGCCACATAGCAAAAGTAGCAAATACTACGGGCACTGCAGATTTTTTTTCAATTAAAATAGGAGTTTTTTTTAAATTAAGATATGTGTTCTGTGGATACCTGCCATGCCACTTATTGCTATACTACTGACAGGTCAATGGATATAGTAGGTACGTTATTATTATTATTAATGCACTGAACTGCACGGATGTTGGCACCATCGTAAAATTAACGGAGGAATTCCTAGAAATACTCTTTGTCAGCCTATTTGCTACTCATCGAATTAAGCAGAGGTTTTGTTTCAGTGAAATGGTAAAGGGCGTCATAAGACGGACCTTGATAGAAGTTGCGGAGATTGGTGACTGGTATACCTTGCGGAAGGCAGTGGACATATTCGTGAAGCGGGACACCTCGGTCGTTGCTCTGCGACACACCAACGACCAACTCAGAAAGTCGGTATCGCCATCTATGTGTAACTCATCTACAGGGTGGCCGGAACATTGACGTCCAAAAATAAAATTTCGGTCCCTCGTATTGTGGGGTATTCGAATCACCCCCATGTATGTTCCGCGACTTTTCATAGTTTTCGAGTTATGAATTTTTTTCTGAATGTTTGAAAATTTTCGACCTGACCAACCTAAAAAAATTCTAAAAAAAAAAGTAGAGGGTTTTATCGAGTTTCTTTTTTTGCAACTGAATTTTCATAAGTAGTACTTTTATGCATCAGCTTCGTAACTGTGATGAAAGTTATGAAAATGTTGATCTAAAGTGAAAAATTTACGTTCGGTAAATTATGACTCAAATTTTCAACTTTAAATTAAAAATCTTAACAGGTGACTTCATAATTCCTAAGTAGGCTTCAAGAATGCGCCAGACTCTCAGCTTTCATAATCATAAAAAAAATGAAGTACTTAATAGGGCTACTTTGTTTAAAATCGGCCTTCAAAGACAGCGAGGTGGAAAAATTCTTAAAATTACCCATCTGAGTAATTATTTTTTTTTGGCTATTTTCTCGTTCCTAAGGTTAATTAATGATAAGAATACTGAAAACTAACCAACAAATAGTTTCAGAGTTGGGTAAGAAAAGTTTTACGTAAAAAGTGGTTTTGAATAAAACACAGATGATAATGTGAAAAAAGTACTTAATTTATTTTTAACATTTACAAAAGGTTTTCAAAGTGGCCACCACCAGCAGCAATACACATTCTACACCTACGTAAGAAATTGTCTGGCAATCGTCTAAAAGCGTCTCTGTTCTCTCTCACAACACGTTCAGCTTCTGCAATCAACTGCCTCAGCTCTTATTCACTTGAACAGTCTCGGGCGTATGCTATTTCCTTGTAATAGCCCCAAATAAAGAAATCGATGGGGTTGAGATCAGGTGAGCGTGGAGGCCACCTAATTGGTCCGCTGCGTTCGATCCATCTGTTGGGGTATGTTTCATCTAAGTAATTTCGGACCTGGGTTGCATAGTGACACGGGGCGCCGTCATTTTGCAACACCATGGTTCGTCTGAGTTCGAGATTCACATCTGCCAGCAACAATGGAAGTTCATTTTCCAAAAAGTTTTTGTATGTTTCTCCATCAAGTCTGGACGGCAGTTCAAACGGACCAATTAGTTCGCCATTGAGGATACCAGACCACAAGTTAACGCTGAAGCGATGTTGAAATGTCGAAGCTCTCACTTCGAGTGGATTTTCATTCGCCCACTTGTGGTAATTATGAATATTGAATATTCCGGATCGCTCAAATCGTGACTCATCTGACCATAAAACTTTATTGAAAAATCCAGGATCCTCTTGCTCTTTTCGTAACATGGTTTGGCAAAAATCAACGCGCAATTGGTGATCTGTAGGCAGTAAAGCTTGGACTCGTCGGATGTGGAACGCGTGGTATTCTTCATCGTGAAGAATGTCTTGGATAGAAGTCCTTGGGATGTTCAGAGCACGAGCCATACTTCTCGTACTCGTAGACGGATTTCGCTGAACTTCTTCCAGCACCATTTCTCTGCGATCCGGGTTAGCTCTAGGGATTCCTTCATGACTGCCGCGTCGACCAGGAATGCGGCCTGCCATCAAAGTGTTGTGCGTGTTAATAAAAACACGATGGTCGGGATATCGCTCAGGTTGCGGCCCACCACGACGTTGAAGTTGTTCGCGATACAGTCGCGCTGCTTCATGGCCGTTTCCTTGTGCAACTCCATAAAATAATGCATTTCTGCATATTCACTTAACGTGTAACTCATTTTTTACACTTCCACGTAAAAAAAGTCCAAATCAGAATGCAAAACACAGTCCAATAAACGAGCAAAGTAGTCAAACAAGTAGGCAGCGGAGTCCGTAGGCAAAGCGAGTGTGGTAAAGACAAAATGGCGACACGCGTATAGCAGTAAACACAATGTGAGTACGACTGAGGTACTTGTTTTGCGTTGGCTTCGGTTGCGCGCCTTGCGTGAGAGAGATAGAAATAATTCGGTCTCTTTTCCTCTCGGTCCATTGTTATTGCAGGTAAAAGAGTTGCACCCTCGTTTACAACCCATAGTCCATGAGAACGGATCGCGCAAAATTCATTAAACTAACCTTAGGAGCGAGAAAATGGAAAAAAAAAAATTATTAATCAAATAGCTAATTTTAAGAATTTTCCACCTCGCAGTCTTTGAAGGCCGATTAAGGCCAAAGTTAGCCCCATTAAGTCCTACGTTTTTTAATGATTATGAAAGCTGAGAGTCTGGCGCATTCTTGAAGCCTACTTGAGAACCATGAAGTCACCTGTTTAGATTTTTAATTTGAAGTTGAAAATTTAAGTCATAATTTACCGAACGTAAATTTTTCACTTTAGATCAACATTTTCATAACTTTCATCACAGTTACGAAGCTGATTATTTTATGAATAAAAGTACTACTTATGAAAATTCAGTTGCAAAAAAAGAAACTCGATAAAACCCTCTACTTTTTTTTTTAGAATTTTTTTAGGTTGGTCAGGTCGAAAATTTTCAAACATTCAGAAAAAAATTCATAACTCGAAAACTATGAAAAGTCGCGGAACATACATGGGGGTGATTCGAATACCCCACGATACGAGGGACCGAAATTTTATTTTTGGACGTCAATGTTCCGGCCACCCTGTATAGAGAGCTATTTTTTAAACCAATACCAACAAATTAACTTAGTATTTTTGAAACAAATCAGATCCACAGTTTTGCTCGTGCAGATTTACACAACTTTCTGTTTCTTTTTTCCTAGTCTACCGATTTCTATAAAATAAAGCCTGTTGCAAATCCAAGTAGGTATCCTAATTTATAATTTTGGTATAGAGATAGATGGGACCTTGGAGAAGGACATAGGATACCAAAATTTAAAAAAAATACAGATGGACAGAGCTACTTTCGCATTTATTATAATATTAATATTTGGTAGATTATCGGACTTTTGTAAAGCCATTTATTGGAACGAAGTTCCTTATCGCGCGTTGTGAAAGGGGGCTAGACGGAAAAAAATCTTACGAAAAATTGTCACGACACTTTTAGTGTCACTGTCACTGTCATTGTCGGTGACAGTTGTGTGTAGTAAGCTATTGTAAGCTGTGCGGCGTGCGCATGTTTGTCTGTCTCTCTCTCTCTCTCTCTCTCTCTCTCTCTCTCTCTCTCTCTCTCTCTCTCTTATAGAAAGCAAGCCAGATATATTTATTTATATATATATAAATAGAAATGTTTTTTTTTTATATATATTATATATACTCTCTCGACTTACATAACTTCGTTCCATCCGGGTGTCCCTTGACACCTCTCAAGTTTTTTTTACCCATTTAAAGGACTAGAAATGATATTGTTAACGAAATAAAAACAAAACGGAGCCGATGGGCGTCGGATCTTCGTAGCGGTGATCAGAAAATAGCGATACTTCGAGATAATATAAACGTAAGTTGATATATAAAATATCTACCAACTAGCATCACAAAATCTATAATAACCTATATAGACAATCAAAGATACAGTTTACCTAATTATTTATACAGGATGATCTTCTTAATGCAAAGGCGCGTATTTCCTATGCAGAGAAGTGGTTATTTGCCCGCTTTGAAGACATGGAGCTGCGATGTGAGAGGCAGCCAGCGCCCGCACCTCGCACCGACCACGAACAGCGCGTTCACGACGAATTGTTAAGAGCTTATGAGTTACAAATAAAGGTTTACGCATTTACATTGGTTATATCGCCATGTATAATATACTACATCACTCCGATTCTGTAACATTATATTCACATTCATGACATTCATGTGTTCTTAGGATATAGGTACAAAAGAAAGAAGTGATTGTGTAAAAAGCCACAAAACAATTTCACATAGATTAAGTTGTAATCGGTTACTACTAACAATAATTAGGTACCTACTTATATAATAATAATATGTATCATAATCTTGCAGGAACGTGAAGATCTTATGGAATATTGGCGACAGCGTTACTCCAATGATGCCTTAGAAATAAGCGAAAGAATGACTCACAAATGCGAACAATTGCGTAAAACTACCACTCGTCGAGAGGAGTTGCAGAAAGTGGTAGGTTATACTTTTTTTGTACGACACGTGATAACCAGACAGGTGGTTCAACTGATGGTACCTAAGTGTTAAAGGCAACTGGCTCTCAAGTGCGGCTGTCGGAACACACCGATAGGGCCGGCTAATGGAAAAACGCCCATAGGCTACTGTAACAGCATACCATGAAACGATCCGTGTACTTATGTCTGTCACCTTAGAGGTATAACTTCGGTACCCTACTATTCATGGTCCTACATACACTTGACTGTGTTTTCACTTTCAGTATGATACACATGAAGGCGAAATGCGCGCTTGGTTAACATTCAAGAGGGAGCGGGCCGCTCGGCTCGCTCGCGAAGCTCACTCGCGTGCATCTGCAACACGGATACAGTCTTGGTGGCGCGGCGTCATGGTGCGCCGAGCTCTAGGTGCCTTCAAATTTCTGCGGAATGCTAAAAAAACACCAGGTAAAGCTAAGAAAAAATAATCATTAGCAGCCAATAGGTATGTAGTTTCTTAAATGCTATTCAGAGATATCTGCGACCACAAACATAATTTTATTCTGTAAGCAAGTAATTAAATAATCCTTAATAATTTTGTGTTTTTTTTTTGCCTCATATTTTATAACTACATATCCCCTGCAGTTTCACTCGCGTTCCAATGATAAATTATTTACGAGTAGTAGGATACCTATATATTACTTATTTGGTAGAAAAAAAAACGTTCTAAACATCAAGCTACCATATAAGACTGTGATATAAATATGTAGGTACAATTATTAGGTAAATATTTGTACCCGCCATTCAATATTGTACAAATGTACAAAATCATAGGATCCCAACCCACTACCCTCGCCGCGGTATCTGACGTCACTACCACTCAAAGAGTACCTATGTAATCACTACGTTTTACTACCACTGAGCTATCATCCAAGAATTATGTATACTAAATGGATTGGTAACTCTAAATACCTACTTGAAGCAAATACCTATCAATTGCGAAAAAGTGAAAGATAACAACTACGTTGGGACAATCTCTCTTTCTAACCCTACTTACCCTTAATGAAAGAAGGTATTTAAAGTTACCTATCCATTTAGTATACATACATAATTCTTGGCTATCATCGCTTCAAAAGTGTTGCAAGCGTCCATATGCTACGGTAACCGCTTAAGGCCGTAAGCATGTTTACCACCTAGTCTAGTATAAAAAGGTGTTTTGTTGCGTGGACGGCCAAATTCAAAACTACATGCATACTTAAAATGAATAACAAAAAATACTAAAAATACTCTCCAGCCCGTATTGATGAAATCATTGGATTTTTGGCTAAATATGGAAGCCATGATTTGAACCCTTGCACCCGATGAATCTGAAAAGATGAAGTTGACTGAATGACAATCACAGAAATGTGATTGTCATTCAGTCAACCAGTGACTTTTAGGCGGGAACTTGCGAAGTGACGCTGCGTTTTCGCTTTATGTTCACCAAATTCATGTATTTTGAGTTTCATCGAATAATTTCGGTGGTGTTTTGTCCAATAAAGATCAAATTAAATTGCACAAGTGAAGTGAAATGGAAAAAAGCGGCCACCAATTTCACTAAAGCCTGACTGTACTTGTACTGTGAATGTAATATCACGTGATTATAAAAGAATAATGAACATAAAGAAATAGTTGAGGTTTGATAGTCTTGTAACTATATAAAATAATAAATATATAAAATAAATAATAATATAGTTATTTCCAAGAATTATACGTTCTAAATGGATAGGTAACTCTAAATACCTATTTGAAGCAAATACCTATCAATTGCGAAAAAGAGAATGACAACAACTACGTTGGGACAATCTCTCTTTGTAACCCTACTTACCCTTAATGAAAGAAAGAGAGATTGTCCCAACGTAGTTGTTATCTTTCTCTTTTTCGCAATTGATAGGTATTTGCTTCAAATAGGTATTTAGAGTTACCTATCAATTTAGAATATATATTTCTTGATGTGGACCATGGAAATCCCAGTCATAGACTAAATCACAGCGTTATAATTTTTTTAAAACCTAATCTTATTTATGACCATAGATACAACATTATATCACATTCACAGTAAAGTCTAGCCCTCGTCCGTACAAGACCGGTCAGGTGTTAGTGAAATTGGCGGTTATTCCACTAAAACATTTCATGGACTTTTTGGGACAACCTGAAAAGTCACGATACACGCTTTCATTTCACTTGTGCACTTAGATTGATCTTTATTGGACAAAACGCCACCAATATTATAGGTACACTAAACACATTTAATTTATTTTAATTTAATTTTTCTTTATACATAAGATAATATTTTATTTTTGCTTTTCTTTTCTTGTTTTTTTCTTTTTCTCTTTTGTTAATCCTACTGTTGTGTTGTGATGAGATGATTAAATATATTATTATTCAATAAAACTCAAAATACACCAATTAAATGAAAATAAAACGAAAACACAACGTCACTTCGCAAGTTCCCGCCCAAAAATCGCACTCACTCACTCAGTCCAATATTGCAAACTAAAGGGCTCCCCCCCCTGTAGCCAAAGAATAAGTGGTATGAAATTGCCGTTTAGTATACAAAAAGTTAATGTACTTTCTTATATTTTTTAAGATCTTATATAGATATATCTTATATTTATTTAATCAAAGTATGCGCCCAAGCAATCAATGCGCTTCTAGAAGAAATCAGAAGTACGGGGGGCAACAAACTCTTTAAAGGCATTCTGTAGTATTGAACATTTTTTGTCAAGAAGTTGTCCAAATGTTGGTAAAAGTAAGTCTGCCTGGTGAGTACAGCGTATAATGCAAGATCTTGTAGCTTAGAGACCGTCTGTTATAACGTGTGAGGTCGAGCATTGTCATGCTGTAGCAGCGGGTACGAGCGGTTAAGTAAGGCCACCAAATAGTGACCGTCACTTTTGTAGGGGTATGTGTTAAGGGCAGGTTTTCTTCAAGTGCTAGTGATAATAAAACGGGTTGATGATAAAATTATAGGTCGCATAGTCACACTAACATACAATACTTTTTAACTATTATTTCATTTTACAATATTCATGATAAAATAATTTTGTCTTTTCACTATCTAAACTTCATTTCGATTCCATTCCTTTTTTTTAAGAAAATTTTCGGCTTGGTATCGAGACCTTTAAGCCATTTCTTTATTTTAAATATTCATATTTTATGTTTAGTCACGTTTTATTGTCACTTTCACTGTAAAGTCTAGTCCTCGTCCGTACAAGTCCGGTCTAATTTTAGTAAAATTGGCGGTTATTCCACTAAAACATTTCATGGACTTTTTGGGACGACCTGGAAAGTCACGATACACGCTTTCATTTCATTTCACTTCATTTGTGCACTTAGATTGATCTTTATTCGACAAAACACCACCGAAATTATTCAATAAAACTCAAAATACACGAATTAAATGAAAATAAAACGAAAACACAACGTCACTTCGCAAGTTCCCGCCAAAAAGTCCGATTACATTCCTAAATTAAATCTAAACCTGTGTCTATTTAATAACAGACATCTGTCTTTACTGCCAGCATTTAACTAAAACCTTATAAAATACTTCTTATTAAATCCTCCAAAGATTATCACATCTAACAGTATGTTTTCGTTTGGGGCATTGCCTAGGTGCTGAACCAGGGTCTAACCAGCATGATGACCTCTGATGATTGTCAAAAAGAATCCAATTTTCATCGCAAATGACAATGCGGTTCAAAATCCATTCGTTTCTGTAGAATTCCATATTTTTCTAATAAAATTCTGGAACTTTATGATTTTTGTATTTGTTTGTTTAATTGAATAGCAACATCTAATACAGAAACTATAAATTATTGGCTATAATCTCGTATTTTTCTGATAGTTTCAACTTTTTACGAAAGAAAAAGATTTTGTGAATAATATTTATTAGTTTCCAAATATTTCCAAATAATAGTGGCGATTTTAGGGGTTTTTGACTTGAGCTTAGGGGTAAGAATTTTAGAGAATTGGCAACACTGACTCAGTCAGTCAGTTGGTTGACTGACAACTTGACAGTTGCACCACGCGTTTGGTCATGGCTGGTGGTGTGTATGTTTGGTGAGTTTTTAGTAATTGAAGTTTGTTACCGGCATAAATAGTTTTCTTGACTGTATTAAATAATTGTTTTCATTTAATAATGATCAGTTATTAAAGTGTGGTGTTACGTAAAAATTGTGAAAATATATAGATACCTACACTTCACGGCGAAACAGAATTTTCAATTCTTGGAAAGTTGGATTGTCATTACCGCATACGGTGAGTAATCCTTTATTATATTTTTCTCGCTATTTATACAAGAATCTACAATTCGGTTATCAAGTAATTTGGGGAGAAACGTTTCATTTATAAATTGCATACTTGTATTCAAAACTGCATGTCTTGTCTTTGCAATTGTAATCATTATACTTAGGTACTTATATTGGTAGTTTAACAGAAATACACTTTTACATTTAGCTTATTTTAAAATACCTTCAAACAGTGTAATCTTTTACTTTGCATATCGTATTTTTGACTACTTGTCTAATATCACAAGTTATGATCAAGTTGCATTCACCTTCCTCAATATACATACTAGGTATATAACGCTAATACTTTATTGTTAGTTTCTGAATTTATCATGTAACTACAAACATCTAAACAAACTGCAGCTTTTTATATTAGTGTAGAAGTAAATTCTATTCATTATTGTAACTAAATTTAGCAATATTAGATCAACATTAAAATCTGTAGTTTGGTAAGTATGTAAGTATATTTATGATAATTATTGTTGAACTTAATTTTTAAGCCAGGAATCGAAACTGTTGAGTTTGAAAAAAACCACAGCCTGTATTATTACAATTACTATAATTATAACCTTTAAATTGAGGATTAGATGATCATCCGAAAACTACCCACATAAATATATAATTCTCAATCAAATTATTAAGTTTATACAAACAACCTATAAATCATGGTTAATTCCTAACCTAATGTTAAGCTGTTGGGTATCAGATGGGATGTTACTGCTGTCCCACTTAAACAATAAGATAACAATTCAATTCAGTATATTTATAAGCGAGTCAAGTATTTGTATGTAGGTATCAATTTTTTTTTAAACAACACTTGCAGTATCTCTTTCTCTCTTACATCAGAATTAGGACTTAGATATCAGAATGGTATCCTGTGATATTGTTAGTTTTTTTTTTATTTAAAGTGTTTTAGTTTGTCAGAAATGCATAGGTAGTACCTAAGTAAACCTTTATGTTACCTTAGAATAACAATCAATCATACTCACTGTATTTTCATTATTCTTGGAGAGGATATTTAGTAAGGGGGAAGGTAGGTAAATAAATAATTACAACACCACTACAATTTATCAAAACTGATTTCAATCATTTTCGCCTCAGCTTGATGTCGCCACCAATGCGAAAATTATAAAATCCTCTACCACCTCTACCTACATACTTATTTTTATGGCACCAATTGATAGGGAGAGTCAATCATAAGGATCAAATAACACGTATCAGTATTGCACACGACATGCAAATCTCATGTGGTGGGTTGTCGACGTCACTAGGACACTTTACCAAGCCAATACCAATTGAAACAAATAAAATCGACAATTGCATTTTGGCTGGCACAGAAATCGATTTTCATCAAAAGTTGTCAAACTTCTGTGGTCAAACCAAGCAAACTACTTTGGCATGTGTGTAGAGCTACCTAAGGTAGGTAACGTGCTCTACCAACAAACATTACTGTAAAAAGTTTGCTGACAATGAAATAATAGTTGGCAGTACCTATGTAGAGAAACTAAGTGAGCGGTGGTTTTTTACACGCGACGACAGTGGTCACCGAGGCGGCTACATGACTGTGGTATTACTAGTGCACACAGCCGAGCGCAGTAATTAGTGCGTTAATCACACAAGCATGGAGCACAGTTGATGCTGCAACCTCGATTCCGAGAAACCGATCACCGGAGCTCGCGGGAGGAGCGGCTCGACAGATAAGTAGCTACGAGTATGTGTGCCGCCTGTCGGTAATTGCAGAAATCACTCGCCCTGCCGCGGAACGAGCTTGTGGACTGTGGTCCTTATACCTAGGTTTTACCACATCGATCCTACCGAGACTCAAGTGTACGAATTAATAGGGAAGTAGGTAGTTAATTAACGAAACTTATTATGTTTGTGGATAGACGTAAAAACCTCGACGTTTGCTTTTAGCATACTGTGATTTTAAGGTGTATGCCCTTTGATATCATATCACATCCATGTTGTACGTTGGTTAGACTCTTTTCACTTTTATAACTGCACGAAATCTACGGTATCGAGAGGGTAAATAAGAGATGCCTTCTCTTTGGCAGGATGCAATAATAACACGCCATGTGGGTGCTTGTGGCGATGGTGGTGCTGGGCGCGACTCCCGCACTCACCGCTGGCTACTGCTCGATCAACACGTTCATGAACAACGCCACCTACATGCAGTTCACCAAGGAGCCTGTACCCTTAGAATACGGCTTTGAAGACAAATTCAAAAGTATTCATTGCTGTGTTAAAGGATACAGGAGCATCGAATGGTAAGGTGTTTTGTTGATTAGCTGCTATAATTAATGATAACTTTCATATCAAATCTACATTTAGGTATAAAGTTTGACACTGTTAATAACGTATTTTACCATGTGTTCATGTTTGACACAGCAAAAGCAAACGCATGGCTGACGTACATCGGCTCTCTAATCACTTCTAATCGAGTTTCATATATACCTACATAAAGGTGCAATGTTAACGACTAACCCTAGAAATCAAAACAATTGTGTAAATGTAATTCTTCTGTAATCGAGGTTTCTTTTCATCTATTATTATCCTTATCGAAATCACTTAAACGATTCACGGTTTCCAGTTAGTGGATATTCCATTATGTAGAACTCTATTCTAAAGATTTTATCGTAACAAAGGAAGTGACGATTTATACAAGTCATTTAAAAACCGCTGGCGATTGGTAGAAAGGATTTCTATTGAATCTACCTATCTAATTTAATGGATCGGACCCGAAGTATACCTTAGGTAATTAATTTTTATGAAAATAAAATAGATAATTTATGACTAATACCTCATCCAATCTGAAAAGGGAAATCAAGTCCACAAATAGGAAATAATTAGCCCTTAAGATTCTAACCCATTAATTAAACAGGTATGTATGTTGAGTTTTAATTTAACATCCCAATTGGTATAAAGTAAAAAAAAAACAAATATAGTTCAAACAGTATTTATTTGCTCTGTGGTTTATAGACTGTGGACTGTACTATCATATTTAGCATTTGTTTTAGTCTTGCCTAAGGATGAGAATAAAATGTATGAAACAATAACTGGTAAAGAATTTATTTATCAATACGGGTACACAGCGTGAGTAGGTACACCTGGTGCGAAACAAGTGCGATTCTGAGAAGTGGTGATTGGCACTCGTTACCCCGGCTGGCCGCGGCGTGGCGCGGGCGCGGGCATCGCCCGTCACCAGCCATTGCCATGCAACCGCCGCGGCCGGCTCGCCTCCATTACATCCATCTCTCATACAAACCTGCCTATGATATTCCGCATAAAAAATATTACAAAATTACCTATATACTTACCATCAACTCTTACTGCGGTTCAACTTTACCTAAACTTCATTGTTTTTCTGTCAGTTGTCACTTTTGTCCATACATTCTGACGACCTTTGTCATAAAGACGATTCAGTTCAGGCCGAGTTTAATTGCAATAAAGATTGTTAGTAACCCAATGATAAACAATTGAACAGTAACTTTAGGTGAGTACTTATCATTGTTGCAAAAGTTCCAATACAACATGAAAGTATACTAATATGAGGTTCACTAAATCTAAAGATAACATCGTACGATATTTTTGTATTACACAAATACATACCTATAAGTTAATTTATATTCATTTGCGTGGCGTGACTCATAATACATAACCAGGGCCGGATTTAAGGGAGGGCAACCGGGGCAACTGCCCGGGGTCGCCACAAAAGAGGGATAGTGCCAGAGTGACACTGGAGCTAGATTGGCTTCAGGTCAATCAGATAACATTAACATGACCTCAGTAAAAGTTTTCTGGTTTTCGAGATATAGCCACTTTTATGCTTTAAAAAAAATCTCTGCGAGTAATTTGGCGACAAAAGACGCCTATACCATTTATTAAGTATTATTTCTTAATTGTAGTATTTCCAAAGTAGCACGACTTAAATGACAAAAATTGGAATTTATAACTTTTGGCAAAAAAATACTACGAATGTTATGCCATTTTCGAAATAACACTAAATAGGCTTGTTTTTAAGATAATTTTTCTGATTCAGTCCAGTATAATTTATTTTTCACAGTAATTAGTCAAACGTTAGTTTTACGATTTTCGCATTGACTTAAAATGAAACAACATAGTTATTTTTTGAGCATAGCGTACATTCAAATGAATGAAATGAAAAAAAGATCAAAAAATAGTGGTTTTTTTTAAAGTGGCAATATCTCGAAAACCATAAAACTTTTACTTAGGTCATGTTGATATTATCTGATAGACCTGAAGCCAATCTAGCTCCAGTGTCACTGGCGTGTAATTTTTGGGACACCGTGTATATTCATAAAGTTCTAGAAGTGTCGTCGAACAAGCGGTTGGAACGAAGGTTCCTTCCGCTATTTATAAGGTGAAACACAAAAATATGTATTATTTATCCTATTCGCAAAATAATTTGGGGCCTCCACTTTTTTGTTGGCCCAGGGCCTCCACACCTCTAAATCCGGCCCTGTACATAACGCTTCTAATATGAGACTAGGCCGTCGGGCCAATGGATTATGTCATTATCCACTTGTTTTAACTTGTTAAATTGCAAGCCATAATATCATCACGCACTACAATAAAGTTCTGAGAAAAGATACATTTTTTTTATTTTCTTTAGTTGTGCGAAAGTGGTTACATTCAGGTAAACTAATGACTACTTAGGTAACTATAGCGAAGTGGATACCTTAATTATAGGCCTTGTGTATTCAATGACAAAAACGTAACCTTTTTGCCTCTTTTAGATTTATATGTTACTAGCTGTTCCGCGCGGTTTCACCCGCGTTCCCGAGGGATCTTATCTTTTCCCGGGATAAAAAGTAGCCTATGTGCTATTCCAGACTATAATATATCTCCATCATCCAGATCCATCCATTCGTTCTGGTGTAAATGAGTGACAAACATACAGCCATCTATCCAAACTTTCATATTCATTAATTAATTAATATTAGTAGGTTAGTAGGATTGGCTATGCCATCTCAAAATATCCACCAAATATAGTTGAATTGAACACAAACAATTGCATTAATACAGGACAAAATGACGTCTTATAATACTCTTACTAGCTGTTCCGCCCGCGTTCCCGAGGGATCTTATCATTTCTCGGGATTCCGGGATATAAAATATCCTATCTCTCAAGTAGGACGTACCTGTGTGCCATGTTTCATCAAAATCCGTTTTTGCGTGATTGAGCAACAAACATCCTAACTTGCACATTTATAATATTAGTAGGATCAGTGTTCGTTTGTTTGTTCGTATTTTATGCGCTGACATACCGTTCATTCGATTGCGATTTTGCGATGAACTAAAGATATCCTTTCTTCTATGATGGCGATTACTATCATATAAAATGTGATGAATAAAAAGACGGAATGAATGACGTGATGAAATAAATGTAATAAGTCTAAGTTGCTTTTTTAAAAAGAGTAATTGCTGAGTTTATTGCCGGCTCTTCTCAGCAAAAGCAACCTTTCGAACCGTGCATTAGAGTAAAAAATATATTTTGTAATATATCAAACATGCGACGATTAAAAATACTTATAGATAATGAGTTTTTTTTTGCGCAGAATATCTTCAGTCTGGAACACTAGTGTCACCTTTACAAACACTACTTTCTACTGCGGATCTATTTCGTCATATTCATACATATATTATGATTCAATGATTTATTGAACTAGACTTTCTTTTATTTAAGTAATCCAAAGAAAAGTAAATGTTATGAAACAAGGCGTCTCGCCGTCGTTATATATGACTAATACACTTTTATTACATTATCGATCATGTTAAATAATAATGTATGATTCACCTCGTAATCGAAAGCCCGATTTAAAATATCTGATAGATATAGGTATATAGTATTATTGTTCAGAAGGCAATAATTGACGGTAATTGAATTATGTTAGGTATACTATACTTACGTAAAAGAAAAGCCCTTCACTTCCGTATTCGTGGTGCGGTACACTGAAAAAATGACGTTTTTAAACGTCTACTAGGTATACGACTAAAGCGACTCAACTACGCACTCGGTAATTTACTTATTTACCGGCGGCGACAATTCTAAGAAACAAGTAGGTCTAGGTACCTAGCAAATTGTTTCTAGACATGGCGAACTAACAAAGGTTTTGTGCATTTGTCTGTATCTCTGTACTCGTTTGCAGCTCTAATACCGCCGACCATTTAATACACTGTCAATATACGATACACAAATCCTAGATAAATAAGAATACTGCTTTAGCTCCATTCAGTCGTTATTTGCTTTTGGCCTTACGCCTTGCATTACAACAATTCAACTGCTGATGCTGAGTTTTATCAATGTTTATTGCAAAGCGGTCTCATCTCTGCTGAGTAGACTTTTTGATATTATTCTGTAGAGTAAACGCACTACGTTGTATTAAATTTCATTTATTCATATCCGTAAAATAACAACAAATAGTAGCTCAATTACAAATAGTTTACCAGTCGTTGCATTCGGTAGAAAGATAATCACAACGTTTTGTTTGTATTTTATAATTTTAGAGGTGATCCACTTCATTATCTACTACTTACTACTTCTGTCTGAAAAGATTAAAGATTGATATAAAACTTAGTACATGGCATAATAATGAATGCAAAGTTTCAAATAGCCCAGATTTTAGTTTGACGTTCGCAACAACATAATAGAGAAGAGTAGGTATTTGTAATATCTCTAAAAAATAAAAATAATCCTAGTTACAAATGGGCACAGCAAGACCTATACTGAAAGCATACATTAAAAAGGTACAATACGAGTATTAAAAACAAGCCCCTCCCGCCACTTATGAGACGCGATTTACTTACCGTAACAATTCCAATGTTGTTGCCGTAACAGTTCTACTGTTGTGGCACTAGTACTAGTGTAGTGTACCGGGAGTGGTTACTATCCGCGCACTGACTGAAACTGGCACACATCTGACATCCAACTCTTTCTGCTCGGGACTGACGAACGTAAAATTCATACACTCCGGATCCATCAGGATGGATTTTTCAAAATTCACATTATGAAGGACGTTGTACGAGTACCCACCAAACATTTTCCATTACATTTATTGTAATCTTTTATTTTGACAAATAAATCACAAGAAATTTGCCTTATTTCGGAAACCCTCGCTTTAAATGTGATGTAGATGTAGCGAGAGTGGATATCACTGTCATGCAATAAATCTACTGCCGAGACGGCGCGGGCGCACACGTTGGATGGAACGGGTTGCTTGTTGTTCGATGTTCGTACTGCATGGGAATTTTATTTTATTACCCCACTTTTACTTTTATGCTATACTTACTACTCGCTTCCCATCAACTGGATTTTAACTTTTGCTACATTTGTTTCATGCCCATTTGAAAAGGTTGCCTTGACAATGAATGTGAAATATTTGCTTCGATATATACCTATATATTTTACATTCTAATAAATAACATTTGATAGTATCGCCAAAACTATTGATTCAATTCGCCTTATCAATCAATATTCGTGTCATACGTCCTGAAGTTCCCGGTAAAGTGCCGTGTGTTGTCTATGTTAGCATTTTTTTTTGTACTTATGATTGCTGTCTGGAAAATTGTAATACTATACATTATAATGATTAGCAAGAAATAGAGTTGATCGATCGCGGACGTTCTCTCGTGTCGAGCGAGCGCATATGCATGTGTGTACGTTGATGTAATATTTATATGCAGTTCTCATCGGGTATCTGAAAGAAATGTACCGTTCGGTATTCATTGTCATTTATTTGGTTGACAAAAGTTGAGGGCCCAGGGTGTACCTGGCCGGTCGCCGGTCGCAGCCGGTCGGTATCTGCGAAGGTATCGCACTCGTCGCAAACCAGTATTGTGGCGGTTCCCGGAAGGCCTTTGTTGCACACCGCAGCGAGCGTCGCGTCGTGTCCTCCACTCGGCCGTCAACGTTTGGGTTCGCCTGCTCTCTTTCTTACCTTGATGCATTGCTGCTGTGGGAACGGTTTCTCTTGTTATTTCCTTGATTGCTTACTGTCCTCAATTTTATATAAACCAGGTTCTCTCTTAATAATATTTAATACGCTTATGATTGTGAAATATTGTATCAATTAACGTGACCAACAAAAACAAAAAATCATTAGCTAACCATTTGGACAAATTTTATCAAGTTCTGCTTTCTTTTTTTCGTACGTTTATCTTTTTGAAAGGTCTATGAACCTTTGAAAGAGCTATTTAAGGTTCTTATCGCTACCAGTAGTGAATTGACACTTTTTTACGACTTGAGTGAGATGTGTATATCCTCGCGAATTCACAATATCTTTATACCTACTTAGTTAATTTAAAATCATTACAAGTATTTTTAATCGTCACTTGTTTGTTTCTTATATTATCTGTTTTTTCTTTATCTAAAGTATCTTATAAAATAGCTTGTGATGCGAGCAATTCATTCAAATGCGTTCATGTCGCGTCTACAAACACACATCAAAAAAAGTTTGCGATCACTTTGAAAATTAATTACCTACTCATTTTTTTTTATAAAACATAAAAAGAGTTTTATTTTTTAATTTCAAACAAGGTACCTATTTATATTTAAAGAAAACAGATAACAAAGATTTTTTCTTGATAAAGTTCAATCTAAGAAATTATATCAGCTTAACTTTTTTTGATGTGTGTACCTAATCAGTAACTACCTTACATACAATACACAGATATTTCTTGAATTTCTTTGGGTAGGTAGAGAAAAAAGGACAAAGTCTCTAACTTTGCTGATCTGAGTTGTAGGAAGGTACAGCAAGATTGTGCTTATTTCTAGTGTTCAAGCTGAGTCCTTGGGAAAATTTGGATGTCTTCTCTGAAAATGTACCGTGACGACACTGTTATAATATTTATAGATCTGAATGTCTCTCTAAGACAGTCTGGTCTTCTTAAGTTATAAATTACGCGAATAGCAGCATATTATTCTCAGCAGATAAAATAATATAAATTACAAGTACAGAATCCGTTGCATTTTTTACCATTAGGCTACGGACACCAACAAAAAACAAAGTAGAACGTTTACCGGAATTCATGATGTCAATGTTGGTAGTCGTTTTCGTACTCATAATTAAGTGGCCATAAATACACGAAACAACTTACTATACACGTCCCACTGTGCCCAAATAAAAACCGACAACTTGTTCTGCTTGACACATTCAAACGGCTCGATCTGTTGAACCCCCAAATTCAGGTAGGCATTCACTTTGTTTACAAATTCGTTGATTGAATTATCTGATCGATACAAATATTCCCTTTTAACTAAATTCAGTTCTTTGCTGCCTGTAATATTTAACCGCTTTATGTATTTGGTGTCCATGCCTATCATTCTTTCAATTATACTTTTATATGTAACAATCGAAACAGAAAATAAAATCACAGCTAAGGAGCAGGCAGGGTATGGAACGCTACGCCACGGAGGTCGAGGATCCTCGTATGCACACGGCAGCGACAACGCTCTTTACACAATGGTCCGTTTTATTTATCTACCGTATTGATCTGCCTTAGCGGATTACTATTCTCTACCTTCTTTTTTTTTCAAATCGAGTGTAGAACACAATCCCTTTGTAAATATTTTTTGTTCACATATTTCATTATAGCCGGTATGATGGGACACGACACGGGATGGTGCTCCCAATGAATAGATTCACAATTATATTGTATTGTACACATACTCGTACGCAACAAGCGAGTAACGGAGTCGTTTTAAAACTACGCGATGTCAATTTAATATTTGTCACCCTATCTTTTTTTTTTAATTCAGAGGGAAAAACATTATCCATAGTTTAATATATTTTCCTGTTTTTGGAATTGCCTGAGGGCATATAACATTCCAAAACGTCGAATACCATACAAATTAGTTTTCATAAGCAGCTACCTGGGCCCCTTGTCTCACTATCTCACGATCATTATATGTCGCTTGTTGTTTGTTGTGACAGTCTTGTGACATTGATGTGACTGATTTTTTCTAGCCGCGCGGTCTGTTTTTTCCAACATTATTTTCCTTTGGCCTGTAATGAAATTCATTAAATTATAATCTGTAATATAATAAATGTGAGTCGTTTCCGATTTTTAAACACAGCTTCTATTTTCTCGGAACAAATAGTTATAGACCGCCTCGTTCTCTTGTGTAAAACAAGAACGCGTACAATCAAGAACAGCATGCGTAGCAACTTTGCTCATTGGAAAGTCAGTAAACGGTAATAATTCCGAACGGAAATGTCAGTTTGTCGAGATCGGATGCTCGAGCAGGCTGACCACCACCAGTCACAGCTAGTTCTCACGCCGATGCCTTTACAAATACGATTGTAGTCGAAAAGATAATATTTACATGACATGCATGCAACGGAACGGAACGGATCATCGAATGTGTCCCTCTTGAGCTTTCTGTTTTAAATTTATACAATCTAGCAAGTGTGTAACAAAAAACAAAAGGATGGAAAAATGTAGCACTCTTAAATTGCTAAAGAGATACTGTACCTATCATTAAGTTAGTTTAGTTTGTAAAAACACCAACATGTCTTAAAAATCTTCTAGAGCTAATTGCTAATAAATACATATTTTATTATTTTTAAAGCATTTCGAACCTTGATAGTCTGAGACAAATCTACCTTCTGCGTCTCAACCTAATTGAATGTTTTCGAAAAATTGTGCATAGGAAATCTGCACTTCAGAAGTAAACGCATATTAAATTACATTGTGATATATCTATTGAATATCTAATATAAAAATATTAAACGCATAAGTTAAAGGTAAGGAACGCACTTTTTGGCGTCGGTGCGCATACTAAGTAATTGTTTTAACCCAACCATCGTGCCAAGGAACGCAGCGAGCCTTCGTCTGCTAATAAGAAGAACGTTATTCTTCCTCGCATAATTTATTCGAGCATAGATATTGCAGTCGTCGAATCGTATGGGTTTCGAGAAATGTAGTGTGAGCTCGTTATGACGCCGGCGCACGTCCGGCAAATGGCTTCATCGTGAAAATTAACATTCGGCCAGCATCTCAAGTCAACGCGCCGCCTCAGGTCGCCCCTCCCGTTCCTCACTTCGCCTCCGTGAGCAAATATTGAATCGCCATGGCCTGGACCTCCGCTGAGGTGTCGCCACAGGTCGCATTCTCAGTAGAGGTTCGTAGCAAATTATGTTTTTTGTCGACTCAATTGAAAACTTCAGCCACATCTTTCTGTTGTTGTGTGCAATTCTATTCGCATAACAGTGAGACTTAAAAAATGTTGATTCTTTTTCAATATTAATTGGCAGACTTAATCTAAAACAGTTCTTATGTGACTTTTCTGAATTCATCCCTACATAATAAGATTCATAGTAGCTATATTTAGGTCTAAAAATTACTTGTTAAGACACCTTGTAATTTAAAAAAAATTACCTCCCGATCCAAAACAAAGAGATGTAAATTTGTCGTGAGTGTTTTCAATGTGACATACATTATCCATCGCCTTACTGTTTCCATTCACAGATTCGGCTGCTTCTGTCAGTGGAAGACCGATGAGTAGACCGTGGTCGGTTTCTTTAATTCGAGGAGAACTAAAGTGTTCATGAGTAGTTCTTTATAGTTAGGTAGGTATGCATGTACAAAGATTTGTATAGTTATCATGTGCTACCAAGAAACCTAATTGCACGAGTGAGTCCGTCGATACATGGGCCCATTAGCGGGAAGATGCTTGCGTGTTCCTAAGATATGCCGACCGACACGCGGTCCTGCCGCCCCTGCGGGTGCCACTGCCACATGACAGCGGAGCCCCAGCCCCACTGTCCATTGCACGCAATCACGCACGTGAGCATATACCATGTTTTTCGATTAATAGTAGGCATCTAGGCTAAAATATCCTAATACCCATAATTGGTGATGGTTGTTTATTTGTTGCCTCTTTGTTACGTCACTTTCATCCCTTAGGGGTACTATCACAAATTCCTAAACTATCGTCCAAACACATCTCTATCTAGCTTTTATGGTTTTATAAACAAATTCTGCTTCCATATAATTTCAACTTCCACGTTTAACAGGTTTGAGGGTTGATTTTCAAAAAATGAGTGAGTCACACTTGTTATTTATTTTCTCTTGATGATAGCTTTGCCAAGTTTCATTGCAGTGGCATAAAAAAATATTTTCTCCATATTATTTTTTACACTCACTTTCACCTCTTAAATAGGTATATTTATTGACGTTACATTATGATCAGCCTTGTATTTTTTTACTGATATTATTGTATAAGGAAAATAAAAGTAAGTAGATAGTATTCTGCTTTATAATGGTTGCTCAGGCAAATGTAGAAGCTTAGTATTTGTTGGAACAATAGCCATTGGAATAATAGCCATTTAGAATTCGGTAGCCGATCGTGGTTTCTTGGCACTACGTGAAACTGCAAGTGCACAAGAATTTATTATTGCTTTAGGTCACGCGACGAATACTAATAAGGGGTGATGGCAGTGTCGTCCGTGCGTGCTCCGACGGTTGTGCGAAATATTCAATATTCGATTCCGCGAATTGGCCGGAAATTACTGTTTCATTATGCGCACCTGCGTCTCGTGCGTGAAATGATCGATTTGGTTGACATCGATAATTTCACGATCAGGTGGCGCCTTTCATCCCGATAATGATATCTCCGAAAGAATAGCATGTGTTAGATAGAAAATGATTTTGCTGTCTCCAAAATAGTATATCCACGTTATTATGCATGGTCGATCAATATCGATCGTTATTTTAGTCTTTTTAAGGCAAACCAAAGTGCCTTTATTATTTGTGTGTAGGTAACGATCCTCGGTGGTTATTGAAAACAAAACTTCAATTGCGATTGCGTCGTTCGTACCTTTATATGATTCAAACAAGTTACTTAATATGATAGATAGCTTCTCTTTATTGGTATAGTTCCTGTTTCCAATCACATGATGCATTCAAATCATTTCAATACAAAGCGTTTGTCCATCTAAGTGAGTGCCGGTAGCGCCACGCGCCCCGTCTACTCATAGTGTCCGGCAATTGACGCTCACATCCGGTCCGTGTGCCTAAATCCTACTGTTATACGATTCTGTGAGCTCGCTGTGACCGAACATTACAGTAGAACCTTCATGGTCTGCTCATATGCTTTCATTTTGAACTGACCCCAAAAAGGAATACAAAAATTTCAATGTCTCAATTCGTTCGTAGGTAGGCTACTACTAATGTCTAGTTACCCACCTACTCGTACTTATGTAGTTTAGAATTCTCCCTTCATATAAATTTCAGCTTTTCAAAAAGAGTTTTGCAGTAAGTACGAATTGAAGTGTTGTACGTTTCATGTAGGCAGCTCGTACATTGGTTTTCTTGGGAGGTAGAAATCGTGCACCTGAACAGGTTGTACAAATGTCCAGCGAGCTGGGAGCTGGAGATCGCTACGCCGTGTTCCCAGGCAGAGCGCAGCAGCGGTGGCATTCCTTGCCCATACAGAGACGGCCGAGCCACCTGGCGCTGTTCCGGGACGTATCATTACCAGCCTCGAGACTACATTCCCTGGACACCAGGAACGCAAATACAAACTGCCGCCTTCCTCTCTAAGGTTTTTCAATGCCATTCCTCTAAACGTTACAGGTACCTGACATGATTATTGAATTATAACGTTAATTGTGCGTTTTTCATGCATCACAGTTACGCGAATGTCGCATTGCAGTATTTGCAGTAGGTACATATTGCTATTAATATTATTTATCACATGTTGCGTCTGCGCGGCTTTTCTTAATGATTTGTCAAGAAATTTATGAATTACAATCTTCTGCTTGCGACTTCGTCTGCGTGAAAGTCGGCAGAGCCGCACGGCACCATTGGGTGACTTTTTAATCTTTTAGGTACGGTTCCCAAATTCGTAAGTCCTGTTGCTAAACTTTATACTAACGTTGATCTTTTACTCGAGTACCAATAAAATAGGAAAATACAAAATAATGTTTCTATGCTGATGATCAAGAGGAGCAAGAGACTCCAAAAACGTTCTTATTCATGAATAGGTGTTCCCCGCGGTTTCACCCGCGTTCCCGTGGGATCTTATCTTTTTCCGGGATAAAATATATTCATCAGGGATAATTTTCTAATGGTGAAAGAATTTTTCTAATCGGTCCAGTAGTTTCATAGCCTATTCAATGCAAATATACAATCAAATCTTTCCTCTTTAGGTATAATATTAGTTAGTAGTAATTGACATAACTTTGTATATTCCGATTGCGATAAAATAAAACCTATAATATTCTGATTAGGATTATAGTTGATTATACTTTTCACAATAAAACCATCGAAAAATATGAGAAATGGGTCCTGTCGGTTATCCTCTGATTCCCCAACAACTCTTTTATGCTTGGGTTTCCTATCCTAGAAGAAAAATCTGAACCCTTATAGTTCAAAGTCAAAGTCAAAGTCAAAACCATTTATTCAGTTTAGGCCCTAGAAGGGCACTTATGAAGGTCGAATTACAGAAGTTACCACCGGTTCGGAAGTCAGCCTTCAACTGAGAAGAACCGGCAAGAAACTCAGCAAGGTTACATTTTTTAAATATTTTTGGACCATCTGACTATATTGGCTTTTTTTTTCAAATGTTTAACAATTTTATTCTTAAAGTAATACAAAAATACATAAAAAATTATAACCCGCATTAGTTACCTACATAGTAAACTAAAACAAAAAATACCAAGCTAATAACAGCGTATTAAAAAAAAAATGGTAATTAACAGTAAAAAAAAAAAACAATGTGTAGGTACTTGTACAGAGTGCAGCTACCTCCAGACATCTTTATCCTCAATATATTGGGCTACCTTGTAATAAGCTTTTTCTTTCAAAACTTTTTTTATGTACGATTTGAATCTAGAATCAGTCATCTTGGTAACAGATGCTGGTAATTTATTATAAAAGCGAACACTATTCCCAAGAAATGACTTTTTAACTCTAGCTAATCTAAAATACGGAACAACTAATTTATCTTTTTGTCTTGTATTGAAATTATGAATCTCTACATTTGATTTATACAAATCTACATTTTTTCGAATGAACATAATATTTTCATATATATACAGTGAAGGTAAAGTCATTACGTTTATTTCCTTAAATATTTCCTTTAATGATTCACGTGGACCCATATTGTAGATTGCACGAATGGCTCTTTTTTGTAATACAAAAATTGTTTCAATATCTGCAGCAGCTCCCCACAGTAAAACGCAATATGATAAAAGACTATGGAAATATGCGAAATAAACTAATCTGGCCGTCTCAACATTCGTCAATTGTCTAATTTTTTTAACAGCAAATACAGCAGAACTCAATTTACTAGCTAAAGATTGTACATGAGAACCCCACTGTAGTTTAATATCAAGTGTTATACCCAAAAATACAGTTTTATCAACTAGTCCCAGGCTGCTGTCATCTATTAATACCCTACTGTCTACTTGCGGTACGTTTGGAAGAGCGAATCTTAAACATTTTGTTTTCTTTGAGTTTAATAAAAGATTATTTACAGCAAACCATTTAGAAACTATTGACAAAGTATCATTTACTCTAGTAAGTTCTTTGTCTTTTCTATCTACTTTAAAAATGAATGAAGTATCGTCAGCAAACAAGACTACATCTGAGAGACCATTTACGACCGACGGTAAGTCATTAATATATACTAGAAATAGAAAAGGCCCAAGTATGGAACCTTGAGGTACCCCCATTTTGACTACAGAACCATTGGACGTTGTACCTTCAACTCGTACCTTTTGTTGGCGATTAGTTAAATAAGACAAAACAAGTTCATGAGCAGTTCCACGAATACCATAATAATTAAGCTTTAGGAGCAGAGTACGGTGGTCAACGCAGTCAAACGCCTTTGATAGATCACAAAAAATGCCTATGGCATCCTGTGAGTTTTCCCAGGCTTCATAGATGTGCTTCAATAATTTTGCTGCCGCATCTGATGTAGATCTCCCCTTCGTGAAACCGAACTGATGACCATGCAGTATCTCACAACTATTGAAATGACCTAACATTTGATTGAGCAACAGTTTTTCAAAGATTTTACTAAGTGCAGGAAGCACAGATACCGGTCTATAATCAGAAGGATTATCTTTACAGCCTGATTTAAATATTGGAACTATTTTACTATACTTCATTAGGTCAGGAAAAGAACCCTGATCAATACATTCATTGAAAATATCCGATAAAATAGGTGCAATTACTGTTATTATTGATTTTAAAATCGTTACTGACAATCCCCATAAGTCTTCTGTATTTTTTAAATTAAGGCTATTAAATAATTTTAAAATATCACTAGAAGTGACGTGACAAAATTTAAAACTGGGAAAAGATTTTTGAATATGTTGCCTAAGAAGTGCTTCAGCCGCTTCGGGACACGAGTTAAGGCTTTTAGTGGTTTCCTCTGGTATACTTGTGAAGAAATCTTCAAAAGCAGTGGCTACTTCCAACTTATCTGACACAATTTTATCATTAATTTTTAACGTGAGCTGCTCGTTTTTATTGTTAATTTTACCAGATTCCGTATTTATGACATTCCAAACTGCCTTGATTTTATTGGTAGCCTTACCTATTTTATTACTTAAGTATATTGATTTTGCCTGATGACATACTAATTTAAATAATTTTGAATAATTTCTAACATATTTATGGAATGCCTCGTCACGAGTGAATGATCTTAAATGATAAATTTCATACAACTTATCTCTGCTTTTCCGAATTCCTTTAGTGGCCCAATCACTAAACTCTAGTTTACCGTTTACCTTCAATTTTTTGATAGGACAGGTTTTATTTAGTTCATCGCAAATACTAGTTAATAAATTTCCATATAAAACATTGGGCTCATTACTATTTTTTGTCTTACAGTTTAGTCTGAACTCTAAGTTATTTTTTAAGTTATCTAATCGCACCTTTGTAATAGGTCGAATTTCCTTTACTTTCTTAGAAACATTTAGTTCATAGGGTAATTTTACTATTTGAGCCATATGATCAGAGCGAACACCACTTATAATTGATTTACCTAATATACTGCTATTACTTATTATATTATCTATGCAAGTAGACGAAGTGGGTGTTGACCGTGTTGGCTCATTGAACAACAAATCTAAGTTAAATGATTTTAATAAAGCAATAAAGTTACATTTTTCATTTGAGTTGGTTAGAATATCAATATTAAAATCTCCACATAAAACTATGGACTTCTGAGAATTAAATAATTTGTGGAGAATATTTTCCATTATATTAAAGAAAAGTGTTAAATTTGATGCTGGAGGTCTATACACACAAACAATTATGTAGCTATCCAACTCTGCACAAGACACCTCACAAACGCGCTCAACCGAGAGACTACAAATATCTTTCCGTTCTTTGAATTTAATATTATTATTCAAAAGAATAATTGAGCCACCGCCTACAGCGGATAATCTGTTGAATACACTGGCTACTACAAAGTTTTTAATATTAAAAAGCATAGTTTCTGGTTTGAGCCATGTCTCCGTAAAACATAAAATATCTAGATTAATTTTATCTAATAATAAATCAATATCAAGAATTTTGCCAAAGAAGCGATTAATATTCTGGTGAATTAGTACAATGGAACTACTAGGCTTCTCTGTTGTCGAAACTAACCGTTTAAATTATTATTTATATTAATGGAAATTGTATTATTAATTAATACTGTACCATTCCTTAACCTATTAATATTATATGCTACAAGGGTAGCAATAAGTTTTTTACATTTTTTAGGAATTATTAAAGTATCCCGAGTCATTTGTATATTACTAACAAACTTGTTAGAATCAAAAAAAGTAAAAACGTCACTATGACGAAATGTCACGTTGTACATTAAATTATTTAAATTCCATATATAATTATTATCTTTTTCAGAGTACTTAGAACAGTATGGAAAAGCACATAACATTACATTCATTACCCCTAGTTTCATCAAGGAATTATAACTATTAATTAAATCTTTTTTACTTATATTTATTGCTTGGCCAATTAATATTACAATAATAGTTTGCCTATCAAATTTAGTTGCTAATATTTTATTTATTATTTGGGAATAAGATGCTCCCGGCATACAATAGTTTGTAAGAGAATGGTTGAGGTGATTAGACATAATTGAGCCACTGAGTTCACTTCCGTGTCATTCCGTCCCTAGTTGCTTGTCTTCGAAACCTTAAAAACCGCTTATTATCTAGAACTCATAGTGTAGATAATAGTTGATTACATTGTTTTATTTAGATGGAAGTATACTTGAGGAGTTATGAAAGGTTTATTAATTAATTACGCGCATAAAGGAAGATACTAATTATGGGCACACCCTGCGCATTGGCCCAGCCCAGTGCATTGAATATTTTAATAATTTAAAATTTTGAAATAATTGTAGTTGGCATCCTCAGGAAAGAAAGCCACCAATTGTATATTCCATTTAAACATTTTATCTACACGGATAAACCTGTGTATTTAACCTTGAAAATACACAAAATAAAATAATTACTTGCGTACCGTGTTCACCAGGAATGCGTTACTTGGTATACTCGTAGGTATAATATTGGAACCAGATTGCGCTGTGCTGTTTGTAACAAAGCCGAGATGCACCTAGATGTAAGTCATGCGCATAACATGCGGTTTTACATTTTAACAAGTGTCTTGAGTGAAGCTGCTGCGGGAAAATGATATTGATTTATAATTTGATAAGTTCTTAGAATGTTATTAACATACCCATTACCCACCCATCCGTCATAGAAAGATTATGTTGTTATTTTTATTTTTTATAAATTATCCTCATCTAAACAACTCTAGACGGCTGTATGTAACCCTCAGAACTTCCATGAACAAGTATAATTCTTGAAAATTTTCTACGGAATGCCCACAGCCAATGACGCATCGCAACTCAACGGTTTTAAGACGATTGAATCATGTTCTGAATAAACTTCTCAATGCAGGGCAAGGTAATTAAGAATCATGATATTACCTACCATTAGTAATATCATTTGGAAAATCTAGAATAACCTTTTTATTTATTTATTTGTTTACATCAGACAATTGTCCATATGAGTTAGTTACAAAACTTACAGACTATCTTAGTAGGTAACATATAACTATTATAAATTAAATAAATATTAATTTAAAAACCTGCGTGCACCAATCCCGCAGCATTGCATACGGGTCCAGAGTCCAGTGCAAGGAATTCGACATTCAGGCTTCTCGCTAGTTACTCTCAGGATACTGTTGGCGCTCCCGCGTATACGACGCATCAGGGATGCAGACCTTTTCCGCATTATTGCATGGAAGCTATCCGTGCTAGCTTCCGCAATCATACTTAATAGTATCAATAAATAAAACAAATGAAAAGCAAGTATTTTATTGTATCAGTTTTTTGACATTTTGTTGAATTATAATGCCAAGAAATTTATCTAGTTTGCAAAGACCGTCGAGTGATAGATATCGTCACAGCATTTTTTTTCTACAGTAGCAATCTGTCTGGCTTCGCTTGAAATATATGTTTTTTTTTTCATTTGATTTAAATTACAGCGCAAATCGAAGAGATCAAAATTGGCATAGTTATATTGTCCGCTTAAGTTTGTGTATTCTAGTGGAGGGTAACACTTACTTATAATAAAAAAAAACGGTCAAGTGCGAGTCGGACTTGCGCACCGAGGGTTCCGTACAAACTTGTAAATAGTTCGTTCATCACGATAATGGAGTCTCGACTCTCGATGATTTTTTTCAATATTTTTCGATTACATTTACGATTACTTTATTTGAGGTTGGTTCCAATTAAGCTAGACCTCTAAATTGTATGAGCGCCGATACAACTCAGAGGTCTATCTTAGTTGATAATTAAGGAAAATTTTGGTACTTACAAGTTTTCGCGAAAATCAAAATTTGCCCATATCTTTTTATCGTGTTGACTCAGGACCTTGATTTAGATGTACATCTAATAGGAACTGTAGACCTCAGTATCTGGTATAAATTTCAGCTTGATACCTCCACGCGTTCCTGAGAAAAAGGGTCTTGGCACACGGACGGACGGACGGACAACAAAGTGATAAGGGTTCCTTTTTTACCTTTTGAGGTACGGAACCCTAAAAATGAGTCAAAGCTTATGAAATTGATGCACCGCGGACATAGGATCCCAGGGCTCAGGAGCGGCTACTCCCTTTGTGTGCTCTTCCCAAGTACCGCGTCCTGGTTTTCCGTTCACCTGTTTCGCGAACAAGTTTTTATAAAATTTCCGGTTGTTTGTGGTTTTTGTACGCGTTCAGCACTAGGTAGGTAGATACTATTCTGAACGTGCATTTCGAAACCGCAATAACTGTATGAAATTGGTTTTGTTGCCACAGGAACGGTCGTTACCGCCACGCGCCGCGCTCGCGCCGCTCTATATTATTGCTGCGACTGCGACTCTATTATTAATGTATAGGAATTTTAACTGTAACCTGTATTTAAATTACACTTGTATATATAATTGGATACAATGCAAAAACTGATGGGTAAGTACCTACTCTATACTTTTAACCGCACAAGCAGCGCACTCACAGCGGAAAATGATCGTTTACCGTTAACATTTATCAAATAACAAATATATTCGATGACATTTAAGATATGCATGCATACATTTCGCCAGAAGTCGTTATAAATCATTGATTTATTGCGAATTGCGAGACGTGTGCAAATATTGCGTGTACATCAACAATGTATTTGTACACACCTGGATTTAGTGATTAATCAACAAGTAGTTTTATCTTCGGGGTTTCCGGCAATGATGTGGTAATCCAGCCTTTTATTTGATTGCTTTCCATTTACTATAACTCTTTTAGAGTTAAAATTTTCGTTTATTAAAAGCTTTCAATTATCTTGCAACTCAATTTTGAAGCAGATAGCTTTAAACGATTGAGCTGAAATTTTGTATACACGTTTAGATGTCAACGCATGATTAGCTGTGTGACGTCATTTTAAATCCAATTTTCTTCTTTTTAAAACAATTAAACCATTAATTTTAGCTTGCTTTCAGAATTTTAGTTTCAGCAAATTATCTTAATTCTCGCAATAGTAGGTACAGTACAGGTCTTACCTACCCAATTATTATTATTGTCATCGGTGCATGACGAGCGAGCGCCGAGCGTGCGATTACGTTGTAATGTGAAGGAACAGCGTCATTATATTACGTTGCGTATGTGTGTGACAACAATTCGCAAGAGAAGTATAATTGCGGTGGCTTCACAGAAACGATCAGCATGCGAATGCCTACAAAGGATTATATCCACGTACGCTGCGCTGGTGGAAAGGTACGCCGCGGTCCCTTCGAGTGCAGTTGGTGTGGTGTCAGTCAGTTGTCGTCGACGTCGAGTACAGTCCGTCGGCCACTACTGAACCTAATTACTTCTTAGAAACACTGGTGCAACGTGCGCCTCCCATTAGCGGCCTGCCTTTGTCGTCCACATTAAACTCGTCTTCAGAACAATAATACTATTAAATATGTATGGAGACTTACATTGGCTTATTTATTGCATTGTCAAGTACCTATATTTAAAGTCGGAAACCTGCTATGGGCCGAATATGATTAATCCGAATGTTCATTAACAGTTTGCCAAACCGTATATCAGCAGGATTGGGCTGTTTATTAAATCAAGTTTGTATTGTTTTAATAATGTTGCTAATGTTAAACAATAAACATGCCACTTTTATAACGTCCATTATACAAATTATTATAGATACGTCAGTCATATTAAGACCGAATCTACCTCCAAGGCCACTAAACGTTTTTTGGTTAGCACCAGGCTCCAGTCGTCTTCGAATTAAACAGACGTTCCTAACTCTCGTGAGGAGAATCTGGCGTCCAGATGCAAGGTCGCATGGATCGGTAGTATCGTTAGTACATTGAACCTTCTGTATAAATAATTGCATAAAATGATCTATGCCAATTTTTTGTTAAGATAACTTCCACTAAAATGACGTAATATGCCTCATATAAAAACCCGGACATGCCTGCCCGGACATTGCATAAATAACATACCTACGTACTTGTTAAATGCAAAAATTACATACCTACTTATTAAACAATACAAGTTATGTACGATATTATTCCAAACAACGCGGGGAATGTTAGAGCTAGTCTAACACATCCTTAGCACCACCGATACTCGATAAAAGGAAGCAATTTGATTTGAGCTATCAGCAGCGCGCAGCGGTCGAGCATAAACGATCGAGAGACATCGTTATATTTCAGCAAGATAAGTTGTTCTCTTTCAAACTGATAAACTTCAATCGCCGTGGATTACTACTATCACAACGTAATACAGTTACTATCACAGTAATAATTAGTATTCTTTCCGGATAACTGGACTCTTGCGAGGGGTGTACTTTACGTAGATAATACTTAGAATTATTTCTGTGAGTGGTAGGCTAATCGAGATTTATAGGGTATACGTGGTCAAATATAGCTGGGTACATCTCCATATTACTTTCCATATTTTATACCGGGTAGCAAACCATTTAGTATAGTGTTTTTCTTTGTCCATAACTTTGTAAAGAATCGGTGTAGTTCAAAGAGTTTCAGAGCAAGGAGACTTCTAGGCTGTCATATTGTGAATAAGTATGATAATGATCCTAATAACGACAATAGCTGGGAAATAGTGACCTCGATTTTAATAGTCAAAAACCTATGCCACTTTCTTCGTAGGTCAAATTTACCCACTTTCTAACATAACGTCTATTTAATCGGTAAATTACGTGCTAGAACCGTTCAATCGACCGGACAATTTTCGCATTTTCTAATAAGTTATCATGATATGTTAACTTTCATCATTTCTTTCGAAATTTAGGTAAATTAATAAATCTACATATTTAACTATGGTCGCTAATTCTTACCAAATCTTGCCCAAAAAATACACTACTCCTCAATTAACTACACTAATGTAGGTTTCCCATATCTCCTATAGGTTGAGATTTCTCGTACTGGCCCTATATAAAAAAAAACACTCATACATATTTTGCTACACATAATACCACCCTCCATCCTACATATTTACATTTCACTGGTCTCTAAAAAAGAGAGATTCCAGATATTCTTTAATAATGTTTATATCATCTGTGCAAGTGAAGGCTTCACGAGAATGATTTGTGTTGAACATTGAGGGAGTGCAACCCGACACGCGGTCAAAGACCGGTTCGCGTTATTTCGGAAATATTTGCAACTTTTTGCAGGATGGGCCGACGGGCGGTGCTCTGTCGGAGGATGACCTCATCGGGGATTTCTTTTTGTTTGTATATTATTGTTATTTTCTTGTTCATATGATGTTCATATGAACATATGATTTTGCTCGTAACGGCTGTTTATGTCATTTTACCGATTTAATTTCGTTGGAATATCGAACAGGTTGCAAATTTCAACATTCGGTACATCATGTTGTTCTAAGTGTTGATATCATTATTATGGTACGAATCCCTCTGTCGACGAGTCGCGGTTGTTAATGTTGGTACGTAAGTACGGTGCGGTAAGTGTACACCAAACTAAGAAAGAATCTTACGAAAACTTGAGAACGTTGATAAAATCGCGCGGCGAATACGACGTAGGTACTTTGCTATCCGTATTGCTATCGGACGTATCTAATAACAAATCTGTATTTATTACACATACCTACGCTACCAATTAAGTTAAATTATCTCCTTGTATCCCTGACAGACAATGCCACCGAATAATCATTATGGTTTTTAGTTTACCTTTTTGTAGCGAATGTTTAAGATTAACAATTTCACTACTGGCTAGTGCATGCTACTACTATTCAAGAAATGCTCGGTATTCCGAAGGTAAGGCAAGTCTACTACGACTGCGCACATAATGAGAACTCGTACTACTCTTGTAGATTAATTATTATCGATAGTAATTATATTATTCGTTATTGGAATCTTTTAACCAACCACTCTTTTGTGAAACTCTTTAATTAAACTACATTTATTATAAAATATTATTATTTAAATAGGCCTTGACATGCATTTATTCTGACATTCTCAATAGTTCGAAAGGTTGTTTTTGTTGAGAATAGCAGTCAATGTACTCGAGAATTAACCTCTTACCTACATAATAATATATTTCTAAAGAGTAGAAACCTATTTATGAAATCTCCCTCAGTTTGGGTGAGTCATTACTAAGAAAAAAGTTAAAAATATTAGCACCGTTCTCCCAGGGACACTGAAAAGTGGAATGACGATTGTAAACATTACGTTCTAGAAACGTTTTCTTGGAAATTGATACGAGTCTATTGCAAATAATAGCTATTTACTTATGTACCTATTATGCTAACTAGAAGTAGGTATGTTTATGAGCTTAATCAAATTCATGTTATAATAATACTCTGTGTGTCGGTCGAGTGAATTTATCTTCACATATAAAGTGACTTGTCCTGACTGTTTGAGAATCTTAACGCTGCCAAATCCGCTGGGATCAGAATCTTCTATTGAAGGGGTTTTGAGAATTAAATCCCCGAGGAGGTACAATATGGGATCGCGGGAAGGGTTACTTTACCAATACAAATTATGAAATACCTAGCAAAATTCCTGATTTGCGAATAGAATTCCTGATGCTCGGGTATTTTTTTCCAGTAGGTACCAGGATAATGTCTCGATGTTTGTAAGTGTTACAAAGATGTTTAGAATGGGGGTCTGATTTATTTTGAATTAAGGTAAATAAAAAGGGTACATTACAAAAAAGAAATCATAAAGAATTCCTGACATGTCAGGAAAATTCCTAACGTCTGGTAACCCTAATCGCGACGCAAGTGAAACCGCGGATTAAAATGCAGTATACTATTCAATACACTATAGGTACTATACTATGTATTGTATAATTGAGTAAATACTAATGTTGGCTACTTGTGACCGTTCTACAAATGGGACGTAAGATACTCACCAGATTACACTTGCCGTCCGATTCTAGGAAATAATCTCGGTACTAACGGCCTTGCGATGAACCATTGCTCACGTGTTTGTTTTCCTTTCAAACGATTCAAAAACGGCCCCCGCAAAACGTTACTGTTTCTCCGGAATCGGTAGCTACGCGCGAGTGCGACGTTTTGTTTGCGTAAACTCGATTCTTTGAACAAGTTACAGCTGTTGCGCGATACCGACCTAACCCCAATCAAAAATCGTGCAAATCTAAACATTTGGTATAAACTCTTTCCGTGCACTAAGCACAAGATCGATACCATTGCTGTGCAGGCGGCGAACGTTCAATTATATAATACTAGCTTCCGTTCCGATCCGAGGGACCTTATGTAACCAGTAACCTATATATGTTTAATGCAGATCTATAATCTGTCTATATGCCAAGATTCATCCAAATCCGTTCAACTGTTACGGAGCTGTGTAACAAACATACACACACACACAAACTTTCGCATTTAAAAAACGGTAAGATAGAGTTTGTAAACAAACGCGATAATTGTAGTAACTATCAACTTAATGATAGCCAGTTTATTGAGTAAGGTATATAGGTAGTAAGTATATCACGCTATAACCCAAAGGAGTGGTGCAGTAACATTAAACGAGTGATGCGAGAGAAACTACGTTGGACAGCTAGTTTGAGATGTAGAGTGACATGATTTCCTCATTGACGAGTAAATGTAATGTACTTATTTCGCGGAACCGCGACTGTCATCGGCAGCTGCATTACGCCATTACCCCGGTATGGCGGAATGACTCTCCATTAGTCGCTAGTGTCGCTACTCGTTACTGAGAATTGTATCCTGATCTTAGACGTCCCTGAGAGCTGGATCTTACAATAGTTAGATACATACTTCCTCTGAACGTTAACAAATATTGTGTCAACTTTATCAGCGAAGACAAGCGTACCTTTGATAATATTGTGTACATAATATGTCTAGAATAATTACTATTAGTGACGCTACATATGGTCACAATCATATTATAAAGAGTGGTTTTGATTACAGGTTTAAAGATAGCGTAGCGTATCCTTGGTCAGCGGGGGTGTCGAGCCTCATCCTGTACCCAGAGGCTGCGAATCAAACGCTGTACACGCGGCGAGGCGCCCGCGCTGACTCCGGGAACTATACCTGCCGCCTCAGCAACGAGACCAACTCCGAAACGCATACTGTCCGACTTGATATCTTAGGTGAGTTGTTTAAATTGTACTTACCTACCATTTGTACCAATATTGCACCAACATTTGTATTGTAAGTACTGACTAATTATGGTATGGACGTTTTGTAAACAGGTAGTTCAATTCTCGGAAATACTTGTTAGTAGGGCTTTGTAGAAAATATAATTCATGGAAGTCAATGTCTTTTTGTCAGTGGACGTCAATTGGAATAGCTACGTCTATCACGCTAGCTACGAGATTCACATCTAGAGTGATTTAGTCACATAAAACTCTCATTGTCTGTATAGCATTTCATAAAAAAAAAATAGCATAGCAGGTTTTGTAGAACTCAGGTTATAAAGTAGTGCCCCGTCTAAATTTGCTCTATGACGTTAGTGACGAGTATATTTAAATCCATAGGTCGCTGGTTCAAATCCTTCTCGAAGGTCCAATTCTATGTTCACCACGTTATTTTAATATCCGATAGGTCGAGTGGGAACATAGAAAAACTCGTATTAATTTATACGTATTTATTTATTCACATTTTATTGAAATGTAATGTAGTACAGTATTTGTGTTACCAAAAGGAAGAGAACAAGATGGATGCCGTGATGCCAGCACAAACTTAACAATTTGGACTAAAATTTTCATTTTTCTAATGGCAATGTCTAGTGGCATATTTGGTTCAAAATTTATGTATGACTTTGGTCGTAAACAGGTCAAATTAATTACATGAGTGTGAAAATATCTGTCATATCCAAAACTAGATAATACACGTGTCGCAAGTGCTCAGCCGTCCGTTGGAGCGTGTAGGTAGGCATAGCTGTTTGTTTTATTGTCAAACAAAAATATATGTTCCAATCATTTTCAGCTTCGTGAAAACATCTCTCATACTCATAGTCAGTGAGATACACACACCTTCACTAAAAATTAGTTTCCCCATTTTTCAAATTGTAAGAAAAGAATATGCCAAAGCATTGATATCTAATAACTAAAAATAAACAATCCCAAGCAAAAGTTATCTCAAAACTGTCTCAAATTGTGTTGGGTAACACTACTTAGTTATTATTTTAAGTTTTATTCACAAAGCTGTACATAGGCAATAAAATTTTACGACTCATACCTGCTAGCCAAATACATCGATCGAGGCATGTTTACCGTCGGAGCGATCGAATGCTACTAGATTAAAAGACCACCCAAATGTTCGAGTGGGTAGACATTCGGTAAGGCCATTTTTTGTCGCTGATTGTATCTTTAGTTATTAGATATCAAAGTGCCA